>CM053623.1:328375781-328416406 GCA_028646595.1 Phalanger gymnotis | reverse complement strand
AGACAGACAGACAGACAGACAGAGGGCACAGGGTGAGTTGAATATGAAGGGATGTCTAAAAAAATTAAATCAAATCAAGGGATGAGGGAGAAATATATTGAGAGAGGAAGCAAGGGAGAGACAGAATGGGGTAAATTATCTCGCTTAAAAGTGGCAAGAAGGAAGAGGGGGCAGGTAAGTGGGAATGAGTGAATCTTGCCCTCATCCAATCTGACCCGAGGAGGGAATAACATACACACTCAATTGGGTATCTTCCCCACAGGAAAGGAGGAAGGAGATAAAAAAGGGGGGATGATAAAAGGGAGGGCAGATAGGGAGAGGAGGTAATCAAAAGCAAACACTTTTGAAAAGGGACAAGGTCAAGGGAGAAAACTGAATAAAGGGGGATAGGATACGAAAGAGCAAAATATAGTCAGCCTTTTATAACATGAGTATTGTGGAAGGGTTTTACATAATGATATACATGTGGCCTATGTTGAATTGCTTGCCTTTTTAGGGAGAGTGGGTGGGGAGGGAAGAGGGGAGAGAATTTGGAACTCCAAGTTTTAAAAGCAGATGTTCAAATGCAACCTGAGATACTTAGTAGCTGTATGACCTGGGTAAGTCACTTAACCTGTCTGCCTTACTTAGTCTCTTCAACTGTAAAAGGGAATAATCATAATAGCAACTACTAAAGGATTGTGGTGAAGACCAAATGAAATAATATTTATAAAGTGCTTAGCATAGTGCCTGGCACTTAGGAGCTATGTTAATGCCAGCTACTACTAGTGCTATTGCAGTAGTAGTAAATCAAACAACTGTTTAGAGACCAGGGGAAACTAAATAAGGACAGTTGAATTTATAACTGACATAAAGATGGATTTTTTTTTACCCTTTTCAGCAAAATATGAGTGGCTGATCATGAGGAAAACTTGGATTTGAGGCACTGGGAGGAGTTCAGAATCCAGCAAAAGATCTTCACTCTGGGTAGATCCCCTTCTGGTACTGAATATTCAATGCTCATGGCTGGCCAATGTCAGCATAATAAAAATGACAATACTACCAAGTTCCAGAACCAGTGCTAAATGCTAGGGATACAAACCAAGACAAGAAACAATTCTAGCCCTTAAAGTCTAATGAGGGAGTCAATATGCAAATAACTATGTACAAACAATACAGTTACAAGATAAATTGAGAACAGTCTCAAAGGGAAGGCACTAAGATTGAACAGGACAGGGAAAGGTTTCTTACAGAAGGTACGAATTTAGCTAAGACTAGGAAGGAAGCCAGAATAGCTAAAAGGCAGAGATGAGGATGGAGAGTGTTCCAGGACAAAAAATATGAAGAAATGGTTCTCAAAAGAAGTGCGAACTATTAACAACTATATGAAAGAATGTTCCAATTCACTAATAACAAGAAAAATGCAAATCAAAACAACCTTAAGGTCTGACTGCAAATCCAACAAATTGATAAAGATGATAAAAAATGCAAACAGTCAATGAAGGCAGGTTTATCTATGAGTCAATACAATCATTTTGAGATTTTTTAATTAAATTTTTTAACTAGCAAAAATATCTCCTCTCCCTCCCATCATCCCACTGTTTAAAAAAAAAATCCTTGTAATAAATATGTATATATTTGTAAGGAGCTTTATTTTTCTTGCTTTCTCAATGGGTAGAGAAGGGGGAAGTGAGACAGGATTAGAAACTGAACATAAAAGTGAACTTAAAAAAAATATGTATAGTCAATCAAAATAAACTCTTGAACTGTTCATGACTAAAAAAATTATATGTCTCAATATACTCTCCAACTCCCATCACCTTTCAGGTGTTTGTTTTATCATGAATCCTCTGAAATTCAAAGATAGTCACTGCATTGATCAGAGTTCCTAAGTCTTTCAAAGTTGTCTTTTTATAATATCGTTGTTACTATTTAAGTTGTTCTGGTTCTATTCACTTCATTCTGCATCAGGTCAGGCACAGTATTGTTCATAACATTTTTGTCAACAACATATGCCAAAGGAAGAAAATGCAGGGTTTGGCCCACAAACAAAAGGGAAGGATCCATGTGAATGTTCTGATCACCCTATAGTCTCCACCCTCACTTTCCCATCTTATGCCCTGACTTACGTCCATCTTAGGTCCTGACTTGGATATGTATTTATTACAGAAGCAATGTGTCATGGTAGAATCAGTAAGACCTGGATTCAAATCCTGTCTCTGACCCTAACTGATCTATGTGAGTGTGATCACGGACAAAGCAGTCAACCTCTCTGAATCTCAGTTTCCTCATTTAGGTTTGATGCCAAAAAAGTGAAAAGAATGGTTTTAGAAGACGTAATATTTGTAAATAAAGGACTTCTTTCACACAAATAAAGTCCTCATATACACCAAAGTATGTATAACAACAGTTTTTGTGGCAGCAAAGAACTAGAGCCAAAATAGATGCTCACCAACTGGAGAATGACTAAACTGTTGTACACAAATATAATAAAATATTAATATGCTATTAGAACAAATATAATGAAAACTGAGGACAAATGTAAATACTTACATAAACTGATACAGACTCAAGTAAGCAGAACCAAAAGCAATATACACAATAACTACGACAATGTAAATGGAAAGAACCACAAAAATACCAAAAATAAATGCTGCAGCCATAAAGAACAAGCATGATTTGAATGAAGAAATATGAAAATTACTCAAATCTACAGCTTTACAGAAGCAGGAGGTCCAAAAGTATTATGCATTGCACTTATTCTTGGGTGTTTTCAATGTATTTGATCAGTAAGGGTTTTTTTTTCTTTAAAAAATATTACGTGTTATAAGGATGGCTCTCCAAGGAGAATAGAAGGGATACCAAGGGAAATTATGGTAATGTGATGTTAAAAAAAAAAAGTGCTAATAAAATTTTAATTAAAAAAACACAGACTGAAAAAACTAACACTAAATAATCAAATGAAAATGTTGCAAAGAACAGAGAAGAGATATGAGAAGATATCTCCCCCTACTCCTTTGAATTAGTGGGTAAGGAATGTTGTATATGATAGCTGATAACATATTGATCAGTTTTTACTGAATTGTTTTCTCCTCTTCCTCTTTTTCTTAAATAAAAAATCTTTGTTATAAGGGGGGGGGGGGTCCCTGGGCAGGTAAAATGAAAGGAATATATGGGAAAAGCAATATTGGGGTTTCCTAACATTCCCATTTTAAGGATAGGGAAAGTGAAGCACAAAAAAACAAAATTAAATCAATGTGCAAGTTTCAACTAGAATTCTAGAGCTTAAGGACTGTTTGGGTTTGTTTTTCTTTAATCTTATAGATCATATGACTTTTTCCATGTTTTTCAGAATTCTTTGAATCTCAACGTCTGCTGCCTTCATTCCTACTCACATATGCTGAACAAATCTGGAGAAAAATCATAAAACCATGTTGACTGTTTCTCCACTACAAATTTATACTGTATTTCCCCAAGCAATTCACAATCCCACTTACTAGACGTTGCTATATTTTTTCATTCCTCCTCAAATGTCCCATGGTTCCTCCTGCCCCTACCCTCTCAGCTGAGAACCTTACCTCACATTTCACTGAAAAAACTGAGGCCATTTACTGAGAGCTCCCTCTTCTCTTCTCATCTCACACCATTCAGATGCCTCCTACTACTATGTCCTCTTTCATTTCTTTTCATATAAAGAGACTGATGACCCTCCTCCTAGCACGCAGCTCACCTCTCCACAAGCACCAGTGATCCCACTTCATCCCATCTTTTCCAAGAGGTTGCCCACTCTACCATTTCTAATCTCTTCTCTTCCCGCCCACCCCCCTTACCGGTTGTTTCCCTACTTTCTACAAACACACAGAGTACTCACTTATTTAAAAAAAAAAAACTTCTCACTTGATCTATCCATCCCCAAGAGTTACCTTTCCAAATCTCCTCTATAATCAGTGCCTCCATTTCCTTTCATCTCACTCTTAACTCTCTACAATATAGTTTCCAACCATCATTCAACTGATACTGCTTTCTCCAAAATCACCAGTGATTTTTTAACTGCCAAATGTAATGGCCTTTTCTCAATCCTCATCCTTCTAGACTTTTCTGCAACCACTGACATAGCTGATTATCCTCTTCTCTGGTATACTTTTTTCTTTCTAGGTTTTCATAACACTACTACTTCCAGGGAAGGTTCCAGTTCTTCATCTTCTTAAGTCATGCCCACTAACCCTAGATATCTCCTCCCAAGACTCAGTTCTGTGCCCTCTTCTCTTCTCCCTTTATGCTATTTTGCATAGTGATCTCATCAACTTTTTTAGGTTCCATTATTAATAATTTGTGCCAACAGGAACATATTATATATTATATAATTATACATAATGTTATCAATTATATATAACTATATGTATAATTATATATGTAGATAATTCCCAGATCTATTAATCAAGCCCTAACCTCTGGTCTCAAATCTCCAGCTCTAACATCTCAAAGCAGATGTCTCAAAGACCTTTTAAGCTCAAAATTTGCAAAACAAAACTCATTTTCCCCACTCAAATCATCTTCCCTTCCCAATCTTTCTATTACTGTTGAAGGCACCACCATAATCTTAGTCACCCAGGCTCATGACGAGTGTCATCCTCAACTGCTCACTGTTTCTCACTCGTCACATCAAAAATGTTTCCAAGTCCTATAAATTCTACCTTTGTAACAGCTCCCATACATATATATATACATATATATATATATATACACATATGTATACACATATATATGCCTCCCTTATCTCTTCATCTCTTCTACATTGCCGTCACCCAGGAGCAGTCAGGCTCTCATCATTTTACACATGAACTATTGCCAATAATCTATTGGTTAGCCTTCCTGCCTCAAATCTCTTCTCACTACAATCTAGTATCAGTTATCAAACTGATCTTCCTAAAACGCAGGTCTCACCATGTCATTCTCCCATTCAATCAATCCCAATGACTCCCATTAGATTGTAAGCTCTTTGAAGGCAGGAACTGTCTTTTGCATCTTTTTGTATCCCCATCACTTAATACAGTGCCTGGCACAAAGTTGTTGTTTTGTCTTTCATTTTCAAAGAGGACCAATGATATCATAGGTGATGTCTTGACTTGCTCATAAATTGGAGTTAAGTGAGGCAAAATTGCACAGTCACCCAAGTCCAATGCCAAGACATAAGTCAAGATGACTGGCAATGGTTCAGGATGCAGTAGAAGACCTTGGTGTCTCTGATATCTAACCAAGCTCTGAGTATTCCACAGTACCTGCTTGAGCCACCTTCACGGCCTGTTGGAATAAATTAGTCAGATCCACCTATTCTACCAGAGAAGTCTTCATGTGCTTATGGTAGACAACCCACTAACTCATCGATGGGTCTGAGGCCAGTAGTTACCTCACCCTCAGTCTGGTTTAGCACATTTGCCAAGATGTCATACCAGGGTATGACCGCTATGTATGCTGCGGCTTCTTGGAGTCACGAGTGAGGGTTGGGTGACAGGTGGACACCAAAGCTGGATAAGCAGCTCTAAAGAGGACTTGAAGCTCTCCAACCAGAAGTGCTAGTCTTCCCTGAACAGCCAAGCACAAAGTAGGTGTTTAATAAATGTTTACTGAATGAATACTTCCAGGATCAAATATAAAATCTTTTGGCATTCAAAGCCTTTCATAACCTGCACTCCTCCCCACCTTTCCAGTCTTCTTTAACCTTATTCCTCTCTACATATTCGGCAATTCAGTGACACTGGCCCCCTTGTTTTTCCTTACATAAAACGTTCCATCTCTCTCTCCAGGCATTTTCACTGGCTGTGCCTGTAACCCTTTCCTCATCTCTATCTCCCATCCTTCCTGACTTTCTTCAAGTCCCAGCTAAAGTCACACCTTCTACAAGAAGCCTCTTGTGGGCCCCAAGAGGTCAATACCTTCCCCTTAAGATTATCTGCAACTACTCCTGTATATATCTTGTTTGGACATAATTGTTTGCATATTTTCTCTTTTGTTAAGACTGTACACTCCCTGAGAGCACGGACTATTTTGTCTTTTTTTTTTTATTCCAGCACTTCGCACAGTGCCTGACACACAGTAGGGATTTAATATATGCCAATTGATTAAATATTTTTTCACAATTTTCCTCCATTTGACAGATAAGGAAACTGAACCTCAGCGATTAAGTGCCTTGCCTTGGTCACATAGCATGAAGTGCTAAGAGGTAGGACTCAAAACCCTTCTTCTCCACCTCCAAGTGTATGTTCTTTCCACTGTATCAGGCTGCTTCTGGGGCCATTTAGTAGGGGCATAGTTCCCAAGGTGATGCACTACTACAGAAAAACCACCAACATTCACAATGATGAACATAGGCCAAATCAAGATCAGGATACTCTGGTCAACAATTTCAAACATTTATTGATCATATGCTATGTGCAAGGCACTATGGTAGGCACTGGAACAAATGCAAAGAAGAATAAAAACATGACCCATGCCAGTAGCAGATTAACATTATGGGGGCACTAAGGCTTTTACAAACTTTCCTCAAAATCTATGATGTTTTAAAAACAACACTATGATATCTAAGGATTTAATAATAAGTCCTTAACAATAATTAGACTGTTTAAAAATTTACCCATGATCAATTTACTGTAATTTTAGATGAAAAAGAAAACCAAATGTAAAGAACAAAAGAAAAAAAAAACATTTCTAAATACAAAGAACAAAAAATATAATTGTATATGAATCTGCAAATCTTTATTACAGTTTTCTTTTTTAAATGTATATAATAGATTTTTAGTGATTCTGAACTAAAGATCAAAAAGGACCATGAAAGCATAAGTTATGTTACAGTCAGTACACAGACACATATATTTCAGAGTAGGTTTAACAGTTGATAAATAGCAGAAGTTTATAGATACATGTACAATTATTTACAATATAAAAAAGTATGGAATATATTCAAAATTTTACTTTCAAAGTCATCTATTTGGCTGTTTCTTTCCCACCTTCTGTTCTCTTCTGTACATTTTCTTTTAAATGCTTCAATGACAACATTTTTACTAACCTTAATCTTCCCCCAAATCCTCCCAATTAAAAAAAACCCTTATAACAAATCAGTATATTCGCTTTATATTAATATTAATGTGATAAGTATATACTGTCACAAATTGGTTAACATCTAAGTTTATTTATAATTGGAACAAAAAAAAGAGAAGATAAAAGACAATCTTTCTGAAACCATACATAAATTTCCTGACCTGAAAGTTTAAACAGCCATGGTCACTAATAACAAAATTTTTAAACTTTATCTAAACCATAGGACAGTACTAAGATTCAGGTCTTGACTATTTTCTGGCTATTCTGCTAACAAACCCAAGTTTCTTGTGGTTTTTAAAAATCTCTAACCAGAATACATCCAAGGAATTGTTCCCTCAAAGAGAAAAAAAAATAATTCCAAACTGTGAAGTCACTAGCCATCTCTAGGTATACTACCAACTTTAACTAGGATCCTGTTAAAATTACTGATTAGCATACTACCTAAACAGCAATCATTTGAATAA
The DNA here is from genome assembly GCA_028646595.1 of Phalanger gymnotis. Taxonomy (NCBI): domain Eukaryota; kingdom Metazoa; phylum Chordata; class Mammalia; order Diprotodontia; family Phalangeridae; genus Phalanger; species Phalanger gymnotis. The sequence goes on along the minus strand of CM053623.1, from coordinate 328,408,868 downwards.
AGCACTCACCACTAGGGTGCTTTAAGAGTTCATACTGAGTAAATGAAATTTTTGATGCAACCACAAAAATTGGCAAAAGTTGACTCCATTAGTCAACTGTTGGCATAGACAGTGTTCTAGTTTTTACTGGCTTGCCACCTAAATGAGAGTAAACTGCCTATGAGAAGGGCAAGAATCAAAGGAAAATTAAGTGGGCAGGGCCTAGAATTTCATTTCCTTTCACCTACCCCACATACGTCATTATTCTACTATCCTCAAGTTCCCAAAAATCTTTTCCTTGTGAAGACTAAAATGCCATCGCCACATATGAAACCTCCCACTATCAAATATGAACAGTACTTTGTTAAAGTAGGCTTGCCTAAGAAAAAATAAGCAGAAGATAAGCTTTGTATGTATGATCAGCCAGGTCAGTTTCTGTGGCTTCATAAAGAAAGACTAGCATTTATCACTGCTGAAAACATCCTTTAAGGTTCTGAGGTAACCTTTTACTTGGCCCTGTCCTCATCTACATCAAACCCAACCATTCAGTCAACAAATACTAAATGATCAGTTATGGGCAATGCGTTAAAAAGTCCCTGACCTTGTGGGGTTTTACAAACTAGCTGAGGATTAAAACACATGAAACAAGAGTGAACAATACAACGAAGCATATAATTATACCATATATTACGGGATAATGGTTGTAGTTGTTTGCTGAAAAGAGAGATTAATGAATATTTGGAATAGTTTGGAAGTAGGATAACAGATAAATCCTGAAGGAAAAAAAAAGTATGCATTTTGGACACTTACTTTGTATGAAGCACTATGGGAGATATAAAAACACTTAAGGCCAATTCTGCTTCCAGAGATGTACAATTTAGTTCATTAAAGGCTAATACAAAATATTTAAATATACGTATGAAAAATAAGAGATGTAATACATATTTAAGTACAGAACAATTCTTGAACAGTTTAGGCCAAATGAGATTATTATTTTGTGTGAGTGAAAGTATTAAAAAAAATGTTCCAATAAAACTTGCTTCAAAATTAATTTCTGCTAGGATAAGATTATCCAAATATTGAAAAATTGGGGCCTATTTTTCTTTCATATCTCTTTTGTTTGCTGAAGCTATATTCGAAGTGAATTAAGTGTTTTTAATTGTTCTTTAATTATTTCTAAGTAAATTAGACACTCTACTTAAAAAGCATGGAGGAAAAAAGTAAAATATCAGATTTATATGTAGCAAGCAAGTAATAGTTAATAATTCTCATGTTTTCTACATTTAAAATGCATTTACCAAAATGTACCCTTAAAAGAAATCTCCTTAGACAAGTCTTTATTCAGACATACATTATCTTCAGATAAAACTCCATAATAGATATGACAAGAGGTACCTTTGTTCAATGATCTATTAAATACTGAGATGAGACACTGTTAAATAGGCCAAGCTGTTCACCAATAACAAAGATGTCCTGCATTAGTTCCAAATAAAAGAACAATTTCCTCGAGAGTGAGTTTCTCCAAACACTCAACATTATACTAACTGCATTGAGTCCAAAACCTCCACAGAGTTCGAAATAATGTTAAGAGTGTGATTATGCAAACAAAAAGGAAAAAACCAAAGTTGATGAAAAACACATATTGCTCAGACTATAACATGCCATTTAAATGGCCACCTTACTAAGGTAGCACCTTAGTATCTCACACACACACATACACACACCCCCCAGATATATACAAATGCACATCTCAAAACAGCACAAAAGATGGACCAGTAACTGGCTTCAGGACTGAACAGGGAAGAAAAAAAAAAGCTAGAATCTCCTTAGGAAACTCAACAATGCTTTCAGTGATTCTAATTAGGATACTTTCTGCTACAAAGGCACATTTATTGAATACTCATTTTCCCTGAGAAATGCTATAGGGCTCAAATCATGGAAGACCACAAAGCTTATAAGCAATGGGAAACTGAAAGACAAATTCAAATAGACCCGTGACCTTATAAAAGTGAATATTCTATCAAAAGATGAAGATCTCAACTCATCTACACCTACCCATCCAATGTGATTCTTGCCAATGTCCTCCCCTAAGTTTGACACAGAGGAGACCACCCAATTTTCCTGACATCACAAGGAAGCAAATTAAGTACATGGCTGTCTATTGGTTAAGCTTCATTTCAATCATGTGAAAAACCCATCTTTTTTTTCTATTGTATATCTGAAAGACAGGGTGGACAAAAGTAGGATGGACTATATTACCAATGTGTCTTAATCACCCCCACCAAAAGAAAAATGTTGCGAGAATTATGAACTTCAATAGTCTATAAGAGAATTAGTATATAAAATAACTAACAATTTATAACACTGAAATATGGTTGGTACACACAAAATGCTATATATTATTAGTTAGATGCATAAAAACTATTTATCTTTTCTACATAAATTTCAATCATAAAAACTTGTGCTTTTAAAAAATACTACAAAAGAAGCTTAAGATCTCTGTCAGAGAGCCTATATCAGATTTCATGCCATCTTGGGGAGGGGAAAGGGGAGAGAGGAGGAGAAAATTTAGAACTCAAAAGCTTCTGGAACTGAATGTTGTAAACTAAAAATAAATTAATTTTTTTTAAAAAAAAAAAAAGATCTGTCAGAACCTAGAGTGTCTAAAAAAAAGCATCAAAATCCAAAGGGTTAAAGCAGAAACACTGTCAAAGCAACTGACTTCATAATGGGGTATCAAGAGGATATCTGAAAAGAAATACCAAAAACAGAGTCATGGTCACTCCCAGAGTAATTAATAAATAGTCTTAAAGTGAGTGTTTTTAAAAATGAATAGGATTTGATCAATTGGGGATTTCAGATCTCTCCCTAGCTTTATTTATCTCTTTGTAGCTGGGGTTCTGTATCAGAAAAGACAGGTTAGTATATGATGGGCAAGCTAGCTAATATAACTGGCTGATTAATTCTCTGTTAGGCTGACCTAAGCGTTCCCATGGGATATGCCTAGAGTTTCTATTGGGTAATCCTTGCTTTTAAGGAGCTAACAAACTAGCAGAAAAAATAGAAGAAATATGTAAATATACAAACTACTAACTGGACAGGGTACACAAAGAAGATGACACTGGAAGAATGGATACAGTTTCAATTGGCAGAGAGACAGGAGAGACTGCTAGACACAGAAATGCCTTGGCATAGGGAACAAAGTGAGTAAAAGCAATGAGGAAGCAAAGACTAAGTTATACTAAGGCAATGACAATCAAAGAAGGTTGACACGGGGTAAGAGAAAGGAAATAATGTGACATAAAATTGGAAAAGCAGATTAGAACCAGACTGGGGAGGTTTCTGAACATCAACTAAAAAATTTGACCCTTATTCAATAGGCAATAGGGAACATAGATTTATTAGGAGGAAAGTGGTCATCAGACTTGAGCATTAGAAGGATTAAAGTAGAAGTTCACAGGACAGATTAGAGCAAAGGAGGGAATAGAAATTGGAAAACTGATTAGAATCCTGCTACAATAGTGCAGGTGAGAAGAAAAAAGAGCCTTAAATAGGTCATGGTAGTGGGAATGTAAAGGAAGTGAAAGATTTAAAAGAATTACTGTGAAGATAGGATCTATAGTGTATACCTCAAAGAGAGCAAAGGGCAGAAGGACCATATATACAACACTGCTTGTAGCAGCTCCTTTTGTGGTGGTAAAGAAATGGAAACTAAGAGGATCCATTAGGGAAAGCTGAACAAATTATGGAATGTGAATGAAATGGAATTTTACTTTTGAGTAAGAAATGATAAAAGGAATGGTTTCAGAGAGATCTGGGAAGATTTGCACAAACAAACCAGTGCTTTCCTGACACAGCTTCCTCCCCGCTACAACCTGATTGGCCCCAGTTTCCTGGTCCAAGGCATAAAAGGTAAAAGTAAGTTGAAGCCTCTCACACTGGATGGGTACCTAAGACCAGGGATAGGGAAGCTGTAGCCTCAAGGCCACATGTGGCCTTCTAGGTCCTTGGGTGTGGCCTTTTGACTGAGTCCAAGTTTTACAGAACAAATCCTTGGGGATTTGCTCTGTGAAGTTTGGGTTCAAAGGGCTGCACTTGAGGACATAGAGGGCCATATGCAGCCTCAAGGCAGTAGGTTCCCCACTCTTGCACTATATCTTATTGACTGAATGACTACACACATGGTCAGAGGGAAAGGAGGGAGCCACATCCAGAGAAGCTGAGTGCCACTTATCCTTGGTGCCTATCTTTGCTGTGTTAGGGCAAAGTAACCCTCCACTTTTGTTAAATATTCAGTGATTTTGCCAGGGCCTTATTTCAACCCAACATCAAAACCAAACTAAGAGGATACTGGCTTTAGAGCCATGACTACAACAGAACTGATGCAAAGTAAAGTGAGAACAGAACAATTTATACCAAAAACTGACACAATAAAGACAAACAACTTTGAAAGATTTAATAACTATGATCAATGTAACCACCAATGATCAATGTAATGACCAACTGTGATTCGAGAGGGCAGGAAAGAAGGGAATAAGCATTTACACAGTGCCTCCGGGCACTGTGCTAAGAGCTTTTTACAAATACTATCTCATTGGATCCTCACAGTAGTCCTGCCAGGTAAGTGCCAAGAGCATAGATGATGAATTCACCTCCTGATAGAGAGGGGATAGATTTAGGGTGCAAAATCAGACACGTATTTTTTGATCATAGCCACTATAGGAATTTATTTTGCTTGACTATGCTTTGTTACAAAGATTTTATTTCTCTTTATTTTACCCCCAATGGGGAACAGATTTTTTTGTTCAATGAAAAGATATTTTTAAATAATCTCTATATCTTACCAAATGATTAGATGTGAAGGTGTTGAAAAGAAATACTGATTATCCTACATACCCTTTCAGCAGTCACAAAAGTAGCTAATATAGTCTGAAAACCTTTTAGAACTGAAATAGGGAAGAATTGAAAATGTTAGATACAGAAGAAGGTAGCAGTAAGGAAAGGGAGTCATAAGGTCATAAAGCTAGGGCAAGAAGGGTTGTCACTGGTTGTCTAATCCAACCGCCTCATTTAATAGGTGAGAAAAACCAAGGTCCAAGAAATAACTTTTGCCCAAGGTCAAATATGTAGCAACTATCACAAGTGGGATTTGAACCTATAGCCTCTGACTCCAGAGTCAGAGCTCTCTCCTATAGCATGCTAATGGAAACTGCAGATAAAAGAAAGGATCAAGGTCCTGGAAGGGGCAGATGGAATGGTATCAAGGACACAGGAAGAAAGCCACCTCTTGCCCTGAGGCTAAAGGAAAGGAAGAAAGGACGAGTGATACATAGAGAGTGATTTTGATGTATGGAAAAGGGGAATTAAGGCATTATATCAGGTAACCACAATGTTAGTAACATGGAGATGACATCAACTTCTAGAAGGTTTCTTAAAGGTTCTGAGTGTCATGTCAGTCTGAAGAAATATTTATTGCAAATATTTTTCCAGTCTTTCTTTGCATTCAATTTTTAAATTATTATTTTTGTTAAACAGAAAATCACTTTTATATAATCAAACCCTAGATGCAGTAATACCTTCTATTTGTTTGTTCGATGAAAATTTCCCTCTATTGTCAAAAAGAATACCCAAAGAATGGTTAAATTATCATACAATGAAAGAGTGGAATATTTCCTTCACCATAATAGTAAATATAAAGAATAAAGAAACATGGAAAGATTTACACAAATTAATGGAAAGTAAAATAAAAACTAGGAAAATAAAACAATGTAAATAGAAAGAACAAAAAAGAATTATAATGTAATTAAAATGGCCAAACTTGATCCCGAATTAGAGAAAAGAAAATGCACTTCCCTCCCTTCTTTGCAGAACTGGAGGACCACAGGTGCAACCATGGCATAGACTTAGTACTGTGCTAATTTTGCTGAATCTTCTTTAAAAAAAAAAAAAGACGATCAAAATTTTAAAAGTCCAAAATATCCCACTCACAGAGACTCAACCTAGAACACAAAATTCTCTAGTTTTTATTTTTGCTTGAGTTTGCATGGCCTCTGTTCAACCTTTTTAAGTAAATTCTAAATTGCTTTGATTGAAATTTGTTTGATCCTAACAAGTAATAATTTTCATAATCATTTTACAAAACCTTAATGAACTGTCTTTTTAAACAACAGTTCTTTCTCTAGTAATGTATCATGTAATTCCTCTCAGTTTGCACTTACTTTTAAGAATGAGATACAACAATTCACTTGAAATTCTAAAAAAAAAAATCACAATTTCCAATTCTTGATATAATTGTCATGATTCACTGGGGCTAATAAAATGGTTGGTAAAATGAAAGCTCATTTTTATTTAAATCAGATGTTTTTTAAATGCTTTTTGTTAGAATATATTTGATAGGCAAGTTTAACTAAAGATGTTATCATGATTTACCATTTCTAACTGTTCTATTAGGACCTGAGAAAATACATCCACATACACTCAAATGATAAACGGTCAAAGGATATGAACAGGCAGCTTTCAGAGGAAGAAATTAAAGCTATCTATAGTCAGACGAAAAAATATTCTAAATCACTATTGATTAGAGAAATGCAAATTAAAACAACTCTGAGGTATTGCTTCATACCTATCAGATTGGCTAATATGACAGAAAAGGAAATAAATGTTGGAGAAGATATGGAAAATTGGAACACTAATGCATTACTGGTAGAATTGTGAACTGATCCAACCATTCTAGAGAGCAATTTGGGACTATGCCCAAAGGGCTATAAAAACTATGCATATCCTTTGATTCAGCAATACCACTTCTAGGTCTGTATCTCAAAAAGATCACAAAAGGGAAAAGACCCACATGTACAAAACTATTTACAGTAGCTCTTTTTGTGGTGGCAAAGAATTGGAAATTGAGGGGATGTCCATCAACTGGGGAATGGCTGAACAAGTTGTGGTATATGATTGTAATGGAATACTACTGTGCTATATAATGATGAACAGGTGGATTTCAGAAAAACCTGGAAAGACTTACATGAACTGATGCTGAGTGAAGGGAACAGAACCAGGAAAACATTGCACACACAGTAACAGCAACAAGTGCGATGATCAACTATGATATACCTAGTTCTTCTCAACAATACAATGATCTAAGACAATTCCAACAGACTTGTGATGGGAAATGCTATCCACATCCAGAGAAAGAACTATGGGATCTGGATGGAGATAGAAACATACCATTTTCACTTTTTTTTGTTTTTTTTTTCTTTCTCATGGTTTTCCCTTTTGTTTTGTTTCTTCCTTCACAACATGACTAATGTGGCACTATGCTTCCAGGATTGCACATGTATAGCCTATATGAGATTGTTTGCTGTCTTAGGGGGGGGAAAGAGAAGGGAAGGAGGAAGAAAAATTTGGAACTCAAAATCTTACAAAAATGAATGTTGAAAATTATCTTTACATGTAATTGGAAAAAACAAAATACTATTAAGTGCAAAAAATCCATATATCCTTTTAGAAAAGCATAATAAAAAGACCACAGCATGGGAAGGCATGAACAAGAGCCTCACAAGAGCCTGAGTTATGATTCGCACACCATACACTAGTAGAAAACTGAGGAAGTACACATACCAATAATATCCAGTGAAGTATAAAATGAAGCCATATGAAGGGCATAATATTACAAGATTCCGAGAAACTCTTCTATACATGATATAAAACCATCATGAAACATGAAATAAAACAACTGTGCCCAATGAGAAGAATGTTAACTACAAAGATCTCATTAAGCAAAAAGGTGTTTAGTTTCAGTTCTCAAACTGGATTTCTATCTCAAAATAACATGTTTAATAATAGCCACATAGAGATAAAAGGTAACAACCCTTTTGTCTCACTGCAATCTTTTGTACAGTATTAAGCTCCTACCTCACTACGGAAGTACAAAGGGCAAGTAAAAGAACAGAGGGGACTGGTGACAATAAATCTAATCAAGGAGGAAGAAGAGTCTAGAAATAAATGCAATGTTAGAGAGACAATAAAAACTGAGAAAATTATGCCAGGTGTCTCATGGTTCTTGAGTATAGCCTCCAACAATAAGAAAATGTATCAGAGAAACTTATAGAAGGAAAAAAATGGAGGCAGTATGGCATAAGAGATACTGGTTCAAAAGATTTGTCTTATGAGGAACATTACCATTAAAGCAAATATTAAAGTAGGAAACAAGAAAATGCAAAGTTGGGTTGCCAAAAAAATTTTTCACACTTCATATCATGAAGAAATGCTTTGAAGATGAAAGAAAATTATACCATATACCAAATTTCTTATTTGACACATTTAAGAAAAAACACAGTCTCCAAGTTAGTAAACATTACAAAAAAATGACTAATTTTTTACATAACATAACAAAACAAACAGCCTAGTTTTCTTCAGTCTAAAACTAAAATAGTTTAAAGTACAAATGTACATGCTTGAAATACAGGGAAGAGTTCATTTTAAAGGTGTCAAAATTTTTAACTCAGATCAACATGAAAATTAAAATATCATTATACAGTTAACTCAATTTACATTTCTCTTTCCATTTGACTGAAAAACCTAGAGAAACTTTCCTGTTTTTTCAATTTTGAAATGATTTCTGCCCTTTTTAGCTAACCTCCTCCAAAAGACCATCTACAATAAGTACCTCCCTTGTCTCTCCTTTTCTTCTTAACCCCTTAGGCTTCCCACGTTATCATTCCACCAAAACTGTTCTCTCCAAAGTTATTTATAATCTTAGTTGCCAAATCCAATGGCCTTTGCTTAATCCTCTTTATTCTTGACCTCTCTGCAGCCTTTGACTCAGTTGATTACTCTTTCCTCCTTGATACCTTTTCTCCAGGTTTTCAGGACACCACTCTCTCCTGGATTTCCTCCTACCAGTTTAACTCCTTCTGTCTCCTTTGCTGGATCTTCAAGGTTCTGTCCAAGAACAAGATGCTCTTCTGCCTCTATGCTACTTCGCTTTATGATCTCATCAGCTCCCATGGATTTAATTAGTATCTCTATGCTGATGATTCTCAAATTTACCTTTTCTGCCCCAATCTCTTCACTGATCTCCAATATTGCATCTCCAACTGCCTTTCACACATCTCTAACTGGATTTCCCATTGACATCTTAAACTCATTATGTCTACAACAGAACTCATTATCTTTCCCCCTAAACCCTGCCCACCTCCTACCTTCCCTATTTCTGTAGAGGGCAACACCATCCTCCCAGTCCTTCAGGCTCCCAACCAAGGAGTCATCCTGGATTCCTCATTATCTCTTACCACCCCCCATAGCCAATCTGTTGCCAAGGGCTGTCCATTTTGCAACATCTCTCAAATAGATACTTTTCTCTCTTTAGAAACAGCTACCACTCTGGTTTAGGCCTTTATCACCTTACCCCTGGATTACTGCAATAGCCTGCCAATGGATCTGCATGCTTCAAATATCTTCCCTACTCCAATCCATTCTCCATGCAGCCACTAGGGTGGTTGTCTTAAAATGAAGGCTTGATCACGCCAACCACCTACTCAATAAACTCTAGTGACTTCTTGTCGTCTACAAGAGTGAATACAAAATAGTCTATTTGACCCTTTATAACCTAGTCCCTTCCTGCCTTTCTAGTCTTATTACACCTTACTGCCTGACTTGTATTCTTCGATCCACTGACACTGGCCTCTGGCCATTCCACCAACAAGACGCTCCAATCTCTCAACTCCAGCCATTTTCTCTGGCTTTCCCCTGTGCCTGAAATGCTTTCTCTTGTCCATGCCCAACTACTGAATTCCCTAGCTTCATTTAAGTCCCAACTAAAATCCTACCTTCTATAGGAAGCCTTCCCCAACTCCTCTTAATTCCAATGTTTTCCCTCCATTATTTTCTATTTATCCTGTACATAGCTTGCTTTGTATATATTTATATACATGTTGTCTCCCTCATTAAATAGCAAGCTCTTTCAGGACCCAGACTATCTTTTGCCTCTTTTTTTTTTTTATCCCCAGCATTTACCACAGTGCCTGGCACATAGTAGGCACTTAATAAATGTTTACTGCTTGACTGATTAATTAGAATAAATTAGTTCAAAGGAAGACATTATTTCTATACATATTGAAGGTTTTGCTATCAAAAACTTAGATTATCACTTCCAATGAAAGGGCTATGTATAAGGAATTTTTATCAGTTAATGATATGACTATCTTTAAACTCTCACAACAAATTTGTTTACTGAATTCAATCCATATATTTATTAAGCATCACTGAGGACACAAAAAAAATGAAACCATCTCTGCCCTCAATCAATAAATAAGGGAGGCAGAGCCAAAACAGAGGCTGGAAAACAGGGACTTGCTTAAGCTCTCCCCCCAAACACCTGTAAAAAATGGCTCTGAACACATTCTAGAGCTACAGCACCCACAAAATAACAGAGGGAAACAAGTCTCCAGCCCAAGATGGCCTAGCTGATCACTGGGAAGGGTCTATCACACCGCGCTGGAAGTGGAGCGCAGCCCCAGGGGGCCAGGACAGACCAGACCAGGAGTCGAGGTGGAGGAGGCATCAGGGCTACGAATCACTGAGCTATGGCAGTTACCAGATTTCTCAATCCACAAATACCAAAGGAAACGGAGCATGTTAGTGGGAAAACTACTGGATCTGGGTGAGAGAAGTACTTGGCCCGGCCCCTGCCTGGAGGGGGCAGCGGCAGAGGTGGCACAGGGGCTACAGCAGGAAGCTCCTACGGCTGCTTCCAGAGCTCCAGTGTCAGCTGCTTCTGGTCAAAGGCCCACAAAGTAAGAGGAATCAAGTGGCAGATCAGAGCAGAAGCGTAAGGATTGCTTTGCTAGCACAGAAGCAGGGTTCTCTTACTTTGCTCTACTCGGATCTGGGTTGAGGTTCTGGTTGGTGGTTCTTGGAGGAGGAAAACTCCTGTGGCAGGGCTTGCCATGACTGTGAAGTAGAAGTAGCTCTGAAAACAGCAGCGCAAGGCCCCTAAAGCTTGGGACAAAGTACTCTCTGCTCTGCAGTCATACCTTCACAAAATGCTCAAGGGTCAAGTAGTTGGCTGGGAACATGAGCAGGCAGCGTAAAAGTACTTAGACTACAGAATCTTTTTTTGGTGACAAAGAAGATCAAAACATATAGTCAGAAGAAGTCAACAAAGTCAAATAGCCTACATCAAAAGCCTCTAAGAAAAATATGAATTGGTCTCAGGCCATGGAAGAGCTCAAAAAGGATTTGGAAAAGCAAGTTAGAGAAGTAGAGGAAAAATTGGAAAGAGAAATGAGAAGGATGAGAGAAAACCAAGTCAATGACTTGCTAAAGGAGACCCAAAAAATACTGAAGAAAATAACACCTTAAAAAACAGACTAACCCACATGGCAAAAGAGCTCCAAAAAGCCAATGAGGAGAAGAATGCCTTAAAAGGCAGAATTAGTCAAATGGAAAAGTAGGCCCAAAAGATCACTCAAGAAAATAACATCTTAAAAATTAGATTGGAGCAACTGAAATTATAAAACAGAACCAAAGGAATGAAAAAATGGAAGACAATGTGAAATATCTCATTGGAAAAACCACTGACTTGGAAAATAGATCCAGGAGGGATAATTTAAAAATTATTGGACTACCTGAAAGCCGTGATCAAAAAAAGGGCCTAGACATCATCCCTCAAGAAATTATCAAGAAAAATTACCTTGATATTCTAGAATCAGAGGGTAAAACAGCAATTGGAAGTATCCACTGATTGCCTCTTGAAAAAGATCCCAAAAAAGAAAACTCCCAGGAATAATGCAGCCAAATTGCAGAGTTCCCAGGTCAAGGAGAAAATATCGCAAGCAGCCAAAAAAAAAACAATTCCAGTATTGTGGAAACACAATCAGGATAACACAAGATCTAGCAGCTTCTACATGAAGGGATCAAAAGGCTTGGAATATGATATTCCAGAGGTCAAAAGAGCTAAGATTAAAACCAAGAATCACCTACTTAGCAAAACAGAGTATAATACTGTAATATTAATTAAGTTTGGACTTTTTTTTTTACTGTTTTAGAATGCTAAATTAATTGTCTTTGATTGAGCCTTACTAGGTGCAAAGTCCCAGGCCCAAACCCCTATTTATGAGGTGCTAAGCCAATGTGGGAGTGAAGCCCCTAGGGCCCTAATAGGAGTTACTAACACCACAGCCAATAGTAGGCACCCAAGTTCTGGTCGCTCAGATGATGTTTGATGATGTCCAAAGCTTGCGTAAAATGAGAGAACAGAGCTATTTGCTTGAGGCTCTCACTCCTGAAGAAGTATTGGTGTGGGACTCTGGGCAGCTACTCTAAGAGCCTCCCCGGCTTGTCAACCCATATGTTGATGGTTTCTTGGTAACTATGAATTGTGATCTGGTCTGTTTATATTGTGTATGTTTGTAACTTGTTTGTATTTGCTCTGAAGTTCAGGTTGTTGGCTTTTCTTCCTGAACTAAGTGAATTTATATGTATATGTTGGATTAAAGTAAGATTGTTAACTCTTTAAAGTTGCTTTCCTTAATAAAGCAGATCAAAAGAACCTGTGCTGGCAGCGTTCTTGTTGTTAGGCTTCTGTTGGGCTTTTACCCCCACAACAGCTGCTAGCAAAATTGTTGCAACAAATACTCCAAGGCAAAATATAGACTTTCAATAAAATAGAGGATTTTCAAGCTTTCTTAATGAAAAGACCAGAGCTGAACAGAAAATTTGACTTTCAAATACAAAAATCAAGAGAAGCATGAAAAGGTAAACAGGAAAGAGAAATCACAAGGGACTTACTAAAGTTGAACCATTTTGTTTACATTCCTACATGGAAAGTTGATATTTATAATTCATGAGACCTTTCTCAGTATTAGGGTAGTTGAAGGGAATATACATATATACATATGTGTGTGTGTGTGTGTGTGTGTGTGTGTGTGTGTGTGTGTGTACACAGAGAGAGAGAGAGAGAGAGAGCACAGGGTGAGTTGAATATGAATGGATGATATCTAAAAAAATAAAATAAAGGAGTGAGAGAGGAATATATTGGGAGAAGGAGAAAGAGAGAGATAGAATGGGGTAAGTTATCTCACATAAAAGTGGTAAGAAAAAGCAGTTCTGTTAGAAGGGAAGAGGGAGCAGGTGAAAGGGAATGAGTGAATCTTGCTCTCATAGGATTTGACTTGAGGAGGGAATAACATATACACTCAATTGGGTATCTTATCCCACAGGAAAGTAGGGTGGAAGTGGATAAGAAAGAGGAGTTGATAGAAGGGAGGGCAGATTGTGGAAGAGGGTAATCAAAAGTAAACACTTTTGAAAAGGCACAGGGTCAAGGGAGAAAACTGAATAAAGGGGGACAGGATAGGATGAAGGGAAATATAGTTAGTCTTTCGCAACATGACTAGTATGGAAGTGTTTTGCATAATGATACATGTGTGGCCTGTGTTGAACTGCTTGCCTTCTCAAGGAGGGTGGGTGGAGAGGGAAGAAGGGAGAGAATTTGGAACTCAAAGTTCTCAAAACAAATGTTCAAAAAAAAAAGTTGTTTTTACATGCAACTGGGAAATAAGATATACAGGCAATGGGGTATAGAAATCTATCTTGCCCTACAAGAAAGTAAGGGGAAAGAGGATAAGAGATGGAGATGGGGGTGAAAGAAGGGAGGGCAGACTGGGGGAAGAGGCAATCAGAATATATGCCATCTTGGAGTTGGGGGGAGGGTAGAAATGGGGAGAAAATTTGTAACTCAAAATCTTGTGGAAATCGATGTTGAAAACTTAAAATATTAAATAATAAAAATATGAAAAAGAAAAATCAATAAATAAACATTAATTAAGCACCTACTATGTGCCTGGCACTGTGCCAAGCACTGCAAATACAAAAAGAGGCAAAAGACAGTCAGTCCCTAATCTCAAAAAGCTTACATTCTAGTGGGGATGAGGGAGGAGGGGTTGGAATACAACATGTAAACAGATAAATAAATACAAGGTAATTTTAAGAGATAAAAAGCACAAGCCACTGAGGAAATAAGGAAAAAACTTATGTAGCAGGTGGCACCTGAGCTGAACCTAGAAGAAAAAATTATTAAGCCATGAAGTTGAGGAAGGGGTGGATCACATATGTGGGAGAGCAAAAGCAGAAAGATGAGAGGTGGGCTGTAATATAGTGAACAGCTACTATGCAAGTTTTACTAAAACAAGTAATTAAATAAGAGTGTAAAGGTGGACAGAAGCCAGACTATAGAGTGCTCTGTCAGGGAGAGAACTTTGTATTCCTTTCTAGAAGTAAAGATTATGTGAGTAGGGGAGAGCCAGGATGAGATGTATGTTTTAGGAATATCAATTTGACAGCTATGTAGAAGACAGATCAAAGAGCACGCTTAGCAGTCCAGCTTGAGAAAGGACCTCATGCCCAGTACCTAATCTTACCAAGTAATCTTCAGAATCTTGAATTGTCAGGCATTCAAACTCTAGAGCAAAGAGCACAACTCCAATGGGCTGGTCCCATTGTTTGAATGCCAAACATATGTTTGCTTAAAAGAATATTTTACGGAGAACTCACACAAAGGGCAAACACTCATATGTAGATCAGAAGAAGCCCTATAAGGACACTCTCCAAGTCTCTCTGAAGAACTCTGGAATTGACTGTGAGAAATGAGAGACACTGGCACAGGACCACCCAGCATGGCATGCCTGCATCAAAGAAGTTGCTGTGCTCTATGAGCAAAAGAGAACTGCAATAATTCAAAAGAAACATGAGATGTGCAAATTTAGAGATATCTTCACAACAAATGTTCATATGGACTTTTTGTGCCTGATCTGTGGTAACACACTGTACCCTGACCCTGACATAATGATGTAATTTTGGTCTTCTTCAAGCATGAAGGACAACAACCAACAACCAGATCAAAGAGAGGAGATTAGAAGCTGGAAAATCAAATTAGGAGGCATCAAATAAGGAAACAATCTAAGCTAGAGGTGATAAGGATTTAAGCTGGGATGTTGGCTACATAAGTAAAATGAGCAAATATGAGAGACACTATGAAGACACAATCAACAGAATCTGATAAGTGATTGGATATGGAAGATGAGGAAAAGGGAAGACTAAACCATGACAATGAAGTAACAAACCCAATAACTATAAAGATGGCGGTGTCCTCAACAGAGCTGGCAAAGTATAATGAGTTCCATATTGGACATGTTGATTTTAAGATGCCCACAGGATGTGCAGGCAGAAATATCCAAGAAGACAGCTGGTAATACAGGAACGTTATGATTCCCTCTTAGGTATGAAATGTATCATAGTTGCAGAATAACTTAGGGACCATATGTATTAGGACAGGGATGGGGAACCTGCAGCCTTGAGGCCCCATGTGGCCCTCTAGGTTCTCAAGCCCTCACAGAACTGTGAAGTTTGGATTCAGTCAAAGGGATGCACTTGAGGACCTAGAGGGCCACATGGGGACTCAAGGTTGCAGGTTTCCCACCCCTATGTATTAGGAGAAAGGATGCTGGGTTTGGAGTCAAGAGACCAGGGTTCAGTTCCTTAGCTCCAACTGGCTCCCTGGCTCAAAATGATTGTGTGGCAATGGGCAAGTCATTTAAATTCATTTGAGCCACAGGCTCCTCATCTTTAAAAGCAAGACAGTAAGTAACATTTACACTACCTACCTCACATACTTATGAGGAACGTGCTTTATAAACCTAAAGTGTTATATTTGTCAGCTATTATATACACAGAATTTCAGAGAAGAACTTTTGAGATCTTGTAATCCAAATCCTCTTCATTTTGCAAATTAGGAACTAAAGCCCAGAGAGGCTAAATGACTTGTCAAAAGTCACACAACTAACTGGTAGTCGAGTTAAGACTAAAACACAGGCATATTAATCCAAAGTCCCATCGTCTTTCCACATAGTCTCTCTTCCTAATCCCAATGAGATTTATGCTGTTCTCTAATTCGACTTCGGTATAATTAGCTTTTTCCACTCAAAGTCATAAAACTGAATTTAAATGACAAATGTAGATTATTCAATTCCCTTTCAAACTCTTATTAAATATTGAGAGGAGCTTTCAACTTTGTGATCAAAGATAAGTCACAACCTCTTTGAACCTCAATTATCTTATCTACAAAATGGTAACAGCAACCCCTGTAAGCAAGATTATTAGGATAAAATTACACAAGATATATGAAGTGCTTTGCAAACATGAAAAGACTATATGTCAGTTATTACTGTTGTTGTTTATGTGTTCTCTAGCACTATGCTAGATATTAAGAAGTACAAAGATGTATGTGTCATAGGTTGTCTTTCTTCAACCATTAAGAGTGATCCAGATACTTGGAGTTTCCTGCACTGAAGATAAAACATAAAGAAACGACAACAGACATAATTTATGTTAAGAGTTGACTATGCCTTTTAAATGATGAAACATCTAGGTGTTACATTTAAATAGAATCTATAAAAAATAAAAATTAAGAAGCAATTGGAAAAGAACCCAACCTTGGGTAAGAAGCTAAATTATTACATAATCTTTTGAATAATACTTTTATTCAAAAGTAAAGTATACAAATACAACCTGGAATTTTGTGCAGTGTGGAAAAAAAATTACAATTATGGACAACGTCACTTCCTCAAGCTTTACAGTCTGGAAGACTATAAAATTCAATAAGACCTTCAACAGATTGTGTGGAACTGGGGCTTCTAGGGAAAGGGAGCCACAAGAATAAAAGAAAAGAAAAGGCCTACTCAATGATATTTTTCAGTCCCTTTCCCCTGCCCTAAATTGGGTAGGGTAGCTCACCAATGAAGAAGGTGGGCCATCACATATTCTCGTTTTCCTACCAGTCTAATCCTGGGAAATAAGAATACAGACATCTTCCAGTTTATAAATCACTAGCTGTGACTCACTGAATGACCTTGGGAAACCTTCTAGTGCCAAAATTCTATGAAAAGTAGATCAAAATTTATCAACAAACTTACAACAAGGTTTTCATTTTCCTTAATGATAAAATTCAACTGACTCATATTTGGTCCTCCACCCACACACAGCATACTCTAGAGAAGAGGGGAGTTAAAATGCACCTTACACTAAAGTAACAAAGCAACTTCACATTAATAACTATTCAGGGAGAACCATCAACAGATCTCTGTTTTTAAACCTAAAATACCTGGGCTTCTGGGAGAAAATAAAAAGAAAAAGCGAAGCTGCTAATATGCCAGTTTACCATTTATCCTCTTCAGCATCACCAATTTTTTTTAAATTTATGATGAGAACAATCTTCTTGATAACATTTACACAGTTTTGACTTGAATAAATCAAAAGACATTTCTCAGGTACAATCTCTTACTCTCGAAGAACTTTATATGTGGAAAGACACAATATACACATAGAAACCAGTGATTTTAAACTGTGGGGTCCTCTCTCATTTCAAAAGTTCTATGATTAATTTGTTGCACCTTGGTCTCTCTAACCATAAAGTAATAAAGAGAATAGCCTTGAGAAATCATAGTAGAAAAGAAGCTCTTTAGGAGAAAAAAAGTGACATAGTAACTGTTCATTTATTGTCGAGAACCTTCTTTTCAAAAATCACCAGCAAGAGAAAAAGCAAATAGAGCAAGACACAAAAAAAAAAATCTTTTTTTAAATTTTATTTTGTTGTATTTGTCTATCGTATTTTGTTGCATTTTTTAACATCATTGAGTATGAGAAGGAGAGTAAAGTCAGGAGCATCAAAGAGATAGATTGGGGGCAGGATATGTAAAGTTTAAAAGCCAAACAGAGGAGTCTGTATTTTTTCCTAGAGGCAACAGGAAGCCAGTAATAGGGAAGAATCGCATTTGATCTTCACAACATTCCTGGGAGATAGATGTTATTATCCTCCTTTTACAGTTGAGGAAACTGAGGCAAACAGAAATTAAATGACTTGCCCATGGTCATATTTCTAGTAAATGTCTGAGGCCATATTTGAACTCAGGTCTACCCAAACTCAAAATCGGCCTTAGGCGCTTACTAGCTTTGTAACCCTGGCCAAGTCACCTTACCTTGTTTGCCTCAGTTCCTCAAGTATAAAATGAGCTGGAGAAGGAAATGGCAAACTTCCAGTATTCTTGCCAAGAAAATCCCAAATGGAGTCATGAAGAGTTGAACAATGACTGAACAACTGAAGACTGAAACATGACTGAACAAACTTCCTGTCTCGAGGCAAGTCCCATGGTCAGCTCTTCACAGAATAGTGGGAGGCTTGAAGCAGAAAGATCAACTAGGAGGCTCTTGCAATAATATAAGGATGAGAACCAGCAGCAGTGCTGTGAGTGGAGGGCGGGAGTTGGATAAAAGAGATGCAGTGGATGGAGGGGGGGAGGAGAGGGAGAGGAAGCAAGATTCGGCAACAGATTAGATTCATGGATTGAAGAGATGAGGATAATTCCTGGAAAAATGGATAGTGTGTCTTCGGCAGAAATGGGGAAATTTGGAAAAAGGGAGGGTTGAGATAAATTTAGCTTGGGATGTTGAGTCTGATATGAAATTGAGAATGTTTCTTAATACTCTAAAAAATTAAAAATACACAAAAGTTATATTTAAAATTTACTTTAAAACAAAGTCCTTTATGGAGCATTAATGTAGGTCATAACATCTGATGACACCAATGTTTTGCTGAGGAACAATAATAGAAAAAAATAGATTTATCTTGCATTTTTTACTACTTTTCTGGTTTTATATACATGTCCAATTTTCAAAAAGCCAATCTCTTCATTTTAAATTTAATCATAATGCTATTCAACGCAATGTTCAATCACGACTCCAAAGAACCAATGATGAAGCTTATTACTAACCTCCTGATAAAAAAAGTAATTAATTCAAGACATACATTCCCAGACATGGCCAACATAGGAATTTGTTTTGCCTGATCAAGTACATTTGTTACAAAAGTTTTGTTCCCTTCTTTTCCTATTTAGGAAGGGAAATAGGAGGAGACAGGGGCTAGCAGTGGGGATTCCCTCCCAAAAAGAAAAGAAAAAGAAAAGAGAGTTATCGAGCATTTATAAAGAATGCACAAAAGGAAGACCAAAAGGAAACGCAAACAATCAGGACAGCTTTGAAAGCCACATGTTGAAAACAGTATGTGCATACTTTAGGTCTAAGTGTATACTTCAAGCAGTACATAAGTGATTTGCAATTTCATATACTATCCCCTTTATCTGATCAACTATGTATATGGAAATGACCATTTGGTATTTAAGGTCAGAATTTTTAAAAAGAAAAATAAATGATCATGAATTGCCTAATAAAACTTATTAGTAATATAAAACTGAAAAGTGGCCAAAATATGTTATTTGCCAAAAGTAAAACTCTTATTTAAGAATAAAAATTTAAACTAACTTCCCCAGATACTCAGGAGCACAGGATCATAAATTCAGAGTCAGAAGAACATTAGAAGACATCTAGTCCAACTCCTTCATTTTAGCAGATGAGTAAGCAAGGACCTTAAGGCTGAGTGCCTTGCCCAGCATCCCATGTCAAGCAAATGTAAGGAACCATAACAAAAGAGTAGTCTTGATTCCTATACAAGTCTTTGCCAGTAAATCAATCCTTCATAGACTCCAGCTGAAGCAACAAATCTTTTAAATATCCTTCTTTTAAAAATAAGCCTAATATACCAAAAATAACTTTACCCTATCTTTGTGACTTTCCACATCAAACCAGGAAGTATGGCCATTTGTTTTTATCATCTAAAATTTTGTAGACTCTATGATGGCAGAGGCTGGAAACTGATTTAAAATAGTGTAAGTGCTGAAGAGAATGTGTACATACAAAAAAACACCCATACCAAGCCTTTACTCAATGACATCCTCTTCCCCGCCAACCCCCCACCAAAAGTTACATCTTCGAATATTATGTATGCCTATGCAACTTTCCTACTGACTGGACAGGCAATTTTTTACCTAGTATATTTCCTTTGGATACCAGTAAAAATAAAAAAAAATAAGTAACTGCTTTTACTACTGTGGAAGTAAACTGCTCAGTTAATGAAAACTCTGGAAAACTAAATCGGCAATATCTTAACTGTTTAAGTCCTTGACATCTTAATCACAACTGGAAAAAGATCACAGGGTGAATGCAGCTTTTCACCTTCAGGTTAAAAGAGCTTTAAAAAGTTTTAAACCATGGAATAGAAAAGCATCAAGAGTGAGTGAAGCACACGGCTCAAAATTTAACTTCCTTTTCCCCAAAAGTTTCTACTTACCAAGTTAAATACAGTTTCTACAATATCCCTATTGGTTACTTCTCCAACTTCCACCAAGCCAGTGAGCACTGCAAACTTCATTCTGATGCCCCTGATGGGGATTCCTGGTTTCAGTGACAACGCACCACCGTCCATGGTGGCTTCTCGTCCTTTCCCTCCACCTCCTCCTTCATCACCTGTTGGCGGCGGGGACGGGGCCTGCTTGTCTTCACTAGCCATTGCTAGCCTCTTTCTATAATCGCACTTACTAAGCCACCCCGGCACAAGAGTGCACGCAGAGAGAGGCACACGCACGAGCGCGCACAAAGTGCAAGAAACAGGGCCTCTTCCCCCAGCCCAAACTTGTCCCGCCGCCCGACGGCCAGGGTCCGCGTCGGGGAAACTTCCTCGGCGTGGCCCTCTTCTTCCCGGACGTTATCGGTAGGGGCAGACAACAAAACGGAGCCCTACGGGGAGATCGAGACGCAGATTAAGTCTGAGCTTCAACGATCTTAATTCTTACTGGTCAATTAAAGTTCCCCCGACGGGATCCCAAGCCAAGCCCACCCACAGCACACTTCAGCCTGGTTAAATTGGAGGGGCCTGTCCGGGAGGCCGAACGGATTCTCCCGCGGACCCGCCAATGCAGGTCCGGGGCAGCTCGGCCAGGTAACCTCTCCTCGGCAGGTGCAAGAGAAACCGAGGGAGGAAAAGGGAGGGGGAGACCGAGGGGGGAGGTGGGGGAAAGAAGTTAGCCCTCACCCAAGCAGTAGGGACTTGTAGCAAACTCCCCTCCCCGCCCGAGCAGGGAGCACCGTGGGGAGGGGCAGGTACAGGTAGAGGTGCAGGTGCAGGGTGGGGGAGGGGCTGGAAGCGCTGAGCGGGGGGGGGGGGGCGGGGGGGGCAGCGCCCCTCACACACCTTGGGGGAGCAGTGAGCCCGGGGTTGAGGGGGGTGACTCGAGGCCGAGGGTGCAGTGAGGGCAGCGGCCGGAGGTGGCCCAGTCGGTGCACCCGGTCGTAGGCTCCCTCCCAAGTTTCCCTAGTACGCTCGCTGGCAGCCGGCGGCGGTAACCCAGAACTCCATCGCTTCCGGGGCCCGCCCCGCTCCGCAAGCGCTCAGCCTAGGAGAATGCGGCCGCCGCCAGAGCGGCTGCTTCCGGCGATCTCCCCAGTCCAGGGGCCCGGGCGGCTGCGACACCCACCGAGGCGGCTCGGACTGAAGTGCCTACTACTCTGAGGGTAGCTGCCATCGGCCGCCATGACAGCGCGCCGCCGGAGCCCCTGGCCGGGCGTGCGCGTGCGCGTGCGCGGCCGCAGGGCGCGCGTGAGGGGGGGGAGGAAACGAGGTGAAACGGCACGAGTTGGAGCGCTGCTGGGGAGGGAGTGGGGGAGGGGGGGAGAGTGAGGGGTGCCGAGGAAGGAGGGGGGAGAGAGAGGAACACTGAGAACCAGGCAGGGCTGGCTGGGTAAGCGGAGATCCGCGCACCAGGGCGGGAGCGCGCGCAGACGGGAGAGGGAGGGGGCGCCGCGCTCAGGTGGATGCCAGGTGTGTCCCTGGCTCCCGGCGCAGCGCGCGCCCTCGGGGACCCCGAGCAGAGGCAGCCGCGGCCCTGGGCTGACCCAGAGGGACCAGATGGAGCCCAGGGGCGAGTTGTGTTCACTCGGGCGAGGCGATCTTTGCCAGACGTGGGTGTCCTACTTGGACTAGGTGTGCAGGCGACGGTTCCTACCTACCGGGCCACAGCAGGAAGAAGGACCCTCTCTCTGGTGCCAAAGTGCAGTCCGCGGAGGAGGAGGAGGACTCGCGTGTCCGAGACTTCGAGGCTGGGGGGCCTGTAGCGCCCCAGGAGCAAAGCTGTTGCCCCGTCTAAGGGACCTGCCCGCCTCCAGCAGCAGCTGCCCGCCCACCTCGCTGGAGGAAGGCAGGAAGGGAGATAGATCTTCCTCAGCGGAGATGCTTCTGTGCAGCTGCCACGACTTGGGGGGGTGGGGATGGGGGTGGGGTGGGGGAGAGCTGACCCAGCGGGCAAGGGACGCGAAAGGATTCCCAGGCTGGCAGCTGCAGCCGCCTCACCAAACCTCTCCTGCATTCTAAGGAGAGCAGTTGGTGGCCGGGATTCCAGCGGCAGCTGATCCAAATCGCGTGTGCTGGGCCTTTAATTCCCGTCCCGAAAAAAGTTTGTACTTGTTTTAGAAGAAGAAAAAATGGTTGGAAACGACTCTTTCATTTTAAAAGTTCTCATTAAAAGTGTGACAGAGGAAAAAACTGCTGGAACTAGTAACTCATACTCTTAAATCCCTCTCCATGTTGAAATAAAAGAAATCCGAAATGCTCTTCAAATAATAGCGAAGAGCAAAGAAATTACAGGCAAAAATGTATTGCATTCCTAATAAATCGAAGCCCAAAAGTTTCATATATTTCTTAAAATGCAAATGGATCATACATACCTGCTATTATTGCCTTAGTAGTATGAATTTTCAAATGTTTGACACTCACAATTCAATAGTGTGCAATGCACCAGATGTAAAAAAACAATGGTAGTACTGCCTTTATTCCATGAGTTGGATCTAGAAATAAATAGGAGAAAGAGAGCAAGAAAGATTGCCTTCTAGAAATTGCAAAGTGATTTCACCCCAAACATCCCTTGGAAACGCAAAGGTCTATCTTTTTAATACCAATATTCTACTGGTATTAAAGATGTAATTTTTTTTATTTTGAAATTTTAAGTTACTATCATTGTTCAGTGGTGTCCTTTGTGACCCCATTTCGGGTTTTCTTGGCAAACAGACTGGAATGATTTGCCATTTCCTTCTCCAGTTCATTTTCCAGGTGAGGAAACAGGGTTCAGTGACTTGCCAGGGATCACAGCTAGTTAGTCTAAAGCCAGATTTGAACTTGGAAAGGTAAGTTTTCCTAACTTCGGGTCTGGCATTCTATCCACTGCCCCACCTAGCTGCATGTTGTGCTTTCTAGAAAACTGGTCAAAGGGATATCACTCTAGGATTTGGTTTGGTCAGATCTGGGAAGGTAGTTCAACTCAAATGTGGGTCTATCTTCCAGTGAGACAGAAGATGTCTATGATGAAAAACCTTCAGTGTTCTAGGTACAAAATCAATTAATGTTGTGTCGTGTATCTCAAAGATTTGCCACTCTATCAACAAAAGTGAGGGTTTGGACAATTATATGAATGATCCTAAGACAAGGAGTCAAGTTTTTTTTTTTTTTTACAAAGATAGTGAGATAATTGCCTTAATCCCTTTAGCTTCAGGGCAAGGTTCAGACAGAGAAATAGCGGAGAGAAGGATAAGGAACGACAAGACAAAATTCGGTAGAACTACTCTCTAACCAAACCACTGTCAAAATAACAACTCTTACTCTAACAAGTTATTTAGCTATATGGCACAGAATACTTCAAGTGAATTTCTGTATAGTGATACTACCACCACCACCCTCCGCCCCTCCCCCCACCCCAATTCTCCCATATTCTGTGTATGACCAATTCTCCATATCAGGGCTATGTGTGCCAAAGTACAGAATGTTCACATCATCCTGCTTAAAATTATATGTACATATTTTCCTATATGACTTCTCTACTTAAGTTATACAAGTAGGCAAGCCAATTAACTATTAATACAAAAAATGTATTTTCTCTTTTTCTAGCATAAATGTTGTACCAACTTCTTGTGCTCAGTTCTTATAGTCCATTCCTGACTACACAACCATAAATAGATGGTATCTTATTGAAATTAGATTAATAGTACTGGTTTCTTAATTCAAAGACTCATTTTCCTCAGGTTCAAATCTGGCCTCACACACTAGCTGTGTGACCCTAGGCAAGTCACTTAACCCTATTTGGCTCAGTTTCCTCATCTGTAAAATGAGCTGGAGAAGGAAATGGCAAGACACTCCAGTATCTTTGCAAAGAAAACCCCAAATGGGGTCAGGAAAAGTCTGAAAAATGCAAGAAGAATTTAATTTTTAAAAATACAGTGTTCATGGTGATCTTTAAACTCTTGACTCTAGCATCAGCTTACCTGTAATTTCTAGTGATTGGCACTAGTTCTGTCTACCCTGTGAAGCAAAGCAAAAGTTTGGGAAAAGATAAATTGGTGTACATGTGTATCAATATGGGAAGCAGTTTTATCCTTTATTAAAATTTCTGTTTCCATTGTTTTCTACTTAGGAAATTTTTGAGACAAAAGTCTTATTAGCAATCATTAGATACTTTCACATCCTGCTTTTTCCTTAACGTTGTTCCGTATAAACAAATGTTCAGCCCAAACCATAAAGCAGTAGGTTTGGAAACATACAATGTGGGTTCATATTTTGGGTCTGCTACTTATACCCTGACTAACATTGGGCAAGCTACTTCCCCTATAGACCTCAGTTTCCTCCTCTGTAAAAAGATAGGGCCAGACTATATGATCTCTAAAATAATTTTTCAAATCTAAATCCTATGATCCATGATCTTTTTGGACTTTTTTTATGAGTAAAATGGATATAGGCCTAGTTGGTGTGCAGATTTAGGTTAAAAGTAATAGAATTCAGTAGGGATAAATGTAAAGTGTTGCACATGGATACCAAAAAAATCAACTTCACAAGTATCTAAATTGGAGTGGGTGAGACATGGACAGACAGCAGTTTTGGCGGGGAAATTTAGGAGTTTTAGTAGATTGTAAGCTCAGTATGAGTAAGCAGGGTGATGTGGTGGCCAAAACCTAATTCTATCTTGAGCTGCATAAAGAGGAAGATAGCTTCCAGGAATAAGAAGGTGATAGTTGCACTGTACTCTGCCCTCATTAGAACTCATCCAGAGCATTGTGTTCCATTCTTGACAGCATGATGTAAAGCCAGTCAGTAAATGAAGGATCTTTCCTGCCCATTGAATAGGCCTCTGGTGGGGCCAACAAAGGGAGGCCTGATTAGAGACAGGCCCATACCCTTTCACTAACTAGATGTGAAGCCCCAGGCTTATACCCTTTTTCTAGTTAGCAAACTAGTTTGCAAGAGATGTGAAGCTCTCAGGGCCCTAAGGGGAATTGCTAAGACCAGAGCCAATGGTATGTGCACTGAGTTCTAGTCAATCAGATGATGGCTAGGACTATATGAAAAAGCCCAGAACTGGGAGCAGCAGAGCAGAGAGCTCTGGATTCAGAAGCAGACATCAAGAAGACATCAAGGCAGCAGACACAAAGAGAGAGCCAGCATCAAGAGAGACTGCAGAGTGGAGAGTGCTGAACAAGAGAGAGTTGTAGAGAACAAGGAACTTGGATTCAGCAGAGCTACAGGAGAGAGTGCTGAGTGGAGAGTTAGGATTCTTGAGTGACTTTTTACAGGAAGGCCCTAGCATGGCAGGATGGGGCAGAGGTTACAATATGGCTTGGTTCCTTGCTGTAATATTTTGTTAGAATTTCCTCGTTACTACAGTGAGGTGGGCTTACCATTTTTGGAATATTATTGCCACTATATCAAATTGGGGGCATTGGTCCTTGGATTTGATCCTCTGGAGTCTAAATAAATGTTATACTTCCTCTGCTTTCTACCTAGAGAATTCCTTATACTTCACGATTCCAAACCACTCAGGCATGTCCATAGCCCTCTCCGAGGTCATGAATTTTGCCTTACTGCTATATGTGATTTAAGAACAGTATTGATAAACTGCAGAATACCCTGAAAAAGGCAACCAAGATAGTGAAGGGTTTGTCTATGACCTATGAGGGTCAGTGGAAAGAAGTAGGCATGTTCACCTGTAGAAAAAAGACTGAAAGATAAGAGACAAAGAAGAACATGACACAGCTGTCTTCAAGTATTTGAAAGGTGTGGTGGGGAAGAGGGACTACACTTGTTACATTTAGCATTAGAAAGCAGAACCAAGCAAGAGCAGTGAGTAGAAATTTCAAGGAGACCAGTTTAGACTTGATATCAGAAAAAATCTTCCTCTTAGAGAGAGACCTCTCCTTGGATATTTTTAAGCAGAGACTGGATGACCATTTGTCACAGTAGGGATTCCTTTGGTGTATGAATTGGACTACATGATGGTTATTAAGGTTCTTTCCCACTTTCAAATTCCATAACTCCAGAAGTGATATGAAAATGTCAGCTATAGTTACTATAGCACAAGCTTCGAGGCACTTAACTCTCACTCTCCCTAAGGAGTCAGATCCCCAGCACTTAGCTATTATATACCCTCAGGAATCTCAGAGGAGGATACTGAGGTTGGTTTTTTTTTTTTGCTATAACAAAACTTCTCACCTGAAGTCTATAAATATACTTGTCCATTATGGCATACCATGTCTATGGGATACATAGACTCAATCTTAGTATATGTAACAAAATAATAATTCACTTGTCTTGACTACTAGAAGTTCTTTTCTATCCTTTATAGAGGTGCTCAAGAAGTTCTCGTTAGGCAGTGTTATACTAGAGCCCATTCAAATAGAGTCAATTGTTAAATTCTCAGTCTGATTATTTATACCTTGGAAATTGGCAAATGCTACAACTCTTGCCTTGATTTATTGTTTGGCTGATTGTCTAGATCTAGACTTAAGAAAGTGTTAATGATGCAGATTAAACAAAAAGGTATGTCTCCTACATTGGAAAACTGGCTGTTAAGCATTTGCCAGCAGACCTCAGCCCTTAAGCATAGTGTAGCTTCTTTGCTCTGCTCTTTGTAGAGCTCTGATCCATATCCCATATTGTCCTTGGCTTCTGATGCAGAGTTGCTGTCAGTGCTGTCCATACACTCACAAGGTTCAAACCCAGAAAAAGTGAAGGGGGAGGAAGGAGACCTAGGTCAAGGTCAAACCTGAGGCCTCTAATCCTACAAGATTTCCCCTCAAGTGCTGCTACTGGGATTTCTCACTTGCTCCAATTTCTAGAATCACTGAACTAGTTTAATATTTTGTAGACAACCTGCCCTTAGGTTTTGCCCAAATTTCCATAGCCGATCAAAAATGTTTCTTTTACAATACCACTCCAATTCCAAGGACTTTTCACTTAGTCTAAAGGCTATGATTGATTGATTGAAACTAAATTCTATGATTGAGATTGATTGTTTTCCCTATGTTAAATAACTGAGACATCTTATCATTTAATTTTAAATGAGGTGGGATCACTTGATTGATTTACTCAATCAACACCTCTCTTACATTATTAAAGATAATGCAACTGAATGGTGCCAGTATGATTTCCTACATAGAGGTATACATCACTAAAGGTTGTCCCTTACTTCAAATCATTACTCCACATGACTTGAGTTGACTTAGGTTCAGAATTCATAGCTAGGTGGTAAATTTTAGCCCATAAATTTATGAAAGTCAAATACTACTTTTTACATTTCATTAATACCAAAGTAAAACTAAATTACTAGTAAACTACTAGTGGAGTTTGTTAATCATGCTTTTTATTGAGTACTCTCCTCTCTGATTAGCCTCTGGGAATGTCTGCAGTTGTGGAGGAAAGCATACAGCTATTGCCAACATGAATCTTCTCATATGTCTTGAGTTCATCAGTAGGTTGTAAGCCCCATGGGGAGTGGGGCGGGGGAGGTTACTGTTTTTCATTTTACCTTTGTATTCCCAGCAGCTGATATAGTGCTTTTCACATAACAATAAATACTTAACAGATTGGATCAGTTAAGATAACAGGTCCCCAGATGTACTTTACAAGCCTCTCTCTAGCTTGGTAAATAGTTTTCAAGAGTTGGCTATTCCAAAAAATAATTCATCCTGTGGTTACCAGCCCTAGTGATGAGCTTCTCCAAAGTTAGGGAGGCTAGTCCTCCAACGCTTCACCAGGGCCATATTCAGTCTTTCCACTTTGGTAGGACCTGCTAGCTAGGTAGCTTGTTCTCCACCATTATATCTGGCCATATTGACACATCAGAATAGGACTTTAGTGGAACAAATGTTATAACATAGATTAAAATGAAAAGCATTTCACATGTCTGTTCACAAAAACTTTTTCATTTAACATCCGAAAAGGAAAAAGTTTTTCTATATCAGCTCACTATGTTTAACTTACATATCCTTTTTAGTGTAACTGTGGTGTCCAATTTTAAAGGTATGGAGCTTTACTATTGAGGATAGCAGGTTGCACTACTACATGTTGTTGTGAAAAGATATTTCCATCCTTTTTTATCATGTACATATGCGGTACATTATCATCGCATGTATCATGACCAGTGTGCCTTTGTAGTAAATTAGACAGTAGTATTCTCCGTCAGATGCCATATGATCTAAATGTTTGTTTTCTCCATCTTGGCCCATGTACATCAGAACCAGAAGCATGGAAGTCCTTGTTTGTGCTTGAGTATTTCTTTGATCTGAAACATATTTGGCATATCAACACAGCCTCAAATAAGTTGTTGCAATGTGGCCCTGGTAAAAAATGGAGCTTCATATGTCACATGTGCAGCCTAGGCTAGAGGATATAAAACCATCCCACAGTTCCTTAGCAGCCTTGACTTTGCTCAGGAATTTGTACCGACTCCACAATAGTTACATTAATAGGCCAAGGGCAGTGGAGGGTGGGGGGAGACTTCTTGGAACAGGAAGATATTAAAAGTGAGATGCTTTCATATTAAAGCAGTATTCCATGGTCACTTCACTAATAATTACTTTACTTTCCCAATCACCACACTTTGTACCACCTTATCTCTCATTTGCTCACCCATAAATGAACCCTTGAGGTTTTCTGTGTTATATATGATGACTTTATTTTAAATGACCATGGCACCAAGAAATTTCATCAATCAGCTATGTTGAGGCTTATTAAAAAAAAAACACCTGGGTAATAGAACTAATCTTTCTGGGCCCATATGGACCATGATGTTATCTACTTAGACACCAGCATATTGGACCACTTGAATCAGTCATGTCCAGTTCTGTTATATTTGCAAATATACGTAGACATAACCTTTGTTTACAC
The DNA here is from genome assembly GCA_028646595.1 of Phalanger gymnotis. NCBI lineage: Eukaryota > Metazoa > Chordata > Mammalia > Diprotodontia > Phalangeridae > Phalanger > Phalanger gymnotis. The sequence continues at coordinate 328,379,743 of CM053623.1, read as the reverse complement.
AGTTTCTATAGGAAAGCTGTCTTCTGTTTGGACTTCCTTACTGTATTTACTTCATGACAGTGGCAAATACAGATCCTTATTTTATTATTTATTTGATACTAATGATTACATAGTGGTTGAATAAGATTACCTCTGTTATACCTTTCAAGGAATCTTCTATAATTTTGAATGCAAACAAACAAAAAGCACAGGGGGATCTTGTATTTTCTACATTTTCCAGTGACTTTTGTGACTGTAAACAAATGGTCTACTGTGGAATATTGTTAATGAAATCCTGCATGTTTCCTTTAAAATAAAAAATGTATATATATTGAATGAATAAGAAATGTGTCAAGTGCTAATGATGTGCCAAGGACTGTACTAAGTGCTAATTTAAGCAAATTCAAGCAAGCAAGATAGTTCTTGCCCTCAAGGAACTTATATTTTTTTGAAATTTTTTAACCTTTTTTTTGATGAGGCAATCAGGTTTAACTGACTTGTCCAGGATCACACAGCTAGTAAGTGTCAAGTGTCTGAGGCTGGACTTGAACTCAGGGCCCTCCTAACTCCAGGACTGATGCCACCTAGCTGCCCCAAGGAGCCTGTATTTTAATGGTAGAAAACAGCACACAAACTTGGAAAGGTAAGAAAAGCTAAATACATTAACACAATTTGGAAATGACCAAGAAGTAAATGTGGCCTGGGTTATGAACAAGAGAAGAGTTCCTAAAACCCAGGATTCTAGGGACATCATCCAGCTTCTAGGCAAGGGTGGCTTGAGTGGAAACAGGGTGGTTTGCAGATGAGAGGAAGTATATGCTGGACTAGGCTCTAGGAAAGATAAGGGAAAAGTTCATCTGTCAAAGCGTAGGGTCCCAAAGAGAGAGTCCAACTTCTGGTAACAGGAGGCTAAGAAGGATGGCTAGAGGAAAAGCAGTGTAGATATTAAAAGTGCCTTTAAAATTATAACATAATCATTTCAAGTTATGTCATCACCAGCCCTTGTGACAAAGAAAAGTAGTTTACCACAAAGATTTTCCAGATTACTTAAACACAAACTAATCTTTCCCTCCTCTGAATTCTTGTAGTATTAAAAACCTAATGGTATGAGCTCATATGCCAAGAAATATAGGATTTGATTATATAGTCTTTCAGTATCTTATAGGTTTTTTTCACATGTTCATAGCATCACAGATATAGAGTTAGAAGAAACCTTAAAGGTTAGTTGATCCAATCCCCTCATTTTACAAATGAGAAATCGAATCTCAAGTAGGTTATGTGACTTGCCTGAGGACTCACAAGTAGTTAGTATCAAAGCCAGAGTTGGAACTCAGATCCTCTAACTCCAAATCTATTACTCCTTCCGTTGTACCACGTGTCATCCCTAATGGACTATGGATAAGCTCCTCCTTTCTCCACACAGCTAGTACTTAGTAAATGTGTCTGTTTCTCTAGATCTGAACTCTGCCTGTGAAATTGTCATATCAGGAATGGTAGGCTTCTCTGTAGTAAAATTTTGAGATCTATAGAAAAAGAGTTGTTTTTATGAATGGACAGATCTCTATTACAAATGAGAGGGACAGGAATGGTGCCTTTTCAGCCAGGTTTCTACCAAAAGAACCCAAAAGAATTTAAGCTTCTTAACAACAAGAATTGTTTCATTTTTCTTTACATTTCCAACACCTAGGACCTAGCAGGATACAGAATTCAGTAATCTGATTTCTAATTAGAGAAAAGATTGGGGACTTTCCAAGTTGAGAGGGAGAGTGTGAGCAGGTACATTCCCTGAAATCAGAAAAAGAGATGTCTCACTCACTCCAAATGTCTATATTCAATCAAAAGAATGTGGAAATGATGACTGATTGACCAGTATAGGGACAGTTTTCAGATAAGACATATGGTTTGCTTGAGATGTGTGTAATTATGAGAAAACTTCTTGCTTCAGTCTTCAGATCAGACTGAGTTTCTGTCAATATAACCTAGGTCCTTAGTTAAGAGTCTCTAAGCAGCAGATAGAGTCGTTTAGCTTCCCAACCACACAGGGTTAGATTCAAAGAATGCAATAAAGTTTTTTTTCACAACTCCCATAATTGAATAAAGTTTTCTCACAAGAGAGAAATTGGACTAGACCCATAACTCCATAGGAAGGAAACTGAGCTAGCTCCAGAATTGAGTCATAAGATGGAGTCAGCATAGTTCACTAAATTCCTACTACCACTTACTATTTTAATTCCCAGTTCTACTGGTCTTGATGAGGATGTCTAGTGCCTATCTGAGGCTTACAAACCATGGGAGTTAACTGGACCAGAAGGCCCTTGTAGACAACGTAGCTGGCTTCCTCTGATATAGCATATAGTTGCAGGATGTGATTTTTAGTTTACTTATGAAACAGTTTGCAACAAACTGTTATGTTCCTTTGATCTATAGGACTGTCTGTAAATGACTTATAGGTTCCACTTTTGCAATCTTACTTTCTGCTATTGTTATTTTATACTAGCTACTTATAAATTTACTATACCAACTAGAGGAGGAGAATCAGGGGGACCAGAACAAGATATAATTTTAACACAAATACTACCATTGAGTACTTCTAAATTCACAAATTAAAACAGTCTCCAAAGTACTACTGAACAAAAAAATGACATACGGCAGAAAGACATACTTAAATCATGATTAGGATTTGTTAGGTGATAACAGGTGATAAAGGTGATAAAGGTAGAATTGAACAGGTGATAAAGGTAGAATTGAAAAGGAAATTTCAATATCCATCTAGTCTTAACTCCTACCCATAATTTTTACAAATAAAGAAAATGAGAAAAGCTAAATGACTTCCTAACATCATACTTGTAGTGGATAGGTGACCCAAGATTTGAAACACAGATTCCTTTATTCTAAATGCACTATTCTTTCCACTGTATTAATATGCTTCTTTTCTGTCAAATTTGAAAATGTCTCCTGATGTTAATGCTGCTTTACTATAAAAGAAATAATGATGATGATGATGATGATTATCAAACCTGTATCACAGGAGTCTTGTTAGGGATTTAATCAGATAGAATCATAGATATTTAGTAACTTTTTTTTAAAGAAGAAATTTGGAGATTGAGAATTACCTTAATATTGTGAAGATCTGTTCATTTTTTACCATGGACATTCTGACTACTGACATAATGAGACCCTATGTCTTAATATACTGTTTTCAAAGTTGCAAGAAATTAATCAAACCACTGCTGCCCTATTGATGAGCCTCTTCAAACTTAGTGAGGCTGGTCCTGACATAACATGTATACAGTCTGTTAGAGGATGTATCATCAAAGCTTTTCCATCTTGGAAGGACCCACCAGTGCTATCAGTAAGGATCTACCGCATGAATAGCTTTCATGAGGTGAAGGCTGCATCTATGCCATGATGAGATATAAGAATAAAAATCTAGTGAAGGCCTGAACAAATCTGACTATATGCCTTGAAAAGAATAGGATAAAACAATGTAGATTTGGGAATGACAAAACAAATTGCGGTACGTGAATAAAATAGAATATTATTGTGGTGCTGTAAGAAATTACTAATGTAAAAGGATGGAAAGATTTACATGATCTGATGCAGAGTGAATTAAGCAGAGCCAAGAAAACAACATACACTACAATAGAAATTGAAAGAATTACCACAAAAGAATTGAAAGTGAATGCTACAGAATTACAAATAACAAGCATGGCTCCAAAGAAGAGAAATGAGAAGACCCACCCTCCCCATCACCTCACTTCTTTACATATGTGGGAGGTCTGTAGTTGTGATAAATTGTGTTTGTTTTCACTTTTTCAAAGTATTGATCAGTTTTCCTGATTTTTGTTCCCTTCTACTTCCTGTTTTTTTACTTTTCTCTTCCTTAAAAAAAATGCTTAAAGGGGGCGGAGCCAAGATGGTGGCTGGGAAGCAGTGACTGGCATGAGCTCCCCACCAAGTCCCTTCAAAAACCTATAAAAAAA
>CM053623.1:328336665-328368751 GCA_028646595.1 Phalanger gymnotis | reverse complement strand
TTAGAGAATCTCTCATACCTTGCAATTTCGAACCATTCAAACATATACATGATTATATTTGAGATTATAAATTCGGCCTTCCTACTACATGGCTAAAGCCCACCACTCCACAGTCACCCACTCAGTGGAACCCCCAACCTCCAATACTACCATTCCCTTGCATCCAAACACTATCTAAACTTCTGTTACTCTAATGTAAAAATTTGTTGGGCATTAGAAGAAAAGCATAAACAGATTCACACTCAGATATGAATGACTCATGGCTTCCTTTAAGCCCTAAAAGGGATATTGGCATTTTATTTAAGAGCAGCCTCAGTCCCACCAAGCTTTTACCCAGCCTTTAATCCTGACTACTCCTGACCCTCTATTATCCCTGTAGATTGGCATCAGTGGATGATATTGGCCTCATATCTCTACTTTCAAATCTGTTCCTCAAATTAAAGGACAGAATTTCTCTTTAGCACCTAACCTAAAAAGTGGAGTGTCCAGCCCAGGTCCTACCAACTAGAGAATTTAACTCTCGTTGAGCTATGAGGAACCAGAGAAGCTGGACTGTACATTTAGCTAAGACTTTCTCAGACCACTAACAAAAGCTGTTCCCATATTCTCTGTCTTCAGTAGTAAGCAATGCTGGGCACATAACACTCACTTAATAAATGTTTGCTGCCAACTAGATAGACTGATAGATAAGCCGTTTATTAAGAGCTTACTGTGTGCCAGGCACTGTGCTAAATATTAGGAATGCAAATAGTCAGATCTGCTATAGCAGGATATTTTCATTACTGTAGTTCAGCTGTGACCCCATTTGGGGTTTTCTTGTCAGAGATATTGGAGTGGTTTGTTATTTCCTTTTCCCATTCATTTTCCACATGAGGAAACTGAGGCAAACAGAGTGAAATGACTTGCCCAGAGTCACACAGTTAGCAAGTGTCTGAGCCTAGATTTGAATTGAAGTCTTCCCAACTCCAGGCCCTGCCACTCTATCCACTGTACCGCCTAGCTGCCAACAGGACATATGCTCTCCTAAAAGGCAGCTGGGTGGCATAGTGGATCAAGCACTAGGCATGAAGTAAGGAAGACATGAATTAAAATCCAGCCTCAGACTCTAGCTACGTGACCCTAGGTAAGTCACTTACCTTGTCTTCTCAATTGTAAAGTGGGAATAATAGCATTTGCCTCAAGGATCAAATGAGGTAATATTTGTAAAGTACTTCACACCAAGCCAGGTACAGAGTAGACACTTAATAATGCTAATTCTCTTCCTGCCTAAAAATCAGCAAACTTCAAAATTGCACAGTAAAAACCAAAGGGCTCATGGGAAAAAAAGGAGTTAGGAACCTAATAAAAATAGTAACACCATTTTTATATGTCAAATGGTTAACAAATACATAAAAACTCCAATTAATAGTGGCAGCATCTATGGCCTTGGGTTGTTTGCTCTGCAGGAGAACTAGTTCCCACAGGGTTCAAGCTGGCAAAGTTGGTGGACAGCTATAGGTGAGAGGTCAGCCTACATGGACCACAGCTCTGGGAAAAGTCTAGGGCTGAGCCATGACAGAAGGTAGGGATAGGGAGTAAGTGCATGGGTTTAGACTAGCCCCTATTGTACCATAAGACATACAATAAATATGGTTAAGTATGACACTTTACCTTGAAGAAGACCTGAAATTGGCTTATGAGTCATTGTGAAGTGGTACAAGGAAAGTTATGTGAAATCAAAAGGAGGGTTGATAACTCCAGATGTGGATGGGTGGGGCTCATTGTCCTCCTGGTCTTTTCTGCAGCTGAGGGCAACTTTCCGTGTTTTTACTGTTTTTCGTGGATGAAATTCTTCAGAAACAAATCAAAATTAGTGTTATGCTCAAATTGCCCCCTAGTATGTCAACTGAGTTAGAACACATTTGCGTTTTCAAAACATACTTTATAGCTTTATAGAACTGACAGTATAAGCGAAAAGAAAGGAGTTGGAAAAGGGAGTAGGGGAGGGGTTGGGAGGCAACCAATCTATGAAAGGTGAAGTGCTGAGAGCTCGGAGTGAATGTGTGAACGTGTGAGCACAGCTAGCTCAGGCATTTCCTCAAATGAAGATTCTGAGGAGAAACCCACCAATTTAAGAAAGAGGCTATAAGATTGGAGGGATCTTCCAAGCTGAGAAGGCTACTGGAGAATGATGGAGAAATGTGGAAAGTTGGGAGTGGAGCCAGGAGAGAAGTGAAAAAGTGACAAGATTGTTCATATAGGAGGTTTGTCTGCTTAAGACCACCAAAAGACCCACCCCTTGGCTACCACTGGATAGTTTTCCATTGAGGGGATATTAAGTTCAGCAAATGCTTGACTTAGCCTGAATTTCTAAGAAAAATCGCCACTCCTATCTCTTGTTTTTACTTTTTTAAACTAAATTTTATTTTGTTCAATCAGCAAAAATCCGCAATTCCCTCTCCTCACTCCACCCCAGCCCCACCCCCCACTCCCATCTCTCAATTGAGAAGGAAAGAATGTAGACTTTGCTGGCTCCTGAACAGCACCAGCCCGGAGCACAGACCACAGAGACACCTGGAGGAAGAGAGACATGCCACAGGAGCTCCTGCCTGCCTTCTGTGGAAGTACAATACCAAGAAGAATGGGAGGGGAAAACCCAGGCCACCACAGCAACTTTCTGAGAGCCTTGCCTGTTTACTACCCTACTCTCTCCCCTAAGTTCCACTGTGGTTCTCCTAAGAGATAGGCTGGTCAAACCAAGGTACATAAATGCTGATGAAAACTGACCCAAATACCTACATCTTCCCTCAAGTTGGTATTTTCAGTCATTTCTTCAGTCATGTCTGACTCTTCATCATCCCATTTGGGGTTTTCTTGGAAAAGATCCTTCGATAGTTGCCATTTCCTTCTCTAGCTCATTTTTTCAGATAGGGAAACTGAAGCAAACAGGGTTAAGTGACTTGTCCAGGGTCACCCAGCTAGTAAGCTCTGAGGACAGATTTGAACTCAGGAAGATGAGTCTTCCTGATTCCAAACCCTATGCTCTATTCACTGTGCCACCTAGCTGCTCCTAAGTAGGGTATGGAGGAGCCCTAATGTTCACATCCAATATGTAGCCACAGCTTTGTGTCTCCTTTCCCACACTTTAACAGTCTCAATTCACTGATCAATCAGGAATTTGTTAAGCACCTACTTAGTGCCGGATATTTTACTAAGAGTTATACGTGTATTATACATATATATATATATATGTATATTATAATGTTACGTGTCATTATATAATTATGTGTTATATTACAAGATAATTGGGGGAGGGAGGGAGGGGAAAGCAGCAGTAACTGGGGTGAATCAGGAAAGCTTCATGTAGTAGGTAGTTTTCTGATTGAGCTTTGAAGAAGAGTATGGATTGTAAGAGGCTCACATCTTAAAAGTCATCTGTGATTAAGAACCCCATGGAATGAGAGGGAGCTAGCTCTGTAGAAAGGGGCAACTTTGGCAGCTCTTGAGAGGAAGGGAAAGGTGAGTGGGGATGCTGTATTAACTTGGAGCTTTTTTCAAGACTTAAGGTTTGGTGTGACATGTTTGTGATAGAATGTGGATCAATTATTGAATGAGTGTAATAAAACGTGGGTGTGTTTGTATAAAATGGAATCTGAGTAATCAGTTAACACAATTGTCTGGAAGTAGAGTGATTGATAGGTGTATTAGAGGAAAAGTAACTAAGGTTCAATGTGACCATGGTGAGTGTAAAATGTGTAAGTTTGGAAGATTCTACAATAGAGAGGCTGTTCTACATGAGGTAAGAGGGAATGTGAAATTTGTACAGTTTGGGAAACAGTTGCTTCCTGTCTCAATTAGAGAGTGAATAATTTGGGGTGTCATTCTGGGTCTTAGCACCCTCCCACACAGTTTTCCAGATGGGGAACAATAATGATTAACTGCTATTCAGTCTTCAAAAGTGCCTGTAACCTGTTTTTTGAAGCAGTGTAGGTTCTTGCCCTTACAATTTCCTGAATCCTTTAGGCACTAGGCAAGGGTGAAAAACAGAGATTAATTATCTGGAATTGTAAAGTAAAGGAAATTGTGTAAGGAAGATGTCATACTGAGAGGGACTTTTAAGAGCAGACATGTGCGTACTTTACAGTAACTGCTGAAGACATGTTAGAGAGAAATGCAGAATGAGCACTGAGATCTTCTGAGGGTGCTAAGTAGAGGTCATTCTGCCTATGAAAAAGGGGAACCCTCCCCAGGCATTTCTAGGTTGGAGATGGCAGTTTTTGAGCTGCTAGTGAGACTAGGACTTGAGATGGCAAACATTCTAGGGCAGCCCGGCAAAAGCAGAAGGCAAAGAGTTCAGGCATGTGCTAAGCAGCTATTCCTGTTTGGCAAAGACATGTATAGCAGTGAATAACAGTGGGCTTGGAATCAGGAAGACTCATCTTCGTGAGTTCAAATCTGATGTCAGAAACTTACTAGCTAAGTGACTCTGGGCAAGTCATTTAACCCTGTTTGCCTCAGTCTCCTCATCTGGAAAAATGAATTGGAAAAGGAAATGGCAACCACTCCTATATCTTTGCCAAGAAAACCCCCCAAAATGGGGTCACCAAGAATTGGATGAGACCAAACAGTGACAAGTAGTGGCTACCCATGGCAGAAGTCCAAGTTGGCTCCTGCCCTTGAATCCCTGCTTAATAAAACACCAGGAACAAATAGAAGTGTATTAAAAACCTCCTTCAAAAATATCAAGAAATCAATGTTTCTCTACTCTAAAAACCCTTTTTAAACTAAGTAGGTAGGAAAAAACCCAAGTAAGGTCTTTCTCAGGAAAATGAATTAAGGTTGACGACCAAGCTTAAATCATTAAGATAGGATCATGTCCCCTCCCCACTCATTTTATTTGATTAGTATCATGACCCACCTATTGAGTGTGTCCTCTTGCAATTTCAAGGTTCTGGTATTGATCACCAGGAGTAAACCTATTTTACTAGTATAAGTGAGTAGGCCTAGAAAGAACTGAGCAGTAACTCATCTAGAACATTAACCTCGAACTGTATTTCACAACAGGATCTTTCCCTTGCTCCAGATTCCTATAAGTATTCCCCTGAGATAATCACGTTGGGGTAGAAGGATGTCCAAGTCCTCAGTGTGGAGAATTATGCCCGTTTGGACATTTCTTTCTCTAGGATACAAACGCGTGTAGTTGGAATATTGTTGAATTAAATAAAAATTGTTTCTGGCAGGTTTGCGCCTATAATGCAGAATGTAGTATTAATGTTTCTCTTTGACAGGCAGAAATTTTAAGATTGGTGATATGATTCTTCCCCTTTTACTTTGAATTACGCTCCTGAGAACCTGGGCTCTGATAACCTGGACCTTCGCTTTCTCCTCCAGAACCAAGCCTCCATGTCACTTCCCAGGCATTTCTAGTCTCTGCTACCTACTATATGTCCTTTCCTCCTTTCTCTTTTATATGTTATCTTCTCCTCTTAGAATATAAACTCATTGAGGTCAGGGTCTCTCTTGTCTGCTTGCATTTATACCCATAACACTTAGGCTAGTGCCTGGTGCATAGTAAGCTTTGTTACTAAATGCTTTTTCATTCATTCATTCAAAATGAAATGGAAATTTCAGACCTCTATTTGATCAATGTTACCATTTAGAATTTTAACTTTGTATCTTTTTATTTCTTAATCCATTTAGTACATGCATTTTAAACTATAATGTGAGTGTGTTTCCCTTTGAATTATGTGAAGCTGAGAAGGGGCTGAGAATCTTAGTAAGATAGAGGCAGTTGAACCAATTTTGCTCAATTCATGTATTATTGAATGAGCTCTAATGGCAGCTTGAACCAAAGTCCTTGCTACTAGGAAAGCTGGGGATGGTAAATCTCTTGAGTTGGAGAGTTTTGAGCTGCAGTATGGCTAAAGTTGATTGGGGTGCCTCTGCTAAGTCCAGCACCAATAAGGTAAGCCCCAGGAGCATAATGGGAGGGTTTGGGGTGTCATGAAGCTACCCAAAGAGGGCAAACTGCCCTATGTCAGAAACACAGCAAGTCAAAGCTTCCAGGCCATTCAGCAGTGGGCTTGGCTAATGAATGACCACTACAATTCCAGCCTGGTCAAGATAAGGAGACAAGAAAGAGAAAGAAAGAGGGGAGGAAGAAAAGGAGAAGGGAGGGGAGGAAGGAGAAACAAAGCAAGTACTAGGAGGCTGGGAACACCTTCCAGTGTACTTACAGAGATCCAGGGAGATGGTCTAAGTGTATGTGTGTAGGATGATGTTGGGGAGTTCCTCAACCCAGACATTCTAAGAGAGTAATTTCTCCCACCGTTGTCCCTTTGACTGGAGGTCAATAAATCAGAAGGCAAGGCTTGAGATTTTAATTAGAATCAGAACTTGGTAGATAGCAAGGGCTGGAACAAAGGGAGATAGAGACACACATAAGGGTTTTGCACAGCCTTGCAGAGACTACTTGGGGCAAAGGCTCTTATCGGGTGATAGCCGTTTTCCTTATTGCAGAGATTGAGTAATAGGTACAGGATGTTAGGTGATTCAAGGGAGAAGTGTTAATTGTGGGGGTCCCAGGAGTTGCCAAAGAATTCCAGTGCAATGTTTTCTCTGTAATCAAACATCCTAGTAAGGCAGGATATCTCTAAGATAGTAGAGAACTCTTTCAAGTTTATCTCGTTGCCATTATGGGGGAGAATAGGATACAATCTCAGGTTCAGTCTCCATTCCAACAACTCTGCCATTCTGTTTCCTTGATCTCATAGGCCACTTTTCTGGAGGGCAGAAATTTGCCCCCAAACTCCCAGGACACAGCTTGTATATTTCTACAATGCCTAGGCTCTTACCTCAAGCTCAGTCTGTGGTCACCTGGTGCTTTATGCAGAGATTGCAATCATTAACTAATCCATTCCCATCCGTGGGAGACCAGGGGCATGGTCTGTTTGCCTTTCTGCCTCCTGCCCACATAAAGTTAAGTGCTTCTACATAGAAGAAAACTCCTTGTGCCTATATATTTACAGATCATTTACCTAAATTGAGCATTTTCTGAGTCCCTCTACTTTCTCAGAGGAAAAAGATAGCATCAAAGAGGCTCAAGATGTGAGCTTGAGACCAGGAACATCAAAGGTGAGTGCCTATCATCCTGTTTCCCTTGTCACAGTCCAATCAGCTGGCAAGTCCTACGCATTCCATATCTACAATACCACATCTCTCATTCTCATCCCTGTTCTAGGCTGGGCCCAAGTCAGGCCAGGGCCCAGGTAGTTGGATATTGGAACAAAAGGAGGCAATTGTAGGTCCTTCAATAGTTAACCAGTTAACAACAGGAGATTGAATTAGTCATAGCCGAAAGATGTTCAAAAAAGATAGGCATTGGGAACCCCTTGAAGTGATCCAGTTCAGCAAGACTCGGGCTGTGATTCACCACCAGTCAACCATCTGAGAGACTCAGCCAGTGAGGAAGTGAGGACAGCAGTCGGAGTTCTTAGTCCCCTGTGCCAACCAAATCTGGAGGAATGGCTCCATTCCTTTTAAGAAAAAACTAGCCTAAGGAGAGGAGTTAAGATAGTGCTCCTGGCACAATCAATCCCTTCCTTTCTACTTACAGTGCTAATTACTTTGCGTCAATCCTTTCTTCAAGGCTCAGCTGAGTTGCTGTCTTCTCTATGAAGTCTTTCTAATTCACTCTGCCTGATACTCAAGTGTTCTCTCCTTCAGATTTCTCTCAGCGAACTGTGTCTGCATCTCTCCTTTGACAATATTACGTTTCGTATAATACAAAATGTCCCCAAAATCTTAGTGCAGTTTAAGCATTCGTCTCCCAGTAGATACAAGTTCCTTGAGGGTAGGGACTGTTTTGTCTTGGTCTTTACTTGTCCATTCTCTACCTAGTTCCTTGCACAATGTAGATACTTAATAAGCTGGATTTTCAAATTTAATTGATTTAAGTTCCATGAGAGTAGGGATTGAATAATTTTTCATTTTTGTGTCCTCAGGATGTAGCAGTGTCTTTCACATAATAAAACCTTAATAAATGTTGAATCAAATGTAATCGAACTAAACTGAATGAAATTGAATTGAGCAGTAGGGTGAATTAAATTGTATTGAATTGTAGGATGCCACTGCTGCTCGTTTGTGACTGCTGTCCTTTCATCCTTTTATTTTCCAGTTAGAAGAAAATAATATCAAAGGAGAGCCTCTCCCTGCCCATTGGACTATAGTCATCTCTACCAATCCAGATCAGCTCCTTCTCTGCCCCTTATACTCTTAGCAAAATGCCCAGGGCACTGAGAGTTTGCTCTGGATTACCAAACAGTCAGAAGCTGAGCTAGCAAGTATAGACTGAGTGCTGCCCTTCCCTTTGACAGCAACTAAGGAAATAGATTTCATTTTGAACCTGGACTCATACCCCCATGGCTGGATGTGATCTGAGTTGTGGCCCCCCTTTGCAGAGAGTAGGAGGTGAGCCATGCGTGTACCATCAGCACACCTGGAGAGGATGGGAAGAAGGGCAGGGTCCAAGACTACAGAGACTGGACAAGCTCTCCTGCTTTTTCCAAGAGGGGTTTGGGACCAGACTTGTATTTATCTGCCACCCCACAGGTATCTATAGGGATGTTTCCTCCATCTCTCAGAGAGAGAGCTTGTAGCTTACATTTGCTATCTTAACCCTTTCCCACCAAATACTGTTTATACAAAAGGCCATCACAAATAGCTAGTAAACTTCTTTATCAAATCAGCTACTCAGAAAACATTTATTGAATACATACTATGTGCCAGGCACTGTGTTGAGTTCTGTAGCTATAAGGAAAGGCAAAAGATAGTCCTCTGACATCAAGGAGTTCATAATTTAGTGGATGGGAAGAAAACACATGAAAAGAAGCTGAAAAACCAGAGGGTAGTAAGCGTGTCCCATTCCCATCCCCCACCCCCACCCATCTCCTTCATGCCAGGAACTATGGAGTCCAGAAGAGTACAGCCAAGAGAGAAATGATGAGATAGCTGCCCTGAGCACCCATGGAAGATCTGGGAGGAGCTCACCATTATTTACCCTCTACCCTCTCCAATCTGGGAGGGAAAGAAGGGTCTTAGGATCAGGGGATACTAAGGAGGGGTGTTGATATGATCATGCAGGACCACAAGATTCCAGAGAGCATAGATCAAGTCCAGAGGAGTATAGGGCATTCAGAGAAGTTCTATGGATTAGAATATGCCAAAGAATAAATGTAAAGTAAATGAACTTCAACTAGGAGTAAGACAAAGTTGCTTCTCAAACCAGGAGAAAGAGAATAATCTCACTAAGGAGAATCTGGAAGTCAAAGGACATGATGTGGGGTCACTCCCCTGACATGGCTTTGGCTCCAAGGATCCTAGTAGACATTCAAAAGTTAGTAGCTTTTGTGACCTCTGTCTTGATGCCTGATCAACTGAATTGGGGTCCTTCTTTACTCATGCACCATTAGTGCTAATTCCTCAGCCATTCAGGGGTCACATCCCCATATTCATCATGTTCAGGGCTATCCCTCATAGAAACTATCCCAGGTGTGGATGGAAGCAGAGTTATATAGACAAATATAAGTTGGGATTTATTGGATTCCACTGGGTTGCAAGTTCCTGGAAGGTAAGAACTGGGTCTTTTTATGTATCCAAACAGCATAGATTGAGATAAACAACTCAGGTCAAGTCTGTGAGAGACCTTTTGATCCTCCATTGTTTATTCTGTGTAGCCACCTAGCTTTTTGCTTGCATTTAGTACCTCTGAAGTAACCCTCTCCACTTTTGTGTGTCAATGACCTCTACCGTTACTCATCTTAAATTAGGGACTAGTCTTCTCAGTCATTGTACTAACCATTACAGATCTTGGATCATTCTTATTATCTTAGTGCTGTGTGGTTCAATAAATATCTGTAGAGTTATAGGAGTTTTTGGAGGAAACTTGGGAGCCACCCGGTCCAACATAAAACTGAGCAGGAATCCTTCCTACAGCCATCCCAACAAGGTTTCTCTGAAAGACCGCCAGTGATGGGAAATCTTTACTGCCTTCTTATGCAGTTCATTACATTTTGGGGTAGATCCTTGAATTGAAGAATTTGACATTTAAATTAAAAGACTTTCAGATTGGTGATACATACTAATGCTTTAATTTATTTCACTCAGATGTCCTTTCCTTTTGTCATAGAGATGTGGCAACATTCTACATGTGTTTACTTAGAGTGGTGTGCTACCATAGCTATAAACAAAGGGAACAGTGTCTCTGAGTGAAATTTGAGCATTGACATGTATCAACATTTTAATATTCTCCTTCTCATGATGATCTATGGAGGTGGATCACCTAATGTTTACTTAACTTTTACGATACACAAAACACTCTACTTGTGTAGCAGGCATGTAGAGGTTTTTCCTCTCCCTTCACCAGCCTTCAGGCAGAAGGATATTAATTGAAATAGAGCAAATACTACATGTCCCAGAATGCTGTGAGCCAGAGTCACAAGGGGGAATATGTAGAGCATGGATGACTATTAGAAGAAAAATGAAGACTACTGGAAAAAGGAAGTTAAAGTACCAAACAACTGCCTGAAAAAAGCTTCTAGAAGAATGGTAAACACAAGCAATGTTTGTCTCTCCTCCAAATGCAAATAACCCCTCAGCAAGACTGAGCTGGAATAAGATGGCAGCCAAATATAGAGTTCCTGCATTATGCTAAGTTCCTAGACCAAGTGGGACTAGACTACAAATGGAGGCTGGTGACAGAAAGGAACAGGACTAAGCTAGGTAGTGTAGCTGATAAAGGGCTGTATTTAGAGTCAAGAAGACCTGAGTTTAAATCCAGCCTCAGACACTTACTGGCTGTGTGACCTTGGTCAAGTCACTTAACCTCTGACTCCACTTGCTTATTCATCTATAAAATGGGAATAATAGTACCTACCTCACAAGGTGGTCATGAAGATCAAATAAGATATTTGTAAAGTGCACAGCTTAGTATCTGGTACATAGTGAGCTCTATTTAAGTGCTAGCTGCCATTTTATTTATTTGAGTTTCATTTGCCTATCTATCTATGTATCTATGTATGCATCTATCTGCCTATCTGCCTTTCTATCTATCTGTCTATCTGCCATCTATCTGTCTGTCTATTTATCTATCTGCGTATCTTTTTTTTTTCAATTTCCTTTTTTTTTTTTGGAGGGGGAAGACAGAGCAATTGGGATTAAGTGACTTGCCCAAGGTCACACAGCTAGCGTGTCAAGTGTGTGAGGCCGGATTTGAACTGAGGTCCCTCTGACTCCAGGGCCGGTGCTCTATATACTGCGCCACCTAGCTGCTCCACCTATCTGCCTTTCTATCTGCCTTTTATCTATCTATCTATGAATTTATCTATCTATCTATCTCTCTATCTGCCTGCCTTTCTGTCTATCTGCCATCTATCTATCTATCTATCTATCTATCTCTCTATATGCCTGTCTACCTTTCTATCTGTCTATCTGCCATCTATCTATCTGTCTGCCTGCCTGTCTGTCTGTCTATCTATCTATTATCTCTATCTATCTATGGACGCCAATGTCATGACCAAAAAAAGCTCCAACCCTACCCATGTTATTAGGACCTCTCTACTGTCATTGGGAATTTGTTCTTTGCTACTAGACTCCAGTTCAAGTGTCACTTAGGTCCTTAATGTGTTTTTTGGTAATAAATGTTGACATTTGAAATGTTTATGGATTGTCTTTGTTCATAGCACATAGACTGACTCAAATATCCTAGAAGTGATCCTAAGTGAGATATTCTCAGACATTTTCTAGGTGAGGGCAAAGCACAAGCCATATAAATGATATTATTGATAGTTCTCAGTGATTGAATGAACCAAGTCTCTTGGCCCAAAATCAACTCACAGTTTATAATTGGATTAAAAGACTCAATCTGCACTCGCTAGAAGCTTCTGTTTTAAATGTTTTAAGACAAAATTTAAAGTGTCACTTGGGATCAAAGGATTTGAAAGCCAAAAGGGATTGCGAAGAGCTCTAATGCAACTCCCTCCTCCTGCAGGTGGGGAAATCAAGGCCCAAATAATTTTTATTTTAAACTTCAACAAAATAAAGACAAAAAAATATAGCTGAAGCATAAACTCCAAGCAATTTACATTTTGTTTCAAGAAATACATACATGCATATGATCTCTAACAATAATATCTTATTTACCTCTTTTGTTCTTTGTACTTTATTTATTGTTATTTTTTGATATAACTATAACACGTATGTAGTTCTGATACTTTCTTAAATCTTCTTCATTTAATATTTCTTTTCATATTTATTTGTGTTCTTCCTAGTCATCATTTTTTTATGTAAGTTACATTCCATTATATCAATGAATGACAATTTATTCAGCTATTCTTCAGTCTTTGGACATGTAGGGTACATAGAGTTCTTTGCTATTACAAAAAAAGACATTAATTTTACATAGATAAGTCTTTCCTCATCCCACCCCAACCCCAGCAAGGTATGGTGGCTAGAGTACTGGACTTAGAATCAAGAAGACCAGGACTCAAATCCTGCTCCAGATGCTCCCTAGCTCTGTGACCCTGGGAGAATGGTGTGACTTAGGAGAAGAAAAGGGAAGGAAATAAGCATTTATGTAGTGCCTACTATGTGCCAGGCTGTAACAACAATGTTACTTGCAGCTACTGTGGCTGTGTAAGGCTAATAACACCAGCACACAGGAGGGCGGGTAGCATAGGTTCTTTGATCTGCTTTTCTAAAGGAAAGCAATTTTAAGGGGTTAACAATCTTACTCTAATTAAACATACATATATCATTCACTTAGTTCAGGGGAAAAAGCACCCTGAGCTTCAGAGCAAATATAAACAGAAATTACAAACAGAGTAAATAACACAAATCAGCAGATGGGCTTCTAATTGTCTGACCCTAGCAATACATACATAGTTACCAGAAAGCAAAGCATCAACATCTGGGTTTTCAAAGTGGGGGAAAGGGGCTCCTTAGTGACTACCCAGAGTCTCATCTGGCCAAATCACATGAACACACTTCCAATGAGTGAGCCCCAAAGCAAAATACTAACCTCAGAGTATATATACTGTTTCCAATCAACGACTCTTGATTCAATCAAAGACTCTTGCTTCAAACAAAGGCAAGACTCAATCAAAGGCACTTGATTGGCTTAGTGCTGAGAAGCACTTCAAAAGAAAAAACAGCAAAAAGTCCCACTTTGCTAGCCCTTACACAGGCACTATGCTAAACACTTTTTACAGATATCATCTCATTTGATCCTCTCAACAACCCTGCGAGATAGTGCTATTACTATCTCCATTTTACATTTGAGGAAACTGAGGCACAAAGAGGTTAAGTGACTTGTTCAGGGTCACACAGCTAGTAAGTATCTGAAGTCACTGCTGGATATAGGATGAAGGGTGAAACCTCAGGGTTGTTTAGATTTGCATGTCTCTTATTATTTAGAGCATTCTTTAATATGAATGTCAATAGTTTGCAGTTCTTTTGGAAATGGTTCAGATCCTTTGGCCACCCATCTATTGAGGAATGGCTTGGTCTATATATCTTGTATACCAAGCTCTTATCTGAGAAATTTGGCACATGTATTTTTTTTTCCTATTGACCCCTTCCCTTCCTATCGTAGACACATTCATTTTATTTGTGCAGAAGATTCATTGAAGTATTGAAGTAAATCTATTAGATCCAGAGATACTAAGGGACTTGATCCTTCCTTTTGATATAGATGAGGAAATTAAAGCTCAAGGAAGGTAAGTGACTTGTCCAAAGATCACCTAATAAGCAACAGAGGTTGTTTTTGAATTCAAGTACCCCAACTCCAGAGTCAATGTTCTCGTACTAGTCTAGTAGGCTTTGGCGTAGGTTTTTTTTTTAACTTGTCAGATATGCAAAAACTCTGTGGTTAGTATCTCTTTTGTTTCATAGTGAGATTTCTTCCAGGATGATGAATGCTGGCCGTGCTTTCTGGAGACAGCTCATAAGTCCTCCATAAACTCTGTAGTTTTGGGACAATCTGAGAGCATCTAGAGGCTGAATTTCTCATGATATAGAGCTTTCAGTGTGAGTCATGAATGGCTCTGTACAAAGCATACGTGATAGCTCAGAAAAACAGGATCACCCCCAAGGGGTAAAATAGGCATTCATTCAGTCACTTTTATGTACATGTATGTAAAGAACAATGCCAGCTACTGTGAGAGCCTCTATAAATCTAGTAAAATGTGATCAATGGGATTCTGGATGAAGTAAAACTTAACTTAACATAACTTCATCTCAGCAAATATTTATTGGGCATCCTTTCTGTCTAGTGTACTGTGATAGGTACAAGGAACATAAAAATGAAAAATGGCTGGTTCACAAGATTATAGACTTAGATCAGGAAAGGACCTTGGAGGTCATCTAGTCCAAACCTTTCATTTTATAGATAGGGCAGCTGAGGCCCAGGGAGGTGGCCAAAGTCACGTCATAGCAGAACCGAGATTTGAACCTAAGTCTTCTGGCTCTAAATCCAGTTCCTGCTCTTAAGTAATATATAGTCTAATCAAGGGTAAGACACATTCACAAATAATGCCACATGAAGCTGTAGATAGAATGCTGCATTTGGAATCAGAGGATCTAAATAGATTCAATGCTGGTTCTGCCCGCAACTCACCTCTCTTTTCACTTTGGTTGGTCAGTAAACAAATACTTTATTAAGTGCTTCCTATTTGCCAGGCACTGAGCTACATGCTGGAGATGCAAAGAAAGATCAGAATAGACCCTACCCTCAAAGAGCTCACAGTGTGATGGAGAAGACAACATGGAAATGATGATGTCAACATGCAAGATATAGATGGAGTAGAAGGAGGTAATCTCCAGAATAGGAAGTAATCTCTGAAGGGAACACACTAGTCCATAGAGGGAAATCTGCAGGAAAGCCTCTTGCAGAAAGTGAGATATGAACTGAGACCATATGCAACAGATATTTTAAAAATATGTGTTGAAATGAAAACGAGTCCTTTCTATCTCTAAATCTCTCAGTTAAAATATGATAAAAACATAAGAAAGGTAATGCAGAAGGAGGAGAAATCAGAGTGAGATTTTTTCTGGGAGCTAAGGTCAGAGAAGATCTGTCAGAAGAAACAACTGACCCGGGGCCTTAGAAGAAAGGAAGAATTTCCAAAAGCAGAAGAAGAGTAGGAAGGGAGCAGTCTCTTCTAGGACAAAAGACAGTCTGCTCAAATATATGGAGGTGAGAGAGAGTCTGACAAGTTATAGATTGCTAAAGCTGAAAGGAACATTAAAGAACATTTGGTTTTTATTTTACCAATGGGAAAAGTAAGACTCACAGAGGTGATCTAACTTGGCAAAGTTTACACAACCAGTTAAGTAGCCAAACTAAGATTAAAAAGTAGACCTATTAACTCCTCATCTAATGCTTTTTCATGGCACTGTGCTACCTCTGAAGTCAGGTAATTGCTAATAGTCTAATTTGACTGGAATATAATGTACAAAAATGAATATTATGAAATGAAGCTGGAAAATTAGGTTGGAGGCAAATTAGGAAGGGTCTTGAACACCAGGCTAAGGGGTTTAGTGGAAAGGAAATGGAAATAAGCATTTACATTGTGAGCTCTTTTAGGGTAGGGACTGTCTTTTACCTCTTCTATCCCTAGTGCCTAGCACAGTGCCTGGCACATAATAGACACTATTTATTGGCGGAATCATTTATATAGTACTTACTATATGTCAGGCACTATGCCAGGCCCTCTTTTTACAAACATTATCTCATTTGACTTTGAAGACACTGAAAATTTTGAGCAGGGAAGTGATATAATCAGACAGACCTATGCAATGAGAAAATTCCTTTGGCAAGCCTTAGGAAGGATGAATTAGAGTCTGGTGGGAGTGTATGCAGGAAAACTATTTGGAAGGTAACAAGGCCTAAATTAGGATTGCAACAGTCAGTCTGTATGGGTTTGGGAGAGATTGTGGTTTGACAACTAATTGGAGGGGAGACAAGCAGACATTTCCAAAATTTTGAGGTTAGTGATTGGAAGAATAGTGTTGCCATCATCAAAGATAGGAAAATTAAGGGAAAAGATAGATTTTGAAAAGGAAGAAAATGAGTATGACTTTTAACATGTTGAATCTGAGGTGCTTAGGCGGACATCTAGGAGGAGATACTTAGCAAGCACGTGTGTGTGTGTGTGTGTGTGTGTGTGTGTAGAGCAGGGCTAGTTGTGTTGAAAGATCTTAGGTAAGTGTTCCCATTGGCTCTTACCATGAAGGGAAGGAGAAAAGCTAATGGGAATGCTTTGCGTGTACCATCACACAGGGCCTCTTCTCCATGCATGTTTATGCTAGCAAATATTTGGGATGTCAGTAACAGATATCAGGTAAGAGGTTGGCAAGAGATTCAAATTTGAAATCATCTACCAGATGATCATTGAGACCATGGAAAAGGTTGAACATGGCTGAATGAAAAATTTCAAGCAAGAAACTACTTAAAAGAAGAAATTTATGAGCATCAAATACATTGGAGAAATGTCTTAAGACAGGTGACTATAAGGACAACTTTCTTAGAATTTTTATTTTAACAGCCTTTAAACATTTATTTTAAACAGCTATTACACATTAGCTATTTTTGGAGTTTCAGATAAAAGTTTAGATTTAGTTGTTGACTATTACACTTCTTTTTAAACTAACAAAGATATTGAAGACAAGAAAGAAGAAATTTAAAATTTCCAGACGGTTTTAAAAAAGAAACTTTTTGTTAATTAAAATACTATTTGCAATATTTCCACATATAAAAAGTGAGCAACTTTCTTTTTAATATGGCTATCTGTCATTTTTAGCCTGCCCAATTAACTTCCATTCCTTTCTAATGGTACTTAGGCAAGTTTATGGATAAGCACAGATTTTTCTCTTAAATCTCTTATAAAACAGCCACTTGTGCTCTGCTTTATGTCCTTTAACATACATAAAAGAAAAGTCTTATTATACCACTAAACCTAAGCTTTCTATATTGTACTATGGGAAATTTTATTTCTTGCCTGTCAAAATAAAATCACTTTCCTTTTGGATTAATTGCCAGAATTAACTAATTCAATTGTACTCATTATTAAAAATTTCAGTGTCTTTATAATAGTCTATTAATGTGACATATTAACTTTTTAGAATAATGATTGCTTTTAAATACTTCATATCATGTAATTATAATAAAAGATCTCCAAGGTTGCTTCCTCCTTTAAAATTCTATGAAACGTTTCTTTACAATATTCAGTATATACTGGTGGCTGGTGCTTAAACTTCATCAAAACATAAAGCAGTTTTCAGAATTGCTAATTAGGCATTTTATATTCCACCTTGGTTCTATATTATCTCATCATTCCTCTGAACTTCATGCTTGGCTGCTTCTGCAGTCAATTGCTGCTTTATCTGCCAGCTAAATGCTCCAATGGTCATCTCTTCTCATAGGACACAGGACCTTCAGATCTTTCAAACTCGAAAGATTGCTTGCAATCCTGGATTCATTTCACCTTGAGGTTGATGCTCAGTCAGGAAAGGAAATGTAAAGCAGAAAAGGTCAGCAGAGGCCCAGATGAAAGTTCACCTATTTGAGTCCAGGGTCTGGTGGAGGGATGAGGGAACAAGAAGTGTCTATTCCCCCCTCCACCTCCCACTCCCAGTTAAAGCAGATAATAGCACTGATTGCCATGTGAGAAAGTTACTGCCAAGAGATAAATTGAAAACTCTTCTTCTAACAGATGATGCGCCCTACCACTCCTCTTTTCCCCACAATGGGGAGGATCAAGAGACTACTCATGTCATTCTAAAACAAAAGTCCTTTCAGTGCTAGGCCACCACAGGACTAGAAGCAGCCACTTGGTCATCCCTAAGAGGCTCAAAAATGTATCACCATGTCTATAGAATCTTTAACCTTTAGGCTTTAAAGACAATTTCATTTTATCATGGTGTAAATGTCTGTTCAGGTCATATTTTGTTTAGTTTTGACCGGGACTGTGATTTCATTGGTCTGGGGAGCTCCAGTGAGATACTTTCTCTACCAATGACGATCTGAAACAATGTTTTAAAGAGTTGCCTGGGGTACTGTGAAATTGCCCAGGGTCATAAAGGTGAGATTTAAAAACCTTAAAAACCTAGGTCTTTTTTACTCAAGATTAGTATATTGGTTGGTTTTGCTGATATTTTTTCCTAGCATTGAGACACCCTTTGGCTGAGCCCACAGGGACTGGGGCCCTTGTCCCTCCCCATCCTGTACCCAGTCATATGCTTTGGATGAGATTAATCCTTAGAAGCTTGACCTCTGTTGAAAGGTGGTCTCCCTTTTCTCATATCATTGGCTCAATAAGAACCACAACCAATCTCTATAGGGGACAATTTTAATTATAAAAAATTATATAATGATGTGTCTAGGTCTCCCCAAAAGAGGTGTAAGAGGTATTCAAAGCACAGGTTATGAAACAGGTAATTTATTCCTGCACACAAAGGAATGCTAAGCATAAAAGAATCACAGAATGCATGATAAAAGAATGATCAGAACAGAATATAGTCACAATTTATAACTACTTTTACCATCTTCTGGGAAGCTAATATGTAAACTTCATCAAAATATAAAGCAGTTTGCAGTACTGCTAATTAGACTTTTTACCTTTCACCTCCATTGGGCATTGTCCTTACAACTCTCTTACTAAAACAGCAGCAGGCTTGTCCCAGTCTTCTTGTCAGTGGCCAAACTCTCTCCAAAGAGAGGCTTTCTTACACTTTTTGATTTGTCAGAACACTTACAGAACAAGATACTCATTCACATAAGGAAAGAACACACACACAGTAAAGGCATCCAGAGACATCACCCTAGGAAGGCCATTTGATTATGGATGCTTACGAGTCAAGGGGAAGATAGGGACTATTGCCCCTTCCCCCACAGGGCTCTCAGGACGCATGCTGAAATGGTTCATATACTTCTTGGCCAGAAAGGAAGATAGAGGGGTAGGGGATGGCAGCTTTTGTACATCCACTTAGTCATCAGCTCTTCCAGCTCAGCAGCCAATTAGGGGACTCTGTCAGCTCAAATAGCCAGCCCTTTGAGATGATAACCTGAATCTTATTTGACTGGAGACAACCCTCTTGCTCCCCAGCCCCAAGCTTCAACGGGGTAACCTAGAACCAGGAATGGTGACTGAGCATGCTCCGTAGAGGGAAGGGGACTTTCCTATTACATTTGAAAATCTTTGTTAAAAGTGATAGCTGAGTGTTTAAGGGAAGGAAAGTAGTATATTCCAAAATGATTATAATGTAAAACAAAATGCATCAATAAAATGTTTCTTTTAATTTAACAAGATATTTATAAAGCATTGCTTCCTGATCGATCTGATAAACTTATAATGAATATTTTATAAGCTTACAAAGCTTTTTGGGGAGATTTTAGAAAGCATCTCCCAATGGATGGTGTGGACACACCTATTAGTTGGGAAGACTAAATAAGTCTAACCAAATCTCAGTTACTTGGCCTGCTCCCAAGATGAGTTCGTTAGTTTGAAGCCACTTTCACTTCTCTTGGAAGATGAGTTTCACAGATAGAGCTGCCCCCAACATGAAGTGAGGTGTGGCTAGGCGGTAGTTCGCCTGAAAAAAGACATGGGAGTTTTAGTAGCAAGTCATCTTAATATAAGTAAAAAATGTGGTAGAGTTGCCAAAAAGATTACTGTAATCACATGCTGTATGATGGGAAGCATAGAGAGTTTACTCCTGAAGTGGTTATAATCTTACTATATTCTGGTCACATCTGGAGTTTTGTTTTTGGATCTGAGGGCCAATTTTTAATAACATCATTGATAAGCTCAAGAGCATCTAGAGGAGGGAAACCGACGTAGTAAAGAGCCCCACAATCAGGTCATCTGAGCATCAGTTTAGCCTTGGAAGACAAGACTTGGAGGTAAATGATAGCAGCGTACAAGTATTTGTACATCTATCATGTCCAAGGGAGATTGGACTTGTTCTTCTTGGCCCTGGAGGGCAAAACTAGGGCTGGTAGGTGGAAGTTACAAAACAAAGCCTTGATATGATAAAAAACTTTCCAACAATCAGAACTATTGAAAAGTAGAATGTACTAACTTTGGAACTAGTGGGTTCCCCTTCACTAGAGGTGTGACAGGACCAACGCCTACCCGTTCCCTTCCTCCTACCCAAATCGCAACAGGGATTAATTTTCCCTAAAAGCAGAGACAAAGCTGCCCTGAGACCTGATTGGATTATACCTCCCTGATCTGTATTTCTGGTCACCTCAGAACATAAAAGTCCTGCATGGAGCTCAGGCTCCTCTGACTTAGTGGATATCTAAAGACCTAAGTAAGGTTAACTCTATCCAGCAGCAGCTCTGCTTATTCTTCATCAATCAGCAGTGACCCTGATGTCCCAGCACCCACAATTGGCATTGATCTTGGCACCACTTATTCCTGCGTGAGAGTCTTCCCACACAGGAAAGTGGAGATCATTGCTGATACCCAAGGAAACAGGACCACCCCTAGCCAGGTTGCCTTCACCAACATGGAACATTTAAGCAATGATGCTGCAAAGCATCAAGTTGCAATGAACCCTATCAACACAATCCCCAACATTAAACCATCATAGATGCTGGAACCATCAATGATCTCGGTGTGTGCCAGATCATCACTAAGCCAACTGCTGCCACTATTGCTTATGGCAAAGACCAAAAGGTTGGTGCTGAGAGAAATGAGTTGACCTTTGATCTTGGACGTGGCATTTTTAATATCTCCATTCTTACCATTGCCAAAGGCATCTTTCAAGTCAAGTCCACAGTTGGGGACACCTACTTGGGTGGGGAGAACTTTAACAATTCCATAATCAGCTATTTCATTGCTGAATTCAAGCAAAAAACACAAGAAGGACCTATTAGAACAAGAGGACTATTTGCCAAAGTACCATATATCACTTTTGGTATCTGGTAAAATACCAAAGCCTACCCTCTCTTCTAGTACCTCAGGCCAGTATTGAGATTGACTCCTTCTGTGAAGGACTTCTACACATCAGTTACCCATGTGCATTGCAAAGAGCTGAATGCTGACTTTTTGTGGCACACTGGAGTCTATGGAAAAAGCCTTAAGTGATGCCAAACTAGACAAGTCACACATTCATGACATCATCTTGGTGGGTAGTTACACTCTTATCTCTAAGATCAAGAAACTGCGGTAGAGTGGCAAACTTCAGTGGCAAGGAACTAAACAAGAATATCAGCCTTGTTGAGGTTGTTGCTTATGGTCCAAGCTGTCATCTTGTGTAGGGAATAAATCTAGGAATGTTCAGGATTTGCTGCTTTTGAATGTCATTCTGTGTTTCCTCAGTATTGAAACTGCTAGTGGAGCGATGATAGTTCTGATCAAATGTAATAGCACCATTACTACCAAGCAGACTTTTACCACCTACTCAGAAAACCAGCCTGGTGTGCTTATTTAGGTTTATGAAAGTGAGAAAACGATAATGAAGGATAACAACCTGCTTGGCAAGTTTGAACTCACAGGAATTTCCCCTATCCCTAAGGGCGTTCCTCAGATTGAAGTAACCTTTGCAATTCACGTAAATGGCATCCTCAGTGTACCTACTGTGGATAAAAGCATGGGCAAAGTGGATGAGATCACCATCACCAATGACAAAGTTTGCTTGAGCAAAGAAGACTAGGAACATGTGGTCCAGGAAGTTGAGAATTAAAAAAGATCAAGATGAGAAGAGAGAGAAAAGGTTTCTTCCAAGAACTCACTTGAATCTTGTGCTTTCAACACAAAAGCTACAGTGGAGGATGAGAAATTCCAAGATAAAATTGGTGAAGACAAAAAGACCATCCTTGACAAATGTAACAAAATAATCAACTGACTGGATAAGAACCAGACTGCTGAGAAGGAAGAATGTGAGAGCATCAACAAAAATAACTGGAGAAGGTCTGTAACATGATCTTTACTAAGCATACCAGAGTACAGGAGGCACCCGGGGGATTCCCGAGTGGTGAAGCGGCCTCTTCCAGATGAGCTTCTCCTGGACTTAGCATTGAAAAGGTTGACAAAACACACCAAAAGAAAGAGCATTCAGCTTTTCAAAAACTGAAGGGCCCCAATTTGTAGCCAAACCGGTAGCAGTTTAAAAGTAACAATTCAGCTACTGCGGAAATCTGTGCAATCCGAATACTTCAATGTGTGCAGAGGGAGAGAAGTGAACATTGTATTTTATCAGAATTGTAAACAAGTGAAAACACAATTCTTGTCCTAGACAATAAAATCTATTTTAAAACGGCATCATAAAAGGAAAAGTACCACATGAGTCACCATATCCTGCCCTGCTTACCGGGCACATTTCCATGTAGAGACTGGAGGAGAAATGCCACTGTATCCCAGTTGCCTATCCTTGCTACATCAGGGCTAAGTAACCTCCTTTTATTAGCTTTTCGATGATTTACAAGTGGCTCATTTCATCCTGAAATTGAATCTGAACTAATTGGGTGATGCCATCAGGCCCCTCCCTAACAAGAGGTTTCTGAGCAAAGGCTGCATGACCACTTCTCAAGTGTTTAGTAGAGAGAACACTTGTTCAGGTTTGGATTGAACTAGACAGCCTTTTTTTGTACCTTTTCCAACTAGAGATTGTGTATGACTCTGTGAATAATTTTAGAAGACCTAGGTTCTAATTAAGTTTGCTACTGATTAAGTTTTGTCACTGTTAATTTTATTGAAAATGACCACCTTAAAGATTAATGGACCAGGACTCAGATGCTAGTCCCCTCTTCTACTCCTCCCCCATTTAAAAGTTAAAATATCCAGGAAAAGTGAAAGTGGAGTGAAGAAATTCATAAAATTGTGAAACTATAGAGCTGATCAGAACTGCCAGGATCATATTTGTTCAACTATCTCATGATATAACTAAAGAAAACAAAGTACATTCTCCATGTACATTCACTCCTATGCCTCAGCTGTCTTCTCTCTCTACCCCTTCTCTCATTGGTATGCTCTTCCCATAACCTCCATTTGGAGGGAGGACTCAAACTACTTATCCTTCAATGCCTGGATTTTGCTACCATGACCCCATAAGGGTGCCCCCCAACTTTTCATCTTCCTTTTATTTATCACCCCCTGGCCCAATAGAACGTAAGCTCCTTGAGGGAAGGCACAGTCTTTTTGCTTTTATTTGTATCCCCAGCACTTAGCACAGTGCCTGGCATATAGTTAAGTGCTTATTAAGTGCTTTTAGACTTGACTTGACATTTAATGATGGCTCAAGACCACAAACTTAGTTGTTGAGCTTGTGTTAAGTCTCATGATTTCCCAGTCCAGAGCTTTTTCTACCACATTGTGCCTTTCTCCCTTTCTTTTTCACCTCTTCCACGGCACTGTTATGCTATTTGTTATACAAGAAGACACATTAGATGCTTTAGCCCATATAAACTCAAGATGGGGGAAAGGAGGTCTTTACCCCATCTTCGCCCTCACTGGTAAGTCAAGTTCCCAAATAGAGACAACATCCTTAAGGTTCCCCCTTGTTGTTGTTGTTTGTTTGTTTGTTTGTCCTTCAGTCTCAAAAAGGACCAGGACGTCAGGGAGGTGATGCCCTGACTTGCAAGTGAATTGGGTTTAAGCGAGAGAGGGCTGTGCAAAGTCACCAGGCTCACTTTCTCCTCCAGAGTCCTTTGGGTCCAGAGGCAAGTTATAAATCAGGATGACTGGAGATGGCCCTGGATGTAGTTGGGAGCCATTTCTGTGATAACGAATAGGTTAGACTCACCATTAATGAACAGTATATAACCACGGAGTAATTCTGTTAATTTTTTTCTAAAGACATTTGCTAGTTGTAGAGCAGGAAACAATTCCTTATAATCGAGGTGCTACACATAGTACCAGCATGGACCCTAGATACTCCTACAATAAACAAACAAGAACCTACGTGCCTAAACTAATTGCTTTGAGACCAATCTTAGAACATTGTGCTGAATTACTAAATATACTTTTAAATATACATAAATAGAAGTGCCTTCTCCCACATCCCCTAGAACAATCACCGAATGCCTTTCCACAAAGCAGAATTTGCATAAATACAAAAACACACTATAATTCTGGCTCATTTAGAATTACAATTGTCTTTCATTGATTGGGAAAATCTATATGGATATAAAGACACTGATGAGAAATAAATGTACAGTCTTTGCACAGGTGAGAGATTCATGATTATTATATGATGGACAAATAATTTCAAAGGAAATTATTAAGGGATAAGCAAGAATTGTTTTTCCCCCATAGGACTTCATCAGGGATGCAATGATACTTTTGATAATCTAGAATAGAGAATTACTATAAACTGTGAAAAACTTTTCATTTTAGTGTTGGAATAATCGATTTTTTTCACACTTGTAGTGAATGAATGCTAGAGAAAGAAAATATCGTGAGTATTTTCCAGATATAAGGACAATTGCTATCTCAGTAAATGATGAATCAGGCAATCTCCAAAGACAAGTATAAATGAATATTTGCCTAAGGTAATGTGTCTAAGGGAGCGGAAAATCAGAATTTGCTAAACTATAGATTTAGTCAGGTCAGAAGAAAATGTGTATTTTGTGAACCTCAGCTTCCTTTGTCTGACCCAAGGAATGAGTCATTACTTGAAAAATAAAAAAAAATTTCAAAATAATCGCATTAAAATACTACTGTATTTATCACCACATTTAGGATTAAGGGATAAACAACTCCTAAATGCTACATTGGTTAGTTAAGAACTTTTTTTTAATGAAAGCAATGTATGACTTCATGTTTTAAGAAGAGCAAATAATATCTGATATTAATGAAATATTGTCAATACTGTGTCTTCTGAATTATCATTCTTTTTATAATCATCCTGTTTGTGGTAGCTGGCTGCTGCTGTTGTGGTCACCATAGATTTTGAGCAATAAAACATTGCTCATTTTGTAGCATTTTCAAAGCACGTGCTGTTGGCCATACAGGAAATGTTGATATGCTACCCAACCATGTTCTGGCATGCCTGTATATGGAGAAAACTGCATTCTGTTTTCTGTCAAGTGAAATAACATAATGACAATCAGGTTTTATTAACATGTATGAAGTGCTTTATAAAGCTTAAAGGGGTACATAAAAGCTAACTATTATTTATTTCTGCATATGGTGGATTAGAGAGGTTTTTTAATTTTCTTTTTTATTATATCAATCCTCAACAAACAGAAACACTTCAATATACAAAGAACAAGAAAGAGAATTGTATAAAAAACCCTTTAGTTTAAAGCAAGAGTTCTTAACCTAGAATCTATGGACTTATTTTTAAAAATATTTTGACAATTATATTTCAGTATGATTAATTTTCTTTGTAATATTGTATATTTTATTTTGTGAATTTAAATACATTATTCTGAGCAGAGGCTTCACCAGATTGTCGAAAGGGTCTATAGCACATAAAAGGTTAAGAAATCCTAGTTTAAAGCAAGAAGTACTGGTTAAAATGCAAACACCACTGGGAGAAGCAATTTAAACCATTACTAGCTATTAATGTTCTGGTACATTTTAGAAAACAGGGCTATAAGCTCAGATATTTGGGGCTATAGGTCGCATTTGGAAATGTCTCCTGGGATGGGAGCCTCATGGCACCTCCTTCCACCAGTGACTTACTTTTTTGTTGTTGTTCGTCCTTTATTTTGGAAGAGGACCAATGACATTATGGGTAATGTTTTGACTTTGTGCACAACTTGGATTTAAGCGAGGCAGAGTTGCAAAGTCCTTACTGTCACTCTGTCTTCCTAAGTCCTTTAAGTCCAGTGGCAGGACAAAAGTCAAGACCACCAGGGATAGCCCAGGATGCAGCCTATGACCTTGGTGTCTTCGGTGCCCGACCAAGCTCATAGAACTCCACAGCATCTGCTTCAGTTGCCTTCATAGCTGTTGGAACAAATTAGTTTCATCTGCCCATTCAGCTAGGGGAAAATCTTCACATGCTTGGGGGAGACAGCCCCACAACTCATCAATAGGTTTAAGGCCTCTCAGTTACTCTCAACACGGCTTTAGCCCATCTGCTAAGATAACTTACTGGAGTGTGGCCACAGTACATGCTTCTCAGAGCCACAGGTAAGAATTGGGTGAAGGTGGACACCAAAGGATGAGCAGCCCTGAAAAAGGGCTTGATAACATCCTGTTTGTGGTAGTTGGCACCAGAGGTGCTAGTCCTTCCTGAATACTTATATGCCCCAACTTATTTTTTATATGCCCTATAAATATACATTTAGATATAGTACCTCAATCATTTTTTCAGAGAAACATGGAAAGATTTATATGAAGTGATACAGAGAACCAAAAATATATACATCTTGACTGTAGTAATGTAAATGAAAACAGCAATAAAAGACAGCTGGATTTAGATGAATTAAAATGAATAATCTTGGTTCGAGAGAATAGAGGATATAACACACATAACCCTCAGTAGAGAGGCAGAGGATTCTGAGAATGGAACATAGGTAAATACATAAATACACAAACTATCAGACTTGTTTGCTTTCTTGAATTGGCTTAAGTAGTTTGGTTTTGGCAATGGCAGACTCTAGCTAGGTCCAAATGACTGGGGTGTGAGAGCATGCTTTCCTTCTAAAGAGGGGCCCCTTTCAACTCTGGACCCATGAATACGGATTCTGGAGGAGCCTGACCACGTAAAAGAAGGGTCAGGCTCTTTTCCTCTCACTCTTTGGCTCTGTATATCCAGAGTCCTAGGGGAAATTACTTGAAGCTTAGGATTTGGCTCATGGGAATCAGTTACTCAGTGTACATTATGGATGAAGTACAAGAGAGCCATTGATTCCCTTTACCCCAAAGAAATAAATAACACACACACACAACAGAAAAACTTAAACAGTCAACAGCAGTAGCCAGTTGTTGTTCAGTTGTGTCCAACTCTTTGTTACCTCATAGACCATAGAATGTCAATGTTGTCTGTGGGGTTTTCTTGGCAAAGATATTGGAGTGGTTTATCATTTCCTTCCCATTGGATTAAGGCAAACAGAAGTTAAGTGATTTGCCCAGGGTCACACAGCTGGTGAGAGGTCACATACCAACTCAGGTCCTCCTGACTCCAGGCCCAATGCTGTATGCACCGAGCCATCTAGTTGCCTCCAAACAGTACATAACTCTTATTATATTCTTCTGATAAGGCTGTTAAAACATCAAAGACATAATACCCTTTGTGAGACTTTCGAATAGTTTTACGTTTTCTCTCTGCTCTATGCTGTGCAAACAATGTCTTCTAAGTCCATGACTTCTGGACTGGCTAGGGCTAGGTTCATCCTCCTGTTGATGGTCGTCCTCTCCTCTAACAAGCAATGTAATTGAAGCGGGCATCATCAGTGTCCCACACCTATTGAGAAATCCAGGAACTCTGAAGGTTGCCTCCAACATCGGACACATTCATTTCATGATTGCTGTTCAGGCACCGACAATCAGACAAAGAAGTTCAAAGTGGAAAAGGCAATCAAGGCCCCAGTGCCTAAGCTTAGTTCACCTACTGAGCCCCTGCTTCAGCTACCACATGGAAGTAGTGACCAAGAAGCCAGGACAGAGAAAGCACTAATCTAAGAGTCCCAGAATAATACCATACCACTCAGAAACTTGAAAGAAAAGAAGGGCATGGGCAATTACTCCCTTTTTAAGGTCTACTGAGTCAGCAGCATTTGCTGCTCATTTGTCCTGCCCTCTGCTAGGGTACTTCAACATAAATGTTGATACTCCCCCAAACACCATAACCTCACAGTCACTCAACTTGCCCATTTCACCTTGCCTACTCTGGTCATACACAAACATCTTCATATACTTGATCTTGCAGTCACCCACAAATGTACCATATCCGTGTTCATGAACTCTGAAATTCCCTTATCTGATCATAGTCTATTGTCGTTTCACCTGTCCCTTTGCCTTCCAATACCAAACCCTGATTTTTGTTCACACACTCACCTCCAATCCCTCAACCCCCCAAGTTTTCTCCCACGCAATCAATCACTCTTGCACCAGTTACACTCTCCTTTTCTCATCTTGACCCCTTGGTGAACCAGTTCAACTCTACACTGGCCTCATCTCTTGAATCCTTTCGCTCCCTTATCACATCATTGATCTTGCCTGCCAAGCCTCAGCCTTGGATGACTCCCACAATTCACTGCCTTTACTCCTATACACATGATGCTGAAAGAAGCTGGAGAAAATCATGAAACCATGCTGAATGGATCCACTACAAATTTATGTTACAGAAACTCAACTGAGCCTTCCTTGTGGTGAGGCAATATTTTCACACCTCAATTGACTCGTGGTCCTACATCACAGTAGCTTTTCAAAACCTCCTCACACCTCCCACAATTCTCTATCCCTCACCCTCTCAGGGTAGAAACTTGCTTCATATTTTACTGAAGAAAAAAAAATGTAGGCCATTTGCTGAGAGATCCCTCTTCTCTCTTCTTTCTCATCTTATATACACTAGATGCCTTTTGCCACCTTTTCCTCCTTCACCTCTTGTCACATGAAGATGTAGCCCTTCTCTTTGCCAAGACAAACCTCTCTACTTCCTCCTTGCCTCAGGATTATGGACTAACAAAGGTAAAGTAACTTTCCCAGCCCCCATCAACTGAATGGGATTCATAATAATGGGAGGTCTCAATTTCTACTGATCTTTTCTTCTTGCAACTGCTCTGCCTTCCTCTGAGTTGTCATTTCTCTTCTATTCATGGAAGCTCTGCTCATGTCACCTGATTTTGTGGTTGACACCGGTTATGATGTCAGCGCATCTCCATGGAATCACTGGTCGCAGGCTGCTGTCTCAGAAAGTAGCAACAGGAAGATAGTAAATGAATAGAGAATACCACAAAGTACATAAGACACTCGGTTATTCTTTCTTATCATTTCTATCTCTTTGAAAATCAGAGATCACAAGACCCCAGATGAGGAGAGGCGGGAAGCATCATCGGAAATTGCTTTAACAGTCTCTCTTTGTGTGTCTCTGTAGTCTCTGTCTCCCTTCCACACTTTCCTCTTCCTTGCTTCCCGGCAAACAATTCAAGGAAATAAATGAGTCAAAGAGTTGGACAAGCCACACAAAACCAGCACCTCCTGCCACCCTGATATTGTCCCACAGATGTTCCAAATTCATTATCTTCTGCTTGCTTCACCTACTCCCTGCAGTGGCAGTATCCAAGGGGAATCTCTCTAAAGCTACACACAAAAGCACCCTTTTATTTCCCAGCCCCATAGCACCTGAAAAAGCCAAAGTGGGCTGCCAGCCATTTTTTTCTCCATTATTATAATGCACAAGCCTGGACCAGAGTTTTCCCCCTTCAGCCCATCTTTACCTTTTTAAAAACGTCACTAAATAAACACATAAATAAATACTTCTCTTCAAGTTTCCTACCAAGTATCATCTCCTTCATGAAGTTTCCTCTGATTTCTGATGACTAGAAGCAATACCTCCCTAATGTTTCTCTCTTTAAAATTTCCTATGTATTTAATCATGTTCTAAGTGATAAGATAAATATCTACCAGGGTTCACACACACACACACACACACACACACACACACACACACACACACACACACACCTCCCTGTATGTTTCCTTCCCTGAAAAGCAAAGACATTGTCTCCAAGGCTTGATTGTCCCAAGGGGCTAAGGTTCAAGCCATATCAGAGTTGACAGGCAACTTCTGTGATATATAGGTTTACAATCACCACCCTGCTTGCCAGAGGATTTCCCTCTAGAAATGAAGTAGGATGGTTAATCCAATCTTAATCGCTGTCTCCTCACTGACTATCATTTCTATGCTATTGCTAAATAAGCCTGTTTCCTATTGAATTAATTAGGAAAGTCTCATTTTGTTTCAAAATCAAGCCCAAACTACCAGGACACCAGCCTGTGTCAGGCCTGGCCCACAACATGGTATAAGAGTTACTTATAGATATATGTCTCTTCTATAAGCTGTGTGGAGTCAGGAATTGTTTTTGCTTTTTCACTTTTACATACCTAATGTCAGGCATAGCATCTTACACACAGGCATTCAATAAATGTTTGCTGAATTTAATTCAGAGGTTCCTCCATGTCTTATTTCTCCTACATTTTGACCTCCAGTAGTCCATGAACATTTTACTTTGGCATCTCATTAAAATGTGTAGCACTTATCTACTTCACTTACCTCTCATATATCCTTTTCCTTCAAGGGCGTGTTTTTACTAGTTGGCATGAGTAGTAATGAATTAACTAAATCAAATGCAGTTGTTATACGAACTGGTTAATATGTTACCTCGTTCCAAATAACAACATGCGTTAACACAGTGTAGTATGATGGAAAGAACACTGACCCTGAGAATTAAGCCCTTGGCTTTGCCACTCATTAGTCATGTGACTTACACAAATCGCTTAACCTCCGCGTCTCATTTGTGCACTGGATATTTCTAAGTGATCTTCTAGTTCTAGCATTCTATGACTGCTTAAAATGCTTATTGATATTAGGTTCTACTTTGCACCCATCTAATTGGCAAATTTACCAAAAAAGGAAAATGACAAATATTGGAGGGATTGAGGGAAAACAGGCACATTGATGTGCTGTTGACGGAGGTATCACATGACTTGTCCAAGATCTTACAATATCAAGTAACAGGAAATTCTTGGACTCTAAATCAGTCCTTATTCTACTATGCCATGCTTTTGGTAGTTGATTTTGGTGAACCTTTCAGAGTCTCTTAAATGTATATTTTTCCTCCCTCCTTCCCTTCCTCCCTTTATTCCCTTCCTTCCTTCCTTCTTTCTTTCATTCCTTTCTTCCCACCTGCCTGCCTGACTGCATGACAGAGTGCATTTTTCTCCCTGTACATAGGAACCTCTCCTCTGAATTTCATTCCATAGAATTTTATCACTTCATCCAGATCCTTGTTGTTGCCAACCTTCAGGCTGCTGTCTCACTGTCATTGAGCTCATACCTGTTTCACATTCTTCTTCTTCATATCAACTACAGCTCTTATCCTCAGTGATTTAAATATTCATGATGATAATCCCTGTAAAATCCTGGCCTTTGAATAGCAAACCTTTGGCTCCCTTCACTATTCGTGTTAACTTTAGCATTTATCATCAATCAAAACTGTTCCACCTTGAAGATCTAGAAAATCACAAAATTGAATTAAGCAATTCTACTCTAAATTCATGTTATCTAACCTCACCTGGGCCCTCATTACTGTACATCAAACCTTTTATTCACCACTGATTAGCTGCATATCACATTTTCTACAGTGTCTATTCCAAACTTTTTTCTTTCCTCAAATCTTCAGAGCCATGCTGGAGTCTCTATAAGCAGATGATGTTAACATCAGTTTTTACTAAGAAAATGAGGATCACTTTCATGAGACCCTTCATCTCCCCTTCTTTACACCTCCAAATTCCAATATATCTTCACTCATCCTCTAACTCTTTTGTTCTAATTTCTAAGGATTACCTAGTCCTTTCTCTTGCCAAGGCTAACTCATTCATTTGTACCCTTGATCCCCTACCACAGTACTTTGCCCCATTCCTATATACTCCTCATCTTCATTCTTTCCCTATCTACTAGATCTTTCCTTACTGGCTACAGACATGCTTGAGACACCCTATGCCTTAATAATCTTTTCCTTGGGATAGACAACCTTCAAGGGATTGAAGAAAGAAGGGCATATAAATGCTTTGTTTTTAGAGTTATGAACTGGTACAACCATTCTCAAAAGCAATCTGAAATTATGCAAAGAAAGTGGCTAAATATCCATACCCATTGACTCAGAGATTCAGGAGGTCAATGCTAAAAACAAAGGACTCATATGCCAAAATATTTCTAGCAGGCATTTTTGAGGCAGCAGGAGCATATATATTCCTGTACCACAATTTTTAGCCATTCCCCATAATGGATAGAACTCTTTAGTCTACAAGCAGTCATACTCTGCTGAAAAACTCAAGGGTCAAGTGAATTGGCTGGGAACACGGCCAGGGGGTGAAAACACATCCAGATTCAGTCTCAGACTCTGGAATCCTTCTTTGGTGACAAAGAA
>CM053623.1:328295531-328336165 GCA_028646595.1 Phalanger gymnotis | reverse complement strand
AACTTTTTAGAAGTTGAGAAATAAAAATTTATCATTGTGATGGTCTTGGTTTTTTTTTTAAGGTTTATAAATCAAAATGGCAGGAGTATTTGCTGTTTGGAAAAAGTTTCGCGTAAATGTGACAAGTAAATGGCTTAATATTACCCAATGAAATTGTATAATTGCTCTGTAAATAAACTTGTTATAAAACCATTGGGATTGTCATGATAGATACAACCGTGGGTTCACCAGGAATGGAAGACTTGGGCCAGACTATAGTCTCGTTTTATTATAAGATACAAAAATGTAAACTGACTATAGGTTTGTTTGTACATCAGACCAAAGACAAAAGCTTAGTTTGCAGCTTTCCTACTTTCTGCTTGTTTATAAAAGTATTTGTAAATCCATTTAATTCTCACAACCCTAGTGTCAAGAAGTGGGTTGTTTTGGATAGGTTTTAAATGAACAAAACAGACTGTCAGTTACTGCCTTATAAGACAATGATTTCAGCCTACTACTGCCACAATCTTTTTGGTAGCTTTTTTTCTCACCTTTGATGGGGTGAGATTTTTGATCTTGATTTCACAATAGAAAAGAGGCAAAACATCTCCAGAGAAGCCTTAAAATTTTGTTGCTGACCTTGTGACCCATTTTGTGTTTTCTTGGCAAAGATACTGGAGTATTTTGCTGCTACTTTTCCAGATGAGGAAACTGAGGCAAACAGGATTAAGTGCCTTGGCCCAGGGTCACACACAGCCAATATCTGAGGTTGGATTTGAACTTAGGAAGAGAAGTCTTCCTTATTTTAGGTCTCTCCACTGAAGCCACCTAACTACCTGAAAAATTATACTAGCAATAGTGATATTGACGTGTTGTATATTAACAAATTAACAAGACATCTTCTGAGTATAGTTCAAACCAGATTGAAGTGTAATATGGAAGTGTTTAACAAAATAAAAATACAATGTATATTTCTAAGTATATGGCAAGGTTTCTTTTTGAGTTTGATACTAATATGGTACAGCTGAAATAAGTTTAAAAAATCTTTAACAGGTTGAAGGCAATCAGGTTTTTGGGTTTTAGTAATTAAGGATCTGAGGAAAAATGAGTGGAGACCACAGAATGATAGAATTAGCCCACCACCATGTTTCAGATTCTTAGTACTTGTGAATCCAATAATTGACGTTATCTCTGGCCATCAAACAGCAATTCTGCAAGAGAGGAAAACAACCATGGCTCAAATATGGGGAAATGTTTGAAGTCTGAAAACAAGAATCCTTTATTCTAAAAGATCAAGAATATATAAAGTCAAGATAGAAATAAGCTCAATTGGAAAATTGCAAAAAATAGGGAAATACTCTTTTTTTGTGAGAACTGTCACCTGTAAAGCAATTATGATGAAGCGTTCTTGGTGTTATTTAAAAAACTTTAAAGCTACCAGAGAAAGTGGAAGGCAATATTGGCGCTTCCCCGTTCCATTTCTGCACCTAACCACCCAGTTTTTCATACTGTAAAAGATTATCCTTAACTTACATGCTAGTATCTTTCACTAACACATCATGTGATAGGTAATATAAAGAACTTGTCAAGATCTGGTTAAGCCTCTTAACCTCTGTAGGGTCTCTAAATCTATAATGTTATTAAAGAGAATACCCTTTCTCCCCAAAAGGAGATTCTTCCTTTTTTCCCCCTCAGGATCAAAGATTCATTAATCCTAATGCTTCAGTAACAAAGATAAGTGAGAAAAGGATTATTTCACTTTGATGGAAACAAGTTTAATGTTGGTGCAAGGAACAGAACAAACTCAAAATTCCCGACCACTGGACAACATTTTACCCACAAGTTAATGTCAAGAAAATTTGCAAATGCAAGATTGAGATTTCTCGTTCCCTGAATGCTGCCTTACAGTAGAATTGCCAGGGACTGGGTCCCAGCACTTACTGTATATAATATCGGTTTTAAGGAGTAGGTCAGAGAGGGGGTGGTAAATGGGCCAATCTAAGTATGTGCATGATTTTACAAAACCTCAAATTAAGAATTACAGTATCAACTTATCAGCAATGGTACAATAAAAACAAAGGGTATATGTGGTTCATTTTCTTCATGGAAGCCAGAGGAAAGGAAGTGCGAAATGTGCTAGTTTTTGTACATTTGTTGATAGTTTTCTACCAAAAGGGCTCATTATCAGCTTCTTTCCCCAGAGAAAGAAGAATGGAAATTGTGGCTAATTTCTTTATTAAAACTCAGTATTTAGCTGGGATGTTACTCTAATATGTGAAGTTTCTTTCAATACTATGCCAGAAGAAATACTCCCTGAAGAGCAGTACTTCAAGATAACAGATGTAAACAATGCTTTCTGCCAAATTAGGAATCTGTAAAAAATTCAGAATGTATGATCCAGACAGACAATGATTGGCTAAATGCGTATTTAATTTACACAAATACCACAATGCCTGAGTTAATCTATGAATTTGCAAAATATTAAGAACATTCTTTTGTGTTTGTTGCTTTTGTTTGGAGACAAGTTCTTTGTAACACTTTGTGGTCATGGTCAACCTTCAGATGTCTTTACAATGGTGGATTTTCCAGATACCCAAAGAACCTAATCCGTTAAGGAGAATCTGTCCATATTATAATAATGCATTAGAGTACATATCTGAATTTCTAGGTAGCTGCAAACACTTTAATATAAATTGTCTAAAATGAGATTGAGGACCTGCGTTGGAACTTGTCTTCTTTCTTCCTTTAACGACATAATTCAAGGTCCTTGAGTTGTTCTCTGCGAAACTCCGGCTGATTACAAATGTTGCAAAGAAAATGTCAATCTTAATAACCCAATAAAATAGATCAATTCTATTTGTTACTTGGCATCAAGGAGAATTTCAGGGTGCGTAAAAAGGTCCTGATGATGTTGCAATCTCTCAAATGGTCTTTAGATGGCAATATTGCACTGAACTAGCAATTTACCCAATCCTTTTTCCAACAAGTGGAAAAGTAGGAGTTAGCATCTCTGACTTCCTATTAGTTTTGACGTACTTAGTTGGACTACTGTGTTTACTTAGAATGGTGGGTGTTGCAATGTAAGTGATGTGGCACCTGCTGATTTGGCAGAAGACACAAAGGGTGTTAATATTCACCAAAGTGAACATATTCAAAACTTGATCTATTCGGCAACATTTGCTTAAGATCAGTTCATCTTAACTTGAGAAAGAGCTTTATGGCAATAAAGTCAATTAAGACATACTAACAGCACTGCTCTGTCTCTGGCTTGTAATGCCTCCTGGGAGTTTTTTTCTCCCCTTGACTTTAGTATCCAGTTCTGGCCATAACTTTTGGCAAATGTGCTGACTACTCATTTTTTAGAATCATTGCCTTTTCTCTACAGAGTTTAAGTGAAGGACTTGTTCAGCTGTCATGACAAAGGCACAATAGGCATGACCTTGTCCCACTGGGCCACATAAAATGGGACATCTTTTATAGAGGCTTCTAATTCTTTTTGTTGTTGTTTTGTTTTTGAAGGGGGAAGGCAGAGCAATTGGGTTTAAGTGACTTGCCCAAGGTCACACAGCTAGTATGTCAAGTGTGTGAGGCCAGATTCAAAGTCAGGTCCTCCCCACTCCAGGGCCAGTGCTCTACTCACTGCACCACCTAGCTGCACCAGCGGCCTCTCATTCTTAGAGGGAAAAATGCACTTTGGAGTTAAAGGATTAAGTCATACGGTACAACAGAAATCTTACTATCTCTCAAGTTCCCCTTTAAAACGTAGCTTTTTAACGGGCCCAGTATGCCAAACATTGTACAGAAGCGTCTTTTTATCATCACATAATTCAACTCTGTAAACATTTCCCTAAATGTCATATTTAGTAACCTTGGCTGGAGACACTTCACTGAACTGCTTCTCACCCATTAAAGAAAAGAAATTCTTGAAGGAAGGCATGGATTGGCAACATACTGTATCAGGAAGTAGGCTTTCCTCTAAATTTTCTCCCAAATCTTTGAGTTGCCTGATCAGATCCATAGTTTTAGCATGGAGTTGGAGCCAGTGAACATTACTGGCTTTATCATATGGCAATCACCTTGAGCCTAGGTGAATTTTGCCTTAAATTAGAAGGCCATACCACATGGTGGTAGAACCTGTG
This sequence comes from Phalanger gymnotis, assembly GCA_028646595.1. Taxonomy (NCBI): domain Eukaryota; kingdom Metazoa; phylum Chordata; class Mammalia; order Diprotodontia; family Phalangeridae; genus Phalanger; species Phalanger gymnotis. The sequence goes on along the minus strand of CM053623.1, from coordinate 328,332,047 downwards.
AAAACCTAAAGCCACATTCTGGCTTCCCACGGATAGGATGGGTGACAATATATGGCAGCTCTATCCCTGGATCTGGCATCTGATAATACGGGCAGCTTTATTGTTTTCCAGGGAACTTTGTGAACTAACTTGAAAAGAAAGTTATCTACAAATTCAAAGTATTCATAGTTATTGGAGCAAAGAGACTTGCAGAAGGCTTTTTTCGCTAAGGTTACTACTACTTCAATTAGGTTTATAGCTATTACATTTTCTTGTTTACTCCCTTCTGAAAGCCCAAATTTTAAAAGGGATTTTACCCCCAAAGGTGGATTTTCACACAAATTACAAAGAATCTTAATTTTAAAATACTTAAAAGGAAATTCCAGGCCAAAAAAGTTTTGCTGGTAAAACACACCAAGTGGTAAATAAAACCAGCAGGAGATCCAGACCCTTCAATTGCTTAACTCTAGGTCTCTTAAATCTTCACCAGAGCTCCCATCACTCCTAATACCCTACCTACCAGAACCTGGCTACAGAGTCCCTACCACAAAGCACAAGGAACAAAAAAATGATTTCTCAACTATTAGTAAGTTGAGGATTGCACATACAGTGTTGGGCACATAATGGACTATCGACGGACTGACTGATTTTTTGTTGTTGTTGATGGAAGGCTATAAGAGCTGAAAGGTACTTGGCACAGGGCATCAGATTTATATAACATTTTTCCAGCCAAATTCGACCCTTCCAACATACTTTGGAAAATTTTATATTTCTAAACTTATTTCTCTTCTGCCAATGTGTTTGGAAGATTGTCTTCAACTTCCTTGGTTTAGGCTCATAAATTGTAATTGATTTCATCTTATAAATCAACTGCTTTGACCAGGTGCTTAGAATCCATCATGACTGCTAATGGGACAGTGGCTTTACTTATTTTAATCTCCATACAAGGATAAGGAGGGAAAAGATAAACAAAAAAGTACCAGGGTGAAACTATCTACAGTAGGGCTGATTTACGTCACCTCTGTGAAAAAATTTGCTTTGGGGATCTGCTTGCTGTTTTGACAGTTGCTCTGCAGTCCAATACTTCTGCATATGATTCATAATGCAGCAATAGAAGCAGCCACAGCTTATATATTACTGAGGTAATTCGAAGAAAATGAATTTTTCTCTAGATACCAGTAATTGTCACAGGAGTGTTCTCAGATGCAGGAACTGTGGTAGGTGATAGCCCTAATAAAGTAAAGCATATGTTGAAGGGGCAGAAAAAACTATGGCAGGCAGCTAAGTGTTGGGGGCTTTAATGAGGCATATTTCAAGGTTGGTTTGGAGGTTTCACAAGGTAAGAAAGTTACAAGGATTAAAATGTACCATTCTTTCCTTCTTCCCTCCCAATCCCTATTAGAGGCCGCAGCCTTTGAATGGAACCATTACAGGGCATTATTACACCTTGTGAAGGGAAAGTTTTCATGAGCCTACCCATCATAAAGCAGGGACTTGCACTTAAAATAAAGGCTATGTACCCAAGCTGTTATAATTACACCTGGATATCAAAAATGTAGTTTGTTACCAATCATATCATGATAGTTAAGATATGTAGAAAGCATAAATGTCTTTTTAAAGGAAAAAATTAATAAGCAAGGTTAATTTGCTTCTACTGTTAATGTTCCAACTATGCAAGCAGTGGTCTGCTTGAGAGCCTTTCCCACTCTGTCAATTTTCCCTGCTGGAGACTGGCACGACCCTGCTAATTCTGCCTGGGTTCTTTGAGAGCATCCACAGTGTGTGGGCTAAAATGTACATGCTTCTATCATGAATGAAAACGTAAAACAAAACCCAGAACTTTGCCACTTTCAGGAAATTCTAGGGTACCATGTTACATATTTTGCTTATAGTAAAAAATAATAGTGCAAAAACATATATTTGATAGTCAAAGTAATAGTTCAAGTGATACCAAAGGCAAAGAACATTTTGTGCTGGCTGAGTCACATGCTTCTTCCCATTGCACAAACAAGGTTCACTCTTAAGATGCTTGTAGAACCTGAACGAAGTTTTTGGGAAAAATTCCACATTTTCCTGCTCGTTCTCCACTCATCCAGTCTTCATCTACAGATTCCAGCTCTGTTATTATATCACCAGCCTGCAGAAAGAAATGGTTTTGAAATGGTGACCAGCTTCTTTTGAGAACAGGACTATCTGGAGAGAGCCTATGAATCAGCACCCCTTTCTCTATGCAAAGCAACAATCTTAGTATACTTAGAAAAAAGATGACAAAATACAATGGTAAAAGGGCATCTAACGATGCCATTTGCTTTGATGTTCCCTTTTCTCCAGTTCTTGCATTTAGGAGTTTCCTACTCTGTTCAGTTTTCCCCTACTTTTATTCACTATTATGCCCCCCCCCACAAATAAAAATCCTCTCAAAACTAATCTTGTCCTTAAAGGGCTCTTGTTGTGTTAGCTTTTATCATTAAAAAAAAAGGAGAAGAAACATTTTTCAATTTTCAGTCACACTCCCATGGAATGACAGATTCCCTACTTTCAATTGCCCCCACAGATCATGGTTCTCTTAAATTTTTATTCTTCCAAGTTCTAAAGCATCTCTCACATACAAAACCCTAAAAGATTTTTCCTAGACCAACATTACTGAATCACAGAATTTCAGAATTTGCAAGGCTTTTTAGAGACTACCTAGTTTAAACTATACCCCATGAACATATCCCACCTACAATGATCATGACATCCTGTTTCTGCTTGTAACACTCCAGTGATGGGGAAGCTACTACCTCCCAAGTGTTTCACCTTTGGATAGCTCTAAGAGTGAAGAGGTTTTTCCTCACATAAAGCCTAAATCTCTTTCTTCACAATTTCTACCTATTGTAGAAATTGGCTCTATCTTCATTATTTTTTTCTATTCTAATTCTCCTTTACTTTGGCCTTCAAAAGATAAACGGTCCTAGCACACAGTAAGTGTTTAATAAATGCTTATTTATTAGTTTTTATTTACTTAAATTCATTCCAGATATGCTTTAATTTTTATATTCTCCACCTGGTATGCCTACTAGGTGATAATTTTTGAAGCTAGAATAACAGGAATTAAAGATCCTAGATACGGTCTCGTCTGATATCTTAACTTAAAAAACAAGGAAGCTGTGCCCGAAAGAGATTAAACAGTTTCCCCAAAGTCTCACAAAGGGTTCATAACATTATATAATGTACTTTTGGTTCCTGTTCTGCAGTTTCGAACCATTTCTTGGATTCCAATTTTAAGGCAATACAACATTCAGGTGCTTTTGGTACTGATGCGGCTATCTGATTCTAAAAACTCCTTGAAAAGAATAAGAATGAAAGGACTTTATTTCTGGTTCTTAGGACTTTGGTTTTCCTTTGTAGAAAATGGGGAGGAAGACCATTGGCTGCCAACTGCCATTAACTCTTAGTGCCTATCCGGAACCTATGTAAGCCCAGCAAGGCAAAGTAATTATGAAATAATTCAGGACATAAAGAGTTAAGCTCCTTCAGGTCCATGGATTATAACTGTAACACCAGTATCAACAGATTCTCCCATGGAAACTATAGACACTGTTACTGGAATGTTGCTAAAGAAACAATGTAACTACCACTCATTCTATGGGAAGTCGGAGGGTACTACAGCGAGGAGGAGGATGAAGAGAACTTCCTTTCTCAGAGAACTGTTTCAAGTTGTAGCTTACAAAGAAACAAAAACATAATTTTTAAGAAAAGACTTTAGTATTCGGAGAACTGAATGGTGGGACTACTTCAAAAATTGAGAAGTCCTCAGTTTTTTTGGGATAGTTAAAGGTGATGTTGGTGGTGATCTTTCTCACAAATGCTATATTGTAAATAATTATTTATAACTTTTATTTTTTCTTGCCATACCATAAACAGTATAGCCAGTAATTCTGATGTTTATTTTAGCCTAAAAGACTGTGTGTGTGTGTGTGTGTGTGTGTCTAAGATAGAAGACTAGAAAGGTAGGAGAGGCTAGGTTTGTGAAGCAATTTGAATGTCAAACAGAGGATTTTATATTTGATTATATAGGTGACAGGGAGCCACTAGAATTTATTGAGGAGGGGGATGACATGGCTGAACACTTCAGGAAAAATCACTTTGGTGGCTGAGTAGGGGATGGACTGGAGGGTTAGGCAGACCAGGCAGCAGGCTACTACAGTAGTCCAGGCAGGAGATCAGGGCCTGTACCAGAGTGCTGGCAGTATCAGAGGAGAGAAGGAGGTATATATAAGAGAGACTGCAAAGGCGAAATCAACAAATCTTGGCGACAGATTGAAGATGAGTGCTAAGAGATAATGAGGAGCTGAGGATGATACTTGGGTTTTAAGCCTGCTGGTCTTGGATGGAGGAGTTTGGAAGGGGGGAGGGTGTTAGAGGAGAGAAAGATAATGAACTCAGTTTTGGATATATTCAATTTAAGATATGTACAAGACATCCAGTTCAAGATACCTAACAGGCAGTTACAGTTGGGGAGGTCAAAGGTTAGGGCCGTATAAGTAGATGACAAAATCACTGGCACGGAGATGATAACTGAATCCATGGGAGCTGGTGAAATCACCAAGTGCGGTAAAACAGAAGAAGAGCATATTTGTAATCAGTAGGGAAGCAGTCAGTAGATATGGAGAGACCGAAGAAAAGTGAGTGAGTGAGGATGACAGAGAGGGTATTTGTAGACCCCATGACCCCACGGAGAGTCGTTTGTATAGGAGCTAACACTGACACAGAAACAGCCACAACATTTAACTTGACTAGTTTCCTTTAAAGTTCAAATGTTCCCTTATTCCTACATGAAAACTTTCCTGATCCTTTCATCTGCTGAGATTTCTCCCCATCAAATTATCCTGTATTTATTTTCTATACATTTTGCATATGCTTATTTTAAACATACTTGTATGCATACAAGTTGTCTTGCCATAGAGAATTTAAGATCTCTGAGAACTGGGACATTTTTATGTCTTTGTATCCCTAGGACATAGCACATGTCCTGCACACAGTAAGTGTTTAATACATGCTTATCGATTGGTTAAGTTTTTACTTAAAAAATTCATTCCTTTAATTTTTATATTCTCCATCTGCTATGCCAACTAATGATAATGGCAAAATACTAGAGAGTACAGGTTGCTTGGCACTACTTTTTGTGTAAAAGCAGCCAAATAGATGTATTCAATGATTAGTCTCTTTGGCTAAAAGTTTACTGCATGAAAAATTCAATAGAAACCAGATGGCCCAGATCCATGTGCCATTCAATACCATGTTAGTGGAAGCCCCTTTAGCACGGATGCAGAAGGCTTATCCTTTACGAGTTCTAACCACGAATATTTTGGTATTTTCCAGAACAAAAATGACAAGGCCGAGGTCTGAGCATTTGGATCACATGGATGGTAAGCCCTAAATCAATTGCTTTAAGTGCTTTTGCAAATTATCACCATCCTCTAAATTTTTAACTATGAATGTAATTGCTTCTAGAAATTTAGAGTCCAAGATTTGTGATGTTGTGCCCATTCTTGGCTTAGGATCAATACTCCTTCCGCCTAATCCATTCTTAAAGGCTAAAGAGACATTTCAGATTTTATAGCTGTTGAAAGAATTGCAGAAAGCTGACCTTGAAGGAAAGCTCATCCTCGTTCTCTCCATGGAAATCATATAAAGCCTTGGCCTTTTCTTTCTTCCATCCTGAAGCAGATACCAACTTTGCCTCAGCTATAGAACCTGACCAATAAATACACAGATTTAGAAGCTATTGGGCAAAAGCGTAATACTATTAAAACACCCATCTTGGTAAATACTCCATCCCTGTAGGATTTATTGTTTCAAAGTGACCACAAAGGTTTTCCGCTTACAAAGGGAAGAAAGGATTTCTTTTAATAGTGGAAAACTTACGCAAAATCTATATCAGAGGAAGGAATAAAGGTAGGAATTTTAAATATGATGCTTCCATTAAAAAAACCATTTAAATTGGTTTAAACATAAAATACACAATTCTTACTTTATTATTTTAATATGCTAGGTAGAGAAACAACTTTTTAAAAGTTCAGCGTAGTGATAGGAAAAGGACTTGCTTGGAGTTTTGAAGTCCTCTGCCTCTCTGTCCAGTAAAATACTCCTTCACTGATGTTAAAAGTAGACATGAAAATTATAAGAGACTAAAAATCTCTATCTCTTTCAGGGAAGCATCATACCAAGGCAGGGCTGAACAAAGACTGCTGGGAAGATTCCTTCAGTGTTGTTCAATCTGCCCCTGCACCAATCAGAGTCCAGATGCTCAATGATTAGGATACGGTCTCCCTTTTTAAAGGGCAAGTCTTCATTAGTTTCTGCTGTAAAATCATGGAGGGCTTCACACCATTCTCCAGAACAACGATCCTTCTGTCAAAGAAAACAAAGTAGAAGTTGGGTGGTAGAAAATGTAAAATCTAATTCTAAGTTGGTTTCCACAAAGCTAAAAAGCAAACACACCCACCTGGAATGAAATTTAACAAGTGTTAATTAAAACGCCTAATTGAGCCAGCCATTATACTAGGTATTGGTGATACAAAGACAAAAATGAAGTAATCTCTACCATCACAGAGGGCATTTGGCTTGGAGGGTGGAAGGAAAATGAAGGGGCCATGAAATTTCAAAACCTAAAGATTTTTTCAAATAGCAAAATAGTTTATGTCATGACAGAGTTTATATGTACTTTTAATAAGAACAGTTATCAAACTGCGAGTTTTGATTAAAGGGGCCATCCCTTGATTAACTTCTTAAAGAGGCCTATTCACTGAATGGGCCTTACTTCACTCAAAGTGAGAACCTGAAAAGACCTTAGCCTGAAAGGGCCAAGGTCTCCTAATGCATCCTGGGCTATTGCCAGTCATCCTAATGAATATCAGGTCACTGGATCCAGATGGCTCTGGAGAAGAAAGTGAGGCTGGTGACCTTGCACGGCCCTCCCTCAGTCAAATCAAAGTCAACTGCAAGTCATGTCATCATTTCCCTGATGTCATGGTCCTCTTTGAGAGCAACGGACAAACACAAGAACAGTTATACATTGCTGTAACGTTTGAAAGTACATTTGCTGTATTACTTCTTTATCCTCATGTTAACTCATAACAATCCTGGGAGATAGATGCTATAAGTATCCCCATGTTAAGAATTATCTTTTTCTCTAAACCTTCTTTTCATTCTGACTTAACTATTTCTTTTATTTTTCCCAAGTTCCTTAGCGATCTTTAGGCTAGCTTTTTATTTACTTATTTTTTCCTTAAATAGTATTTTTTTCCAATTACATGTAAAGATGGTTTTTAACATTCATGTTTGTAAAATCTTGAGTTTCAAATTTTTCTCTCTCCTTCCCTCTTCTCCCCTCTTCCCCAGAGAGCAAGCACTCTGGTATAAGTTATACATGTACAATTATGTTAAACATATTTCCACATTAGTCATGTTGTGAAAGAAGAATCAGAACAAAAGGGAAAAATCAGGAGAAAGAAAAAATCAAAACCAAAAAAGTTAGAACAGCATGCTCCAATCTGCACTCAGACTCCATAACTCTTTCTTTGCATGTGGTTAGTATTTTCCAACATGAGTCTTTTGGAATTGCCTTGGATCACTGACTTAACTATTTCTACCAGTGTCATCACTGTTCATTTTTTCTCCCATGTTCACAACCTTGGGGTTCTCTTTGACTCCTCACCCATCTTGCTAGTTCTCTACCCCCACTCCCCACATCTCTCCTATTGGTCCCCTCTCTGCTACCACATGTGCCCTCATTACAATCAGCCTGGACCACCACAACAGTCTCCAAGTAGGTCTTCCTGCCTCTACTCTTCTCCCACTCCAAATTACTTTTCTTTGTCTAATGTTCCTTATACACATCAGTGGTTTTTCAGTCTTCATTGAGTAAATTTTATGTTCCTTAGCTTGTCTTTCAAGTCTTTTATAACTTTCCTAACTTAACCCATATTCTGGCCTCCAGACACATTGGACTATTTACATGCAGGCTCCCAGACAGTATATATTTCTTGCCACGGGGATGCCTTTTCTCATTTTGGGATGCTGTTTCTATCCCTCTGTTTCTGTTGAATTCCTCTTAGCTGCCCTTCAAATGCTACTCTCCTTGTAGGACACTTTCCTTGACTGCCTTAGCTGGTAATGAGTTTCTTCCCCCTGAGAGATCACATGACAGTATTACAGTTACTCGTCTATGTGTTCTATACCTCTACTAGACTGTAAGCTTCAGGAGGGCAGAGACTATATCAGTTGTGCTTTGGGGCTGGGGCTGAAAATGTTCCATAGTGCACAAGGAAGCCCTTCTGGTTAGGAAGCAAGGAAAGTCCACAAATATAAGGTTCCCATTTAGGAGGCAGTGGGTAGAGCAAAGTATCACCTAATAAGCCCAAATCAGTCACTATGGGGAGGGGGCAATGAGCTAGGGGAATAAAGCTAGGGGACATAAAAGGACAGCCTTGATTGGAAGCAGGGCCAATCTCAAGTTTAAATATTCCAAAGGAGGGGCAAGGTAAAGCAGAAGAATGATCTTGTATCAGGACAGAGATTTCGATACCAGAGGAACAACAAAAGCCCAAGCTCTATATATGTCTTCCCCCCATTTGTTGCATTCAGCTTTTTGTAAGTGGAGACATGGTTTTTTATTCATTTTTATTTTTAAAATTAAATTTTATTTTTTCTTTTAATCAAAATCCACTTTTTCTCCCTATGCCAAAATCCTTGCAATGGATATGAGCTGGCAGCACAGCGAATACAGCACCAGGCCTGCAGTCAGAAGGCCCAAGTTCAAATCGGGCCTCAGACACTTTCAAGCTTTACCTCTGGTTTGACTCAGTTTCCCCATCTGTAAAAATAGCACCTACCTCCTGTGGTTGTTGTGAAGGTCAAAAGAGATAATAACTGTAAAGCGTTTAGCATGGCGTCTGGGGCATAGTCAGTTCTACATAAACGTTAGGTATTGTTTTGTTATTGCTGTTGGTGTTATTAATTACCATGAAGCACAACAAAATCTTGCATTAGCCATGTCTAAAAAATATGTGCAAGTTTTATGTGTGGCCTGTGATGTAAGACCTCACTACAACTGCCTCTAAATTTGCTTAAAGTGGGGAGGGGCCATTAGCCACATTTTTCTCCTCTAAAAGATGGTAGGCCTTTACCTAAACTCTCTGTTTCTCCCACAGCCTAGCATAGAGCTATCACATATAGGCACTTGATGAATATCTGTTGAATTAAACTGTAAGTGGTTTTGTGAGGGTGATCAGCAACAGGGAAAGTAACGTGCCATGGAGAGCACTTGTTTCTAATAACGATCCTCTTGCCCCAAATATGTAATTAGGATCAGTGGTGCTGGAAATGAACTTCATTTAAAAAAAGACTTTGCTCCAGACAGCAGAAGTAGAAGCAACTGGTAAAAGTGGCAAACTCAGGCGTGCTGTAAGGAAAAATGTCTTAACCATCCCAAAGTGAAATGGGCTGCCTTGGAAGGTAGTAGGTTCCCCGTCACTGGGAAGTGTTCGAGCGGAAGGCTACATCACTACTTGTGAGGCAATGCTGGAGGGCGTATTCTTGTTCCAGTCCTGGTTGTACTATATGGACCACTGATCTCCTTCTTAACTCTGAGATTCAATGACTGAAAAAGGAACTCATCTACTACTGAGACTAGCTGTGGCCTCTTGCTCATGGGACTCATCTCTCCTGTTCCAAATAACTCATGTAATCACTAAGAAGGATCTGTAACTTCCCTGCCCCATAATCAGCATGAGAGCAAGAGACCCAATGGAGTAGAAGACAGGAATGAAAGCAGTAGAAGGCCCTGCCTAATTGCCAGTGAAATTTTGACTAACATAATAGTTCTGTCAGGCCAAGCTTTCCAAAACATGTCAAACAAAACAATAAGTCATCTGCTTTCAGTATTCAGTTTAAACACTTCTAAAAGTCAAGTTAGTAAGCAGTGTCTATTTTTTAAAAATTCATTCTGCCATATTAATTAATTTAGTTCCCAAGTACAATAGTTAAGAAATAACATTTCATTTTTGTTCACCTTTGTGTAATACAGAGTCAATTTTTTTCTGTTCATTACAATGAATATTCTTAAACCTAAGGCTTTATGTTTTTACAGTTACCTAACCCAGGCAGCCTACCTGTAAGTGTGAACCAGAAGCATTTCTCCTTGTATTCAGTGGAGTTCTTTTACCTATATTAAAACAAAAACATTTTAAAATCCCATATAAATTTAAACGATTATGTAGTTTGGCGTTTGTCCTTTAGCACAATTTCCTTTTTAAAAAAATACTTTATTTCCCCCCCAATTACATGCTAAAACAATTTTTAAACATTTTTTGAAGTCTTACGTTCCAAATTCTATCCCTTGCTCCTTCTCATTCCTCCTCCCTGAGACAGTAAGCAGTCAGATATAGGTTATACATGTGCAATAATGCAAAACATTTTCATATTAGTCATTTTGTACAAGACTCGAATAAAAAAGAACGAAGGAAAGAAAGTGAAAAATTGCATCCTTCAGTCTATATTCAAACAATATCAGTTCTTTCTTTGGAGGCGGATGGTATGCTTCATTATGAATTCTTTGAAATTTTCTTGGATCATTGTATTCCTGAGAACAGCTAAGTCATTCACAATTCTTCATCAAACAATATTGCTGTTACTGTGTGTAACGGTCTCCTCGTTCTGCTCAATTCACTTTGAATCAGTTCATATAAGTCTTTCCAAGTTTTTGAGATCATCTTGCTTGTCATTTCTTATAGCATAGTGACATTCCATTTCAATCATATACCACAGCTTGTTTAGCCATTACCCAATTGATGTGCATCCCTTTGATTTCCAATTCTTAGCCACCACAAAAAGAGCTGCTATAAATATTTTTTGTATACATAGGTCCTTTCCCCTTTTTTGTATGTCTCTGGGATAAAGACCTAGCAGTGGTATTGCTGGATCAAAGGGTATGCACAGTTTTATAGCCCTTTGGACATAGTTTTGGGAAAAATTTCTAAGACACATACAATAATATTCTCTAGAAAAAACAATATTAACAACATATTTATATAGTTCTTTATGGTTCATAAAGCACTTTCCTCAAAATAATACTATGAGTATCAAGAAGAAACAGATAGTTAAAGAAGCTAAGTGACCTCTCCAAGGTCACATGACTAGTAAGTGTACAAGCCCTGCCTTGAACTGAGGGTCTGTCTACTTCAAGTTCAGTGCTCTGTTTTTTTCAGGTGGGATGGGTACTGGGAGTGTGGACTGGTGACTGCATCAGTCTAGGAAACTCCCTTCATTGATCATCAATTCAGGACTTCCTGTAACTTACTCTTAAGAGAGTTACCTGGGGGGTAAGGCTAAGTCACTTGCCCAGGGTGACCCTGATAATACATATTGGGGTCAGGATTTGAACCTAGGTCTTCCTGTTTCCAAAGCTGCCCCTTGATCCACTATGGAATGCTATCTTTAATATGTCTGTGTGTATGCATATACACACAAATATATTTCATCAATGTGGTATTCCCTCCAGTGATGCAGACTGTAATGCATCCATGCCTGCTTTCATTCTGTACGACTCTTGTCCATGGCCGCTCCTAAGTTCACCACCTAATATGCTATGAGCCTTTCCTGATTTCTCAACATTAGAAGGATACCAAATTAGTGCAGGGCTGTTCATGAGTTATTATTTCTCACTCTTACCACATCACCGCCCTTCTTCTTTGTCATTCACTCATTTCTTTGAGGATAAACTTTCTTTTGTAACATGATTCATGTTTCATACAAAGATACACTTAAAATTTTTCTTTCATTCACTTGGAACCCCATTCTTCCTTTTTCTTCTTCATGAAAACTCAAGAAGTATCCTCATTTTTGGCTTTTCATATTTTGTCTTTCTAAGCATGCACTTGCACATAACTTAGTCAAAACAAAGCATTTTTGATACTCACTTGAAACTGCAGCTACGTTGGTGCTCTGGTCGGAGAGATCCTCAATGATTTCAACAAAGTTAAGTGGGAAAATCCCTGTTTTGCCATTCCGTTCTCCTCGGGCCCATTCATCATTGATATACTCTTTAAGAAGAATCGTCTCTCCTTCTGAGAAACTTAACTCATCTTTTTGGTCTCCTATGTATTCAAACCGAGCCACGCATTTGGGACCTCTGAACAAAGTAAAAGAATCTAAATGTAAATCTAAAGTGAATCTGACTCAAAATGCTTCAATAAAACCATTTTTTCAACATGTGTTCATTCAGGGCCTGCTACATTCAACAGACTATGCTGGGTAAAACATAATTTTAAAATGTAATAAAATCATAATAAAATATAATATAATACATTTTTCCAGACTTGTTATTGCAATGGTGTAGGAAATTCTCTCCAATGAGATCAGAAGCTCAATATTTTATTAGAGTGGTCTGGGGACCTATGAGGCTAAGTGATTAGGCTATGGTCACATAGCCAGTACAGGTCAAAAGGAAGGCTTGAACTCATGTCTTCTTGACTCCAAGACCAGTCTCTCTATTCACTATGATGTGCTTTCTCTTCAACAAGAAACGGAACCTATAAAAATGTCTGAAGAATAAGCCATCTCTTCTGAGGGTCTATGTCATTTCGGTTTACATTCAGTCCTCAGAATAAATCATATATATGCCCATGGTCACAAAGTAAGTTTATAGGAGATAATTAATTCATGTAGTCACACCCCTGGATATATCTGCCATTCACAATATAATCTTTTAGACTGCACAGTACACTACAGACTCACGATTTATGCCTGGAAGAGAACACTGAGGTCATCTAGTCTGACCTTCTCATTTATCAGGTTCTACAAGGTTAGAACAGGGATCTGAACTCCAATTCTCTGGTTCCGAATCCAGTGTTTATTATAACGTACCACCATTAGGCCTTCTTGGTATCCTTGGGACAAAAGGCAGAGGAGGCCAATAGGTCAACTGAGGACACGGACACCCTAAAGGCACTGAATAACAGGGTCTACTGATGGTGAGCAGACAAGTGTCAGTGGCAGGGTATGAGAGGTAAAACAAGAGACTCAGTCATCATGAAGAAGACATACAAGAATCTCACACAACACCTTGGATCCCCAAGTCCTACACCAGAACAACCTCAGTTTTGTCCTTTTTGAATGCTTGCTTTCCAAGAAGTGGAATGAAGTCTTATTTATCTCTACGTTAGGTACAATCTTGACTCAAAAGAAAATGAGCATGGAGACAGAAAAAGTCCCCATTTTTCTTAGGGTCAGTATAGCTTAATATCCAAAGCCTACGCTTACTGGTTTTAGAAAGGAAGTTTCAATTACAACATGGCCCAGGCAAAGAGATTGCCTGAAGCCAGAGAAAGAGGTTAGACACAGCTCCAATCAAATCCTTATTTAGTTAGGTCATGGGGCAACTGCCAGGGAACACAGCTTTAAGTTCAACCTGTATCCGCAGTAAATACTGCTTACAACTCTCTCTCTACCCAAAGCCCAAACAAATCTGAAATCACACCCATGTACTTGGTGTCAGAAGGTTCATTGTTTGTGGCAACCTCTGCATTATTTCCTTATACCCTCAGGGAACATTTCCTTATGCCTGACCTAGTCAAAGCCTGGTTTACAGTCTTCGACAGTGAATTCCATTTATTTGTTCATTTTACTAGACCATACAATATCAGAAGACGGCATATAAATTCACAAAAAAGGCCCAATGACACCAAGAAAGAAAACTATCTCTAATATAAAAGGATCTTCCCACATAGTTTTAACTTGTACTTAGAAAAATGAGCTACCTTCAACACAGTCATACACAAAAAGTCCAGAAATTTTTGCAGGAGTCACACATCTCTTAAGCTTTAAAGTTTTCTATGTGGTAAATGGTATCATGGGATTTAGAGGAAGAAAGAACCTTAGAGATTATCACAATCTCTTTAAGATTCAGTTTCCTTAAATGGAATAGAAGATTGGATTGGAATACCTTTAAGGTCACCTCTACTTCTAAATCCAGTCCTAGGACCTAGCAACACCCACATTTTACAGGTAAGGAGACTGAGGCCTAGAGAAGTGAGGTGATTAACCCAAGGTCATAAAGGAAGTAATCAGCTTACCCCAGACCTTTTCAAAAGCTAGTGAATATGCTTTTTTTTTTTTTGTGTGTGTGTGTGAATATGCTTCTTAACTTCTCTGAATCCTCACCCATAAGCTGAAGTGGGTACACTATCATATATGGCCACCATATTGATGGGTTTTGCTTAACTTTTTCTTTGTTACAAGGGAAGGGTTTGGTGGCAGAGGTGGAGAACATACTGGGAAAAGATTCTGTTGTTTAAAAAAGGCATCAATAAAGTTTTAAAATAGAAACTCTTCCAGTTTCTGTACCTATGATTCTATGATCCAACTTCATACCCTTAGCCAAGTTACTAAAACTTTGGACTACAGTTGCCTCATCTATATAATGATCTCCAAGATGCTCTCTCTTCAATTTCCCAACTCTAAAGTTCAATTATTCTAACACATCAAAACCAAAATGAAAAATGAAACCCTACGGATCCATCAAAATCATAGTTGGAGGCCTGGCCCCAAATGACCAGTTGGAGTAGTTCTATCCTTTATAGTTATAGAAAAAAGATCAGAATTCATCCACATTTGTTGTTTCTGTCACAATTTTAATACATTGAGGATATTTAAGTAAATTTCCTTCATAATTAAAATTCACATCGACTATTCAAATGATTGTTTGAAGGGGCCCAAGCTTAATAACTTGGTGTCCTCTCCTAGCTTTCACCATCTTTAAGAAGTAATTGCATAACTCACGTAACACAGTGGGATGAAATGGATCCCTTTTTCCCATTACCTCCTTCAGGAACATCAATCTGGCAGAGACAAAATCAACAGAACAAGTCATACATCTTCAGGTGTTGGCCATGGAAATGTCTACGTGCTGAAGCTAAGAGCTTAGAAAACTCTTTTCAAGCAGATTCTGTGTTTTTAATTCTATTCTACACAAGAACTGCCTGTGGTGTTGTTATAAAGGTTATTTTTTTAGGGGAAGATAGTGATGGGTAGTTGGTATTAATAGGTTTATTGTGTTCAAACAAAATCTATAGATATTTCTGGCTTTTTACTAAATGGTAACTTCTATCAGGGAAAATGACCACCCCCTACCCACCGCCATGCCCTCAAACCCAACAACTTAGCACTGTCAAAACACTTCAAAATACATACTGGTTACAGAAAATTACTTACTGTTGTAAGCCTTCTTTGTTTTGTTGAGAATGGTAAAGTGCATTGCCTCAGAGAACCTTTAATGTTCCAGATCTCTAGTCATCTTTGTCCAGTAACAAATATTTGGTCAGACTGGACAAGTTATCCAATCAATGGAGAATGGGTTCATATTTGTTATCTTTTTATTCTATTTTCCATCTAGTTTTTTTGGTGACGCAATTGGGGTTGTGACTTGCCCAGGGTCACAGAGCTAGTTAAGTGTCAAGTATCTGTGGACGCATTTGAACTCAGGTCTTCCTGACTCCAGGGCTGGTGCTCCAACCATTGCATCACCTAGTTGCACCGCCCCCTGCCCCCCCCCATCTAGTTGTTTTAAAGGTTTTTCTTTTGTCCTGATGGCAATATCAAGTGACACTTTTGCCAGGTTCTACAGCAAACACATCTGCTCAGACCATATCTAGAATGATGCATTTCACTCATGGGTGCTACAGTTTAGAAAAGACACTGGTGAGAATAGCCAGAAGAGAGCAACCAAGATGGCACTAGATCTTGCCACCTGAAGACTGACTGAATGAAATAAGGATGCTCACCTTGTGGAGGAGACTTGGAAGGTCAGGGATGATAGTTATAGCTGTTCTCAAGTATTTAAAAGGCTGTCACTTTGAAGAACATTTGGACCTGTTTTACTAGTCCAAAAGAGCAGAACTAGGAGTAATGTCTAGAACTTAGAAGCAGATTTAGCACTGAAAAGTCAAACAATTAGAGCTAACTCCAAAAATAGGTCTCAGGCAGTAATGACTTTCTCCTCCCCAGAAGGTTAATGGCAGGGGCTTGATGACCACCTGTCAGGGAAACTATACTATCTTGGTATAGGACACTGTGGAATTGCACAAAGTAGGTTCTCAATAAATGTTTGTTCAATTGAATTGAATAGGGGCAGCTAGGTGGTATAGTGGACAGAGCATCAGACCTGGAGTCAGGAGGAGAGACTCCTAACTGAATATAAATTCACCTGAATTGCCATTGAGGTTCCCTATCACTTCATGATTCACTTCATGATTCTATGAAGTCTGAAAAGTTTTCTTGGCTTATAATATAGTGACTTAGAGGATAATTAGTTAGGCTTTGTTCACTTAGAGATTTAAGAACATGTAAAAACAGAGTCAGACCATCTCATCTCTGGGATGCTCCAAATTTATTCTACTCCTGTTTTCTTTCCTGTGTGTCACTTAATGCAAAGGCTGATGACACAAATTCCCAAATGACTGTCTTATGCAAAAAAAAAAACCTGAAAAAGAGGAAAAATGAAAGAAAAGTTGTGTCTATGACATTCTTCTTTCTTACATTTTGAAATCAGTTCCAATTTATGGATAGACTGATATCGACCCATCAGTGGTTCAGCTAGAAATCTGGGGCTGCCAAACTGTTATCTGCAGTACAGGGACCATTTGGGTGCTGTTTATACTAACGGCCATAGGAAAAGGAAGCAGTAAAGGTTTCTTTATTTTGCTTCTCTCTATAATTTTCTATTATTCTCTGTATACTTCTCAAAAAGAAGGTAAGCTCCCAAGGACAGGGACTTTTTCATTTTTGACTTTGTAGACTTGGTACAGGACACAGTAGAATTGCACAAAGTAGGTTCTCAATAAATGTTTGTTCAATGGAATTGAATAGGGGTACCTAGGTGGCACAGTGGACAGAGCACCAGACCTGGAGTCAGGAGGACCAGAGTTCAAATGTGGCCTCAGACACTTACTAGCAGTATGACCCTGGGCAAGTCACTTATAACCCCAATTGCCTCCCCAAAACAAAATCAATTGAATAATTATAGATATAATTAGCCTGTAAGAAGCTTAATAAACGATCCTTAGTTATTATGTCTTCAGCTTTCTTGAAAGTTATAGACTTAGGTAATAGTGGATGTGCTACATCAAAGTGATGTTCTAGTTTACAGAAGCCTGGAGGACTCACTATTGCAGTAGCTTAAGGGTCTGCTGTGCTCTCTGGATGTGTCTCTTGGTGGTTCTCTTCAGCTTTTGGACCCTGTGTTTTGCACAGACTGCTTTGGCGGCTTTGCTTACATGACCAAAAAAAAAAAAAAAGCTCGTGGATTTCCCCATTTTATTTTAAAAACACATCTATAAAATGTTGCTCAATGCGACAAGAGCATCAATCAAAATTTGCCAAAAAGCAATTTTCCACAATATTATCCCCATTTTCCTCCTATGATCATTTTGTAATTAGAGGTGTATTTGAATATAAACAATAGTTTTAGTTAAAAATGCTTGGGGAGGAAGGGTTACCAGCTGCATGGGATTCTGTGCACTGCAGTGGGGTAATAATGCTGTCTACTGAGATAATTTATATTTAAATATCACATCATGTATATGATATGCTATTTTATAACATCTCACTTTTCTACAGCACTTCTCAGTCACAAAAGCACTTTTCACACAATCACCCTATGAGGCAGACATGAAGAAGAGCAGTATTCCTATTGGACAGAGACTGTGCTCCCACAGTTGGGAAGTATCAGAATGAGGATCTGAATTGAGGGCTTCTGATTCTAAGCCAGGGCTCTTTCTACTACCATTAGCAAGCTGTTAAGTCTTCCCAGCTCACCCCCCATACTTGGGGAATTCTCCGACTCCGCATCTACAAGTCTGGAAGATTTTTTCACTTCTTATTTTTGAGGGTATTTATATTGTCTACTAGGGCAGCTAGGTGCTGCATGGAATAGAATGCCAGGCTTGAAGTCAGTAAGACTCACCTTCCTGAGTTCAAATCTGGCCTCAAACACTAGATATGTGATCCTGGGTCAGTCACTTAACCCTGTTTGCCTCAGTTTCCTCATCTGTAAAATCAGCTGGCAAGCCATTCCAGCATCTTTGCCTGGGGTTGTGAAGAGTCAGACATGACTGAAACAACTGAAGAACAACAAAATATTGTGTACTAGAATTAGGTTGCAATATCACACTTGACCAAGTGGTGGCAGAATGCACCACTGCCCCAAAATGGTTTAGGACCCATGGGAGTAGGGAACCTGTGGCCTTCTAAGATCCTTGGTTGCATCCTTTGGGCTGAGTCCAAGTTTTACAGAACAAATCCTTTTACTAAGGGGATTTGTTCTGTGAAGTTCAGATTCAGTCGAAAGGCCGCACTTGAGGACCTAGAGGGCCACATGTGGCCTCAAGGCCACAGGTTCCTTACCCCTGGTTTAGTTCAGTTTAAGTACCTAATGCCTTACATGATTCATTATAGAATTCTAAAAGTGTGTAAAATGCATTTAATTTAGATGAGAGCTGCTCAGAATGTGCTACACTAGCACAATTACTGTCCTGTTTTGTAGTCCGACCTTTAAAAGGAGAGGCGATCTCTCTGTTGAAGGTAGTCATGAATAAATGAATCCTTTAGAAAATTTTACTTAGAAGCCTAGGATTAGCCTGGTGTGGCTTAGAGGGTGCTGGACTCAGAGGAATTTCTGCCTCTAACTATGGGCAAGTTCCTTAACTTCTCTGAATGTCAGCTTCTCCATGTGACCGGGGGAAAATAATATTTGGAACAGACACATCACTGAGATGTTGTGAAGCACTGTCACCATGAGGTCACCACTAGAGGCCACAGGACACAGTGAAGAGTCCTGGACCCGGCCTTAGCACACCCGAGTTCACAGTGCCTGTCTGTACCTTACTATGTATGTGAAACTGGCTAAGTCACCTCACTTCAGTTTCTTCATCTGTATAACAGGGATCAAAAACATGTATAAAAACCATTATTCTCATAGAGTGGTTTTGAGGAGAGTATTTTTTTAAATATAAAGGCACCTGGGCAGCTAGGTGGTGTGGTGGATAGGGTGCTGGGCCTGAAGTCAGGAAGACCTGAGTTCAAATCCTGTTTCAGATACTTAGTAGCTGTGTGATGCTGGGCAAGTCACTTAACCTGTCTGACTCAGTTTCCTTCTCTATCAAATGTGGATAATAATAGCAACTAATTCCCAGGGTTATCGTGAGGATCAAAGGAGAAAATATTTATAGAGCACTTAGGACAGTGCCTGGCACTCAGTAGCCATTTAATAAATGCTTGTTTCCATCCTTCCTTCCTAAAGGCCCTATAAACATGTAAGGTGTTGACTGTTCAGTCTGACTGATTTCACTGTAGTAAGGACATTCTTCTTCAAAATGATCCTATGCCGAGCAGAAGACAGGCTAAACATAATTGTGAATTTGAGCAAGCTACTTCACTTGTCTGGGGTTCATCTGTAACATAAAGGGTAAGACTACAGGACACCTTGCCTTCCTTCCATCTCAGGAATTCTAGGATCCTATGGGCTAACTTTAATAATTCAATTCGACCATACAATAAACATTTATTAAGCACCTACTGTGTGCAAAGCCCTGTATTAAACACCTGGGAAGGCCCTAGCCTTCATGATCTTTTTATCATTAATATTAGTTCAAAGGATGTAGCTAGGTTTCTCTAAGGGAGCCTGGATCAGTGTAAAATGTTCAATTTTCAATAACCATGTTTTCAATTATCCAAGGGATTTAAATTAATTTATATTTGAAAAACTGAGGCTCCATTCCCCATCTCTCTCTGACATGCAGAAGTAATAGAAAATGCTTTTTCCTTTTCCCAGAGAGGCTGTTAATGATCAAAACTGTTTATTACACGTTTTTATTGGCATTTCCCAATATCAGTAAGTTTTATCCAGGGATGAATCATGCTCCTGTTATCATAGAGATCCTAAAGGCTTGCCTGACAAGTACCAGCAGTCATAATCATGCCATTAAGCAGCTTTGCATAATTGTTTTCAGAGACTGCTTTGTACAAGTGCATGTGTGTGTGTGTGTGTGTGTGTGTGTGTGTGTGTGTGTGTAGGGAGTAATGTATTGGGGGAGATGTTTGGATATTTGTGGGAAACTGGTGTTTGTTGTGTCAAAATAAAATGTGTCGATTTTTAAAAAAAGAAAGCATAAGGAGAAAATAAATAAAAGTCATTTGGCTTTATCCCAGATATCACAACATTCCTGGGCTTATCACTAACTGTTCCCTAATAGTTACCCTGTTTTGGCTTCCTTCACAAGGCAGGCTGTGCTATTTAATAAAATTGCAATGCTTTATCCAATTTGCAATTATTGTGTGAGAATCTCCCAGTAAGCGGGATGATACCTTACCAAATCAGTCAATAGTGATCTCCTGCAGGAAATTATTTATTTATTTATTGGGGTGGGGGTAGGGGGGAGGAGTGAGTAAAGAAGGGAAAACTAAACATTGCAAAGAAGGGCAAAAGAAAAGGACTTTGGGAAAGGGAAAGTATTCTAGAGGAACATTCTTTTTGGATAACCGATTATCATTTAATTCAATACACTGAAGAAATACTAGGCACACTGGAAACTCTGATCAATTTAGCGGCCTCTCTGGGTTTCTGAGGACAGAGAGTCTAACTTGTTTTCCTTCTCTCTGCAGGGAGAGAATGAGCTAGAGAGGCATAATCATCTGTCCAATATGGCCAACGTGTTGGTTTGCTTTGTCTTGCTCTATTTCTTGCTTACAAGGAGAAAGATATAAGGAAAGGACGGTCGTGGTAATTTGGCAGGAGGGCTGGACCTCATAAGCAAAGCTCAGCTGGTGTTAGACTTTCTCTAACAGGTTCCGATCTGATAACCTGGTGAAGGGGAGCCTCTTTGATCGACAATGGAGCTGGTACTAGAGAACGCTCCAGAATCACTAGTCAGCCCAGGCCCGCCCTTTCGGCCTGACTCTTCCCTGCCTGGCTAAAGTCTGGTGAGAGGAGGGACACAGTGCTATCAGGGGAGAGGTATCCCCCAAAATATGGGCCTCTGCTCTTTGCGGATGTTTTTCCTGTTTTAGGTTATGGAGATTGGAGATGGCAATGATATTGTAGGCTTGGAAAGGTCAAATACCAGTGTAGTGAGGATCAACTTCTGGGACCCAGCCCAGTGTTGGCTGAGACTCAAACTCATTCAGCAACTATGCTACATTTGGTGGGTCCATTGCCATGTAAGACTTGAGCAGTCTAAATGTATTTTCCCTAGGGACCAAGGTAGTATATAGGAATTGGGTGCTGTACCCCCTGCTCCCTGTAGTAGCAATTTAGATTTGAAGATCTTTCCCACTCATTAATAGGCCATGTGACCTGCTTACATCACAGGAAGCCTAAGTGACATGTGGTAGGAAAAGAGAGAGAGAGAGAGCACGAGTGCGCAGTTATGGCTGCTAATGGCCGCTGCCATGATTGTTAGAACTGAACAGGCTGACTTCGCCATACTGTGAGTTTGTTTTGAGGAAGACCCCAGCAGGAGGTTGGAGAGCTTTTGGGATGGAGAGGCTCCAGGTTGTAATATTGTGTGTGGAATGTTTTACTGCTGTGATAAACTGGATAAATGGCTTGTGGGATCTGGTTCCCTAGTGTCTGAATAAATGGTTTACTTCTTCTACCTTCTATGTGGAAAGTCTCGTACAGTTTGCGATACAGAACCACATAGGCATTTCGTTTGTTTGGTTTTTGGCAGGGCAATTGGGGTTAAGTGACTTGCCCAAGGTCACACAGCTAGTAAGTGTGTCAAGTGTCTGAGGCTGAATTTGAACTCAGGTCCTCCTGACTCCAGGGCCGGTGCTCTACTCACTGCGCTACTTAGCTGTCCCTGCATAGACATTTTGACAATTATCATCTACATGGTTATTACTGCCTTACTGATATGCTCCCCCTCCCTGGTATTAGGTGGAAGTGTTTATAGTTCTGTTCCTGTTAGGTCTTTCAAGTAAATTTCCCTCAGTAAAAGCTAATTCATGTTTCTTGGTTATGTAGAACTAGGGAATCTGTCATGGGCGATTAACAGTCACCACACTGGAAGAGAGGTTTGAGCCAATAGCATTAGAGAAGAGACCCACTCAACTCCTCAGAGGTACTCCTAGAATCCTTAAGGGGTGATGGAGTGAAGCTAGAGAGAGAGTATGAATCCAGGCTTTATCGCCACATTTTAAAAAAACCAATAAAAACATTTTTTTAAATCAACACACATCCTAAAGTAGGTAATCACTAGTCAAGTAAAAGTTGTTCACCATTTAGGCTGGAATTTTTTTTTTTACCCCTTCTGAGGGGCATTATGCTGCACTGGGCTGTAGTCATTCTCTCTGTAGCTGAATAAGTTGAAACAAATAACATATTATTTGTTTGTTTGTTTGTTTTTTGAGGGGGTAAGGCAGGGCAATTGAGGTTAAGTGACTTGCCCAAAGTCACACAGCTAGTAAGTGTGTCAAGTGTCTGAGGCCACATTTGAACTCAGGTCCTCCTGACTCCTAGGGCCACTGCGCCACCTAGCTGCCCCAAAACAAATAATATATTATTGAAAGATCCCAATTAAGCCAATGGAAGAAATGAAACCAGAACCTTAGAGCCCTATACCCTGGTCTTTTTCCAGCCTTTGAATTTAATCTGCCAGCCAAGTGGCATCCACATTCTTACTTAGCTGAACATCGGACCAATTAAAACGGAAATGGAGCACTTACAATTACTTTGACATAGTTAGCAGGAAATATGCCAGTTTGGTTTCTACATTTTCCTCGGTACCAATCACTATCTATTTTTTCCAGAAGATAAACAGTCTCTCCAGAAGTTAGGTTCAAGTCATCAGCTTGCTCTGTAAAAGTAAATTACAATTATGGTCAGCAAATTATCCCAGTTGCAAATGGAATTAATAAAAACACAGCTACCACAGAGTAACATTTAATTTTGTCCATTTGGGTTGCATATTGCATTGATTTGGTGAACCGACTTAACTTCACAACCAATTAAGTTGGTTTTTTCAAAACAAAACTCAGTCCTTTTTCAGTACATCTCAAAATAAGCTCCCCCTCCAAGACAAATTCAGACGGGTTCATAACGTACTGATGTCTGGGGTTAAGGTAAAATATTATCCACGTCTATTTATTATTCCACGTCTGTACTTTCTACCCATACTACTGAAATATCGGAACAGTAATTTCATTGTGGAAAAGTCCAGTGAGTGAGAACACCTGTCAACACGGATAACAAATCGCCAAAAGCCATCTATGCCTTAGTAGATTATTAATCCCTGGGACGTTGCCTGAGGCACGCAGAGGTGTCCAGAGTCACCTAGCTAATAAGTGTCAGGGGTAGCTTTAGAACCCAGGCATTCCTGGCTCCCTCTAATCACTGTCTCTAGAACACTCCAATGGGTCTATGATCTCACAGATGTGGGTACTTCCTGAAAATTGCAGCCTATCCATATCTATGTGTCCTCTGTTTATTACCCTTGTCCATTTCCTCCTATAAACTACTGCAAAAGGTCCACCTAATATATAAAAGCCTTCCTTAAATTCTCCTCGCATTGTACAGGCATGTGTGGGACACTAGGCTATTGGTTATTTCTCTTTCCCTCTGTGACCAGCCCCCTCTTGTTTTTTCCTGATCATATATTTCTAATGTGAAAATAATAAATCTAACAGCTAACATTTTATTAATGCTCAATTAATTAATGTGCTAAATGTTTAAAATTATTGTCTCATTTGATCTTCACAACAACCTTGGGAGGTAGGTACTAATATTATCCCCATTTTATAGATAAGGAAAGTGAGGCCAATGGAGGTTAAGTGACTTGTCCAGTATCGCACAGCTAGCAAGTATCTGAGGCCGGATTTGGACTTAGGTTTTCCTGACTCCAGGCAAATAGTACTATTAAAAAATTAAAAGCATTTTACAGTGGTAAGATGGTAACATCACTACTGTCAATCATCCATTTACTTTTTAAAGCATTTAATTGGCAAATATTAATCTGAAATAACTGAAGAAACCAGATTAACATAGCTTTTCGACAAGCAGATTTAAGTCATACTAAAACAAAGTCAAGTTTCTACAAAGAAGATAATTGGGATGCAGATAATCAGGAGCTTACAGTATTTGTAAATCACAATGTGGCAGCATTAGATTTTTAAAGCACTGAAAAAAATTTCCAAAAACCTCCTTTAAAATCTTTGGATTTTGATCTTAGAGAAAAATTTGAAGGGATATATCCATACAAAAATCCTCAACTTTCTTAGCCATCAGGATTCCATTTATTAAATTTAGAAAGCATCATTTTGCAAAGTTGTGAACCTTTGATTCAATTGTTATAGGAAACTCCTTCAAATAGCATGGACCAGCAACTGTTTTGCAACCCACAGTTTTAGTGAGCTATCTGGTTCATTAAGAGTTTAAATGACTTCCCCAGTGTCTAACATCACTCTTTGTCAGAGGTGAGACTTGAACCCTTGACTTTGAGGTTGGCTCCCTATCCATTATGTCACATGCCTCTCTAACACCACCGCCACTACCTGACATTCACTGCAAAGTACTTTCCATTCATCTTATTTGAGCCTTACAACAATCCTGGGTAGTTAAGTACCACACATATTGTACTAGTCCCTTCTGCAGCCAAAGGAACTGGCTCAGAGAGGTGTAAGGTGGTAGCCAGAGTGTGAGAACATGACCTCTGACGCCATAGTTAATGGAAGCTACCTTGAGGAAATGTAAACAGTGAGAGAAGCTCCAACTATCTCATGGGAAAACTTGCAAGTGATTCTGGGCCACCCCTGGCACTCTACCTTCTTTGTCTATTTCTATATAATATCTGACCTGGCCTAAGGGAGGTGTAAGGATCCACCATGTATTGCCCTGTTGTTGCCCAGGACTGGCCTCCCAGTAACCCCCCCGCCCCAGCCTTTAACCTAATAAACCCTAATAAATATACACATATGACCCATGCTGGCGTGAACTGGCTAAATTTCTTCAGTATCTCAGGATCCTCTAGGAGGGTCTGCCACCCTATGATTGCCATAATCAGCACAGTACAGATCTTGTGTTTTTAAAGAGGTCGATCAATCACTCGATCATGCTACAATCATTTATTAAGCATTGACTATGTGCCAGGCACTGTGCTTGTTGGTGCTGATACAAAGACCAAAGTGGAACAGTCTCTGCCCTCACAGAACTTAACTTCCATTAGGTGAAACAACATGTGTGCATATAAATACACTCAAAACATATAACAAGTACACATGCAGTAATAGTGGGTTGGGGGATGGGGACTAGCAGCTAGGGGAAATCAGAAAAGGCCTTGAAGGAAGCTAGAGATGCTAAGAGGCAGAGGATAGGAAATGTATGTGGTATAGAAAGGAGATCATTTTTATTGGAATAGAGAATAGGTAAATGGTGGTAATATATAATAAGCCTGGAAAGGTATCTTGGAGTCAGATTGTGCAGGGCTTTAAATAGTTAAGTGACTTGCCCACGGTCACATTGCTAGTAAGTTTTATGGGGCGAAATTTGAACCCAGGTCAATATGATGAGTACAATTTTATTCCAATTAGTAACTGGTATCCCACTGGCAGATGGCATGCATTGTTTATACATAATTTATGGAATCATCTTTTGAGGAGTGTATTGGCAATAAAGTTGGGAATTTCTTACTGTTCTAGAATGATAAATTAAGTCTCTTTGATTGAGTCTTACTAGGTGCTAAACCCCAGGCCCACACCCCTGTATGACTAGGTGCAAAGCCCCAGGCCCAAACCCCTAATTACTAGGTGCTAAGCTTATGTGGGTGTGATCCTGAGGGGAATTGCTAAGACCAGAGCCAAAAGTAGGTGCCTCAGTTCTGGCTGCTCAGATGAAGTTTGATGCTGTCCAAAGACTGTATAAAAAGGCTCTCACTTCTGGAGAAGTGTTGGCATGGGACTCTGGGCAGCCGCTCTAAGAGCCTCCCAGCTCACCCAGATGTTGATGGTTTCTTGGTAACTATGAAGTGTATTTGGTCTGTTTATAATGTATGTAATTGCTCTGAAGTTCAAGGTGCTGGCTTTTTCCCCCGAACTAAGTGAATGATATTTGTATGTTGGATTGAAATAAGATTGTTAACCCCTTAACATTGCTTTCCTTAGTAAAGCATATCAAAAGAACCTGTGCTGGCAGCATTCTTGTTGTTGGGCTTGTGTTGGTCTTTCACCCCCACAGCAGCTGCTAGCCGGATTGTTGAAACAAGGAGTTAAGCAAAAAGTTAAGTGTCTACTTTGGGGGGCAATTTGAATGTAGTTCTGCTTAGAGGAAAGGGGCATGGACAAGGTGACCTCTTAGGGTCCCTTCTAGGCCCAGAGTTCTGTATATTCAGAGAATGTAGGTCAAAATGAATCTTCCTTTATCAATAACAAAGAGGTTAATAGTTTGAAAATGTTATGTTCTGGAACATAATTTTTTTATCATAGTCTCCACACTTGAAGTATTTGTGATTTTGTCAGTGTGAAGAACTGTGGGAATGCCCTCCCCCAAGGTAGACTGCAACCCATCTATGACTCAACTAATAAGTCCTAGTGAAGCAGAGGGAGGTGAGGTGACCTGTCCTGGATCACACAGCAAGTAAATGTCAGAAGCAAGATACGAAACCACATCTTCCTGATTCCAAGTGTAGCACTCTATCCACTAAACAAAACTCTGACTTTTGTCCTTACCTGCTGGAAAATCGTGCAGCACGAGTGCATGAGGGACGTTGCTGTTGACAGACTTCTGTGCATTAGCTGTATCCTTGCAAGGGAAAAACAATGGAATCATAAATGAAGTTACCATTTATTACTGACTTTGAGATATTTTTTTTTCTTGCTATAGTTCTACTGACACACATATTATCAGCACATACTGTAAGCCACACAGCTGAGGAAGAGATGAGAGGAATAAAAGATAGCAGAAAGATAAGAAAGCAAGAGAAGGGAGGAAGAGGAAAGGAGGAAGAGAGAGAAAAGAAACAAGAGAGGGAAGTAGGGAGAGTGAGAAGGAGAGGAGAGAGAGACAGAGAGACACAGAGAGAGAGAGAGAGAGACAGAGAGACAGAGACAGAGAGAGACAGAGACAGAGAAAGAGACCAAGACTGAGACAGATCACTTAATCTCATCTTCTGCAGTCCTTTATTGCTATCCACAATGGTGAATCTGGCTCTTTTTCTATTTCAAGCTTGTAACCAGGGCTTAGACTGGTAATGATCTTGCAGGCTTCAGACCTGGTACCTCCATTTGGTAGGAATAGTGAGAATCCCTGAGAATTCCACTCATGACTTTCATGATGAGGAAAGAAGCCCATGATTTGCCACAAACTCACAACAGGGATAACCGTCAATTCCAGTTAATTTGCTATGGGTTAATTCAATACTGTTTCTGATTAGGAGCAAATGCTGTGCCCCAGCTGTCTGGCTTGGGTTTTCCTATATAATTGGGATGGTTAAGTTAATGCCAAGGCTTATATGGGAAAAGGAAATAGGGTACCCAAGGTGCTTTCAGGAACTAATTGGTTGATTTCAAGCAAGTGCATTGAGGGAAACGAAAACCCTCACTGTTTATCAGCAAGAAGAAGTGGGACTTAGAAACGAAATATATTTTTCTTTAGACTATTGACAATTGTCTATTATAATCATCATGCTTCCTGTTTACATGGCACCCTATCCTCCTTGTACTCACCATGGTGAAATCTAGAGCCTTCATGTGCTCTTTCATGATGAAGCAGCTTCATTTAGACCTGTCATTCTAGGTAATGCCTCATGCTTGAAACTTTTTTGTTCCTCCTTTACCTCCCAAGGAAATACAACCTACATCCATCATCTTGTGTCTGTGACAAAAATCCTGAGATAGAGTTTCTAGGTAATTAATAATCATTTATTAATTAGGCTAATAATCAATAAACTGACAGTCAGTGGTTTCTCTCTGTAACCAAAGATACCTAATGGAGACATGCCTTATTTTTTTTCAAAGGAATGCCTTTGACAGGAGAAATCAACTATGAACAATTAATGGGGAGGGGGGGAGGTGAGTGGGCTAAAAGCCTACAGCTTCTCCTGCTGAGAATGTGGATTGATCATGAGATTCTGCCATCTCCAGCATACTGGACAGAGGAATCCATCTCTACCCAGACCAGTCTGGTTGGTTTTCTCCTTCATGAGTTGGGTCACCCTAAATTCTAATGGAGGGGTACAAATACATAAGCTTAATGCATCAGGGCTGGAATTCATCTAGATTCAATTCTGTTTACGCTCTAGACAGAAGTAAGGTCTCCTAATTGGGTGGGGTCCTGCCCAAGATAGAGGAGCAGTGCATTCCTGGAGATTTGGGTAATCTTATCTATCAGCCTTGTCCTTCAGAGACTAGCTGTCTGACCTACAGGGGCTGGTCCCTGAATGAGGAAACAAAGATAAAAAGTCTTAATCCTAATTTAATAATTGGTTATTGATATACTAGAAAAAAATAATTTTCCTCACGTCTTATTCAGGGCTTTACTGAGTTGGCGAATTTGGGATACTAAAGATTCAAGCTAAAGTGTTCATGACTAACAGTGACTTTTAAAAAGTTACCATTCTAGTAAATAATATTCACAATTTGGTGGGAACTTTCAGTGCCTAATTAATGGGAGAGGAGTGTGAGAATTTAAGGTAGTAAGGTACAATAGGAGTATTTTAGGGCAGGGACATCTTTTAATGACCTTAAAAATTGTACCATAGAGTGGTCCTACTCTGCCTGCACTAAGGCTACCCCTGCTAATGCTGGCCAGCTCTGTCTTTGATGGAGAAGAGCAGGATAGGGATGTAGGCAAAGTGCTATTTCTGCAAGGGATCAGAACAGCTCAAATCATCACAAATCTTATGGACACAGACTCCTGGCACTCCAAAGGGAGCCAAACACTGAAAAAAATCTTTCTAAAATGGCTGTACTTGCTAACTACCATTCTGGTATGGCGATGCCTCACTTCTCTGGGGATCAGACTTATTGAACCCAACCACCTGGAACATAAGAACCCAGAACAGTAGACTATGAGTGCTACTGAGACCCTCACCTAGAACTTACTGACTTGGAATTATGTGTAAAAATAAGGACATTGGGCAATCCTTAGCTATTCTTGGGTTACAAGAAACAAAAATTTTGGGGTGGGGCTGTAGGAGATTGCCACCATTAATAAGTGCCATCTACGGAAGGGAGGACTATCAGGAGAAAGGAAGTGAGACAGAGTGGAAAGCATCCCTAGATCTGAAGTCAGAAGACCTAGGTTCCAATCTTCACTTTGCCACTTACTACCTGTATGACTGGGCAAGTCAAGTTCCATCCTGTGCCTCATTTTCCTCATCTGTAAAATGAAGTGATTAAATTACATGATTTCTAAGGTCTCTTGGAACTCTAAATCTAATGAGACAAAAGAAAAACAGAGCTCTGAAGTCTTGGGCAAACAGTACTATAAAAACCCCCAAATAGTGTAGGCACTTAAGTCAGAAAAGCTTCCATAATTTGGAAAATCCTTTAATGCAGAAGGCCAAATTGCCCGAGGATGCTGGATGAGTGGAGTTACTGTGGATCATCATCATCACTTTTATAGTAATCTCTGGACACCACCACAGCTTGAGAAGTAATTGTGTCTACAGTGCAAGACAAGTCAGGCAAAATTGAAGTTCGATAAAATTTGGAAGGTTGTTAAAAAAAATCCTCCATTTCTCTTTTGATATTTCTCCCTCATTTTTCTTCTCGTAAAATACAGCTTTTGGCAGTATCATTTCCACTGTTATACTCATTTGTGCTCTGAGAGCCGAAGAACAGATGTTATGACCAAATGATTGTATGTCAAAACACAGAAGTGACAGGACCAAAGATAAATTTCCTTGCTTTTCAATAAATTCTGGAGCTTTTTGTCTTCCAACAGTAATTTGCTTCAAAACTACACTTTGTTTTCAAGATTCATTCCTCTGAAGAAATCTATTCAATAAGCATTTATTAAGCACCTACTATGTGCCCAGCACTGAAACTATATTAACATAATAGAGAACATAAAACTAGACTGAATGGCAACCAGTTTTTCCTGTTCTTAGTTTACTGTGGCTGTTTTGACTTTTTTTTTTAAAGATGTATGTGATTTCCCCCCATTGAGTGAGGGTCCAGGTGCATTATATCATTGGTGTAAGAGTTCCCAGTGTGGAAATTCCCTACATCAGTTCAGATCAATGACTTCTTTGTAATTTATGATCATAGGATCATGAATCTAGGGCAATAATGAACCTCAGAGGCCATCCAAGTCTCATCCTTTCATTATGTTGTTGAATTGTTTTCAGTTGTGTCCAACTCTCTGTGGTCCCTTGTAGGATTTTCTTGGCAAAGATACCGCAGTTATTTGCCATTTCCTCCTCCAGCTCATTTTACGGATGAGGAAACTGAGGGAAACGGGGTTAAGTGACTTGCCCAGGGTCACACAGCTAGGAAGTGTCTAAGGCTGGATTTGAACTCAAGTCCTCCTGACTCTAGGGCCAGTGCTATATCCATTATAGCTGTCCCCAAAAAGCATTTTTTGAAAATGTCTATAATAAGCAAAGTACTGTGCTAGGTACTGGGGTACAAAGACAAGACTGACCTAGTTCCTGCCCTCAAGCAGCTTTTATGACAGCCGGCCTAGGGAAACATGCCAGCCAGCGTTAAAGAGCCAAAGAGCTGCTTTTTAGTTTCCCTTAAATGCTTCACACATTAAAAGGGGACTCAGCATTTAAAACTCTGTGAAATAATACATGTTGCAATATCTTAGCATTGTTTCCAGAGTAAAAAGAAATTAAACGTCACTGCTTTCAGGTGAGACTACTCTGTCACTAACCATGTCCCCTGTAATTGAAATGGTTAGTTTCAATTTGTTTGGATCCTCCCTCTCGGTTGGAACAGATATTTATTTAATTAGCAAGCTTATGAAACAGCTTCTTAACTAGACATTTAGCAGACTTCTCAAGGACATTTGTGCTGCTTACAAATGGCCTTCATTACCACGATGAGACTCTCTGGGGTTCCCTGATTTGTTAGGTATCAGCTAGGATTGGCTGCTTTGGGGGTGGGACTCAGTTCCATTATTTCTGGAGCTAAAATCACTGAGATTATGGCCATTCGAAGTTTTAATCTCTAAAGGGAAGAAGGTGAATTTGGTTTTTCATCAAGATCTGTTCTGACTGCATCAAATTGCTGCCATTTTGCTAAGTATATTTGCATTATTTCAAAAAAGCAATTTTTACAATTGCAAATTAAGGACTTAATTTTGGGGTTGCTAAGTCACTGAAATATGAAATGTGTCTAGTATAAACCACAGTCAATCTATGTGACCAAAGTGATGAGGATGGCTATTGCAAGCTTGCTGTAAGTGATTTACTCTTAAAATGGAATAAAATGCTACTATAATTTATTCTTCTGTTACATAAATGTGCTAATAAAAATGGAAGCTGAGACGTAATTAATAGTTCCATCAAATGTAACTGCCACATGCAATGTACAGTGTTGTCCAAATTAATTTCTTACTTTTGATCTGCTTTTAAGAGGCTCATCAAGTGGGGTGATAATCTTTATCTGTGACAGGTGAACTCTGCCCATTTCTTCTCCCTTTTGGCATTGCAAATAACTGTCTTCAGTCTGGTTCAGCAGCACCAGCACCTCTCCACGCTGTAAGGTATAATATACTCTCAGATGCAATTATTAGCGAATAAAACATGATTACCCCCCTCTCCCCCAAATTTGAATCTTCAGAGCCTAAAGCATTTAATAACATGTAAGAACAATGATAGGAGCCGGTGAATTTTTGACATTAGCTGGTAAAAAGTAAGAACTTGTACCTTACAAGAGAGCTCTCCAGGGTTTTGAGAGACAGTGTCTTCATTGGCAACTCCATGAGGCACAGGCAGCTTAAACAGAAGCCAATAAAAGGATTACTCGTAATCAAATAAGCTCCATATAAACTGCAGAACCTTTTGGGATTCATTGTGTATGCTCAAAATACAACTTCCTCTAGATGAGTTCTCTCTTTAGCTTCCTCAGAACACTGAACACTTGGCTTTTCGGTTACGATTCATGTAGGGTATTTTGCGACTCTACAGGTATCAGATCCTCTGCCTAGAGCTGAGCTGGGACCTCCCATCAAATGAGTCACTGAGTGAACAGCAAGATGAATGTACTTCTAAGTAACCTGATGGAATTATCATGGATATGGGGATACCTATGGAACCCTTGAAGAGCCCAGATGATGTGGTCTTCTCATCTCCTGGGCTTCTCATCACTGACATGGACTATGTCTTTTTCATCTTTGAATGTTCTTCAGTGCCTACCACAGGGTTAAGCATAGAGGAGGTACTTAATATGTTTTTTTCTATGCATACAGAACTAACATGGAAAGCTCTTAAGGGTATGAGGATGATTTCCCGGTCCTGTAAGGACTAACCCTGTATAAATGGTGAGAAATCTTCAATAACCAGTCAAATATAAATTCCTTAAAGGAAAGGAGTAGTTTTAATTTTCTGTCCTTGCAGTTCCAATCCTAGCAAAATGCCTTTGTATGTAATAAATACTTAATAAATGTTAATTGAAATGAATTGCCTGGAACTGGAGAATTTCATGTACAGAGCGGAACTAACTGAGTACATTCAGAATTCTAAGAATAAAAGAATTCAATCTAAACTCAGACACTTTCAGAATGCCTCTCCCCATCCCCAGAGCTATCCAAGGTTCTGGACTGCTTTTAATAGAAGCCCTCTCTGACCCTCTCTATCTCTTGACCTACAGCCTTAGGCCATGTTCTCTCAATTCTGCCTTTTCCTGATGCCAAAGACCGGTTGTGATTCATGTTCCTGCCTGTTCTCTACTCCTACCTATGCTCTTCACCTGCCCTGATCTGTGCCTAGCCTGACTTTAAATGCTCCCTCTGCCAACTACTTGCTCTGGCCATGGTCTGGTTGAATAGTCCAGTTCCTTGGCTTGGTTCTCAATAATATGTTTAAATTATGTGACATTAAACTAGAGAAACTCAGATGTTACTGGTTGGAATCTCAGGAAGAAATTCTCAGGAAGAGACAAGCTAATTTTAAACTAGAGGAAACCCAGAAAGAAACCCAGGAAATTAGCACAATGAATACAGGAGACATGGGTGTGGCACTGTCATAATTCTGGGGCTGGTGAAGTGATAGCTAAACACATAGTTACTTTCTGTATAGGGGGGAAAACTGGGTCAGTATTGCAACATCAGGATCCCTTTATTTGGCCTAGATTTCTGCTTAGGTTCCTGGGCAAAATATCCCCATAATTCTAGCTTTAGTGGCTAATAATAATGGTAAAGCAGGAACAATTAAAAATATATATATATAATTTAGATTTTTTTTTTAAATTTGGACCTGATTTCACCAGTAGAGAGAATTGCCTTCATTGATATAATCAGCAAATCTTGAGCTTTTTGTTTGAGAAAGACTTGGTACTCTGAGGAACTAAGTGACTTGCACACATAGCTAGTATGTGTCACACTTCAACCTAGGTCTTCTAGACTCCAAAGCTAGTCCTCTATCCATTACACCACAGACAGCATTAGTAATTGCTAATGAATAGTGTAATGAAACATACTACTGTAAAGATAGCACCATTCTGTACTCATGAATTCCTCTTAATTGTCCGAAATACAGAATTAACTTTATATGGACCATGCCTGATGGTGATGGTTCTTTTGGATAAGAAATAGGTTAGAAAAAGGCTAGAAAAAGTAGGAACCTTGTGACAAGGGAGAAGCATTATTTTCACTAATATGAAAATATGCAAAAAATCATGCATTGATAAGAGCAACAATTAAATCTACTACCAGTTTCCAAGAATATGACAGAATGGAAAGAAAGCTAGTGTTAGAATAGAAAGATCTCTTTTCAAGGACAGATTTTTGACTGAGTAACCTTGGACAAATTACTTATCTTTAATGAATCTAAGTTTCCACATCTATTAAGATATAAAAACACCTATATGCTACCTAAGTCCTCCTTGCAGTATGGAAGTGACCCTGGGTCTTGAAGACTATGCCAGAGGAACAAATCCTCAGCAGGATAGGCCCTACCTAGCTGAAAAGCCCAGAATGAGTTGTGTGTCTGTTGTCATAAACTAGCTAAATTTGGAAAGATTGACTGAATGTCCTGGGCAGCTAGGTGGTGAAGTGGGTAGAGTGCTGGGCCTAAAGCAAGAAGACTCATCTTCCTGAGTTCAAATCTGGCCTCAGACATTTACTAGTTGTGTGACCCTGGGCAAGTCACTTAACCCTGTTTGCCTCAGTTTCCTCATCTGTAAAATGAGCTGGAGAAGGAAATGGCAAACCATTCCAGTATCTCTGCCAAGAAAATCGCAAATGGAGTCATGAAGAGTCAGACATGACTGAAAATGATTGAAACAACAATCCATGAAGGCTGGCTAGCAAGGAAGGGAGGGAGCACCAATCCTGAGGAAACTGCTGCTCCTTAAATATTGAGAAATACTAACCTTATAAGAAAAAAGGTTTTAAATTTTATATTGACACGTAAATTGTTACCAGCCCTCAAAATTAAATTTCTGCTCCCTTTACTAAGAGGAAAAAGGCTGGAAGTGACAACAGTTGCCAAATTTAATGTTAAAGGTTTACAATCAAAAACACAGTTGTCTCTTAATGCTTCTATCAATGGTCACATAGCTACTGGAGAAGTGAAAACAATGACACCATTCATAAAGTCAATCTTTATCCCAGACTATTCCAGTGTAGCCCAATTTGAGCAGGGAAGAGGTAGAGCCCAGAACAATGTTGCTCAAAGTGTAGCCTTGGGACCCCTGGGAACCCTGAGATCCTTTCAGAAGATCCTTGGAGTCAAAACTATTTTCATAAAAGTAAGATCTGCCTTTTCCAACCACATAGCTATGTGAAGCTGGACTTTCTTCATATACTTCAACCAAAAGCTTCACATATATTGACAGGTTGTGTACAGAAGCAGATATGAGAGCTCAGCTGTCTTACATTCAGCTAGACATTAAAAAGACTTGCAAAAATATGTAAAATAATGTCACTCTTCTCACCAAAGTCTTTTTTTTGGGGGGAAAATAAAGTTATTTTTCATAAAATTGTTAAAGTATAATGAGTTTATTATTGTTAAGTTGAAATGAATTAACACATTAAAATGTATCAGTTTTAATTCATAATATGGTAAATAGCAATAGTTACAGCCCACATAAATAAAAGCTCTTTGGGGGCTTCAATAACATTCATTAAAAGGGGCCAGAGACCAAAAAGCTTAATAATTGCTGGGCTAAAACAACTGCATCCTCTCTGCAACCTAACTCATTCCTCTCTTTCCTTTCTTCTAGTACTTCATTCCCTTTTACTCACTCCAGGATCCCACTCTGCTACAGTTACCCCTTCCACATCGTGACTTTCCTTATCATAATTTTGATATATTGCGGGTCAGCATAAGAAATTAAATGGGAATTTTGTGATGACACATGCGACACATGAAGGCCAGCAGACATTACAGAAAAAGTCTAGAAACTAAGAAATGCATAAAATATATGAATATTATAATAACAATATATTTTATCTTTTAATACCATAAATATATACAATTCTTTTTTAAAGTTAAAATAAGTAAAAAGTTAAAGTTTGCAAAAAGAACACAAAAGCCAGCAGATGATATGCAATTTTACATGAATTTTCCAGATTGCAGGGGCTCAGTGCCCATAACTCCTGTGATGAGGAAGGGATAGCTACTTGTTTCTCACACAAACACCAATTCATGTGTCTATGCCTTTGTACTCGATATGACCTATGCCTGGAATATATTCCCTCTTCACCTTCTTCTCTTAGTTTTCTAGCTTCCTTCAAAACTAGGCTCAAATGTCACTTGATGCAGGAGGCCTTTTCCAGGCTCTGAGACTCTTTTCTGTTTAGCTTTTAAAGCCCTTCACAACTTGGATTCCACCTATATTCCTAGCCTCCTTAGATATGAATGCATTTTCTCCTTACTTCTACCTTATGGAGTCTCCCTCTTCCTTTAAGATGCAAGGCAGCTCGAGTGAGCTGTGGCAGTTGCCAGACCTCTCAACCCACAAACACCAAAGACAGCCTGGATGGTCTCTGGGTAAGGTCTATCCTGCACGGAGCTGGGAGCAGAGCGGAGGAGGGCAGAGCCCAGCGTGGGTGGCAGCAGGACCAAACAGACCAGGAGCCGGGGAGAGCGTGCCTAGCACCCTGAATCAGTGAGCTGTGGCAGTTACCAGACTTCTCAACCCATAAACACCAAAGACAACAGAGAAGGTTAGTGGGAAAAGCTGCTGGGGGCAGAGTGTAAAAAGGAGTTTGTGGTTCAGCCACCACCCCAGGGGCAGTGGAGGTGGGGCAGCTACAGAACTACAGCTGCAGTTGCTTCTGACCCCAGGTCCCATCTGGTGGGAGGAATTAAGTGGCTGATCAGAGCAGGAGTG
>CM053623.1:328256760-328295031 GCA_028646595.1 Phalanger gymnotis | reverse complement strand
AAAAAAAAAAGAAAAAAAAAGAAGCAGCCTTTAGGGAAGTAACCATTGGGTTCCTGAACTTACCTTGGGGGCAGTACGGGTCCTTTAGAAGAACTTCCTGTTTGAAGTGAGGGCTCAGAATCCTACAAGTATTGGAGAATCCATGTTAGGTATGTGTTATCACTGTTAGGGCATTTCTTAATTTAAATCATTAATTTCCATGAGGGGAAGATTTTTTGCTTAAAACCTTTAGGGTGGATCTATAAAGGTAAACACAGCTGAGGTTTTAAAGTCTTTAACCATGTAGGAAGGTCCACTTAAATTATCTCTACTGCATTGGCTATGCTCGATGCCCAGAAATGCTCACCCTTCTCACCTCCACCTTTTGGAATCTCTGATTTCCTCTTGAGCTCAGTTCAAGCTCTACCTCCTACACGAATGATTGAAAAAGCATTCAGCATTCATTAAAAACGTATTATGTGCCAGACAGTGTGCTAAGTGCTGGGGACACAAAACACAGCTAGCTCCCAATTAGTTCAAATAATGAATCCCCTTTAGTGG
Organism: Phalanger gymnotis; assembly: GCA_028646595.1. Taxonomy (NCBI): domain Eukaryota; kingdom Metazoa; phylum Chordata; class Mammalia; order Diprotodontia; family Phalangeridae; genus Phalanger; species Phalanger gymnotis. The sequence continues at coordinate 328,294,491 of CM053623.1, read as the reverse complement.
TTCTATCCCAATGGAAATATGCTATGCAAATTCGAATAATGTGACTACTTTAGGGGATTTGTTATTCACACTAATTGGGACCTAGCTGTGCAAAATCAAGACAGTTTCTGCCCTTAAATGGCTTACATTCTAAATAGGGAAGGTAACACACAGGAGAGTGATGACTACGGAAGAGTATTTTAGTCTAGGAAATCACAGGATGCTAAGTGGAGTTCCAAGAACAGTTGCATTGATTTGATTACTGTTCCCAAAGCGAGAGACTGAAACTGTGGGGAAAGGACAATGGGGATGGAAGGGAAAGAGAGAGTTGGCAAAGCAGGAAGATGTCCACAGTACAGCACAGTCAGTCTGAGAATAGTCACCAATGAGTCACTGAAACCTTTCCTAAGTCTCCTGGCTGCTGGTGCCCTCCTTCCCAAATTATCTTGAATTCATTTTTCATGCATTCTGCCTTTATTTATTTATATAATGTCTGTCTCCCCCATTAGAGTGAGTGTAAGTACCCTGAAAGCAGTGAGGATTTCATCACTTGTGTCTTTTTATCCCCCAAGATTTAGCATAATTTCTGATCTTAATAGGAGCTTACTAAATTACTGCTTGATTTGTACCTCAATTTCATACCAGCCTTAAATGCTTAAAAACTAGCCCTAAATATTTAGAAACTAGATTGAAAGTTCCTGGAAGCAGAGACTACAATACCTTTAGATCACAAAACCTACTATATTGTTATGAACCCTGTGGATCTAAAAAGTACCAATGGATCATGCTTGAACATCTAAGATTTAAATGATCATGAAAGATGGTTTTGCCTTGAGGATATCTGCTCCCTATAAGTCAGGGCCCCCTAACTCTCAATGTCATTCATTGGATAACTTAAGAGGCTGTGCCAAAATCAACTTCTTGGACCCATAACCAAGAAGGACATGGGTAGGTGGATTGACAAAAGGCTATTCCAGGGAGAAGAGAAGGAATGAAAGAAGGCACTTAAGCAGGAAATAGAATCAAAGGGGCAAAAAGAATAGAAGAAAAGATTGGCCAGGGCAAAGGTTGGCTGAAAGGAAAGGAGTGAGAGAGGAGGGATAACGAAAGGAAGGATAGACTTCCTATATAAAGAGAAAGATGTGGCTGGTATGTAAGACAAAAGACAATTGTGGCATGTTTTTGAGCAAACTGAGGTAGAGAGAAACTGGAAATGTAGAATGCAACATAAGAAATAAGTTTTTCCAGAGGAAAATAAAAGAGATCGTTAGAACAAGGGATATAAATTGTATTAAGTTAACAGGCTTTCAGCCCACATTATCTTAGAAGGCATCCATTATCATAACTGCATTACTGGAAAATATTTTCAAGTCTTTTATTGAATAGACTCTGATAGAATCTCAAAGCTAGCCCTTTGTAACTTTTTTTTTCATACTTTGGAATTGACTTTCTTAGAAATTAAGCCTAAAGGGGAAAAAAGAATGAGCATCTGGATAAGCCTTAGCTCTGCATGTGAGGAGGTCAAATAGAGGGGTCATGCTTTGGATTCCCCAACTACCTCCATCTAATTCTGAAAACCAGAAAAAGTTGAGAATACATTCTTTCTGATTTACTGAATTCCATTTCACATTGTTTTTTGGGACAACTATCACCAACAGAGACACTTAGGTAAGAGAGCAACCACTGCATATTCAAGTAGATAAACTTTAAGCCACCATAAGGAAAAGCAATGTTGGTCACTGTAGAAGCTCAACTGTACTGTGTATTTAAATACTGTAAGGGAACCTGCGTTACTGAACTCCTAGATTATTTCCCTTTTATCAACTTAAAGCAAATTTACTTCTGTGTTTTGAAGTTCCTATTGAATATTTACATCTTTCTTTTAAATATCAAATAGTGAATTCCCATTAGCTTCAATCATGTAAGCATGTTTCAATTTTTGAAATTTCCCTTTTAAAAAGTGAATTAAGCCTGTCTTAAAACTTGGCTTCACTAATGGATTCAGTTAATGTAGTGAAGCAAACTAGCAGCTCATAAACTCTTTGATGTCTCAGAAATAATCCATGCCTTGTGAACACTCTTCTGGCCATTTCTGCCCTCTGATAAATATTGCTGTGAGATTTGGAAATCTCATTTAAAAATCTGGCCACTCAAAGAATATCAATGACCTAGCAGCGATGTGTGGAAGCTCTCACTTGCTCTTCTAAAAACTGAGGTAAAGGTCCTCAGTACAATTCTGAAGCAGATTTTTCTCAATTAATTCAGGTTAGTTACAACCAATGCAATGAATCAGTAACCACCCCAGATGGGTGAGTTTGGACTAACTTTTGTGTAACCTGCAAGGTATAAGGGAAAGAATATTAGCCTTGGATTCAGGAAGATTAGGTTTCAATCTCACCTCTGACATTTACTAGTTGTCTGGCCATGGAGAAGTCATGGGGAAGTCACCTCTCTCAGCCTCACTGTCCTTATCCGTAACAGGGGGCTAATAAAACCTGTAAATAACTATCTTGTTTTCTATTTGGGTAAGAAAATCACTACACGAACCATATTCATTGCCCCCAAATTTTAAGTCAATGAATTAGAAAACTTAAATGTCAAAAGCCTCCTGATTGTCATGTGTATCAGCAAAAGTATTGAAAAGTCAATTTCATTAAGTCTGTATAAGCCAAACCTTGGTATAATGGACTTGAATGAGAAAGTCAAATTCTGTTGCTATACACGGTTTTTTAAGTTGTATGTTCAATGAAATAAAATATTCTTGTTATTTTTCTGAATACGAAAAATCAACAGAACAAGCAAAGCTTAAAAGAAGATATATGAGAAGACATCTCCATCCCTACTATTTGTGGAGGTGAAAGGACCATGAGCATGGGGCACTGGATATATTTATAGACTTATTTTTGATGTATTAGTCAGTTTTACTTATTTCTTTTTTTTTCCTTAAAAATGCAATTTGTTATATGGGATGGATCCTTAGAAGGCTAGTGTGAGAGGGATACTGTGGGAAATTTTGGTGATATAAATGAATAAAAGACATCAATAAAAATCATTTTAAAAACATGAAATTTTCATTGTAATTTTATTTACTTCAACCTTTGTTATATCCTTCCAGACACTTCATCCTTTTGATATCCTGAGGACAATGTTGACTGTGCTAGTGCTAAAATAATAGAAGTATAAATCGAACAATAAATTAAGTATTCAAAATTAGGTAGGTCATACCTCAACATTCATATTAAGATAACCACAAAGATTACTTACCAAGCATCTGGTTCTTTCAACATTATTGAGTTTTCCAGAAGTTGTGCCAGAAGTGTTTCCAATGGGCTTTTCAGCAGGTAGTGGGGGTGGGGTCTGTGGGTCCTCTTGCAACACTGGAGAAACATCAATATTTTATTTCATCAAAATGATTCCAGGTCTTTGTGAGATTCAAAAAGAATGTGAATACCATTACAGGGCTTTTACCTGAAGAAATGGCTAAGAAGATATACAAAGTCTAGACTTGGGCAAGTAAGCGGGAAAAGCATGTTAAATTCAATAAATATATGTTAAGCACATGCTATACACAAAACAGTATGCTAGGTCCTGAGAATGCAATGATAAAAACTATATAGTCCCTGGCCTCAAGAAGCTTACATTGTAATGAGGATGGGGGTGGGACACATACAAAGACAGTTAAACATAAAATATGTCAAAAGTATATTGTCAGTGACAATTAACATTCAAGAACACTATGTTGAACAGATATGACACCCTCTCCCAAGTTGGATATTTATTCCCTAATATAAATGCCTTAAGGTTTCCAAGCCTAATTATTCACATCAATGCACCGAACAAACTGTAATATCAACACCCAACTTCACGAGGCACATTGCAATCCCTTCATGATTTTTGGCAGATACAGGGGGAATGTGGTACATTGGGAAAAAGCTGGGTGTTTGGAGCCAAAGGACTGGAATTCAAATTCCACCTCTTCTCCTTGTGACTTTGGGCAAGTTCCTTTAACACTGGACCTCAGTTTCCTCATATATAAAATTAGAGGGTTGGATCAGGTGGTTTTTAATGTTTAATTCTAAGTACATGAGCTTATGATCCTTCAAAATATTGCTGTTGTCAACCTGTCCAGGGTTTCCAAATGTAGCCAGGCTGAATTTTGAATGAGCCACACAAAGAGCCACCAGGTTCATACCGGGAGCCTAGATAGCTCAGTAGGACTTGTCAGAGCTCATGCTCAACTGGCATGACCATTCTGGAACCCAGAGTCACCACTACACCCTGAGGAGAATATTTACTGGAAAACATAGAAAGAAACAGGTAAGAATTAGAGGAGGGTTGTGAAAAGACAGTTTTCCTTTTCTTCAAGGGATTATTCCTTGCTTCCGCTTCATATGAAAAAATCCAAAACAGGGAGACAATTTACCTGGTGCTTCCTGTCTGACCTATAGACAGGAAGGCATTTCTCCTCCCACTCCCCCAAAGGAAGGTAATATCAAGGTCAGTGACCACGAAGAAAATCCTTAAGAGAAGGCCAGGGCTGAGAAGGAGCATTGCTTGGTAAGTTAAGCCACAGTAATATTAGATTAGCTAGACCACTCATTATCATTATAGCTGTCTTCATGCCAAAACGAAACCACTTTTCAGCCTGGTTTTTGTAGGATGATAGATGTGGGAGGCTCATCTAGTCCAATCACCTTATTTAATAGATGAGGAAATGCAGCAAAGCAAAATCACTTGCCCAAGGTCATCCAGGTATTAACTAGGTGAGCTGAGATTTGAGCCCAGATCCCCGGACTCCAAATCTACTGCTTTGTCTCCTATACCACACTTCCTTAAACTGAAAGGATGACAGACATCTAGACTGTAGCACTGTTGCAGCAAAAGGTACAAAAGCCAGAGAGTAACAATGTAGCAGTACAGAGGTGACAGCTTGCTGGCTGGCAAGGTTTGTTTCTGTCTTCCAGATAATCGTGCCTGTTCCCATCGCTGGTCTCAAAGCATCGTAAAGCTTCTCCTTTTCTCTCCTTGGCCCTGCCAAGCTGGGTCCACTTATGTCATTTGAGAACTTTATTTCTTCTTTACCCTCGAACCCAGAAACTCTAGGAGATGGACTTTATAACCATAGCAACAAGAAGTGTTAGGACTAGTTGTTTATATGACTAGAAATAATAGTCTGAAAACTGGTGCGTGTGTGTTGTGTGTGTGTGTGACATTCTGTTCTGTTCTCTTCTAATCTGCATCGCAGAGCGTATGTGGCCATGAGTGCTTTGGTGCTTTCTGTAATTGTCATTGCTATTATCATGAGTGCATCCTCAGAACGTTCTTTGAAATGTTGCAGGGTCCTTACTACCATTTTACATGAGGGAAAATTTAGGATCCAAAAGCAATTTTATTTAAGATCCACAGGCAGACACAAGTTGTGGATGTTTCTCTACTTTGATATTTCCATTGAGCTGTGACCTCAACAATGTGGTCCAAGGAAGCAGACGGTAACCCTCCATGCCTGCCCATCCATACTCTTGTCCACATCCTCCCATAAATCCTTCCCAGGGGCTTCTCCAACATGCTAAGAGGCTTCCTCCGGATCTTTGGTCATTGTACAGACGGCAACATATCACTCTCCATCTATTAGCGCTCATTCTTGTCACACGATTGGCCTCTCTTTTTTTGCTCAGTTCTTGACTGACAATGAGCTAGTGTGTTCACGCCCACCATGTACCTCCCTATCGCCCCTAGGGTAACCCATGTTCGAGTTATGTTGTTGTATGTTGTCAACTAAATCACATTTTGTCTGCAAATATCTAGAATTCAAGATAAAGCAAACAAAACCTCAAGCTTATCATAACCAGAAATACAAATGGGCATTATCAGTGACTCCTCTGGGCCACATCCCACTATGTCCCTCCCATAAATAACAGCACCAAGGCTAGAGGGAGTGGTTTAAACAGAGGAACAAAAAGCTGATTCAGCATGACCGCAAAAGAGAACACCAAGGCACTGATTGTTCTGTGTTGTCTCTATAGGTGTAACAGGAAGGCATGTGGTGGGAGATCTAAGGAGCTGGAAGAATTCAGTTCACCACTGGTATCGACAGACTGGCTGCTACAGTGGAGCCTCATGGTAGTTTCAGTTGCTTGTGAAGAGTGAGTCAGACTCCAGTAAACCTCCAGGGTTTGGGAAGGGTATGGCTAAATTGTTTGGAAGCCTTGGGATTCTTCCCTGGCACAGAGTATTTCTTTGTGTGTGTCTCCTAGTAAAACAACCTTTGGGAAGGTGCCCAAGAAAGCTACGTCCATCTTCTCTCTGGGTGTCCTGTGGGTTATGGCTGTGCTTGATAACTTCCCATTGACAAGGTCTGCTGGTATAAGTCAGATTATGATGATGAGACCTTCTTAAATGAGACACTTGAGGTTGCATTTCTTCTGCCCTGTCAGCCTCAGGGTGTGGTTAAGAGCTCCAAACCTAACAAGAGAGCTCCCAAACATTTGGTTCCTCGGACATTTTCTCTGGCTCGTTGTCTAAATCTTTCTCTTCTCTGGTCCTCATTCTGAATACTGCTTTTTCTTGAAAAATCAAAACACTAATTTAAAGGGATGATTTGGGGGAGCCAGAAGAAAGCCCTGCTAACTTCAACTCTGGAGACAAGAAGACATTCTAGTCATGTGAGCATTAAGGAAGCCAAAGCTCTAAGTAGGTGCTCAAGAAGGCTTGAAATGTAGAGAAGTACCAGGGAAACAAAGAGGAGATGGCAGGTATGGACTGGCTGAAGAGACCGCAGAGAAAATGGGTGGAAGTGTTACTGCTTTAAGGAAAGGCTGGAAATGATGGAGATGGATATCTAAGGTATACCCCTAGGACACAAACATTTCATTATCATTCTACCATGGGCATAAGTACTCCAGAGCCAGCAGTCTATCTACTGGGCTTGGAATCACGAACCTCATCTCCACGAGTTCAAATCTGGCCTCAGACACTTCTTAGCTGTGTGATCCTGGGCAAATCACTTAACCCTGTTTGCCTCATTTTCCTCATCTATAAAATGAACTGGAGAAGGAAATGGCAAACCACTCCAGTGTCTTTGCCAAGAAAACTCCAAACGGGGTCATGAGTCAGACACGTCTGAAACACAAGTCAGTTGCTTCATTGAACAACTGCTTAACTTTCACTATTGTGGAACCAATCTATTATTTCTTAATTGACCCATTTAAAGAAGAGATCACATCTGACAAAGAGATAACAGGATATAGACATAGTTGTATATATATTTGAAAAACCTAATCATGTATGTTGTTTAAGACGGGGGAATGTGTCAAAACCTCTCTCTTTCACTCGTTAAAACTTATCAGAGATCATAGGAGATTTATTAGTTATGATAATAAAAAAAGTCAAGGGAAGGCAAGAACTGCTGCAAAGCTCCATTAAAATGCAGCCTTTTATACTGAGGTATCTTAAAGTGCTTAATTCTATCGTTCCTTATGGTATCTACAGCCAGATATTGGTTTGAACTTTTTCATTCATTAACTTCAACATTTCTCCCTTTTAATGAGATCTTTATCATAGATGCCAGAAAAGCAACAACGATAAGATTATTTTTCTTTTCACAGCCTTTCTTTCCTTTCCAAATAAATGATTCAGGGTAGGCTGGATTTATCAAGAAAAAAATGGTCAAAAGGAAGAGCTATGGACTTTTTAATCAGCTGTGAAATATTTTTTAGTTCACCAGGTTGATGTTGCATATCAAGGCAGGCAGAAGGTTAGTAAGAAGGCTGGCCCTGGAGTCAGAAAGACCTGGGTTCAAAGTCCTGCAACAGACATATAATGGCTGTGTAACCTTGCACATACCATTTAACCTTTCAGGGCTTCAGGGAGCTAGAGCAATAAACTGCAGTCAAGTTGCCTATCCAAAGAAAGGAATTTCCATATTAGGAGTTCCCTACACTGATGAGCTCACGGGTCCTTATTTTTTTAAATTGAGAATATGTTTATGATGCTCCTATAACAGCTTTTTGAAGAAAAAAAGCTATGAAAAAGTAACAGAATTGTTAGGGATCTCATAGGAATGTCATAGGAGTAAGACATGGAAGAATTTTTAGAGGCACCTAATCCAACTCCTTTGTTTTATAGATGAAGAAACTGAGACCACTGTAGCCTCTCAGAAGTAATCTAGTTCAACCACTACCTAAGTCATAAACATTCTCTGATTTCAAAAGCTACTTTGTACTTTTTTTAAAAAAAGAAGAATCATTTTATATTTTGATTACTGGTAAAATGAGAGGCAAGTAACGACCGTACGAGTATGACAGACTGGCTTCTTGCTACAAATTCCCTTCAGAAGAATGGAAGAGGAGCGAAGCAAAAGAAGATGGCAGAGAGCTTACATTTCCCTGGTTTGGCTGGGATCCGAATCACAGTGGGCTTTCGCGTGGGCGTTGGTTGGACAACTCGTTCCTTTGGCGGTTCGGCTTTTGTGGGGAGCTGAAAGGGATCTAATGAAAAATACAATTTATTTTGCATGTTTTAGTTAACACAGGCCTCAAACAAAAACCTCATTCATAATTAAAGAGTTATATTTTTCATGCCCCAGGGAAAGCTATTCATGGATAAACACAATCTCAGTTTGCATGGACAAAAAACAAAGTTGGAGCTCATGAAAGAAAACAACTCAGTGCACTGTAAATAATTCATACAATTTTTTTTTGTCTCCACGATGAGAGGAAAGATCCAAGATTATGAGAGCTTGAATCGTGTACCAGATGCTTTCCAGGACCATTCAGTCAATTAGCAAGTGCCCCTCTGGAACCCAGTGGTAAGTGACTAAAAACATTACTCTGTACTCCAAGTGGATTCTCTCACTCAATAACAAGGCTGAGAATTCCTAGAATCTTAGTGAAAGAGAATGGAGAGATTTTCCAGTATAGAACAGGGCTAAGAGATGCCACTGCAAATAGTCATACTTGGCAGATGTGCCAACTCCTTAGCACCCCCTTCCCACTCACTCTCCTCTTTCACTCTAGTCTACTTCTCCCGACTCAAATGATTTATAAAGAACTGACTGAAAAATAGAAAACAACTTGAGAAAGTGCACATCAGGTACCTAGATGTCTACAAAATAAATGTAAACAGATGTTAATTCATATAAGATGAGAAGGAAAGAGAAGGCAGTGTTGTACAGTGGAAAGAAAAATGGATTTCGAGTCGGGGATCTGAGTTTGAATTCTAGATGGGCCATGTACAATCTGTATCAACTTGGGCACATCATCAAACCTCTCTGGGTTTCTTACCTGTAAAATGAGAGAGACAGACCAGTTGGTCTTTAAGAGCTCTTCCAGCATTGAGTCACATAGCGAATCCTGTGACATATCTTCAATGAATGTTTAAGCATTATGGAATGCTGGAGCTAGGAAGTGGCCTTGAAGTTAATCTAATAATCTACAATCCTTCATTTTCTAAACAAGAGACTGAGGCTCAGAGACATTAAGTGATTTACTTAAGGCTTGCATCCAGTACTAGAACCAATCAAATTTGGTGGATGAGAGAAAACAGGATTGAGAATATATTCAGGGGCTAATTGATCAATAAATGTTTATTAAAATGCTGACCACAGTGCTAAACTGCACCAAGACTTAGGGGATACTCTTTATATTCAAAGTAAATACAAAGTAATTTGGGGATGGCACAGGGAGCTTGGGGAGGGGATTGAGAAAACTCTAACATATAGGGTGGCACTTGAGCTAAGTCCTGAAGGTATAGTTTCCATGAAGAGGGGGGGACATTCTAGACATGGGATATAGTTTGTGCAAAGGCATAGAGAGGAGTATATAGAATGTATGAAGAACAGTAAATGGGTCAGTGTGGCTGGAATGTAGAAAACATGAACAGGCAAAAGAGCCTCAAAAGATAGGTTGGAGACAGACCGTGATGGGCTTTAAATGCCAATTAGAGGCTTTCGTATTTTGTCATACTGGCAACAAGAATCCACTGGAACTTTCTGGTGAGCCTTGTGCTTTTTGGGATGTGACTTTAGAATCTGTTTTGGAAGATGGCCCAGGGATGAGGAAGATCTGAAGCAGGGAGATCAGTAAAGGAAGTTTTGCAATAGTTCATGTGTCAGATGATGAGGGCTTCATTTAGGGTGGTGTTCGTGTAAACATAGAGAAGGGGACGGTCAGTCTCATGGAGGTAGAATAAATAACACTTGGCATGGGATGTGAGGGGGTGAAGGAGCATCAGGAGGTAAGCTTGACTCTGCAGTTCCAAAGTGAGGATACCAACTCAAAAAAGGGCCAATAAGTGACCAAGGAACGATTGTTATTTGGTCTCATGGAGGATACCTAAAATAAGCAAAACAAATCTTTACTGTAATTCTCTGCTTGATCTAACCACAAGGTGAGACACAGCTTTCACTCCACCAAAAACAAAGCCAAATACACCAAAACTTGTTTGTATGAACAGGACTCAATTATTTGTTATGAGCTTCTATTTAATAAACACCTTAAGCTTGAGTCTTTAGTTGGGTGAAATTAGGAAGCACCATGGATGAGAAGAAAGACTCCAGTGCCATCTGAAGTCCCCAGTCGGTAGCAAACTCATAACTCCCTTTCATCCAGCTTTCCCTGACTCCAATTCTGCTCATAATTGTTCAGAATTACTTGGGCCACACAATCTTAGTCTGACTTCTTCTTCCTTAGAACCTCCTCTAGGTTACCTGGAACTTGACGTAACCACTACTAAAGAACTGTGAATCACCTGTGCTTTAAAAAAACATAATTTGTTTGTGTCGATGCCAGTGTGGGCGACGGGACCCTTGGCAGTCCTTAGAGAAATTAGTTCCTTAGAGAGTCCTTAGAGCTCTTTCTGTCACTCTACCACTGTCGCTATGATTTCATTCTTCTCCCTGCAGTTCTTTGATCCGAACCTGGAAAATCATATGATACAGCTCGTGCTCCTTGCCCTTACTGACTTCACAGGAAACTTCTTGGCTAGGCTATGACTCAAGTTTGAGATGCCTGGCACAAGCTCCCATCTATAGGAATAGTCAGGCTGGGTTATGGTAATTCGAACACTACAACCACATAGTCTTAGAGCTGGAAGAGGTCTAAGAGATCATCTAGCCTAATATCATTTTGCAGATAAAGACTGTATTAAGTTCCAGGAGTAGAAACCTGGCCATCTGCAGAAGGGTCAGATATAGAGTTAAAGGAATCTAATACCATGAGTCTGAAAGAAGACTCATATTAATAATGTACTATGGCTTACCACTGGCTATGCAAAGTCGAAAGATGATGTGACATAGGGGAAAGAAGCCTGGACTTTAAGTCAGAAGGAAAACAATTCAAATGCACAGGTTGCACCACACTGTGATCCCAGCCTTCAAATTCCTCATCTTTTACACAGCCATAATACTTTCAGTATGGACCATACATGGAGGAAAGCAAACCTTAAAATGCAATAAAAATGTGACTTACTGTTTCAACCATCTTAGTTCTGGAAGGCCTGAATCCTACCTAATCTACTAATCATTTTACTGTTTTGTCTATTAGATTTAGATAAAGTCAGAAGTCATCTCATATTTGCATTCTAAGTAGCTATTCCTATTTGCTAATAACGATCGGTATCTTTGCAAGAAACCCCCAAAATGGGCTCATGAAGAGCCAGCCACGACTGAACAGACTCAACAATAACAACATAGTCCCTTCTAAAATACAGATATGGGCTGCTAGGTGGTGCCATAGTGCACAGAGCATTAGGCCTGGAGTTAGGAAGACCTGAGTTCAAGTGTGATTGCAGACACTTGACCTTGGGCAAGTCACTTAACCTCTGTTTGCCTCAGTTTCTTCATCTGTAAAATAGGAATAATGATAGCACCTACCACCCAGGATCAAAAAAGATATCTGTTCAGTGCTTAGCACAGTGCCTGGCACATCTTAGGCACTATATAAATTATTCCCTCCTTCTTTAGAAAAGACAGGAATCTTTCTGCCTTAGTGGACTTTATCTCCTACGCTATTGTAAAATAAACGCAATTTGTTTTCAGCTCTCTTTGATTACCTTTCTTTTGATGCTGTCTAAAGTTACTTTCCCAGTTTAGCACCAAGTCACGTTGCCTATGAGTCTCTGGTGCAGAGCCCTACCAGGATAGGCAGCCCTCAATTTCAATATCTCTTTCCTCTTCTACTTCTTCCTCCCTCAACTCTTACTCATCCTGCATCCCATTCCTTTAGGGCCACGTTCTCAGCTGGGAATGGAGCAACTAATTCAAAAGACTGACAATGGCTCTGTGTACTCTGCCTTTGGGAAAGCATTTGCATTTTTACAGCTGCCCTCAATACCATTAAAGCAAAGGATTGACCTAAAGAAGTAATATGGGAATTTAGGCCACCATGCTTAGACAATGGGGATTTCTAGACGGGTGCCCATACATCTACATGTTGTGTGATTTCAATTCTGTACGTGTGTAAGGCTGGTACAACTTTCAGTAATTATGTGAAGAAGCAGTTTTTACAATCGTTTTCCCCAAATTGGAAGGCTCTAACTGTATACTCTAGTGGCACAAGTATCTTGATTTTATAACTAAAAACCCCTTAGTTTTTAGTTACCTGCCTCATTATCATGTGGGCCCTTAGCCGATCTCTAATAATTTGCACTGAGGCCATGCACAGTTATTATGCGACACATCTTTTAGGAATGAGCATGTTTAATATGAATTTCCCATCTAAGTCCAGCCAGGCGAATGAGTCTCAGTGTTGCACCACTGCGGGCCTCCTGGCGGGAGTGGGCCTGTTTAATTATCTACCCCAGCTGTGCTCACTGAGCAAAGTGATTGCTACATCTGTTTCCCTGTCTGCATGGTACCCCTCAGCCTGCAATCAAGGCCAGAAACTCAGAATTACTGGGAGGAGAAAATAATACTCATTTGATAGGGAGGCCTATGTACCCCTGGAATTTTTCATGATGCTTACGGTACATAGATTCTGCTCTAAGTGCTCTGTATAAAGTTCATCTCAAACCTCTTTGCATGAGACAGGATTTTTTTTTTTCATGTAAGAACTAATGAACAAGCAGGGTGTCTGGAGGCTAATATTCCATAGCCCTGTTCTTCCTCTTGGAATGCCCACCCCCACTCAACTGCTGTTCTACAGGAAGCCTTTTTTAATCCCTCCAGTGGCAGCCTTCTTCTCAGCCCTAGGATTACTCTGCACTCATCTATCTATAAACATTTTGCTGCCCTTCCCCCCACTCCCACCACAAAGAATGTAAGTCCCTTGAGGGAAGAGACTTTTTAATTTTGTTTTTGTATCTCCCTGACTTAGCACAGTGCCTGGAACAAAGTAGGCATTTAATAAATGCTTACTGAATTAAACTGAATTGAACTTCTTTCTTTTCACATCCATTGAAAATGTTTCTTCTTCTTATGCTGTTTTTCTGATATCACTTTCCATCTACTCTGTATATATCTAGTTATTTGGCTATTTTCTCCTCCATTAGTATGTATATTAGTCTAAAAAAGGGAAGACCCAGGTGGGAGGTGGGGGCAAGACATGACAGCTGTCTTTATTGAAAGGCTGTCATGTGGAAAAGGCATTAGACTTTAGTCCTACTTGGCCCCATAGGATAGAGCCAAGAGTAATGGGTGGAGACTGCAGAGAAGCAGATTTAGGCTTGATGTAGGGAAAAATGTCCTAATTATTGAGCTATCTCAAAGTGGAATGGGCTGGCTTGGGAAGTAATGGATCCGCCCTGACTGGAGGTCTTCCAGCTGAGTTTGAGATGATCACACTTCCTTGTCCAGTTCATACGAAGGCTCCAGAGTGGGAGGGCAGTGAAAGCTTGGGTGGGACCAATGAGAGGAGAGGGAAAGCTTTGTGACATGCTCTGGCTAGAGAGAGCTTGGTTATCAGGGGAGGACTGCTCTGCCAGCAAGACGCCACCTCTGCCCTTCTGTATTATTACTCTGTTTAAAAAAAATTCATCCTCACAATAATGCATTTAGCCATCACTTCAGTTTCAAGGGAGGAAGATGGGTATAGTACACTAGAAAAGAATGACTCAACGGGACCCTCACCTCTGCTAATTACTACCTGTATGACCACAGGCGATCCATTCCATCTCTCCACCTCTCTTTCCTCACCTGTAAAACGATGGGGTTGAAATCTATAACTCTTTTCCAGCTCTATAACCAAAATCCTATGAAAGGCATCTTGGAGATCATCTGATATGGATAATTACAGCTAATAATAATGGTAATGACAGCTAGCTTTTATAGAATAGTACTTTCAGGTTTTCAAATCACTTTGCATGTTATCTCATTTGATCTTTACAACCTCCCTGAGGTAGGTGATATCATTATCCCCATTTTACAGATGTGGAAACTGAGGAACAGGACAATTAAGTGACTTGCCTATGGTTATATAGCTAGTAAATGTCTGAGACAGGATCTAAAGTCAGGTCTTCCTGATTCTAACCACTGTGCCACCTAAACATGGAAGCCTTTTAAGGTCCCTTCTAACTTTGAGACTGGTTCTATGCCACATTCTTAAAAAATTCTCTTAATTACAGCAATCATAATTTATTTTATGGAAGTTTTGTGGTAAAATGTCCTGCCAACACTTCTGAGAATTTAAGTACCTGATACTAAAAAAAGTATAAACACTATATACTATCGATAACTATATGAAAGATTATTCCAAATCACCAATAAGAGGAATGCAAATTTAAACACCTCTGAGGTTCAACTAACACTTATCAAATTAGTAAAGATGATAAAAGGTAGAAATTGTCAATGTTGAAGGTTATGTGGGAAGACTGTTAGAGGAGCTGCAGGAAAGAACTTGGAATTGAGAAGTCAGTAAAATATTCATTGCCTTTGATCCAGAGATGTCCCTACTGGGCATACACTCTAAGGAGGTCCCAAACAGAAAGACAAGCCTCACAATACCAAAATATTCCTAGCAGCACTTTTTGTGGCAGCCAAAAAAAACCCAAAACCCTAGATACAAAATGAAGGTCCATCAGCTGGGGAATGGGGGAACAAACAATAAATGATACTGTTCTATAAGAAATAAATATGAGGCATTTAAAGAAACATGAGAAGGCTTATATGAACTGATGCAGAGTGAAGTATGCAGAACCAACAATGACTACAATAATATAAGCAAAAAGAACATCCAACACAAAAGGGAAACTGAGTAATTATAATGATCAATCTAACCGCCAGAAACAGATTACGAAATGCACTTCCTGCCTTTCATAGGGAGGTGAGGCAGGAGGTTGTTTAAATTGTTAGGCCTGGACATTGTAGTAGTTGGCTTTGATTATTTTTTTGTTTTAAAAGGGAAGGGCCATTAATTGGAAGGAGTATGTCCAGAAGTACTGTGATGTAAAAACAAAAGTCAGGAAAAAAAAACCCTATTTTTTTATGTTGAATAAGAATGTATATGTAGTGCTTATATCAGATTGCACACTGTTTTGGGGAAGCAGAAGGGGAGGGAGGCAGAGAAAATTTAAAACTTATGGAGCTAAATGTTGAAAACTAAAAATAAATAAATTAATTAAAAAAACCCAAAATATATTTTAAAATACATATGGAACAAAATCTACTAACATGTTACTAATATTCATGCATAGAGCTCCCCTACAGTTGTTTTTCACACAGACTGTCTGATTCTTCCTTCCAGAAAAAATTCATAAAGGGTCTCCAGAAGAGTCTCAGATCTGAGGCTGAGAGAGCCCCTGGCCTTTTTTACCACATCTATTGAAAATGTTTATTCTCTTTGTGTCTTCTCTCTGAGATCACATTTCATCTTCTCCATACAGATCTTCTATGTACATAGTTATTCCAATGCTTTCTCTGCCATTAGAATGTGAGCCCCGTGAGAACTATGATTATGTTTTTTCCTTTTCTTTGTATCCCCACCACTTAGCAATAAGCATTTATTAAGCTCTTATTATGTATTACTTGACATAGTAAGGACTTAATAAATACTTAATTGACTAAACTGAGTGCCTCTTCCTCTTCCTTTCACACCAACACATCAGCTGAACCCAAGCTTGTTTTTCCTTCCTAGATCCAAACTATTCATCATTACTGAGTTTAAGACAAGTACTACTGATAAAGTTCATTTTCCACCCATTATCTGTCTTGAATGATATTCTTGCCATCTCATAGTTAGTTCCGCTCTCCCTAATTTTGTTTGTGTCACTTCTCTCCCCTTTGATCTATTTAATGGCAGAAACTGACTGCTAACCTATTATGCTGGTTTGTGTAATATGGATGACAGAAGATGCATGCTTACGTTTTGACAGCTTTGTATGACTGGTAAAGGTGTGAAGGGGAATTGCTAATATTTCTCAACTTCATTACATTAACCTGGAAGGCATTCTACAGACAAAAAATCAATCCGGTACTAAATTGTCTGTTTTATGAGGTTTTCTTTAATAACATTCTAATCTTGGCTATGTTTTCATAGCTTTAATTTTTCCTTATGTCTCTTCTTCTGAGAATAATAAGGCCACATCACTTTAGGAGTAACTCATTAACTCTTCTCTGTTTAGGAGAGAGGAGGAAAGAAAGGAAAGAAAGATACTTCTGAGTTCATGTTCTTCCTTGTCTCTTCCAGTGTCTAGCATATTGTAAGCTCCTTAAGGACAAAAACTTTGTTTTGTCTTGATATGTACAGCACCTAGCAAGTATGTCACACTCACACACACACACATATACACCATACCCATTAGGTGCTTGCTGAATATGTGGATGACTAGTAGAGTTTTAAAGCTTCATTCCAAATATTAGAAAAATGGTCCCTGTGTACTACTGACTACTGACCTGCCAAGCTGTTTCTTTTATTGGTGATAAACGTGTCCTTATTCATCTATATTCTCAACCCTTGATCTCTGAAATCCCTTTCAGTTTGAGATCTAACATGCAGTGATCCCTTGTGACCAGTAACATCCATTGTAACATAGCCTACTGGGGTTGGCGGTGCAGTCTAGGTTTTCTTTGTGGAAATTGAGAAGAGAAAGGTCAAGAAGATCTGGGTTCAAATGCTGCTTCTGATATATACTAGCTGTGTGATTTGGGACGGACAATTCCCTAGGACTTATCTAGGAAGTAACTGACTTATTTGCCCAGGCAGTTCCCATACCAGGAAATCTCCAAGGTGACCAAGTCACAGATTCTTTGACTAGCCTGAATCTTGTCATCTTGTCTCGTGCAGCTGTGACTATAAAGTAAAGGGACACATTCTATAAGCAGCATATGGACATAGAAACATTGAGCTCATCGCTTTGAGAGCTCATTGCATTTTCTCTCATTTTCCTAATTAGGCACTTATTCGAGTCTAATGATACAATAAAATACCCACTTAGCAGCTCAGAAATAAAAATCTAATTCAAGTAAAAGAAGAATGTGAAGCGGTATGATGGGGTGTGAAGGGGGCTAGATTGGAAGTCAGAGGATCTGGGTTCAGATTCTGGCATTTCCACTTTCTACCTGTGTTACCCTGTCAAGTCCCTTAACCTTTCTGGAACTCAGTTTCCTCATCTGTAAAAGGAAGGGGTTGGACAGGCCCATAGTAGGTGCCTAATAAATGCTTTTGGACTTGACTATATAAACCCCATGATCCCTTTTAGCTCTAAATCGACAAACTTATGAAGCTAAGATATATCCCTTGTTCTTACATATACTGTCTCCGAAGTGGTGTCCTTCATTTTCCCCTCTGGCTTCAACTTCCAAAATTTTATTTCTCTGGGCTCCAGACCCATATATCAAACTGCCTACTGGGTATTTCTCCCTGGATGTTCCACTAATTCTTCAAACATATCTTAAACAGCGCTGATCATCTTTCCCCTTAAACCTGGTCCTCCTTCTACTTCCCTATTTCTGTCAGGGGAACCATTCACCTACTCTCCCAGCTTTGAAATCTTGACTCTCTCCTTTCCTTCACCTCTTACCTCAATCAGCTACCAAGTCCTGTTGATTCTAATTCTGTAACATTTCCCACATTCATCCCATCTTCTCTATTCTTATTGCTTGTCTCTTAGTACAGGTCCCCATCGCTTTGATTGCTAAAGTTTATTATTAAGATTATTACAGATAGCTGTCTAATAAATATTCTTACCTTTTCTCCCCTTCTTCCAATCCATTCTGCTGAGGATCAAGTCCAGCAGACTGGTGAATAAGTGAACTAACCTGCTTAGTTAGTTCTTTACATCTATAAACTAGCTCTATAAGTCAGCTTCACATCCTATTCGGCCATCACACCACTGTCCATATACCTTCTCTGCCTTTTGAACATCCCTCAGATCTCTTAACTCCATGCTTTTGCTATGGCTATTCCCAAAGCTCAGAATTTCCTCCTTTTCCTATCCATCTTTTAAAATGCCAGATTAAATGTTATTACCTTCCCAGATCCCAGCTATTGGTAATGGTTTTCTTTCCTTCAATCTCACACAGTGATTTAATTCATACCTATACAATACTTTACGGTGATCAAATTGTGTGAGTGATTTCTTTCTCCCAATGTATATTAGCATTTGTTCTGCAATTTACAGTCTTAAAGAGTAGCTTGAGAGCACTGAGTGAGTCATTTGTCCAGGGGCATACTGTAGTATGCATCAGAGTCAGCAGCTGAACTTGGGTCTTCTGATTCTGAGACTAACCTTCTATCCACCAGAGCTTGCTAACCTGTTACTAATCTAATGCATTTACCATCTACTATGGCTATTTGTGTTTGTGTCTTACTAAGCAGTAATCTTCATGAAGGTGACATGTTCTATAAATTCTGCATTTATTTGCAGAGTAGACACTAAAATGTTTGTTAATTCCAGGAATGTCTGCTCTGGCCTTCTAGCCTTTAAATGAAAGAATATATTCAAGTCCCTTATTTGAGGCACAGCTCTTCTATCAACAGATCCATTGGGTTATCTCTAGATTGCTGTGTATACTTGGTTATTATAAGTTATGATAAGTAGGCAGCTAAGTGGCACAGTACAGAGAGAAGACTCATCTTCATGAATTCAAATCTGGACTCAGATAGTAGCTGTATGACCTTGGGCAAGTCACTTAACCCTGTTTGCCTCAGTTTCCTCACCTGTAAAAATGAGCTGGAAGAGGAAATGGCAAACCACTCTAGTATCTTTGCCATGAAAACCTCAAATGAGGTCACGAAGAGCTGGACACAACAGAAATACATGAACAAAGACAACAATTATAAGTAAAGGCATGCATATTTGTAGATGATACTACAAAAACACAGGCCGATAACATAATTCTAATTAGGTAAAGAGGAAGATATAATCATCAGAAGAGACATGAAACGGAGGTACTCCTACCTACTCCCTGGAGGGACTCAGACAGAAAACAAAGAATTCGAAGACTGGCATAGTGTATACTATTCCCGTTTAAAGGCAGTGAGTGAATGGGGAGAAGAGAAAAGGCAATTTCTAAAAATCACAATTAAAGTCAACCACGGCCTTCAACATATACTAGATTCCATTTTGTCTTTTCAAAGCCCCTTCAACATGTAATGACAGGGCCAGATTCAATGAAAGACATTTTCTCAAGGAAATTTATCTCCAATTATCTCTTGGATTAATTTTAGCTATTTTCAAAGGAGAATCCAACACCATTTTGTTCCTCAGCAAGAAATTTCAGTGAAAATCAATGTAGTCTTCAAATCTCTTTTCTATTTCTTAGAAATCTTTTTTTTTTCTTTTCAGGTCATATTTTTTAGAAGTATTGCATTGCCACAGGCTATAATTGTGAAGATGTAAAAATTTATCATAGGATCATCAATCTGAAATTAGACAGGATCTTAGAGGTTATCTAGTTTGACCCTCTTATTTTACAGAGAAACTGAGGCCCAGAGAAGTGATGTTACTTGCCCAGGATCACACAGGGGAAAAGTAGTAGTCTCCAGATTCAAACTCTGATCTTCTGACTTCAAGTTCAGCGCTCTTTCCATTTCACCAAAGTGGGATTTCAAGCCATACAATACCTACCACATTAATCTAGAGTTTCAATAACTGATAGAAATGCAGGCACATTTCCTTCTATGTTCCAAGTAATTCGTTTTACAGAATTAAGTCAGGCACAGATTCCTTTCATATAACACAAAGCTTTGAAGTTAAAGAATGAGAAGGCTAAAATATATCATAGGTAGATGGTGATAGTTGCACCTTCCTCTATTATCAAATATTGTAAATATTGGATGAAAGGTGGATTGGGATTTCTTGGAGGAGCAAATGTGGAGTAAGTACATCCCTAGGAATGGAAGAAACTACTGTGGTCAAGTGATGAGGAAGGGAGGTATTACATACAAGAATGGGCTTCAGGTCACCCTCGCAACCCCTTGTAAGACCATGCCTACTATTTAGTTTTCTGTGGGAAGATTATTTCATTTTTATTTTAAATTGTTCTAGGGCTAGACCAGGAATTTCATCAATGTAAGGAATTTCCACTGTAGAATATCCTTCCATTTGTGCAGATTGGAAGGCATTCTGAAATGTAAAGTCATAAGAGAATTGTTTAGGGCACTGAAGCAGCTAGGTGGCACAGAGGATAGAGTGAAGGGCCTGGAGTCAGGAAGACTCATCTTCCTAAGTTCGAATCTGGCCTCAGACGCTTAGTAGCTGTGTGACCCTGGACAAGTTACTTAACCCTGTTGGCTCCCTCATCTGTCATATGATCTAGAGAAGGAAATGGAATTAGACACAACTGAAATGACTGAACAACAACGATGGCAACACCAAAGAAAGCCTCCAAAATTACAGAAGTCCTCGACTCCTCTTCCTTCTTCCCTTGCTGAATCAGCACTCTCCACCAAAAAGGCCAACTCTCTTCACTGGGCTGCTTCAAGTCTGTGAAAGAGGTGATTTGGCCTTTATCCCTAACAAAATAACTTGTGTGACCCTGGTATTTTCCATTCTTTCTCTGGACCTCAGTTTTCTCATCTATAAAATAAAATCACTGGACTAAATTTTATCTCTAAAATACTAGGATTCAGGCTCTTTGTTCCCACTCTGTCTTCCTGCCCCAGCTGGAACTTGAACCATCCAAAAAGAATTCCAAAGAAAATAAACCATCGCAACATAATTTTTTAAGTATTGTGTATCCATGGAGACATTTGTTTTGTTGGTGTTGTCTTTCGTGCTAAGTTGTCTATTCTTCCTGGGCAAGGATTGTGTCTTTTAATATTCCAATGTAATTAGTTACCATGTCATGTGTACAATGGAGATTTAATAAATATTTAGGGGCTGGTACAAAAATAACAAACAACTACAATATGGAGAATGTGGTTGTGAAATCAGGAAGAATGTGCTTTCTTGGATAAATGTTGCTGTTTATAAAAGAGTGATAGCAGCTCTTGGAGTATATTATTAGGCTTACATGGCCTCAAAATAATACCCTTTGGAAAATTCCTTCAAAGAAGTCAACATATATACAATAGGAAAAGGAAGCTTATCAAGGCTCAGCATAGTAGCACTTTGTTTAATAAATCACAGATAAACGTGATTAAAACATCCTAGACTGTCACAACTTCCTCCTTATCATGCATAAAGGATGACATCTTCTGCCTCCGTCTAATATAATCATTCTTTCTCTAGGCAAAACCCATATCATCCACCTTTGACTTAAAAAAAAAAATCTTAGATTCTTCAGGGAAGATTGGTGACGATTAATCTCTTGGCAGAGAGGAAGTGGACTGAGTTATAGAATGAGATGTACATTTTAAGACATGACCAATTCCTTGATGTGTTTCGCCTGAATGTACTTATTTGTTATGATAAAAATAACTGTCAGTACAACATTAAAAAAAAGATTAGGCCTCTGATATTTAACCTACCCAAATTTTGTGCATGTGACTTGGCACAAGTCGTTCCCCTTTAATCAATCAATAAATATTTATTAAGCACCTACTATGTGCCTAGCACTATGTGCTTAGCAATCAGTCTAATGATGGAGACAACATAACTATGTAGGAGCAAGATAGATATATATATATATGATCAATTTTAGATAATCAATAACAGATTATAAATTATAGATAATCAAGGCACTAGTATAAAGGGAGACCAAGATAGGCTTCTTATAGAAGACAGGATTTTATCAGGGACTCAAAGAAGTCGGGCCACAAGGTGGCGATGAGGAGGAGTAGTCTAAGCATAAAGAAGTGAAAATGGAGATGGTATGCCTTGTTTGAGGAATGGTTAAAGAGACCACTATCCTGGATCCAAGAGTATGGGGTGGGGGGAAGAGCACAGTGCAAGAAGGGCTTTGAATGTCAAACAGGATTTTCTATTTGATCCTGTAGGTGAGAGGGAGTCAGTGGAGTCTATTGAATAAACGGGTGACCTGGTCAGATCTGTGCTTTAAGAAGATTAATTTGACAACAGAGTGGAGTGATTAGACTGGAATGAGGAGAGACTTGGGGTAGATAGACCAACCAGCAAGTTATTGTGGTCGTCTAGGCACGAGATGATGAGGGCCTGTACTGTGACAGTGATGGTGGTCACGGAAGGCAACATATGTGAATGAGATATTTTGAAGATAAAATCTACAGGCCTTGGTAACAATTTGGATGTAGGGAGTGAGAGACAGGGAGGAGGCAAGGATGATATGTAGGTTGGAAGGGGGAGGGTTTAAGGGAAAAGATAATTGAGTTAAGTTTCAAACATGTTGAATTTAAGATATCTACAGGAAATCCAGTCTGAAATGTCTAATACGCAATTAGAGATGTGACGCTGGAGGGTCAGGAGAGAGGTTTGGGCCGGATAAATAGATCTGAAAATCATCAGTATAAAAATAATCATTCACACCAGGGGAACTGATGCACAGCTCAGGTTCTACCCTCTGTACGAGGACTTTCCAAATCCCCCAGGTGTTAATGCCCTCCTCCCAATGAAATCACTTCATACTGAATTTGTATGTATTGATATAAAAATTTATGAATATGAAGATAATTAATATATGAATAAATAATACACAAACATACACATACAGAAATAAACTATACACACAGAGGCACGTGGCATAATGGATAGAACACTGAATTTGAAGTCAGGAAGACCCTGTTTCTGGGGTAGCAAGGTGGCACAGCTTGAAATCTGGAAGACTCATCTTCGTGAGTTCAAATCCAGCCTCAGACACTTACTAACTGTGTGACCTGGGCAAGTCATATAACACTGTTTGCCTTAGTTTCCTCATATGTCAAATGAGCTGGAGAAGGAAATGGCAAACCACTCTAGTATTCTTGCCAAGAGAACTCCCAAAATGGGGTCACAAACAGTCAGACACAACCAAAAGGACTGAACAGCAACAATGACCTTGTTTCTAATACTGCCACAGATACATAGAGCCATGTAACCTTAGAAAAGTCACTTAACTCCTCAAAGCCTCGGTTTAGTGAGAGAACCTATTTCACAGGGTTGTTGTGAGAAACAAATGAGTTAACGTATATAACGCATTTTTCAAATGTAAAAGCACTCTATAAATGTCAGTTCATCATTATCATTACTGCCACCATATATATACTCATCTATGTGCAGACTGTTTCCTCCAGTAGAATGTAAACGAGAGTTAAAGAAAGGTTTCATTTTTGTCTTTTGTTTCCCTGGCTCTCAACACCTGAATTTAATGGAACTGAATGTGAACAAGCCTTGCATTCTCTGGGTACAGGAGAACAGATGAATGCACTGGTCTGCCTAATCTGAACAATTTGAATAGCACACAACAAAAAAGGTAAACTTCCTTATGGGAGTAGGTGGGCTTTTTTTTTTTTTTGCACTAGGATCTGTCTTAAGGGTCAAATGCCCCATTTTGTTTCTTTTCCTACAAATATTTTTTAAAAATCTCTGTGATTTCACCTGGATAGGGAACTTCCAACATGGAAGCCTCATTCATCCAAATAGAGCAGCTCAATTTATAGCCTCAAAGAACTGCCTGGGTACTGTGAAATTAAGAGACCTGTTCATGATCATCACAGTTGTTGCATGTAAGAGTCAGGACTCGAACCCAAGTATTCTTGATTCCAAGGCTGGTGTCCTCTCCACTACACCAAGTCACCTCTCTCCAGACCTTGATTCATCTCCCTCCTTCAACACATACTAGCTATGTGTGTGCATACATACATGCACATTTATACACACACACATTCATATATTCATATACAAACAAATTATGTATCTATCCCAGTGTGGCATATCAGTATCTAAGTAGACACTAGCTAAGACTAACAGTTACAGCACAGCTGCTGATCTGTATTAGGGAGCAGGCAGGGGGGCTGGGAAGTGGTAAGATGTTTCTTACATTGATGAAATTACAGACCCAGATTCCCCTTTCTGCCCCAAAAGACCCAACCAAATAACCCTTTCCCCTTGCCATATACATGCAGATATAATTTTGGTAATTTGGACTTAAAATTTATTAAGTCTCATCCAGGCAGCCAAATTAATTCAATTCACTTGAAATGTACCTCTTTCATCATTTCTTTCCATCATCTCAGACTCAACATGTCTTAAAATAGAATTTACTACCTTCCCCTTCCTGTCTTCATCCCTTCCCTCAACCACCTCTCCTGCCATGTCTTTATTTTGTTTCATCAATCAATTCTTTCTCTCTCTTCCTTCCTTTCTGATCTCTTTCCCTCTCCCTCTGTGATACTAACTCAGAATTCTCAAAACTCTCAAAATCTAAGATGCAAAATGCCCCCATGAAAACATCCCATGCTGATGTCCTGTTCCTCCCCCACTCACCCAGGTCCATCTCTGAACCCATGTGTTCTTCAGCCAGGTTAGCTGATGGAGCAGGCAGAACATCATCATCAAAACTGATGAGATCGGCTTCTACCACCGGTGGGCACTGAGACGAAGGGGGAGGTGGGCTTGCTGTTGGCCCTTCTCCCAGGGACCGGAAAGCTCTGGTTTGTGCTGCCACAGACAGCCTAGGAGAAGCACTGACTGGTTTCAATGGAGGTGCAGGAAAGGCAGGGTCTTCTAAGGAAGGTAATTTCTTCGGTGGTAAAGGCCGTGGGGCTGGAGTTGGAATTCTCTTCTCCTTCTCGGGGATCTCTACTGATAACTTGCTTCCTAGAATGTCCAATGGGCCATTGCTAACACTCTGTACAAGGCTAGCCTTTGGTTTCTTTGGCAATTCAGGTTTGGTTACTGGGATGCCTCCCACTTCTTGAGGGTGCAAGTGTGGAGAGGGACCTTCCTTGGAGGCAGTCTTGAGTTTGTTTTCAGTCAATGAGTCCCACTCTCCAGAAGCTCTATGAATGGATGGCTTTGGGGCCACCGTAGGTTTTCCTGTAGGAACAGCAGGCCTTGGGGGAAATGTCCGGGGAGCAATTTCTGGTTTCTTAGATAATCCTGAGGTTTCGGCATTTGGTTGGGATTCAAAAGCTTTGATCCGTGAAACCATACTAGCTTGGTTTCTTTCTGTGCTCATGCTGTTTATCACTGCTTGACTTTCTAAGCTGCTCCCATCTAACAAGGACAGGGACTGACTTGGTGATGCTTCCTGTTTTACAGCTGGTTGACTAGCTTCCTGTTGGTCTTTTATGTTGCTTGGAGTATCTCTGACTATAGGTTTGAGATTGATTTTTGATCTTGGCTTGGGCACTGGACATGCCCCAACATTGGGGTTGTCTTGGCAAGTCTGTTCCTCAACGGCATCAAAGACAATTAGAGGAGCCACATCTTTCAAAAGATTGCTGGCTGAGGACCGCGAAGATGGCTGTAAAGGCTTGGGAGGTGGCTGAACTGCTAAAAAGAAGATACCAAACCAAAAGGAAGTTATAACATTGGTACTTCAAAACACTTATCGGCTTTTAATAGAAGAGAAGCAGTTCTTTGCTTAATAGATGTTGAATACCATCAAGTTTTAATTTCCTTAATTAGCAAAAAGTAATTTTAGGATCACTGGCAAAAACCCACAACATTTATGCTCAGCTTCCTGATTATAAAGAGATAGCTATTTACATTTAAAAAAAACATTAAATTGCCCCACTATACTTAAACTTATCATATAAATCATTTCCCTGCAGGTGATACACCTCCAACATTTCTTTTTTTGTGTGAGCACCATTCTTGGTTCTGAAATGCTGTGATGCTGTTTTTTTTTTTTTTTAAACTTCTCAGGATATACACCATTCACCTCTGCTACACTAATGAATTTTTTTTTTAAAGAAATTCAGGATGAAGATCATACTTCCCACCACTGAATTGATCAGAATCCCACCCACTGGCTAAAATGTAATAAATTTTCACAAGGGAAATCAGGGTAGAAAGCAATAATGCTGCTATGGGCAAAAGGCTGAGACAGCACTGTCACATCTTAAGAGAGAATGACTTATGAATGCCATCAATGCCTGGCCAAATGAATAATGTAAGGAGGATTTTACTGGTTAGGAAGTAAGATTCAATGAAATCAGCCCTAATTTTCAATTTTCTCAAGCCTTTTGGATAAAGGGCACACTTAAGAAAGACCTGGTTCAAATACTGTCACTTATACATACGGTGTGTGTGTGTGACCTGGGGCAAGTCACTCAACCTCTCATGCCCCAAGCAAACTTCTAAACTTGTCATTTAGAGATAAGTGTGTGATTTGCTTTGGTGGAGGGAATTTCTATACTGAGAGTCTTCTACACTGACAAAAATCACAGCTCCAGACTCCCCCCCACTACCCCCCTCACCCCAAACCCTAACTCCTTACCTAGAGCAGGATTGGATTTTCCAGGGGCAGGTGGCTTATTTGCATTACTTCCAGACAGGGAGTTGTCTATCTCCTCTGGAAAGTCTGTCTGAGTTGCAGATGTGATGGTTTGCCTTGGTGTCGTGGGAGCATTACTATTACTCCCGGTACTGACTTGGACTTGGTTGATTTCTTTTATCACTTGCTCATAAGACGGTGGAAGCTGTGAAATAAAGAATTCAGCTCAAAATAGTTTAATCCCTTCATGCCAGTACATTTACAGGCAAATCTTAACTCAATCAGTACTCTGAAGTCTTTTCTTTATCTTTAACTTTACTTTTAAAAAGCTTTAAAACTTAACTTAAAAATTTTTTTAAATTGATAACTTGTTTTTATATCATCTTTATTATTTTCAAATATGTCCCTCCCGCCGCCCTATATACAACAAGCCATCCCCCTGTGACGATGAATAAAAAAGAAAATAAAGAGCTGAGGTTCAGCAAAAGCTAACCAACACATTTACTACTAACTCTGATAAGTGTATCCAGTGTTCCATGACCATAGTCCCTCACCTCTACAAAGAAGGGAGGGAGGTATATTTTTTTCTCTCTTCTCTGGGGCTGGATTTGGTCTTTCGTTTCAGTCACATCATTCAGTTTAATTTTCAAGAAATTGTTTTTTAAAAGAAAATGCAAACTGACCTCAGAAGGGATAAGCTCACTCGTTCTCCATGGACTTGCAGCAGGAGAAGGTGAGAATCCTAATGCCGGAGAGGCCCCTGGGAACCAAGAAGCTGGTCTGAGGGGCTCAGCGGCCACAATGGTGATCTCAGGGCGCCTAGCAGACAAAAGCCATGTTAGGATTTTGCAGGTTCAAAACAGAAGATTATCGTTATCTACAGAATTGTTATCATGCCTTTTATACTCAAGGAATAGACAGACATCACAAATGGCTCATTAGATCAACTCAAGGGCCCATCCAGCTCTGGCTAAAGTCTCCCTCAGCAGCACCAAGGCACACTCTAGGAAAGAATGGGCTGATGTCCTTACCACGTTGTGATAAGACCAATATTAAACAGATACCCCTTGATATCCCCCAGTATGGGTTAGGCTAATTTTCCTATAAAAGGAGTTGATTGGCAAGGCTGAAGTTGAGGCTCAAATATCATAGCTACCTGGTAACCTTCAGCCACGTAAGAGGTGGGATTTTAACTGTGGTTGTCCTAAAGCCAAAGTCAGTTTTCTCTCCAGTCCATCACATTGCCTTTAATGTTTATACACCATCTAAAAAGTGTTTCAATACCCTCTACCTCCTTTCCAACACTTTTCCACTATACTGCAGAAGTAGAAGGGAATGCACAGGACTAAATGACATATTAAATTTTTCTTTGCTTCCTGTGTTGCAATAGCCAAAGAATCCATCACTTAGTGACCATAACTGGCTAGACTGATCCTCAGAAAGCACTCAGACTGTTGCAAGGGCTGGTTTTCTGGAAAGATTCTCGAAAAGTAAGGAACCTTTCCAGAATGTCTGGGTTCCGCTGGCTTACTTTGGCACATATTACAGGCTTAATAATTGTTGGTGGAATTAAATTTAACCAAATTAACTAAAGAATGTCTTTCAAAACCGTGTGTGGGCACACACGCAAGCACACGTACATACACACACACACACACACACACACACACACACACACACAGAGCTCTGTAATACTTTTTAACAGACTCTGACCTTTGATCAAACTGGAATTTTAATTTTAAGAATATTGATCAGATCCTTCCTGACATTTAATACTGGTTTACCTTAACTTAGCAATTCACCTCAGGTGTTCTTTTGAGGAAATACAAGTTATCCAGAGAACGGCAACTTCATTCAATTTAAAAACGGGATCAGGAGTACAAAAACCAGGGTTCGAATCTTTGTTCTAACATTAACTAGCTTTGTGTCTTTGAATAAGTCATTTAATCTTCTCTGGGTCTGTTTCCTCAACTGTTTAAAGACAGAGCTGGACCAGATAAATTCCAAAGTACCTAAAAACTCAAAGGATCTTTGAGTCTGTGAGCCAAAAAAATAATTCACCAAATATTTATTGAGCACATTTATTTGCAAAGCACTCGCTGGGGCAGTCCTTTGAAATGTGTTGTTTAGTTGTTCAGTCATGTCTGACACTTCGTGACTCCATTTGGGGTTTTCTTGGCAAAGACTGTGGAGTAGTTTGCCATTTCCTTCTCCAGGTCACTTTACAGATGAGGAAACTGAGGCAAATGGAGTTATGCGACTTGCCCAGGGTCTCATCTGAACTGAGGTCATTATCTGAACTCAGATCTTCCTGACTCCAGGCCCAGCATTCTATGCAGTATGGTGCCACCTAGCCGCCCCATGAAATGTGACTAGGACCTAAATAAAGTAATGATGAAAGGGAAACATTCAGAGAAGCAATGGGAAATTGATATGAAGTGATGTAGAATGAAGAAAATTGAGGCAAAAGTATGTATGAACAACATACAAAATGACCACTACAATGTAAATGAAGGCAACATGGAAAGGCATCCATGTACCTACCATCTTTGAGGGCAGGTACGGTTTTGGTTCTTTGTAACCCAAGCATAGCATGCACTTAACAAATCCTTGTTGTGCGAGTAATGAATGACCCCTGTGAAGTAGGGAGTCACTGCTATGTGCAAAAACAGTTCTATAAACAGCTTAAATACTATATCTAGTTGGTTTTTTCCCATGTGCCAACTTTAAGGTCTTTCTTGGCCCTTTTCATTCATGTAAAATTATCATCACTGTCCTCCCAATTTGGAATAACAGAGCGCAGTACTCAAGAGTCAGGAATACAC
Organism: Phalanger gymnotis; assembly: GCA_028646595.1. Classification (NCBI taxonomy): domain Eukaryota; kingdom Metazoa; phylum Chordata; class Mammalia; order Diprotodontia; family Phalangeridae; genus Phalanger; species Phalanger gymnotis. The sequence continues at coordinate 328,264,980 of CM053623.1, read as the reverse complement.
AGGCTCAGGTCCTACCACACTAGTTGTATGATACCGAGCAAGTCACTTAAGTGTCTCTGAACCTTCATCTTCTGCACATGAAAAACATGGGGCTGGACTCAGCGGTGTCTATCTCCCCACGAGCTCTAAATCCATGATTCTATGATCTCTAGTCATCGTCACAGACTAACCTAGAGAATGCACTGATCAGGTTGTTTGCTAGATTGTAAACTCCATGAGGGCAAGGACCATGTATTTACCATGGTGCCTACTGTAGAGTCTTGCATAAAATAGACACTCAATATGGAATGAATGAATTAATACAGTAATATCTTCCCTGTGGAAGATGCTAATGCTAACTAAATGAAAATTTTAATTTTAATTATAAACAAGACATAATTTTTAAAACTTTAAAATTCATGTTGAACTTTAATACAAAAAGACAAAAAAAACCATTTCCACGTACATAACACAACATAAAAGGCGAGTTCAATATGAAAACATAAATTTCCATTTCACACTGTTTACCTTTTTAAAACTATGGAATAAATGCTACACATTATTTTCAAAGGATATATAATTTTCATGTACCTCCTATCTCGATGTGGATCACCATGAGCAGAAGTCCTAGAAGCTATGGAGGGGAAAAAATGACACAATTTATAATATAGTCACAAAATTACATTCTATAAATCTTTGAATCATCATTGAGTGAACCACTGAAAGAATAATGATTAGTTTGCTCCTGATGTTAAAAAAATATAATTTTTAAATGCAAAAAATAAACCAAAGTAATTTTATGATGATCAGAAAAAGGTAATATTCCTCATTTTGGGGGCTGAATAAGAAAGAATAAACTACAAGAATTCTTTTACAACTCTACTATAAACAGAGTAAGTGTGATAAATCAATGAGTTGTTATTTACTTACTCTCTGAAATTTCATAGCCTTAAAATTATTATTATTTTAAAATGAAGTGGTTAAAAAGTAAATGATTAAACCTAAAATGATTCAAATCAGTTTGATAAATGTGTAATTAAGAAATCTTTACATATTCAGCAAGTACTGCTTAATGTAAACTCTCAGTTATTTATACTTTCCCTCTTCCCCCACACCGAAATCTCAAACTCAAAAGATGATAACACGGTCTAAATCTTCATATTTTTTTTTTTTGGCGGCGGGGAGGTAAATCAAACCTATTTTTAATGAGACTAAAATTTGTCACATAAAATTCATCTTGATTGGGATATGTGCTCTGTAGGTTTTCACAGGTAGGAAAATCCACAAATATTGTAGCATTCCAATAATAAAACCTTATGAACAAAACAGGAATTCATATCCCATTCCAAACCCTTCTAAGAGCTGTCCACACTTCTTTCCAAAGCATCCTCTTTTCCAATAGTCTTTCAGTTCTTTCTATAATACTCCGAAAGAGCCTCATTAAGGGTTTATTCTCTTTCTCATTTTGAAAATCACTTAGTAGCTTCTGACTGTCTCCAGCAAATCTCCCTCTAAATAAGGAAAGCATGCATTGAGACAGGCAGTGTGACAGCAAAGGTAGTTAGGGCTTGGGCCAGAATCAACCCACCAGAATCAACCCAGGGCGCAGGGAGAAGAGAGCTGAATTTATGGCAGGTTGGTAGGACATACTGTGAGTATTTGTAAATGCCAATTCTGAATCCTCCAATCCAGAGGCTCTCCCAGATTCACCATTTGAATTGGTCTGACTGTTTCCCACTGTTGAAGAGCTAGACCAGTTTCAAGGTTCATTTAGTTATATCTCTTAAAAGCACAGAGTGAAGCTGACTCATTCAATAGCAAACCTGATTCACAATGGAATTCTGTTAATAGAAAAGCTCACCCCAAGTGTACCACAATCATCTCTCCACAGGCACTAGGTACAAATAACACTTTAAAAAGACATCATGTTATCATTGTAGACATACCTCTTCCACGGGGCATTTTTTCTGTGCACTATTCATGAGTGCTAAGGGAAAAAAAGAAGGGGTTACAGAAGAAGAAAGAGAGAAAAAGAGGGAACCAGGTTGCCTACACTCTGAAAAGAATTAGCACCAAGAACACCTGTGATTTTTAACCAATGTTTGTTCCCACAAAGAGGAGAAAAGTTAACCAAGGTTCCAAGGGTCTGCTGAATTATCATAGAAAGAGTCTTGGGAAAATATCTGCACTGGCTTTAGAGTCAAGAGATCCTGGTTTCAAATCCCGTCTTTGATACTTACTACCTGTGTGACCTCGATAAGTCACTGAAATTCCTTGGGCATCTGTTTCCTCAACTGTAAAACAAAGGAGCTGGACAGGATGGTCTCTGGGGTTCCTTTAAACTCTACCTCCAGAATTCTATGTTTAAATAGACAAATATCCATTGAAATATGTTGTTATTATTTGGTCATTTCAGGTGTGGACAACTCTGCGATGCCATTTGGGGTTTTTCTTGGCAAAGATAATGGAGTGGTTTGCCATTTCCTTCTCTAGCTCATTTTACAGATGAGAAAACTGAGGCAAACAAGGTTAAGTGACTTGCCCAGGATCACACAGCCAGATTTGAACTCGGGAAGATGAATCTTCTGGACTCCAGGCCCAGAAGTGCACCACCTAGCTGTCTTCTCATTCTCTGTAGAGGACTAATAGTTATCAGATGTGGGTTCATTCAGTAGCCGGTAGGCATCTTGTACTTTGCACACAGAAGTTTATCACAATCCTTTTTTTAATAATAATAACATCAATATGTAAAACTTCACGTTCCTAGAAAACTCTGAGTTTTAGGAAGCACTATCTTTACAACCCTGTGAGAAAAGTAAAAGATCTCAACTGGCTAAGATGAGGGGCCAAAGCTAATACAATGAATTTCACTTCAACTTGACAAACATTTATTGTGTCTACTATGAGCAAGGCATTGTGCTAGGTTCTGGGAACAGAAAAAACAGCCCCTGACTCAAAGAAGGTGACCTTAGGGTGGGGAGGGTGCGATACAAGAGGAATTACAAGAGAAGCAAATACAAGGTGATGTGAAAAAGAAGATACCACTACCAAATGGGACATGAGAAAGAAAACCTTGGAAGAGGTAAAGCCTGAGCTGAGGGAGCCTTGAAGGATGATAAGAATGCTAAGACACAGAGATGAAGAGATAATGCATCCCATCCAGGTGGGAAGAATAGTTTTTGACTGATGCAAATAAATGAGAGGTTTGGGAATGGCTAGTGGGCCAGTTTAAATGCAATAAATACAAGTATATCTCATGAACCTCTTTTCTGTCTCTATCCTTTTGCCCATGGCAAGAAATGCTATGTAGGCTGGCTATGTAATAAAACATTCCCGATGGAACCCTGCTTCTCTAGGATTTAGAGTTGGAAGGGACCCTACAGGTGAAGAAACTAGAGATCAGAGAGATGAAGAGATTGTGAAAGTTAACACAGGAAGGAGGTAGGAAGGAAAAGTTCTGAACATAGGTCTTTTAGTGCACTGCTCTTTCCCCTGACCTACTGCAGTGTTTAGAGCTTTGGACTCAGAGTCGAGAAGACTGGAGTTCAAATTCAGTCTCAGACACTTATTTGCTGTGTGATTCTGGGCAAGTCAATTTACTTCCGTGTATATCGAGTGACTCTCTAGGACTTACCTACTAAGTCATGGATAGGTTCCAGAATTACATTTTAAAGGGGATAGTTCCCATACCAAGAGTTCCTTCCACTCACCAACTCACACATCTTTCTTTTCTTCTCTCCAGGTCTCAGTTCAGCCTATTATACACGGCAGATACTTGATAAGTATTTGTTGTTTTGCTGAATTAAAACCTTCTGTTCCAATGCCTTTAAGAATTCCTCCAAATAAGAGTTTTTCCTCTCCCTTCAGAATTTATGTGTATGAATTTCTACCACCTTTAACTAATGCTTCAAAATGCTATGTAAAACTCTTTGCTGTTGTCAAATGTAATTATAGGATCACAGGATCAAAGATTTAAAGCTAGAAGGGGTTTCTGAAGCCATCTAGTCTAACCTCTTCTTTTTATAGATGAGAAAAATTAGAGCTGGGCAAACGATTTAATACTGGCTAGCATTTGTACAGTGCTTTTGAGTTTACAAAATGCTTCACATGTTATCTCAATCGATACTTACAACAAACCTGGGAGGCAGGTGCTATTGGGATATCCATTTTACAGATGAGGAAACTGAAGCAGAATTCTCTCTAAGGGACTTGCCCAGGGTCATACAGCTAGTATCTGAGGCAGGATTTGAATTCATGACTTCTGACTCCAAGTTTAGCACTCTATCCACTACACTACCTGCAAAGTTTTAGCCGAGGTCAAAGATTTAGCAAATAGAAGAGCTGAAATTTAAACCCAGGTATTCTGATTCTAAATTCATTTTTCTTTAAATTATACCATGTCACCCTCTTTTTTATGATCTCCATGCAAAAGCATGCATTTGTGTGCAGTTGTAAATGTAGCATCAAAAGGTCACAAGATCCTAGATTTAGAGTTGAAGAGACATCAGAATTCATCTGCTCCAACTTCCTCATTTGGGACATGAGGATCTGAAGGATCTCCCATTGGAAGGCCAGTGATGTGTCCAATGTCACATCCTGGTAATAAGTGGCAAAGTTGGGATTCGAACCCAGTCTCCTAACTCCATATCCTATGATATTTCCACTGCATCATGATAACTCCCAAAGAAGAACATACACAGATAACTACAATGTGTCAATGGACAGGGTGGGACATTTTAAAAATAATCATTAAAATGTCATTAGTCTCTATCTCTTCCATATATAGAATGATATTATAGAGTAGAAGCAGAGAGAAATGGTGTGCACGCACACACGCAACACACACACCCACACCACACCCACACACCCACACACCCACCCTTCTGACGCATTGAGGTGGTGCAGAGGATAGAGCACCAGACCTAGAGTCAGGAGGACGTGAGGTCAAATCCAGCCCCAGATACTTCCTAGCTCTGTGATTCTGGGAAAGTCACATAATCTCTGCTTGCCTCAGTTTCCTCATTATAAAATGGAGATAACAATAGCATTTACCTCCTAGGGTTATTATGAGGATCAAATGAGATGATATTTATAAAGGCCTCAGTTCAGTGCCTGGTACATAGTAAATATTATATAAATGTTAGTTATCATTAATTAATGAATTAAGTAGGATCAAGGATTTGGAGTTAGAAGGCCTTGGAGTCCATCCAGTCCCACCGTCTCATTTTACAGATGAGGAAACTTAAGACCCAAAAAGGTCAAAGTCACAGAGAGCATTCAAACCTCGGTCCTCTACTTCCCAGTCAGCTTTGTACCCACTGTCCCACACGGTGGATAGATACCCTAGAACCTAATGATCAAAAAAAAAAAAAACGACCCTAGCTTAGTACTATGAGTTCAAGCAAGAAAATATTCTTGTTCCAAAGAACCTGATTCCTAAGGAAGAAAGTCTAAAACAAAGAAAAGGAATCACCACTATTGTTGTCTGGTGATTTTTTACTCTTTATGTTTCTCAGTTGGGTCACTTAGACCGCTTATAAAACAGAAACACTTGTTGGAAATCTAAGTGATCATCTGAAATTAGAACAATACAAAATACAGAGGGGAAAATAAAACCAACTTACTTCTCTTGATTACAGCTCTAATGGATGACAAGGGTCCTTGACTGGAAGAAAAAGAAAACACCGGGTAAGCATCTTAGTAATCCTTTTGACAAAACCCAATTCATTCTATTCTCTCAAATTCATTTGCAGTATTCACCACTATCACAGACATAGGTAAGTTACCTGCAGACAATAACAATGATGATAGCAGTCATAATAATAATAATAAAATAATTCACATTTATCTAATAATGACAGCAATAATTCACATCGACCTCAGATGACACCCAACAGCCATCTTTTTAATAACTATATTCTACTAGTGTTATTAGACAGTCCCAAGTCTTAGGATGCCACTGTCTACAAAGGATTAAAAATCACACATAGACACTGGAGAGGAGCATGACGGATATGAGAAGGCTGCAATACATAACAAATCGGGAACTACAGAGATAACCCGGAGCAAAAGATGGCCTCTGAATCTTGTTTCCAATTCATCCCCCATCCATCCTACCACCAAAGTGAATTCCTAAAGCGAGGTCTAACCATAGCCTTCTCCTGATCAATAAAATCCAATTGCTCCCTATCACCTTAGGCTCAAATACAAACCCTTCAGGTTTGTACTTCAAGCCCTTGCAAGATGGCTTCAGCCCCCCTTTCCAGCCAGTATTACATGCTGCTTTCTTTCACGCACTCTTCAGTTTGAGCAAACTGGCCTTGCTGATCCTCACACATGCCATTTAGTCTCCAGACTTTATAAATTGGCAAAGGCCATCATCCAATGCCTAGAATGTACTCTCCCTCCTCACTTCTATCTCTTGGAACCCCTAGTGTCCTTCAAAGCTCAGCTCAAACACTACATCCTACACAAGGCCTGGTCCTCTCAGCTGCTAGTGTCTTCCCCTCCAAAATAACCCTGTATTTATGTTGGATATGCTTATTTTGTGTATATTTACATGAGTTCATGTCACCTCTCCCTAAAGAAGATAAGCTTCTTGAGGTCGGGTATATTTCATTTTTGTCTCAGTACTCTTAATAATTTTAACAAATAATTGACTTGTTATATGATCCAAAAAGATGGTGGATGGGTCATAAAGTGAGAATAATGAATAACCAATGGGGCCTGGCTGCTCACTAGTATTCTCGTGATGTCAAGAGAAACTAAGTGAAGCCCTATAACCCATTGAGTGGAGCCTTTGTGACAAGCTTATGGAAAGGCAGCTAGCAAGAGACACACGGAATGGGCTGCAATCTACATCCTGGAATGAAGTCCACATCCACTGGATCACAGATTAATTTGTATTTCAGAGTCTGGAGGGCCCATGATGTTTAAGAAACAATAAATTCGCAGATGAACAAATGAGATGAGAACACTAAAACTCTCTGTGTGGCTTATTTATAGCTTCCGGCAGGATAAAACCAAGTGGGGTGGCCATGCCCTTCTGTGCCATAAAGCCAAGTTGAGGGTCTGGAGGGCCTTGAGGATGATATCTTCTAGCACCAGGAAGAAGTAGCCTTTCTAAGTTACATTATTTCCTAATTTCCTTGTACCCCTTTCGCTCCTAGAGCTTTTATTCTTTATAAGATTATAAATCTAGAGCTAAAAGTGACCTCGGAGGCCACTTGATCCAACTTTCTCATGTTATGGACAAGGAAATTGAGGTATGGGCAGATAAGTGACTTGTCCAAGGTCACACAGGTAATAAGTGTTAGAGGTGGGATATGAACCTATGTCCTCTTAGCTACAGCGAGAGAGAGCTCTTTACATTGTATCATACTGAGCTATTTCTTTCTTCTCTAGATTCCATTCACTGATCTATTTACCTAACATTATAGACCACTGTAACATAGCTTTTGTCAAAATTCACAGCTGTTCTCCATATAGAAACAAATCATGCTGCCTCTGAAACCATAAATTTGTGGTTAATGGAATGCCAGTGGGATATGAAGTATTCCACTTGGTCTCCCCTTCCCTCACGCCTAATGCATAGTTTTTAATGCTTCTATTTGATTCATTCCAATTGCCCCAAATTATATCGGACTCCATAGCTTATGAAGGGCATCGACAAACTGTAACATCTCCATTGGCAACCAGGATAGCGAAGAATTAGGCATTGTATAACATGAAAAGCAAAAGAAGGAACCAAGAACCTAGAGAAGGCTCAAGAGGTATACGACCACAGTCTTTAAATATTTCAAGGGTTTTCATGTGGCAGAGGGAGTAACTATGAAGATGCAGTTAGGACAGCTACATAGAAATTACAGAGATGGAGATTTCTTTTTTTTAAAATTTTTTTAATTTTTATTTTTAGTTTGCAACACACGATTCTACATAATTTTGAGTTCCAGATTTTCTTCCCTCCCTCCCCCCCTCCCTCCCCAAGATGGCATGGAATCCCATATAACTTCCATGTATAACTTAGTATTGAATTAATTTACACACTAGTCAAGTTGTAGAGAAGAATTATGACCAAAGGAATGAATCATGAGAAACAAGAAACAGGACCAAAAATAAAACCAAAAACACAACCCAACAACAAATACAAAAGAGAGAAAAAAAAAGGGGGGGAGGGGAGAAAAAGGTGAGCATGAAGTGTGCCTCCATCTGCATTCATACTTCATAGTTCCTTCTCTGGAT
>CM053623.1:328235148-328256260 GCA_028646595.1 Phalanger gymnotis | reverse complement strand
AAAAAAAAAAAAAACTACCCTAAGAAGCAATAGATGAGAACATCTACATACTTATGGGTTTTTTTCAGGTTTACCTCCTGGGGGGAGTGACCCAATCCAACCAATCCAGTCCGATTTAACAAATATTTGTTAGACGATTTTATTCAGTGTACTGTTTTCGTTAATGAGGATACATGGATCAAAATGGAAATTTGTCAAATAAATGATGGGGTTCCATTTCCCAAAGTGTGTTAGTTTCTGAGACTGAGGCCCTGAACTGGAATCCGGGGCTATTTCTGCTGGAAGTCTTTATCAATACCAGAGTTGGACTCAGGATGGTTTTGTAGCTTCACATGACGCCACCTTTTTAGTCCCCAGAAAGCCCAGGGCTTGGTTCACAAGTGTTACCTTCAGGGTTCCATTTAACAATGCCCACCTTCTAGTCCCTAGTTTTATCATTGCCAATTTGCTATAGTGAAGAACTAGGCTTCTTTTCTCTGCCCTGGGATTCTTAGGAAGAGCACAGAGCCCTTCTGCAGGCTTTATTTTTTGTTGTTCAGTTGTTTTCAGTCATGTACAATTCTTGGTGACTCCATTTGGGGTTTTCTTGACAAAGATGCTGGAGTGGTTTGCCATTTCCTTCTCTAGCTCATTTTGTAGATGAAGAGACCGAGGCAAACAGAGGTTTAAGTGACTTGCCCTGGGTCACACAGCTAGTAAGTATGAGGCCACATTTGAACTCAGGTCTTCCTGACTCCAGGCCCATCATTCTATCCACTGCACCACCTACACCCAGCTGCCCCAGGCTTTATTTAGAAAGGCTTTATTTCTTTTAAAAAGTTCATAATAGATTTTCGGTTTCATATGCAACCATCTTTTTAAAAAAATTCTTTTTAAAAATTTTAAAAATTCTACTACAATCTAAACTAAAGGTGTATTTCCCAACCCCCTCCCCCATCCCAGCTTTAGCAGAAACCAGGCCTCAAGGTCAATCAGGTGAGAGGTCAGAGGCTTGTTGCTTTTTGAGAAGGCAGTCAGGGGAATTAGAGAGGCCAAACAGCTTGAACCAGTTCAAGTTTATCTAGGGTCTGGTCTTGGTTGTGAGTCCAGGCCTACTGATTTGCATAATTTGCATAGTTAAAGAGGGAAAGTAGGGGAAGTAAAAGAATGTAGTTTAATCTACACTAAGGCAAGGAAAATCTAATTAACTTCACTTTTGCTTCTGTATCCTTATTATCCTACCTATATAAACTGTAAAACTATGTAAAAAAATAAGGATTATAAACTAACCATAACTGTAGCAGGAATGGAGGGAATGGTTACCCCTGCTCCTGCAGCTGTATCAGTGTGTGGGTGTTCTAGTGAGCACTACACCCACTCTCTCAAGAAGTGTAATAAAATGCCTTTTTCTGCCTGCTCTGGTCCTGAGTTCTTTGGGTAAGAATGGGCAAATCACATGGATTTTCCTAAGATCAAGTGAAAGGAAACAATGGGCAGTAGACATCGCTTGGGCCCTGTCTCGGGAGCCTCATGATCTTTCTGCTGTCCTAAAGAGCCATCACTTGTGTCCTCCTTAGGGTCTGGCCCCTAGGAGGTCCTGTGATCACCACAGATTAAGGGGGGGCTACCACTTGGCCTTCCCCTGGGAGTCTTGTGATCCACACAGATTTCCTTAGGGATTGTCACAGGGTTCTTCCTCAGGACTTTGGTCCTGCCTAGGAAGTCCAGTGATCCCCAAAACCACGATTCTCACAATGATAATTGTGGTGGCTTAGTCAACTGGGAAGATTTTCTCTTTGATAGTTACTATTTCCCCCTTTTCCTGACCACTGAGGATCCCAAGCCTAGATCCAATTATCTTGTTAATGGCCTTCCTTCCTCGCAATAAAATGATTTAATATCGTAATTGTGAAAAATGATTTTAAATCTTAGTGACCAGTGTTTTAGAGACTCAGAGTTTCCCCCCAGCCCCTTCCCCTTTACAAATTCAGTCTCTCCTTTAGACGGACATTACTGACGAGACTGCATTGAATCTTCTGGTCCCAGTGGAACCTGACCCAAGCCTGAATTGATTTTATCTTACTCAGGCATGGGTGGAGTTAGATTCTTCTTCGTGGACAGCCCAGGGTGGTCTGATAGAACAAGTATTTCCTCTGAAGGCAGAATGATGGCGGAATGATATCAGCCCCTGTGGAAAAGGTATATAAATAACTATATCCCCAAATCCCAAATTGAGCCAGGTCTGGACTGTACTTCCATGCAGGGCATGTCAAGCCTGCTTGAGAGGAATAAAAACATGGACACACACAGCCTAATTTCGTTTGTTTTTCTTAGAACAAACTCTATTGGAGGTTGACACAACCAACTGTCAGTGTGCTCTAAGCTGTGGCAGCGTCCATTACTCAGGTTGGTAAAATGTCTCCTGTTCCATTGTTGCCCTGATACTATTACCACCCTTCCTGAGCAGGAGCAAACATTGCTTGTGGCCACTGTTGAAAGATAAAGACACTCACTGAAGGAAGTTCTATCATCAAACCAGGCATTGGAAAATCCTTCTAGGAGGGAAATGGATAGGAGGAAATAGCTCAACTAAATAAACTGGGACACAGGGCCAGGCTCAGGCCAAATTGTGGAGAAAAAGCAAGTTCCCATGTTCTGTTCGATATCCCCTTTGTGCCTCATGGTGCTTTCCCTTGCCTTTCAGGGGTCCAGAACTGCTCTTTGGCTGCCCCATTTCCATTCCCTATCTGAACAGTATCCTTCCTTCCTCATTCCATTCCTGGAAAGTTCCCATTTCCTCAGTACACAATCCTCTGCTGCATATAAGAGAAAAGCATCTAAACCAATTAAGCGTTTAAATCAAATTATACAAAGCTTAACTTTTTAAACTTCCCAGCATTAAAAGAGTAGATTGTTAGCTAAAAGCAATGAATCGGTCATAGTGTAATTTCAGCAAAGATATTTTGGAACAAAAGGGCCTTCCTAAGTGGTCCTCAAATGAAATGCAGAGGATAGGCAGTGACCTTCTCCATCCAGACATAAAAGCCTCAAGGCCAGGCCTGATAGCTTTTATGGCTGAATTTTCCGCCAGATGCTTTGAAAACAAGAATAATAATAAGGATCGGAAAGTTGCTGGGTGTGACTTATTTTTAGTAAACAAAAAAATGACTAACCCTGAATCCATCCCAAAAAAGCCAAACTTCTCTTCTAGTTCAGGTTGGGAATAGGTCATGCTTTGTTGATAGGGATAAAACTGCTTTTTTCAATATTTACACGATTTTCAAAATATCATGCGTTGAAAGGCATAGATGAAAACACTCTCCAACTCCATACCTTTCAAATAAGAACAGGATTCCTTTGACAAAATAGTAAAGAAAGTTCATTTATTTTCATTATCTTTACAGGCCTCTTTTGTCCGCAACATAGAACGGGCACAGTGTGCAACCCTGTTCTTGTACATTTACTGTGTTCTCAAGTTGTATCCACTGGCAACTGTACGTAGAGTCACCGGAGAAGCTGAACTTTCGGTACTTAACAAGGGTTACCTTCTAAGACCAATGACACACAATTCTAACAGCAGAAACTAAACCTGCATAAAAGTGTTTTTGTTCAAACAATAGAAGTTATTTCTTTTTCATTACAATTGAAAAAGTTTTACATCACTCCATTGTGCTGAACTGCCTTTTAAATTTACTCTCTGTTCTAATCCCCAGTATGCTGCTGTGTGAGGTAAATAAAATGTGAAGGCTTCACGGGGACGATATGCATAAATATATATCTATATCTATACTAAGAAATGTTTAAAAATCAAGAAATAGAGAGATTGGGAAGTGGAAAAATTCTGAGGCTGTGAGAGTCTGATGGCTCAGCCTCTGGGAAAGTTTACCCTGAAACTTTTTATTCTTTCTTCTGGTTCTGCTTTAAAGATTTGCTCAGTAAGAATAGGGTCACTGTGACCTGCTTTCCTTCACTGTAAAAGTACTGTAGAAGAAAGGAGAGGGTCTCCCCCTCCCTTTATCCTATTCTCCATTTATAGATGTCATCTCAGTTGTAGTCATTAACCAAATGAATGGGAATTGGAGTTTCTGTGCCTCAATTTCCCAGTTCTTTGTCTAGCTTTCACGCTCAGATTGTAAGCCTGCCTCCCAGCCAATGGTGAGAAGGGTCAGAGGTAGGCGGGAATTCTCTTGTATTAGGTATAATTATTGGTGCTTTGCCCCTTGTAAAGTGCCTCCCTTGCTAGATCTGTGCTGGCAGAGGACACCCTATTCTCAAGAATTGAATAAAATTTATTTCTGTTCCCACCCTGAGATGGCTTCTTATTATAAATTAACTTTTAATTGGTGAGGGTCTTTCATCCCATACACTGCCATTCTGGGAAGAGACCAAGTATAGGTAAACCCCAACCTGTTAAGGGTTTGGGTTTCAAATTTCATTTAAAATTTAGATGTTTGAGAATTGAGACCTTCCCCTTCCCCCAAATATTACAGAGTGAAGTTTTTGTCTTTTTTGCATCCTGGCGTTTAGCATATTGTCTGACATGCAAATAAGCTCATATTTTTGTATCAACTGACACTCCTGACAGGATGAAAATTTTTTTATTTCAAAGTAAAAAATTTTTTTGTCAATTTCTGGTCCTTTTAGTGTTAATAGAAACTTATTATTTGAAGAACCCAATAATATTCATGCTCTTTACAGAAGAGATAGCAGGCTGTGGTGGATGGAATGACCTACTAGGAGTCAGGAAAACCCAGATTTGAATTTGACCTCAGACACTTACTAGCTAGCTGGTCAAATTAGTTAATGTGTCCAAGCCTCCATGTCCTCATCTGTAAAATGGGACTATTATAATAGCAGTAACCTTGTTCATAGGGCTGTTGTGGGGATCAAATGGCATGGAGTTTGTAAGGTGCTGTACAAATGGCAGCATTAAATAAATGTTATTGTTAACTATGACAATGAAAACAACACTACAGGGCAGTAAGACTCAGAATAAATAGGAGACCTCAGGTACTATTTGTTACGATTAAAACACAAGGCCTTTCTTCTTTTAACAAATGGTAAACTATTTTAAAAATGTAGTTACATATATTCATACATATCAGCCCTGCACAACATACAGCCTGCCAGAGGACTGTAGGGTTGCCACTGCTCACTCTCTATGTTATGTGACTCGCAGCAACTAACCATTATCAGTCTGCCTACAGTCTAACGTATCTATGGCCCAAAGAAGTTTAGGCTATTTTAATTTTGGTCCTTACCTACTGCCAAGTTCTGCAGGTCTGGTATATATCAACACCACAAATGACCCATGATTTCACGGATAAAGGTATATATTCCTTGCAGAGTGGGGCATGCAACTCATCCAGGCATTCTCACTCTGTGAAGTCTCATGTCCACATCCCTCATGAAGTCCAATACAGTGCCCCAACTCATATGCTATGAGTCTTTGGGATGTTATTGCTTAAATGGTTTTTATTAGTATACTTAGCCTATTTTTTAATGTTTATATTAGCTAGCTGAGCTAAAATATTTATCTAGAGCAAATATTATTAACGATGGTTAAGGTTGTAAAGCTAGCCCACAAAATTCCACTGAAACCACAATATTAACTGATATATAATGACTATAGCACCCAACACAGGTGGTAGAGACACAGCAACTACAGGGAGTGAAAAGGCATTTGTGTAGATGAACCAGTTGGGAAGATGAGTCTACAAGCTTGGACGGCCATTTTTCTGCAAGGAAAGTTCCTAAAACCAACATTTATAAGTTGGGACTGACTTTCTTTCTGATGGTGTTGATTATTCTCATACAGAGTTATTTCACATAAAACTGAAACCCTAGATTTATTATCTTCTAAGAAATATCATTAAATTTACTGTTATTAACCATGTCTTGGGGCTAATTCTGACTTGTTTCCTGAAACAGGTGACAGAAAGTAATAAAGTGTATTGGAATAAAACAAATACCTCTGCTTTTTATCTTATAAGTCTATCAAACATAAAATTCTTATCACCCAATATTAACTGCTAGGCTTCAGTAATACATTATGTCATAAAGAGAAGCAAGAAAAAGCTACTGATTAACATTTTGCCAGGCCTGGAGCAGAAAGGCTCCAGATGAAACGAAAATTGTAGCAACAGAGTGATGGAACACTAATGAGATAGTGGAATGATGTAATAGTAATTAGAGGAGAGGCCAACCAGGAAGCACAGGACCCAGCATGGAGGCTCAGTCCCTCACTGGGGTCCCATGCAAGAGAGAACTGTGCATGCCTTTGAGGAAAGTAGAGGTACTAAAAAATGATTTCTTGACATGCTACCTATGCCCAAATTCCTTCCATATGAGGAGCAAGAAAAGCACAAGATAACATAAGAGCAGCAATGTAAGTCTGGAAGATTATACAGGTCTCTGTGTTGTAACAACAATGTTACTAGCAGCTGCTGTAGAGGTGTAAGACCAACACCAGCACATAGTAGGGCTTCTAGCACATGTTCTTTGATCTGCTTTTCTAAGGAAAGCAACTTTAAGGGGTTTATAATCTCACTTCAATTAAACATACATATATCATTCACTTAGTTCAGAGAAAACACAATTGGAAATCACAAGCAGAAATTATATAAACAGAGCAAAAAACACAAATCAGCAGACAGGACTTCTAATTGTTTGTCCATAGCAATACACACATAGTTACCAGAGAGAGAAACACTGACACCTGGCTTTTCAAAACCAGAGGGCTCCTTAATGGCTACCCAGAGTCTGGTCTGTTCAAATCACACAAACACTCTTCCAATGAGTGAGCCCCAAAAGCAAAATCCTAACCTCAGAGTATATATACGCTTCTTCAGTTTCAGCCCACAGGGGGCGTCACAACCATGTGACTCAAACTCATGTCACTTAGGCTTTCTTGTGACTTAAGCAGGTCATCAAAGACTCTTGATTCAATCAAACATTCTTGATTCAAACAAAGGCAAGGCTCAATCAAAGGCACTTGGTTGCCTTAGTGCTGAGAAGCACTCCAAAAGAAAAAACAGCAAAAAGTCCCATCTTGCTTGCCATTATATTATGGGAAGGCAGAGGACTTCAAGAGGGGGGTTGCTTGACTTTCTAACTAACCTTAAGTTCTTTCCCTTTGTAAGATAAGCGCTATCCAGGGAAGTATTATGAGTTAAGAGCATGGTATGAGTCACTTGGCAAAGTAGAGATCAACCAAAGGGGAACATTATTTGACTCTCCAGAAAACTCTGAATTCTTTCCACTGGCAAGACCCTATGACCAGGGTAGAACAAGTTTATCTATATGTCAATATTATCTGTGGAAAGGTAGAAGCCATTAGAAAAGGAAAGAAAGTTTACTGTCTATGGATCCAAATGTGAGTCATTTTTATGTTCTTTACTCTGTAGATAAAACCCATTTTTTTATTTTTGAAGCCTTGTGAGCCTGAGTGCTTATAAGGAGAACTCATAGTCACCCCTTAGGGAAGTGCCAATTACTTATATTTCCAGGTTTCACTTGAGGGATGGGGGAGAGAAGCAAGAGAAGTGGTAAGAGATTTACAAAATATACCCAGACTCTTTATTTTAGGAGGAAGTCTACGACATGTGTTACATATAACTATGATAATTCATAATACATTTACATAGTACTTTTCAATACCGGAGCTTTAATCATCACTTATTTCATTACTTCAAAAGATCTGTGAATTCACCAGTACAGGTACTTGTTATAGAGGTAACCCTTCCCTGTCTTAGCAGACAATTTTCATGAGTTACTGGGGCAAAAAAAAAAAATCATCACTTGATGGCCAAGCTTCTAATGATGAGATTCTCTTAATTTACCTAGGCTGATCCTCAGATAACAGACATATAGGTAGGTGTCCACCTCTGTGCTCGAAATCTTCCTAGTTTGGTAGTACATACCGAAGCCAGTCAGCTCTGTGATCAGAAACTTTATAATGCCAGGATCACCTCTATGCCACATTGAGGAATGAGAAGATGACTTGAAAAGAGGGATTTTTCACAACAGTCCATTGATAATGGTACTGTTAGTTTGCATTTCCTCATATTTTCCAACCTTTTCAATGTATGCACTGCCTTCCAATTATAGTCATCTCTTCCACGGAAGGAACTCTTCCCTCTTTTTTTACTCTCTTTTTATAAAATATCCCTCCTTATAACACCAAGAGAACATTTGTGCTCAAACGCTTTTTGAAGGAAGTGACTAGAATAATTTTTATCTGATATAGGCAAAAGTTGCATAGGATGGAAAGATATGGAGGGCTTTGGTGAAGGAAATGATAATTTCCCACCAATTTTCACACACAAAGAAATTAATGATAAAAAATTCTATGATTCACATAGAAATCTTAAGTTAACAAATATGTCTTTCAATCAGATGCAGCCTACCTTTCCAGACCACTTTCATACTATCTTATATCTGGGTTTCTTGATCTTCCTCTTGCTTGTGTACAACAATTCTGGAGGATTAGTTTTTGTGTTCAAGACTTAATTACAGGGGCAGCTAGGTGGGGCAGTGAGTAGAGCACCAGCCCTGAAGTAAGGAGGACCTGAGTTCAAATCCGGCCTCAGACACTTGACACATTCACTAGCTGTGTGACCATGGGCAAGTCATTTAACCCCAATTGCCCTGCCTTTCCCCTCCAAAAATTTAAAAAAAAAATTTTTTTTTAAAGACTTAATTACAGCTGGGATAGTGACAGGCCTGAAGACCACAAAATATGATGAGTAGCTGAAGGAAGTGGGGATGTATGTATCCTGGAAAATTGAAGCCATGATAGTTTTCTTCAAGCATTTGAAGGGCTGCCATGAATAGTCTTTTCTATTTGATGTCAGAAGCCAGTATTGAGAGTGCTGAAACTATAATTACAATGAGACGAATAAGGTTGATATAAAGAAAAATGCTCAATAAGAGCTATGCAAAACTAGAATGAGTTTCCTCAATAGGTAGTGAGCTCCTGAGCCCTGGATGTCTTCTGGCTGAGGCTAGAAGGCCACTTTTGGGGGATGCTGTAGAAGGGATTCCTATTCAAGTAAAGGTTGGACTATCTGGCAGCTAGGTGGTAAAGATCTGAGTTTAAATTCAGTCTCACAGACATTTACCAAGTGTGTGATTCTGGGCAAGTCACTTAACCCTGTCTGCCTCAGTTTCCTCATCTGTAAAGTAAGCTGGCAAAGGAAATGGTAAACCACTCCGGTATCTTCACCAAGAAAACCCCAAATGGGGTCACAAAGAGTCAGACACAAGTGAAACAACAAGTGAACAAATTTGGAATCTGTGATTCTTTAATTCTATGAATTTTACATCTAAAACTTATTAAACATAAATGAAAACCTCAGTTGAAAAAGTTGTGTATTGCAAATTAAGGGAACAAAATAGGAGGGCTAATAATCACCTATGCATATATTTGATCTGACCACAGCACTTAGAAACTGCTTGTTCATCCTCTTCTCTTCTTTAGCCAGGTAATGACCATAATTTTATAAAAGACCATCTCTTTCTTTCTCTCTCTCTCTCTCTCATTTCCAAATCCATATATTACAAAGTTAGTTTTTCTGCTCTTTAAAGAAATGAGCCATAACAAATGTCCTACAAATATAAAAAACAAAAGACATCAATAAAACCTTAAAGAAGAAATCATTATAGTATTAATGAAATTAATTTGCAAAAGCCATCTAAATAGGCCCACTTCATAAAATATTTCTGAATTCCTTTCCCTATGAAAAAATTATTCTTCTTTTCCCACTTAATAGTATTTTATTTTTTCCAATTACATATAAAAATATTTTTCAGCATTCATTTTTACAAGATTTTGACTTCCAAATTTTTCTCCCGTGCTCCCCAAGGCAGCAAGCAATCTGATATAGGCTATAAATGTACAATCATGTTAAACATATTTCCACATTAGTCATGTTGTGACAGAAGAATCAGAACAAAAGGGAAAAACCACAAGAAAGAAAAAACAAAAGAAAAGTGAAAATAGTAGGTTTCGTTCTGCATTCAGACTCCATAGTTCTTTCTCTGGATGTGGATAGCATTGTCCATCATGAGTCATTGAAAAAAATGATTCTTGCAAGGAAGGGCTGACTCACTCAGTTACACCCTGCTGTAACACTGACTTTTGCAGAACGTAAACAGAAATTCTATGAAAAGGAATAAAAAGACACTCCCTACCCCAAAACCTGTCCTGGCAGTTTTTAAACCATAAGCAAAGATTTTTTCCATCTCCCCCCCAAAGGGTGACAACATATCCCTTTGGACGAAACCACCAAGTTATATTTTTTTTTCCCTATGGAAGCCAAGCAACATCCTCTCCTCCGCATCCTAGCATCAACTCTGACTTTGGCTTCAGTAAGAACCAAGATGGGCTTGGCAGAAGAACTGGGAATATGGAAGACCCATGGAAAATCCATGGAGAAATCCACTCAGTTCCATGTGATTAATAAGAATTAAAAGCAGATGCTGCCTAAGTCACTCTTCAAACTAGGAAAAAGAGGCCTCCGCAAGCATTTAGAAACATCAAATGAGAGAGACAGAGGTCTTTGTTTGCTAAGTAAGGAAGAAAGACTGGGAGGGAAAAATAGGAAAGGTACAAGAAACAGTTTCTCACTATGTGCAGCCTCACAAAAGTTGTTCCTTCTCTTTCTCATTTTAAAAAATTAAAAAACACACTTGAGTATTTCAGTGTGTAAGGTTACAAAAACACGGTCAGCTTGCATTCCCAAAGATTTCTTTCCTTTTATTTTCTATTTATTCATTCACTTACTCAGCAAACATTTCTTGAGTAAGGGACAGCTAGGTGGCACAGTGGATAGAGCACTGGCCCTGAAGTCAGGAGGACATGAGTTCAAATCCCTGGGCAAGTCACTTAACTCTGCCTCCCCAAAAAGGGATCGAGATAAAAAGAGGGTCAAGGACAAAGCCTTAGGAAGTACCTATGCTTAAAGAGTAGAAGGAGGAAGAAACACCATGAAGATGACAAAGCAGGAAGAGGAGTCAAAACTGGTAGGAGAATACTTTAGAGGAGGAAAATTACTGCAGGAGCCAAAGGACGATAGCGTATCAGCAGAGATGGGTTTTTCATCAGTGTCAAATGCAGCACAGGGATCAAGGAGAACAGAAGTCTGAGAAAAGTCCACTGGTTTTAACAATTATCATTAACACTTAATAATATAAACACTGCTAGTTTATATTTATATAATATATTATTATATGATATATATTTATAGTTATATAATGCTCTATGACTATGGTGCACTTTATGCCATTTTATTTGATACAATAACCTGAGAAGATAGCTAATATAAATCAGGGGTATTGAACCTGCAGCAAGGAGTCTGTGGCTAGATTTCAAGATGCGTCCGTGGACTTGAATGGGGAAAAAAATGACATTTTCATTAACTTCTAACTGAAACTTAGCACAGTCTTAAATTATTTAAAAACATTATGCTGTGAAGGGATCCATAGGCTTCACCAGATTGCCAAAGGGATCCATACACACATAAAAGATTAAGAATCGCTACTCTAAATGGAGAAACTGAATGTTCTCCCTTCATACCTCTGCCCCTAGTACCCTTCATGGCTCAGCTCAACGGTAAGACCCTCTCACCCCTTTTCCATTATGGTCCTTTCTGATTTCCTCAATTGTTAGTGCTTTCTTCCCAATCATAAATTACTTGGTAAAAATTTCAAATTGACTTATCTGCATCTGTATTGTTTTCCCCCAGGAGGCTGTGAGCTCCTTGAGGGCAAGGACTGTTCTATTTTTTTTGTTTCTGTCTCTGTATCATCAGGAACTAGCACAGTGCTTGGCACAAAGCAGGAGTTTAATACACACTTTTAAAATAAATATGAATGAAGCTCAGAAAGGTCAAA
Source organism: Phalanger gymnotis (assembly GCA_028646595.1). Lineage (NCBI taxonomy): Eukaryota > Metazoa > Chordata > Mammalia > Diprotodontia > Phalangeridae > Phalanger > Phalanger gymnotis. Next base: position 328,244,386 of record CM053623.1, on the reverse strand, counting down.
CCTCTAGTTCATGTAGGAACCAAGACTCCAATCCAAGTGTTCTGATTCAAAGCTCTGGTTCTTCCCACTGTACTGTGATGATGAGGCTATCAATATCCTTCTAGAAACTAGTGGTGGAATGGTTGGGAAAGAAGTCAGATGACAAAGGGCTGAGACAAAGGAAGTAGGAAAAAAATAGATGACTCTGACCCCTCCCTGCTCCCCATGCCCCTTGTCTAAAAGTTTGCTGGTGATGGGAAAGAAAATAAGACAGAAGTTTAAGAGGCTAGTAGAACCAAGCAAAGCATTTTGTTTTATTTTAAAGAGAAGGAAGACCAGAACAAGAGAAAGGTAGTGTGAGGAGATAAGTATGGATGACTGAATGATGGAACAAAGACCCCATGAGAGGTCGGAAGAGGTGTGATCAAAGACAGACATGTAGAAGGGTTAGTGTTAGGAGAGATACCTCTTCCTCTAAGCTTGGAGGGAAAGAGGAGAAGAAGAAAGAAGATAGAGAGAACTCCCAAGGTATGGGGGAAGAGATTCTTAGTTCTTAATAGGCAGTCTACATACATCCGGTAGGGAAAAAGAAAGAGCATGTATTTCCTCATGGCTGGACATAACTGCTATGCAGCAACATCTGACTTCAACACTTTAAGGATGTGTGATTCCATCTGAGTGGGGTCATCCACCAGAGGAGATCACAGCCCTTGATATACAAATGTCTTCTCAGAGTGAAGAGAAGGCTTGGGGTTTGAAGAGATTGGTTGTTTTGATCCAGTGTTCAGTTTTGCATTTGGTTCTTTCTATTAAGATTGTTATGGTCATTGTACAAAATTTTTTCCTGGTTCCACTTGGTAATTACAATGACCAAGTTTGACCCTAGGAAAGAGTTGAGAAAAATACACCTTTCTCCCTCCACCGGAGAGGTGTGTTTGCACTATGAGTATGGAATATTTCATGTACTATCAGAAATAGTCAATGTCTTTGTTAGTTTTGCCAACTATTTTTCCCCCTCTTTCTTTTTTAATCTTTCTTACAAGGACTGGCTTGCTGGAGAGGAGAAGAGGCATATTCATAAATGAATGTGATATAAAAACAAAAGGCATCAACAGAAATAAGATGAAAAAATTTTTAAATAAAAGGATTGTCCAGCAGCAAGGGCTCTGCTGACATTCAATAGCATGAAAATATAATGGACCAAAAACAAGCACAAGCCTGGGATTTTTTATTCTCTAGCAAAGGTTGGTAGCCTTGAAAAGAGTGGTGAGAAAACAGATGGTAAGGTAGACAGCTTCTGAGGTTCTAGAACCCTGGGAGAGGATAATAAAGGTGGCAGTGATTGTACCACCCAACTTGGGTTTTCTTTTAACTCAGAGACAGGTCTGTGCTCACTTTAGGACCCCAGGGTCACGAAGGTAGAGATCTTGGCTGAAACCATTCTGGCCTCCTCTCCCTTCTAGCAACCAGGAGGACTGCACTTGGGTGGTTTAGTTTCTCAGTGTATAAACAAAGATGGCCAAAGTCGTGCTTTTTTAAAGTGGCTCCATTGTTGACTTTATTTCTTTGGGGATTTCATAGGATCATAACATCTCAGAGTTGGTCAGGCCCAATAGGGGTCTTGTTTGTGTAATTCCTAGAAGGCGAGAAATAAACAAAAGAAATACTATGCCCCATAATGACTTGACCCATATGATACTAAGAACCATAAGAAAAAGTACTCAGGGAATATGTCTTTTTTGGGCAAACAGGTTTTCTGAGGTCCAAAGGCTAGAGAAGGGGGCAGAGGGGCAGTGAAGTGCGGAGATTTGGAACATCCTATTCCATCTACCTCTCCCCACAAATAAGTTGCTGGCTCTTCTACTGTTCTTACACACAGAAAATGAGAACGTCAAATAAGCATAGTATGGTCTCAAATAGTTTGGCCCTCTGTCTGTCTTACCCATCTGTATTTAAATTAGATCTATACCTTACTGGAACATAAGATCCTTATAAGTGGGGACTGATTTATTCTATTCTTATCCCTAGGACCCGGCCCATTGCTTGGCACAGAGTAAGCACTTAATGCCTGTTTCTTCCTCCTCTTCCTCCTCCTCCTCTTCCTATTACTACTTTTACTATTACTACCAGCTAACATTTACATAATGCTTACTAGGTACCACACTAAAGCAGCTAGCTGGTACAGTAGATAGAGTGACAAGCCTGGAATCAGAAAGACTTGAGTTCAAATCCAGCCTCAGATACTTACTAGCTGTGTCTCTGGGCAAGTCACCTAACTCTGTTTGCCTCTGTTTCCTTCTATGTAAAATGAGCTGGAGAAGGAAATAGCAAACCATTCCAGTATCTTTGCCAAAAAAAAACAAACAAAAAAAACCAAAACCTATGGACAATACTGGTGTGCTACGGTGCATGGGGTCACGAAGAGTTGGACACAACTAAACAACAACAATAATAAATTTTAAAAACACTTGTGCCTGGAAGAAGACAAAAAGGTGTGTGTGTGTGTGTGTGTGTGTGTGTATTTAAGCAGAAGCATCCTTAAGTTCTGCACATGGTATCTTCCAAATGAAATCAAACACACTTTAATCAGTACAATATTATATTAAAATTCTTATATGTAAAAGCATCATATATGATGTTTTACTTTATATAACTCTTTAGTTATGCATTTATTTAAAAAAAGTACAGTCAAAATCAAAAGACACATCAAGGAAAGGGGCATTATGAGACAATTATTCCACATTGCTCTATTCTTTATGGAGTTGAAAGAAAACCAAACTGATGGGTGATTGTTTAATTGCTCTCCTTTATTGAAAGAAAAAAGAAAGAAGGAAAAGGGATGAAGCAAAACTAGTATGTTTTATGCATCTGAAATTGATCATGACAGTAAGTAACTGATCCTCTTCACAAGACAGAAGCACCTCCAGACAGTATGAAACAATTTTTAAGTGTGCAAAGAGATGTATTTTATTGACCTATGATATTAAAATGTCAGATCTATTCTGTATGATTTAAAACAGTGGAACAGGTTTTTGTAAAAGTTGTTTTTTCAACACCAAATTATTTGTAGTAGCAAAAAAAAAAAAAAGAGGGGAAACAAAATAGATATCCATCAATTAGGAAATGGCTAAACAAATTGTGGTACAGGAATGTAACAGAATATTACGATGTCATAAAAAATGATGAATATGAAGAATTCAGAGAAGCATGGGAAGACATAAGCCAGTGTAGAGTGAAGTTAGCAACACCAGAAAAATGAGGTGCACATTTATTACAATAATGTAAATGAAAACACAACAAAAACCCCAAACTGAATGCTACTTGATTATAAAAATTGTTAAGAGCTGAGAAATTAGTTGTTAGGTCTCTGATGCACAAAAAGACATTTTAAAAAATTTTGTTGGAAATATTTTAGTAATCTTTAGCTTCCTTAAAGAGCTACTAAAATACGCATTTTGATATTTTAATAGTACTTTCTGTTTTTCATTATTAGTTGACCTCCAATGACTCTTTCTTTACCCACAGAATCCTCTCTCGTTACAAAGAAAATTGTTCAGTAAAACCAACTCACACAAAATGTGCATTTTAAAAGGAAGCTTCAATTAATTTTTAAAAATTCATCTTTTGTTTTTATATTGTTTTTATTTCTGAATATCCTTTCCTCTCCCTTCCTCTCCAAAGCAGACTATCTCTTGTAACAATAAAGAACAAAAAGGAAAAGAGAAAGAAAAAGCAGTTCAGTAACACTAATTTGTCATCGTCGTCATTGTCATCATAATCATCAGTATCTCACAGTATATGTACTATTCTACAGCCACAGTCATCCACCTTTTCAAAGAAGGGAGGAAGTGTATATTCTTATCTTCATCTCTTTTTCAGGACCACGCTTAGTCGTCACAGTACAATTGAATGTCATTGTTTTTACAGTTTTGCGAAGTGTTTTTCATATACTATATCAATGATCCTCACGAGAACCCTGGAAGTAGATGCTATTATTATCCCTTTTTACAGATGAAGAAACTGAGGCAAAGAGAGACTAAGTGACTTGTCCAAGGTCACACAGCTGGTAAATATCTTTGGAAAGATTAAAACTCAGGTCTTCCTGACTCCAAGGAGTACTCTACACACTGTTCCACCTACCTGCCTCTGAACAAAGCAAATTAGCAACAACGAAACAAACTTGTATACAAAAGCTTCCAAACTGAATTAATCCACGCACTTTTATGTCTGAAGGCATTTCTTAAAGCAGTGAAATATTAAAGAATATATTTCCCCAAAATAATCTCATTTAAGTGAATCCTTTTACAAGTAGGTGGCCCAGGGCTTACAGGCTTCCTGCCCAGTGAACTTCACAGAATCGACTGACAAATGACGGCTCTTTCAAAAAACCTAAGTGGAATTCTAGGAACACTACAAATAATTTGACTACCAATGAATTTCTCCTAACAGAGAGAATAAGCTAGGAGAAAAAGCAGGTTAACAGAAGACGAATGCAAAAGTGTCAAAGTTCTCTAAGAAAAATGTCAGGAGCATTAGAACTCAGAAAGCTAACAGTGAGTGTGCAGAATAACAAAAGGGCTCTTATTTTTAGCACCACTGGAGGCAAAAGGAAGCTCTAAAACTGGTCCAGCCTCTGGGACAATGATGCTGTGGAGGAAAGGATGAACTAATAAATTCCTTTTCTCCTCTCTCCTCTACAAAGAAGAATGAACTTCAGAACAGAGAATACAGAAGGGGGAAATGATCAAAGGGGAATTAAAACCCAAGAAGACTAGTTTTGGAACCAAAGGACATAACTTAGAATTTTGACTATGCTACTTATTACCTATGAGGAAACATTGGGATACAGTGGTCCAAACACCTGAGTTCTAATACTGCCTCCGATGTTTATTACCTCCGGGACCCTGGGTAAGTCATTTAACTTTTATGAACCTTAGTTTCATTATGTACAAAACAAGGGGGCTGAACCATATGGCTCCTAAGGTCCTTTCCCAGCCCTAGATCTATAATCTTAACATCTTATCTATGTGGCCTGGGACATGTCTTCAATCAATCCATAAGCATTTCCAATGTACCTCTTTGTGCTAGGCAGTGTGAATACAAGTTTACAACTGAGACAGTCTTTACCTATCCTTAAGGAGCTTAGATTTCAAGCACTGTGGTTACTGGTACAATCTCTAAATATCAGCTCCAAATTTAATGATTTCAGGACAAGTAAAGCGACAGTAAGGAGCCATCCAGCTGGTTTCAATGAGTTCCAATAACCAGGACAGGACAAATTATGTCCACACACTTGAGTATCTTTAGCTTGGAGAAGAGGACACAGGGCAACACATGATAGCTATCCTCAAGTACCCCAAGGACTGTCATGTAGAAGAGGAATTCTCCTTGGCCCCAGAGAACCAAGCTAAGACTAATGGGCAGAAATTGAAGAGAGATTAATTTTTGCTGGGTAAAAAACCTACCAACAGAGCTGACCCAAAGTGGAGTAGGCTTCTGTAGATGGCAATGATATCTCTAATAGAGGGCTTTCAGTGGAGACTGGATAATCTCTAATTGGAGGCACTGCAGAGGAATTACTAGATAGCCCTCAGAGGGAACATTCCCATTCTGCGGATTTATTTTTTTCTTTGTGAAATGGAACACAAAATGATTACAGTACCCAACCACTCCACAAGCAGCTCCAGCCCTCCTCCTACATATCTAAGATCTGCTTAAAGGGATGCAATAGTCAGATTTTAGATTGGACAATGGTATATATTTGGTGGCTGGAATTAATGTGATATTTTTTAAAATGTTGCTCTCAGGAAGCTGTTTATAGAAAGTGTTTATGGGTCACGGTTACCTTTTGAGATCTAGGGACCAACCAGAAGTGTGAATATCAGGATAGACCAATATAATTTTGAAGACACTGTCATTCAAGGTATGAATGAAAATGACAATTATGTCAATTCATACCTTGGAGACAGAATGTTACTAAATGAGGATGCCTCCAACAACTATTCCAGGACATTGTCTGTCCTGGAAAAAACCCACAAAGGATGCTGAAACTAACACATCAATTAATACAACATAATATAATACAATATGATAATAATATATTTTTTACTTTTCTTTTTTAAATAATGAACTAAAAAAATCACCAAACATGAACATTTTAATATACAGAAGAGAGAAAAGGTTATATATGCAGCCATGAATCTCCAATGTATAAAGCTTAGTTTTTGAAGTATATATGAAACTTAACATGATAGTACCAACACTACCCTGCTTGTCTATGACCCTTTCTGAACTCTTTTGCATACTTTTTATACTTTTTGTATACTGATTGCTCTTTTTGTATACTTTTAATGTTCCTTTCATAACATTTTCTTTATTTTCTTCTTTTTTTGGCATCGCTATCACCACCTCCTCTCCATAACTGTCCCCTACCAAAAATAAAAGACCTTCTTTGTAACAAGTTAAGTACGGACAAACAAAACGAAACCACACACTTGCCATATTTGAAAACATATGTCTCAATCCATCCCCCTATTCCATCATCTCTCTGATGAGAAGTGACATCATCATTAGTCCCCAGGTGTCTGGAGTGATCAGTCAGTCAATAAGGATTTATTAAATGCCTATTATGTGCTAAGCACTGTACAAAAGTGTACCCTAAAGTGTACGCAGAAAGGTCCCTGTTCTCAAGAAGCTCACCGTCTAATGGAAGAGACAACATGCTAACAACTATGTACAAACAAGCTACATGCAGGATAAACTGGAGATAATCAGTAGAGGACAGGCACTAACATGTGAAAAACCAGCACAAGACTGAAATATTATCTGTAGTGCTCCTCTCATGTCAATATCTTGAGGATTTGTGATTTCATTGGTGTAGGAATTCCCTCCCCCAAAGCATGGGTGTTACCTACTGTGCTATGCCTCAGACAGGTTTTGTCCTGAGACACACAGCTAGGTGGTGCCATATTACACAGAATGCTGGGTGTGAGTCAGGAAGATTCATCTCCCTGAGTTCAAATCTGGCCTCAGGCACCTTCAAGCTGTGTTACCCTGGGCCATTCACTTAACCCTTTTGGCCTTGGTTTCCTCATCTGTAAAATGGGCTGGAGAAGGAAATGGCAAACTACTTCAATATCTTTGCCAAGAAAACTCCAAAATGGGTCACACAGAATTGGACACGACTAAACACAGGTGTCAGAAGTGGGATCTAAAGACAAGTATTCCTAGCTCTGACTCTCGCCAGCCATGATGCTACACTGTCTCTTCTCCATTGCTCTTACAGGAGATATATGTAAAAGTCAGTAAGATTTTAGGTAATGAAAACATGTGCTGATGGAACATTTAGAATCCTTCTTAAACAACAGCACAGGCCTTAAATGTCAATCTTCCTTGTGTGTACACTGCCCTGGGGGAAATCAAACAGGTCATTCCTAAGGTCCAACTATTCCACGAGAGGCATTTTTAGAACTAGCTTAACACGACAGTTGAGTCTTAATTAGGGGTGCTGGACTCCATCACTCAGAGTACACTATGATCCAAGACCTATTAATTCCCTTTGTAGGCACTGCATTTCACCCTGAAAATGTGTGAGCTATGCTAATGCCGGGCCTTCTGGTGAGACTCTCCAACGGGCCTCTGCTCAAGAATCAATGGAAATGTTGGCTATGAAACAGAACAGACTTTTATTTCAGGAATGTCAGGAATACTCATTTTCATTGCTTTCTAGTGACTCCCTCAAACCCCTAAATACAATATCCTCTCCTTATGTATAGGGCAAGGTGAAGGATGTACCAGTCATCCTCAATTTGGTCCATCAATGTCAGACACTCTGATGTCTGACTCAATGCTGTCACCACTAAACCTAGGACAATATTTTCTCAGGAAAGTTTCAGACTGTCATTGGTCACTTTCCCAGAAGGTCTACAAGGGTGGTTGGTGGAAGAGGGCCAGGCCGAAGAAGGCTGCTGCTGCTGCTGCTGCTGCTGCTGCTGCTGCTGCTGCTGCTGCTGAATAATGATGATGTTAGAAAAATGTGACCCTTTGCTGTGCTCTAGGCCTGTCTCCACCCTTTTTTGATAATAAATGAGATAAATTCTCTTTGGCCACTCCCTAGTAAAAAGGAGGGCAATCTGAAATGTACTGGTTGGTTTGGGACAGGTGAAAAAGTACTGGATTTCTAGTCAGAGAATTGGGTTGAAATCCTGGCTCTGGCTTTATGGCAGAGGAAAGATGGCAGAGAAAAGGCAGTGACTCAACCAAAGTTCTTCGCCAAAACCCTCTGAACACCTTTAAACAATGCTGTAAAACAATCCCTGAAGCATTAAAACTCACAATGGGGTGAAATAATTTTCCAGCCAAAAATAACTTAGAAGGTCAACAGGAGAGGTCTGTTGCACCGAGGTGAGAGTGGAGCACAGTCTGGTGCAGGCTGTGCCAGCACAGATCCAGACTCAGCAAACCAGGAGCAGGCCTTGGGAGCCATTGTATCAGCAGTGGCAGTGGCTGCTTCCAGAGCTCTCAGCCCACAGATGATAAGTGGGTCGAACAACTGGTCAGAAGATCACAGGGATCGGGAGTGGAGCCAAGATGGCGGCTGGAAAGCAGGGACTAGTGTGAGCTCCCCGCCAAGTTCCTCCAAAAACCTATAAAAAAATGGCTCTGAACCAATTCTAGAACTGCAGAACCCACAAAATAGCATAGGGAAGCAGGGCTCTAGCCCAGGACAGCATGGTTGGTCTCTGGGTAAGGCCGATCCCGCACGGAGCTGGGAGGGGAGGGGAGTGGAACGGAGCCCGGCATGTGTGGCGTGGACCTACCAGACCGGGAGTTGGGCGGAGCGTGCCCTAGCACACTGAATCAGTGAGCTGCAGCAGTTACCAGACTTCTCAACCCACAAACACCAAGGACAACAGAGTAGGTTAGTGGGAGAAGCTACTGGGGACTGGGATAGAGTTTGCAGTTCTGCCACCGCCCCAGGGGCAGTGGAGGTGGGGGAGCTTTAGAACTACAGCTGCAGTTGCTTCTGGCCCCAAGCCCACCTGGTGGGAGGAATTAAGTGGCAGATCAGAGCAGGACTGAAGAGCCTGCTGAAAATGTAAGTCCAGTCCAGGGTGGGGGTTCTTGGGGAAGGAGGAGTGCTGGTGTGGCAGAGCTGGCACATCCCCCAAGCTTGGAACATAGTTCTCTTAACTCTATAAGCAGTCATACTCTGCTGAAAAACTCAAGGGTCAAGAGAGAGAGAGGGAGAGAGAGAGAG
>CM053623.1:328208265-328234648 GCA_028646595.1 Phalanger gymnotis | reverse complement strand
GGAAGGGTTATACATAATGATACGCATGTGGCCCATGTTGAATTGCTTATTGCTTGACTTCTTAGGGAGGGTGGGTGGGAAGGGAAGAGGGGGGAGAATTTGGAACTCAAAGTTTAAAAACAAAAACAAAAAAATAGCTTTTGCATGCAACTAGAAAATAAGAAACATAGGCAATGGGGCATAGAAATTTATCTTGCCCTTCAAGAAAGAAAGGGAAAACAGGATGGGAGGGGAGTGGGGTGACAGAAGGGAGGGCTGACTGGGGAACAGGACAACCAGAATATATGCCATCTTGGAGTGGGGGGGAGGGTAGAAATAGGGAGAAAATTTGTAATTCAAACTCCTGTGAAAAATCAACGCTGAAAACTAAATATATTAAATAATAAAAAATTTTTTAAAAACGAGAAAGAAGATTACAGGGATCTTTTTGCTAGCACTGAGGAACGACTCTGCTGCTTTGCTCATACTAAGATCTGGGTGGCAGTCCTGGGTGGCAGTCCCAGGGTGAGGAGAAGCACTAGCACACTAGCCTTGCAGCCATAGTAGAACAGGGATCCTTTCCACAGTTTCATGGCAGCAAAGAGTGCTTGTGGTCACTCACAGGCCAGAGCACAGGCCAGGAGAGGAGTGAACACATCTGTCCTAAGATCATACCACCTTGGAAAAACTGAAAACTTACAGGTCACTAGAAGTATCTCTGAAAACAGGTGCGCAAAACCCCTAAACCTTGGGACGATGAGATTCTACCATGGAAGCAGAGCTCTACTTTAACAAAGAGTTAAGAGTCAAGAAATAGGCTAGGAAAATGAGTAAAAAACAGAAAAAAATTCTGACCATAGAAAGTTACCATGGTGACAAGGAAGATCAAAACACACACTCACAAGAAGATAACAAAGTCATAAGCTCCTACATCCAAAGCCTCTGAGAAAAATATGAATTGGTCTCAGGCCATGAAATAGCTTAAAAAGGATTTTGAAAATCAAGTAAGAGAGGTAGAGGGAAAAAATGGGAAGAGAAATGAGAGTGATGCAAGAAAATCATGAAAAATGCATCAACAGCTTGGTAAAGGAGACACAAAAAAATACTGAAGAAAATATACTTTAAAAAACATACCAGGACAAATGGTAAAAGAGGTACAAAGAGCCAATGAGGAAAAGAATGCCTTAAAAAACAAAATTTGCCAAATGGAAAAAGATGCACAAAAATTCACTGCAGGAAAAAAAACTCCTTAAAAAGCTGAATTGGCCAAATGGAAAAGGAAGTACAAAAGTTCACTGAAGAAAATTATTCCTTAAAAATTAGAATTGAGCAAATGAAAGCTAATGACTTTATGAGAAATCAAGAAACAATAAAACAAAACCAAAAGAATGGGAAAAAATAGAAGACAATGTGAAATATCTCATTGGAAAAACAACTGACCTGGAAAATAGATCCAGGAGATAATTTTAAAATTATTGGAGTATCTGAAAACCATGATTTAAAAAAGAGCCTAGACATCATCTTTCAAGAAATTATCAAGGAAAACTGCCTTGATATTCTAGAAACAGATGGTAAAACACAAATGGAAAGAATCTATCAATTATCTCCTGAAAGAGATCCCAAAATGAAAACTCCCAGGAATATTACAGACAAATTCTAGAACTCCTAGGTTAAGGAGAAAATATTGCAAGCAGCCAGAAACAAACAATTCAAGTATCAAGGAGCCACAGTCAGGATAACAAAAGATTTAACAACTTTTATACATTAAAGGACTGCAGAGCTTGGAATACGATATTCCAGAGGGCAAAGGAGCTAGGATTACAAGCAAGAATGACCTACCCAGCAAAACTGACTATAATCCTTCAAGGGGAAAAAAGGCTATTCAATGAAATAGTGGACTTTCAAGCATTCCTGACGAAAAGACCAGAGCTGAACAGAAAATTTGACTTTCAAATACAAGATTTAAGAGAAACATAAAAAGATAATCAGGAAAGGGAAATGAAAAGGGACTTAATAAGCTTAAACTGTTTACATTTCTACACGGGAAGATGATACTTGTAACTCATTAGAACTTTCTCAATATTAGGGCAGTAAGAAGGAGTATATTTAGACAGAGGAAGCAGGTATGAGTTGAATAGGAAGGGATGATATCAAAAAATAAAATTAAGGAGTGAGAGAAAGGAATGTACTGGGAGAAAGGAAAAGAGAGAGGCAAAATGAGGTAAATTATTCCACATAAAAGAGGCAAGAAAAGTTGTTACAATGGAGGGGAAGAGGGGGTGATGAGGGGAGAGTGAGTGAACCTTACTTTCAACAGAATTGGTTCAATTGGGTATAGAAATCAATTTAACCCTGCAGGAAAGCAGGAGAGGAAGGGCATAAGAAAAGGGGGTGGCAATAAGGCAGATTGGGGCAGAGGGTTGTCAGAAGCAAAAACACTTTTAAGGAGGGACAGGCTGAAATGAGAGAGAGAATAGAATAAATAGGGGGAGAAATAGGATGGAAATACAGTTAGCAATAGTAATTGTGAAAAAAATTTTTAAAGCAAGTTTCTCTGATAAAGTCGCCATTTCTCAAACATATATATAGAACTGAAGTCAAATTTATAAAAATAAGAGCTATTTCCCAACTGATAAAATGATCAAAAGATATGAATAGTTTTCAGATGAAGTAATCAAAGATATCTATAGCCATATGAAAAAATGTTCTAACTCCCTATTGATTGGAGAAATGAAAATTAAAACAATTCTGAGGTACTGCCTCATACCTATTAGAGTGGCTAATAGGACAGAAAAAGAAAATGACAAATGTTGGAGAGGATGTGGGAAAAACGAGACATTAATGCACTATTGGTAGAATTGGGAACTGATTCAACCATTCTGCAGAACGATTTGGTACTGTGCCCAAAGGGCTATAAAACCATGCATACCCTTTGACCTAGCAATACCACTACTAGGTCTGTATCCCAAAAGAAATTTAAAAAACAAAAACAGATAAAAAGGAGAAGGACTTATACATGCAAAACAATATTTATATATTTATATGCCCCAGTTCTTTTCTGGGGGCAAAGAATTGGAAATTGAGGAGATGCCCATCAATTGAGGAAAGCCTGAATAAATTGTGCTATGTGATTATGATGGAATACTACTGTGCTATAAGAAATGATGAGCAGGATGCTCTCAGAAAAACCTAGAAAGACATGAGCTGCAGCAAAGTGAAATGTACTTGTACAAAGTAACAGCAATATTGTAAGATGATCAGCTGAGAACAACTTAGCTATTCTCAGCAATATAATGATCCAAGATAACTCTGAAGGACTTATGATGAAAAATGCTATCCATGCCCAGAGAAAGAACTGATGGTGTCTGAATACAGATTGAAGCATACTTTGTTTACTTTATATTTCTTGAGGTTTTTTTTTTGGGGGGGGTCTATATTTTCTTTCATAACATGCCTAACTTGGAAATGTTTTACATGACTACACATGTATAATCTTTATCAAATTGCTTTCCATTCTCAATGGGGTTAGGGTATGGGGAGGGAGGAAGGGAGAGAATGTGGAATTCAAAGTTTTAAAAACAAATGTTAAAAATTGTTTTTATATGTAACTGGGAGAAAATAAAATAATAAATAAATTTTAAAAAAGAAATCCTTGCTCTGCCACTTAATCCCTTGTGTGTGCCTTTGGGCAAGTCACTTCATTTACCTGGGGCTCAGTCACATCAGGTGTAAAATGAAGAGATTAATCTAGATCAGGGACTCTTAAACCTCTTTTGGGGGGGGGAGGTTTGTGTTGTGGACAGTCTGGTAAAGCCTATGAACTCCTCAGTATAATTATTTCTTTTTCAAAAATTCATAACCAAAGGAAATGCCAAACTTCAGCTGGAAGTTAATGAAAATAAAAATGGAATTTTTTTTTCTGTCCAAGTTCATGCACCTAACGTTAAGGACCCTAGAACTAGGTGACCTCTCACACATTTCTTCCAGCTCTAAATCCTATGAACATCAGTGAAAATCACAAAAGGGGAGAATAAAAGAGAAGAAATAGGTGACAGCAGGACCATCACCACCCACCACCAGAAAGGATGGGTGGAATAGGTGAGAAAACCAATGAGAGCTTAGAGTTAGAAACTGAGGATCTCAAGACCAGAATGGACAGAAATCAGCAAAGGTACAAACACCAAATGCTTTTCCCCCAAAACTCTTCCTAGGAAATCCTAGCTGAAATTAAGTATGAACAGGCATCTAGGTGACTTGGAGTATGGATGGAGTGTTCAATGACTCAAGAGTCAAGAAAACCCAAGTTCAAAGCTCACCGCAGATACTTATTAGAGGTGTACCCTTGGTCAAATCACCTACCCTGTCATAGCCTTGGTTTCTTATCTGTATAAAGGAGATAATATAGCATCTACTTCACAAGGTTGTTATGAGGGTCAAGTTATATACATATACTATGTATATGTATATATACATTGTACATACATATCACTATATGTATATACACACATACACATATATACATATATAAAATAATTATATATAATGGTTTTATACATGCATACACAGTGCTTTGCTAACCTTAATGTGCTACATAAATGGTAGCTATTATTAGAAATGTCACCGTTACCCAGACTTACAGCCTGTCTTTTTCGAAGAAACTTCAAAGAAAAGCCTAGGGAGTCTCTGGAGTAAATGGAGTGCTTTTACGAACCCTGGAGTGAACTGGGTATTTAGCTGAATGGTTTTATTTTTTTAATTAAGTGATGAGTGCAATGGTAATATCTTTTATGAAGTCTTCCTCTTACCCTGGGAAGAAAAGAGTCATTACTTAGATAGTTAAATAACTGTGGGCAGGGCAATGAAAGCTGACCAACCATCAGAAGCCTTTATGATTTTCTGAGAGTAATTTGGGGATTGCAAATAGATGAATAAACTTAGTCCAGGACTTCCAGGTGGTCTATTCACAAATGTTCTCAAGAAAGGTCTGTTTGGAAGGAACCAATTCACTTGGGATCCAAGCACACCCAATGTAGGTCAGCCTGGTATAGAGGAAAGCAGGCCTGACTTGAGTCTGGATCCCTAGCTCTGCAATTTAATAGCTGTGTGACTTTCTACAAATCACTTCACTTTTTATGGTCTCAGTTTCCTTGTCTATAAAATGAGTAGGACTGTCCCTTCTGGCTCTAGCCCTGTGAAGCTCTCATCTGAACATGAACTCCCATCTCAGAAGACTGAGGGCTCAGTAAGATTTGGGATCTCACACACTATTTTATCTGTAGCAAGGAGTTCTCTTTTGTGCAAATTTTTGTTTACCCACAATCTTATTCTTGACATTTCCATGCACAGCTCTTTTTTTTTATTATTAGCATCTCCTCCATTCATTAACTCCTTAGCAGCTTCTGCCATTTATGAATTACATCATGATCCATTATGGATGCTGGGGCTTGACCATGGTGCTCTTGTTGAACGACACCCTCACATTTTACCAGGTTTTCTTTCTTTCTTTCTTCTTTTTTTTTTTTTTTTAGTTTTTCTTTAGCTGAGAGCACAGAAATCGACAGCCAGGTGGATGTTACTGATGAGTTCATCTTCTGTTCATCCCCATGTAGCCAGCAGTCCCTGACAGACATAGCATCTTCTTTATCTGGAACCTGATAGGAGATTTCACCTTGTCTACTTTCGCCATATCATTTACATTCTCATTGTAGGTGAGCAGAGCTGGAAACTTTCCAGCTTTGTTCAGACCAGGGCGCAGTATGTGAGAGATTTGCACAGTCAAGGAATCAGAGCCAAGCATGCATTATACTTTTTTAGCCAGCTTCTTGACCAACCTCTTGGACTTGTTCATCTACTTCAGGGCCTGTTCTTCAGAGATCTCTAAAGCCTTGATCCCATCACAGAGCTGTTGGTCTCTTGGCAGGCACAGAGAAAATTTGGGTAGGGGTATGGATTTAAACCTGACGGTGCCGAAGAAACATTTGTCCTTATGGAGATCATAGCTTTTCAGACTGAACTAAAGCTTCAGGTTCCAAAAACTTCCTATATTGGTGCAGGATTCCATGCAGGACCCCTCACACAGCTTCATAGCATAAGAGACTTGGTTGCCCGTGGCTCCTTACTGGTCACGAGTTGGTCACAAGTCCTATGACTAAAGTCCTAAAAAGTCATAGGTGCTATGAACTATTTGGCAGCAGAGATGAGAATAAAGACAGCTACAAAACAATTTTAAAGATTACAAAGAATTTAAAATGCACAGTTTAATATTTGAGCCTCATAATATTCTTTTGGGATGGGTATTATTGGTATCATTGGCTCCATTGTACAGATAAGGAAACTGAGACTCACAGAAGTTAAGAAACATAGCCAATAAGAATCAGGGGAAGGTTTTGAACCCAGATCTCCCTGCCTCCAGGTCCAGTGCTCCATGCAGTATAACATACTGCCTCTCTGAAGGGAAAGACAGAGTAGGCATTAGAACTGGGAATTAATTCAATTCAATCTAATTGCACAAACATTTATTTAAGTGTCTACTATGTGGAAGGCATTGTAAGAGTCAGTAGAAGAAAGGAGAAAGTTAATCAGGAATCTATGTGACAAATTTTTGCACCTAGGGAACCAAGAAAGTCAGGAAGTGCCTTGTTAGAGATTAGAAAACAGTAAAATTTACAGTAAAATAGGAAGAAAATCCTCTTTGCTATGAGGATAAAGGTATGAGTTTCTGGAAGCCTTGCTGGGCCAGGCCCAGGATATAAGCCTTTGTTGGATTAATAATGGATTATTTCCAGTTTTCATGAAAATATTAGCTTTATTTTCTATAAAAAAAAAGATTATGGATGTTTAAGAAAAATAAAATATGATCAGCCAACATTTCCTGAATGCCTGTTGTGTGTATAAATGGGAAACTGTGTTAGAAGCTAAAGATATAACGAGGTAAAAGACATGGCCTCTGACCTTGAGGAACTAACTTACTGTCTAACAAGACAGGCTCATCAAACTGCGAATAACAATACAAAGCAATAATAACAGCTAGCATTTTATGGAGTCTTAGGCCGGCAAAGGGCTTGGCAAAGCTCTGTTTGACCTTTGACAACCTTATTTCAACTTCAAGTATATTCCATTTTATAAAATTTAAATTGGCAAGCTGTTCTTGAATCGTTGGGGATATATTAAAATGTTTACTGGGTGAATGAACATTTGTGAGCTTTGGATCTTTCGGCAAAAATGATCTTATTTTATCCTTACAATAACCCTATGAGGTAGATGCTGTTATCATCTCCACTTTGCAGATGAGGAGACTGAGGCAGACAACGGTTAAGTGGCTTATTTTTCTGCCTCCAAGTCCAACGCTATCCACAGAGCCACCTAGCTGTCTCTCTCATGTGCTGAGCACCCAATGAGCGGAGTGCAGACCGTAAATGCTTCAGGGATAGGGAGGAAGGCATTAGGGAAGGCTGCTTGGAAGGGTTGAGATCTCGGGAGGGGAGGGAGAGGAAGATCATATAAACATGGGCTCAGAGTGAGAAATGAATGAGGAATTGGTGGGAAAGACTGAGTATCCCAGTTTGGTTAAAGCAAAGAATTCATATAGAGGATTAGCAGGAGGCTAATTTGGAAGATTAAGTAGAAGCCAGATTGTAAATTGCTTTGAATGCCAGGCTAAGGAGTCTGAACTTTATCCCACCAATAAGGGAAAGGCACTGGAATGGGCATCTAGGGCTTAGCATGAATTGTCTTGAAATCTGTTAACAGAATTTTATAAAGTTAAATACAGATCATGTATAGGTCTCCACAAATGTAAGATGCCATTCTAACACAATTTCTTAGATGTCATGAAGGGGGTTCTGGAAGGGAAAAAGTATGAGGGGAATTATAACAAAGTATTAGGGAGTACACAGTTCTCCAAAGATCCAAAGCTCACAAATGTTCATTCACCCAGTAAACATTTTAATATATCCCCAACGATTCAAGAACAGCTTGCCAATTCAAATTTTATAAAATGGAATATACTCAGAGTTGAAATAAGGTTGCCAAAGGTCAAACAGAGCTTAGATTTGAACTCAGTTTTTCTGACTCCTAATTTAATGCTCTTTCCTCTATCTTCAGAGCAGGAAGTGGCCCTGTCCGCCAAAATTTTTATCTTCCTCAGAATTCAAACCCCCTTCCTCCCTCCTCCATGCCTTGTAGGCCCTAAATTAATGTTTGTTGAATGAATGAATGAATAAATGACCAGTGTCACTAGAAATGCCATAGTCAATCAAACTGGGGAAATAATACATCCAAGCAGGAAAAGTCTAACTTTTCTCCATTAAATTATAAATTTCTTGATGCCAATTTGTTTTTCATCTTCATAGTTCTAGTGCCCACTCCACTGTCTTAAACAACATTAGACATTTAATAAATGTTTGCTGAATTGAACCAAACAGAAATGAACAAAGGGTAAATAATCTAGGGAGAAAAATCCATCTTCATACAGCTGAGGAAGGATGGCTTTTGTTTGAGTGAGGCAGAAACAATCTGGGCAAGGTTTCTAAGTTAAGTGACAATTACAAGAGAACCATATTAGAAAAGGGTCAACCTGAAGTACCCACCAAAAGTAAACAATTAACAGAATAGGATATAAGCTACCTAAGGGCAAGGGATGTTTCAATTTTTTGTCTTTGCAATCCCAGTATCTTAGACAGTGTCTGGCACACAGTAGGTGACCTCCAAATGCTTATTAAATTGAATTGAATGGGGATTCCTGTGGCAGTAGCAGAACTCAGATTAGCCGCTCACTCATTTTACTAGGCTGAAATTAATAGGTTAAGATTTTACATGCTTTTGAAAATAGGGACAAACCCCCCCCCCCAGCTTTATTGTCTTGATCTTAATATACCGCAGTCATAATTACTGATTTTTGCAATTTTGTAGAATTTTAATTGAAAGCAAAGGTAATCGTTTTCCCAACAGGTTCCAGGATAACAATGGAATAATGTTTTCCACATTATTTTTTTCTAGCTCCATCTGGTGAAGCAGAATAAAATTTGCTCCATGTATTTTATGGAGTTGTAATTCTTTTTTCCTTTCCCTATTATGTTGGGTTTTTTTTTTTTTTATCTCAAAGCTGTTTCTGAGCATGGTTACTTTGTTTCTGCAAGTGACAATAGTGCAGGATACACTAACAAAGTGTGGTATCGTGGAGACAATGTTGGATGTGGAACTGGAAGGCCTAGGTTTGAGTCACTGCTTGTCTACTGAATACTTGTGTGACCTCGGATAAATTACTTAATCTTTCTTGGCCAAAGGCCTGGCACATAGCAGGCACCTAATAAATGCTTGTAGACTTGGCTGCTGGTTGACTTTTCCGGGTCTCCATTTCCTCATACGTAAAATGAGAAGATTGGACTGACCTCTAAGGTTCCTTAACAGCTCAAAATCTTAGGTCCCATAAAAAAACATCTCTTCTGTTAAGCTTTAGAATCAGAAATAGTACCAAAGAATTACAGATCTTAGTGACGGAAGAAAATTCAAGAGATCCATCTGGTCTAGCCCTACAATGTTGGACAGGGAAGGTATTAACTCTATTTTCAGACCATCTCTCTACCTTTGTCCTTAAAACAAAACAAAACAAAAAACTCCTCTTTTGAAGACTGGGTGATCTACTTGTGCTGCTGTTGGTTCATCCTTGTTGATGACTTTTACATCTTAATCTTTTTAATGACCTGATTATATAATTTCTCAACCTCAACTCTAATACTTCTCTAGCCTACGTCAGACATGCACAACCTGGGCCTTTATCATCTCCTTTGTTGTGTTCAGTCATGTCCAACTCTTCATGACACCTCTGGGGGTTCTCTTGGCAATATTACTGGAGTAATGTGCCATTTTCTTCTCCAGCTCATTTTACAGATGAGGAAACTGAGGCAAACAGGGTGAAGTGACTTGCCCAGGGTCACACTGGTAGTAAGTGTCTGAGGGTGGATCTGAACTCAGAAAGAGTAGTCTTCCTGATTCTAAGCCCAGGGCTCTATTCACTTTGCTATTTAGCTGCCTTACCATTTTGTAGAATTGTCTTAACTCCAAGATCTCAGACTTTTAAATTCTGTTTTCTGAGCACAACTTCTTGTCCTTCCCCGTCTTGACCTCTATCACGTTCATACTAAATCTATCCTGCCTTTATCATAACCTTTGGTCCTTAATTCTCCCAGCCTATCTTCACAACTCTACTGAAACTTCTCTATCAAAGGTCACCAATTACCTCCTAATAGCCAAATTCAATGGTCTTTTTTTTTCCAGTATTCACCTTCCTTGACCTCTTTGCGGCATCTGACACTCTAGACTACACAATCCCATTAGGTGCTGACTTCTCCTGTGGCTTCAGAAATTGCTCTCTCCCTGATTCGGCTTATTCCACCATTCTCTCTCCCCATCCTCATCTGCTCCCTCGCCCTAATACACACTCCTTTTCTATCTCAATCGATAATTCCTCATGTCTCTATCTTCTTGGTAATTTTTAGACCATGCCACCTCTACTCCAGCCATATTCCTTACCCTCCCTCCACCAGAACCACCTGGATCCTGCTCCTGGGACACTGGGTTCTAACAGATGAGTTTTGCTTTATCTTGGATGGAACCAAGATTCCTAGCTGTTTCTAGACCATGCCTCCTTCTTTTCTTTCTTTTGCTGTTGAGTCATTTTTCAGCAGTGTCCAACTCTTCATGGCCTCATTTGGGGTTTTCTTGGCAACAAAATACTAGAGTAGCTTATTTTTCCTTCTCCAGCTTATTTTTCAGATGAAAAAACTGAGGCAAACAGGATTAAGTGACTTGCCCAGGGTCACACAGCTAGTAAATGTCTTGAGGCCACATTTGAACTCAGGAAGATGAGGCTTCCTGACTCCAGGCTGGTACTCTATGCACTATGGTGCTGCCTAGCTGCCCTCTCTCCTTTCTAGCTCCCCTTTACATGTCATCTTCCTCATTAGAATATAAACTCCTTGAGAGCAGACATTGCGTCTTACTAACTTGCACTTGGATTCCCCAGCACTTAGTACGGTGTTTGGCACATTTAAGTGCTTAATAAATGCTTTTTCTTTCTTTTACTCATCCATTCATTCACACAGTGGCAATACCACTCACCAGCTCATATTAGAAAACTCAGTATTATAATTGCATTTTCCCTCTCCTGTATCTCTTATATCTTATCTAGTCTGAATTCTTAGTGTTGGACCTATAATGAGATCTGGGTTCAAATCCCAGGGCTGATCCTTGGTAGCCAGGTGATGATGACAAAGTCACTGAACCTCTCTGATTTCTTCATTATGATCTAGGATAAATCTAGGATAATGAGATTTGTAGCACCTACCTCATAATAGGTAGTGAGGGAAATGATCAGTAAATCTAAACTTTTTTAATTATAAATTTATTTTTTATTTTTAGTTTACAACACTCAGTTCCACAAGTTTTTGGGTTCCAAATTTTCTCTCCCTCCCTCTCCCCTCCTCCCTCCTCCCCAAGATAGCAGGTAATCCAACGTAGGTTCTACATATACCTTCACATTGAACTTATCTACATAACAGTCCAGTTGTAAAGAAGAATTATAACCAATGGAATGAATCATGAGAAAGGAGAAATGAAACAAAACAAAAGAACAAAACAAACCCAAAAAGAAGGAAAAGAAAGGAAAGCAAATAGTTTGCCACAATCTGCATCCAGACTCCATAAGTCTTTCTCTGGATGTGCATAACTTTTTCCATCATGAGTCTTTTGGAGCTGTCTTTGAACCTTGCATTGATGAGAGGAGCCAAGTCTACCAAAGTTAGTCCTTACAGATTGAGTTGTTAATTATCAGTCCAAGGTCTGCCAGTTATTTTTAGCCATATAACCCTGAGCAAGTTGCTTGCCTCTCTAAGCCTCAGTTTCTTCAAATGTAAACCGGTGGTGAATAATACCCGCTCTGCAGATATTAAAACATTCTAGGATTGCTGTGAGCATATGAAAATGCTTCGGAAATAGCAAAGTGCTCTATTTACGCAAAACATTATTACTGTTGCCATCAATACCATACCAGAGGATCTTGTTGGGTGGCAAGAGGAATAGTACTTTGAGAGACATTTCTGAGAAAGGTTCAGTAAGTGGCTCATAGTGATGAATAAGATTGGGGACAAAGGCCAAGAAAGAATCAATAACATCTAAAAATTCTGAGCAGAGGTCAAGGGAGAAGAAGAAAGGTACGGAATGATCAGAATTAAAATGCAATCTATGAATGCTTATTATTGTTGTCAAAATGAAATTATGACCATTTGCAAAGCACTGGGAGCAAGCCTTGCTTACAAAAAAGCAGAAATAAAAAGAGCCAAAAGAGGAAAGACCACCCAATTAATAAGGAAAAGTATTCACATGGCCTCTAACAACCCAGGTGACTCTGGTACGCGATTTTATCATTTGCAAAATAATGGGCTTAGCCCATAATCACTAGGTAATTGCTGAGGTCTTTATCAGCTCTAAAATCCCATTTTTATGTTGCCAATTTTGACAGTGAATTTTTTATGAATAAATAAATAAAATGACTCTCTTTCCCAGGGGAAAAATGAGGTCAGACTTTGGAACTGAATTATACTTACTCCAACCCAATCTTAACAATTCTTTGTTTAGTTGGAATTTAATGTGGAAATAAAAATAAACTCATCTGTGACCAGTTTAAATAAGTGGGAATTAATTACTAAGGGATTCTTATCCTAATGTGTAGAATATTCAATAAGAGGTGGAAACAGAGGGGGAAGAAAGAGAGCCTGGGTTGAAGGAAATGAGGAACAGTGATTTAAGAATTCTATCATTTCTAGGATTTATTCATTAACCATAGCATGTAGGAGAGTGTATGCCAGTGTTTGAGAATTCATGAAGCTCGTTGTAATTTTTGTTGTTTTAGGAGACCTGCGCTCTCTCTCTCTCTCTCTCTCTCTCTCTCTCTCTCTCTCTCTCTCTCTCTCCCTATCCCTCTCTCTCGCCTTTTGCTGTTGGTTGAAGACAAGCAATAAAGGGCTCCATTACTCACTAAAGCAGTGGCCTGGTGTCGGCCCTCATGAGAGGACACATAAATCCCAGTTCTTGCAGAATAGATTCTGCAGCAGAGACTTGGTTTGCACATAAATGCTTTAAATGCTGCACTGCCCTATTTCCTTAATATATTCATGGCACCCAAACTTAGAAATATATTTCAGAATCAGGACTACAACAGGGGACGAGCCTAAGGCCAATGGAGATGTGAACATAAGTAATTTCCATTTCTAAATTCGATTATTGTTATTACTCCTTCAAACCATTTCCAAATTATTTTGTGAAGCAGGGACTATTAGAACCGTATTATCAACTTATTGAGCAAAGATGGAAGCCTGGGGGAACATATAAGTCAGGGCAAGAGCCAGAGTTGCTGACCTTGATTTATGTTAACCAAAACTGCTTAGAATCATAGATTTAGAGCTCGAAGAGTCCTTAGAGGTCTCCTAGTCCAACTCCCCCACTTTACCGAGAAATAAACTGAGGGCCATTATGTGTTTCACTCAAGTAAGACAGGTCGTAAGTAGCAGAGTCAGGATATGAACCCAGGTCTTAACACCAAATTTAGTGCTCCTTCTTCCCCTTCACCTTGATCAGAAGCTCAGAATCCTAGATCACAAAACCGAGCTTCCAAATAACTTACAGCCACTGCCTTCAAGGAACCTTTATTCTCTATGGATGATACATAATGTACAGAGATAAGTAAACCTATCGCAGTTTGAAAAAGTGGAGAATACTAACAACGGGGGATAAGAGTAAAGCCTCATGCATGGAGCAAATGTAAACTGAGCTGAGCCTTAACAGGAAATAAAGATGCTGAGAGGTAGCAAAGACAAGAATGTGCACTCTAGGGCTTGGGGTGTGGGACGGATGACTGTACAAAAGCAAGATATGGAATGCTGAATTCAAGTAACAGCTGGCAAGGAGTCCAGTCTGACTGGAATGTGGCATTCGTGTGTGGCTGAAAAAATGATAAAAGATCAGAAAGCTACAATGAAGACTAACAGTGGAGGACCACATCTATAGCAAGCAACAATTTCCTATAATTATGCTCCTGATTGACCAAGTCATGCTATAGCTCTAGGCAGCAGTCAAAGTCTACATACATGATGCCTCATTGTGCACAGTGGTGAGCAAACATGAGTAAGAGAGAAAGAAAATGACAGAGAGAGACAGAGTCAGAGTCAGAGCCAGAGCCAGTCAGACACACATGGATAGATACAGCACTTAGAAAGTACTTACTCTGTGCCAAGCACTGTGCAGGGCAAGACAAACAAACAAAATAATCCCTGCCCTCAAAGAGCTTACATTTTAATGAGAAAGAAAACGCCCATAAAAGTACAGGAATATAGAAAGGGTGTGAAGGGAACATAGCCAGGAGCCCTCATAAAATGGTGGTCCTGACAAGGGTGGGAGGCATCAATCAGGAGAGCAGGACTGAGGGCTACACTACAGATATGTTGATCAAAGTCAAGGCAAACTGTTATGACACACACTATAAAAGGCCTGTGCTAGAGAAAGCATGCACGTGTTCTGGCCCATAAGCAGATCAGCTCTGACCAAGGTGGAGGACCACATAGTGCTACTCATGGTGAATAAATGACTTGAACAAGAAAAGGACCCTCTAGAACAAAAGTGTCAAACACCACCAGCGGGCTGCATGAAGCCCACAACATACCCAAGGCCAAACCAGATCAAAATATAGTTGAGAAATACTTGAGAAACACTTAATACTTAAAACTTAATAAATACTTAAAAATAAAAACATAATGAAACAGAGACAATATTACATTTTAAAATTAAGTCAATATGCAGCACACAGTTTAGTGAACCTTGACTGTGACACTACTGTTTTAGAAGTTATTATTTTGCTGTGATCCTCTAGTCTGAGACCAGAGCACATGGGTGACCTTTGGGTTATAAAGAAAGGATGGAATTTTTTGATATCTGTTAGTGCCATCAGATAGAATTAGGAAGTACCAAAAAACAAATCCCAGCCTGAGACACTCGACACACTTACTAGCCGTGTGGCCTTGGGCCAGTCACTTAACCCCAATTGCCCTGCCTTCCCCCTTCAAAAAAATCCTATACAGTGCTACTTCAAAGTTCTGATGCCCATAAACAGAGTCACAAAGCCAAGTATCACATGAGGGAGGTCCAGTTAGTCCACACTGCATTTTTTTTATTCTTTAATTCAATAAGCAATTATTTAGTTCCTGCTAATTAAATAGCACTGTGCATGTACTAGGCAATAGTTCCCTGCCCTCAAGGAGCAGTCATTCTCTTGGACACTCAGGCCTTCAATGGAATTCCAGGTATTTATCACTGTGCACAGAATTGTGATGGTTTTTTTCTTGTTCCGTTTCCAGTCTTCCCCAATTAAAAAAAAAATGCATTGTTTTTAACATCACAATTGTTTTCCAATATACCCCACTGAACACTCCATTTATAACTAAGAAAAAAATAATCAAGCCAAGCCAAGCCAATTAACTGTCACATCTGACAGCTTATGCAACATTCCATTCCCGTACACCCCTACCTTTCTACCAAGAGGAGGGATGCCATATTGTATCATTAGACAGCTCCCTTTCAACTAGACTAACATCAAAAGCGATCAGTAGCTCAAATATTAGATTCATTTATTGAAAGTTGATTCTATGGTTCATTATCTAGAGAGGTCACTAATCGGACAGCAACAAAGGAAGGACAGCAATGTAGAAATTGCAGTCTGAGGGTCAGAGCAATTTTTTCATTTTATAAATCTTTGGAAAAGGTTTTAATGAGATATTCAGATCCAAAAGCAGTTAAAACAGCTCAGATAGAAACCATCCAGTGTTGTTAATTGGTTCCATGAAAAAAGGACAATGAGCAAAATAACATTATAGGGAGCTCAACAAGCCAAGACAATTTGTGTCTAGCCTTGAAAGACATCGAGGCAGTAACCACAGCCTGAAGATATGTGTGTATGGGGGTTTGGCGATGGACAGTCAAGAGGCATATTGAATGCCAAGGAAAAGATGGCCTAGAATTTCAAATTTTTTTGTGGATTCAGGAAATCTATAGCCCTAGACAAGGCCCTCCTTCTCTGGAGAGTATCCATACCAGCAAATTTACACAGCTGTGGGGTGAAACGGAAAGAGGCAAAATGGTTTTGAGGTCAGAAAACATGGGTTTGAATCCAAAAATTTTATCTTTCACTACAAGAAAGGCAAACTATTCAGACTGAGGGAGGTGGTCGTATCATTGTACTCTGACCTCATCAGACGTCTGAAGCCTTGCATTCAGTTCTGGGCACCATGTTTTAGGGAGAATATTAATAAGCTGGAGCATGTGCAAAGGAGGGTGAGCAGGGGAAGGACAGAACTGGAGATAATGATACCTGATGATCAAAAGAACTGGGAAGAAATATTTAGCTGGGAGAAGAGAAGGCTTATAGAGTGGAAGAGTGGGTAAGGAGAACTGTCTTCAAAGATTAGGCTCTATTTGACCCAATGTAACAGAATTAGGAGCGATGAATAGAGTTTCAAACATACAGATTTTGGTTCCAAATCCCCTAACAATTAGAGCTATCCAAAACTGGAGTGTGCTACATCAGTAGCTAAGGGGTTCCTTATCTCTGCGGGTCTTCTAGAACAGGCCAGTTGGGGATGCTGTTAGTTTCTGTTCAGGTATAAGACCAGATGACCCCTGAGATGTTATGATTCTGTGAGCAAGAGTTTTGTAGCTGTCATGCCATACGGCTGCAACATGCTCACGATGCAACTGCACGTGATCTTGATGCTAGGACGCCCACATTGCTATGCAGTATCTACTTCAGAGGAAAAGAGAGTTTTGTCCAGATGAGTATTCTTCCAGGAAACTCATAATGTGCTCTCATCACTATGTTGTCACAGGTAATATACTCACTTCTGGAGAATGTGTCTTACTGAAAACAAGTTTTATAAACTAAATTAAAAAGTCAAGTCTCACTTCCTACCTGGTATGACCTCCAGCAAGTCACTCTTTGGACTTCCGTTTGTTCTACAGCAAAATGAAAGAGTTGGCTTTGAAGAATTCTCACTCCTTTCAGCTTGAGATGTTATGATAGGATGCCTAGAATGCTCCTTAGCTGGGGTGAGTCCATAATCTAAAGATGATCTGAGATTCCACAGATATAAATGATCTGTCCCCTTCTCTCTAGGAACTCATAACCTCTCTATAATAATCTGTAGTAACCTTCTAAACAATCTCCCTATTTGCAGTTTCTAGTTTTCTTGCTATCACAGTACATGTTGCTATTTCTTCCTATATTCTTACCTCCTTGGAGATACATGCTTAGTAGTAGGATCTCTGAGTATGGGTATGGACATATTAGTCACTTTTCTAACATATTCCAAGTTGTATTCCAGAATAGTTGCTTCAATTCATAGCTGCACCAAATGGATATTGGTGTCTTCTTGCAATATCTCCAACAATAATTATCCTAATTTCCAGTTATCATTATCAAACCATTGGATACAATGTAAAACCTCAGAGTTGTTCTGAGTTGCATTTCTCTTATTTTTAGTGATCTGAAACAATCTTTCATATAGTAGCTAAGAACTGACAATTCATTTGACAACTCTATGTTCATATCCTTTGACCACTTAATTGTTGGGAAATGGTTCTTGTTCTTACATATGTGTGTGTTAATTCATTACATATATTTTATTACATGAGATGGTTTGCTGAGGTGTTGGGAAGGGTTATATCGGGAAATTTATTTAATACAAAAATAAAAGGCATCAATTAAAAAATAAAAAAGTAAATGTTCAAGAAAAAAAAAGGAATGTAACTTTCTTGAAAGCAGGGATTGCATCATTGTAAAATCTTTGTATCCCTGCATCGTTCCTCGTACACAATCGGTCCTTCAAATGTTTGCTGAGCGCTGAATGAATGGCATCTAACCTCAGTGAATGGAGACTTAGACATCTGTGCTTAATAATATCCTCTGACTACAGCTACAAGTAGTTGTTTCTAAACAGAAACAGAACAGAATCTTTAAGCCAGAATTTCTCAAATGAAATTGAACATGGAACACTTGGAACTTCCCAAATTCATTCTTTTTTACTTCTATCCCCAGTACCTAGCACAATGCTAGGCAGGCATTTAATACTTATTGACTGACTGATTGAGGAGTTTCATGAGTTTTGTTCTATCAAGCTAGGATGGCTTGGGAGCATGGAATATCCTATTGGGTAAAGAGGGCAGATTGGAGAAATTCTACCCTCAAATAAAATAAAGTCATCCTATTTTCATACTGGAAAAGACAGCTACACAAAGTATTTATGGTTCGTCTTTAATATTTTATAAGATGGAGGGGAAAATATGGCCATCATCAACCATTTTTCATGGAAGGCTTATTCCTATAGCCTGGTGCATGGAAGTTTGTTAAACACTGTTCTACACAAAGGGAGGAAAAGAATGAAATTGAAACAAATAAAAACAGTTGCTATGAGAGTAACATGGCACTCACCCACTCATTCTCTCAAAGCCAAGTCGGCTATATCTCCTTTCAGAATTCCAAAGTATTAGAAGGGGCAGAGGGTGATTTTTTTTTTTTAAACTGCCACTGGCTGTAGCCTCTACTAGCCAAGTTGTTAGGGGGCTAGGGATTATCACTTCCTGATGTGTTGAAAATAAGAGTGATCTTCCACCCTGTCTTGGGAAGAAAAACAGGCAGAACTTGTATCTCTGCCCCAAGTTTAACTACATGCCTGAGAGTATGGATATCATCATTAACAACTGCAAAGCAGCCCCTAAATGGGAAGGCTGTGATATCATAGGCTATGGCTGCCCAAACTTTTCAATTACCCAAATGATCCACCATATCAATGCTTCCTTGTCATTCCCACCACACAGGGGGAGGTGATAAAGCCACATTTTTTCAAACCATTGCATGACAACACAACTTATATCCTCCATAGGAGGCCATCAAATGTTAATAACCCTTTCATAGCTCCTACTCTAAGGTAATTCTTTGAAAATGCCTATATACATTTTAATTTTTCACCTCATTTACAGTGTTATGGATGCCAGAGCAGCAGTAATGTTTCTCTTAATGCTCAGGAAACATAATGCCAAAATGTAATTACATATTGGCTATAGTTTATAGAGGCAGAGGACTCAAAACATATGGATGAGGAAAGGCTCCAGAATTATAGTAAACCAAGCCCAGCAGAGCATGGTATTTTAATAGCCATATTTCAAATAGAGAAAAACATAAACAATTTGTATTTTTTCACTTCAACCTTAATCCTTCTGAGTAGAATGCTTAAGAGTGAGGTTTTGTAAACAAAAATTGACAACATCTTTATTAGGGTCAACAGAGTAGCACTTAAAAGAAGCCAAAACATGGAAAAAGTCACAAGAGCAGCCATGAGCTTTATCAACATGAATATTTATTGAGTGTTGCTTGCCTGCTGGGCACACTGAACTGGCTGCTAATATGTACCCAGCTCATTAAGTCTCTATGTCTCCTCGTCTGCAGGAAAAGATACTAGTATAATATTATGAAAAAGATGCCTCATACATCGCTTTGTGGGAGGACAATAAAGATGCCCTGTCCTCCATGATCCCCAGAGGAGCTCCTCAGAACTCTAGAGACTAATCTGGCACATAAAAAAAAACCCAACAGATTTTACACACACACACACCCCATATACATATATTATACAAACATTCTATTATACACACCTATACACAAGTATATATTTATGCTTTGGTATATATAGCTATGCACATACACATACATATATATAATACAAATATGTGTATATGTACATGTAAGAATACAGAGAAGTCTCCACATATACCCAAATATTTATGTCATCACTTTTCATGGTAGCAAAGACCAAGAAATGACGTAGATGTCCACTGACTGAAGAATGGTCAAACCAACTGTGGTATACAAATATAACAGAATATTACTGTGTTCTAAAAAATGAGGAATATGATGAATACAGAGAAGCACAGAAAACATACATGAGTCTACAGCAATGTAAATGTAAAGAACCAACATCACAAAATGGACACTGCAAAATTACAATGAATAAGTTTGGGCCCAAAGAAGATATATGAAGAAATATCTCTTCCCAGTCCTTTATAGAGATAAAAGTAGAAGGGAAAGGGGTCCCTAAGTGTGGAACACTGCATGTCTGACCAGCTGTTTTTTTTCAATATATTGACCAGTTTTGTTGATTTTTCTCTTTCTCCTTTTTTCTTCTTTTTAAAAATAAATTTTTTGTTATAGAGGATGACTCTCTGAGAGACGCAAGGGAAAGAGATACAGGGATGAATTTAGGCAATGAAAAAACAAAAAATAGCCATTTTTAAAAGTACAGAGTAATTAAAGGGAATGATGGGAAAAAGTTATGACATTTTATATGCCGAAATTAATTTAGATGCAATAGTTACTGAGCAAGTTTAGCTAGTTGTATTGTTATTCCATGTTCTATGTCAAGTTTTTAATAAAACATTCATTTTTTTCAAAAGAAAAACAAATTAAAAAAAGAAAGAAAAACAAATTAAGCTTTATAGAGCATAAAGGCTTGGAATGAACGAATGAATCAATGGAGGAAAACATGTCTTAAGGATAGTCCTTGCCTTAAGGAGTTTACATTCTGATGTAGATACATTATCACTGAATCAACAAATACATCTAAAAAAAATATTCTTGTCCCTATCTGGGGTGAAGCAAGATCTCAGGGTAGTGCTTACCTAACAACACTGGAGAGATAATACATTAATACCTACAAAGATACGTGTTATTCAAGTGTCCATACTTGTTTACTATCTTTAGAAAAATGTGTAAGGTACAGAGTCAGAAGAATAACTTCTAAAATGACGACATTATGAAGATAACCTTTGAAACACTTGAGAATTCTGATCAATCTTCCAGAGGAATGATGATGAGAAATGCTGCCCACTTCACGACAAAGGAGATGGACTTAGGGCGCAGAAGGAGAAACACATTTTTGGATGTGGCCAATGTGGAAATTTGTTTTGCTTAACTATGCACATCTGTAACAAAGTATTTGTTTTTTATTTCTTTTTTTTCCTTTTTCAGTGGAGGGGATGTAAAAAGGAAAGAAAAAAAATGCTTAACTGAAAAGTAATTTATAAAAGAAAAGGAGAAGGGGAAGGAATAAATACTTACATAGTGCCCACTGTGTGCTAGGCACTATGCTAAGTACTTTTTAAAAATATTATCTCATTTGAAAATATTATAAGACATTGTCTCTTTCATGTATTTATTTGCCAAAAGGGCCAAAAAAGTGAAAAACAAAAAGAATATTTGCGTAAGGAAAACTGATAAGACCAATCTGTGAAGGAATAGTTTCTCAGACAAAATGTTGAGAAGAGACACAATATTCTGGGGACCGGAGAGAGAACTGCCACTCAGTTCAATTTTATGACAGAACCTATTTGTGGGCAGAACAATAAATGAGATAATGATTGGCTTCCACCATTATTTGCATGTGATTATTTTTAGAATTTTGAAGCTTATAACTGATAAAATTATAAATGAAACAACTATTTGAAACATGGGAAGATTTTATAAGGACTGTTGAGTTCCTAAGTGACAGAAAGATGTCTTGAGTTTTGCCTCCTTCATAAGATAAGGAACGATGAATCACTGACCACTGGGGGATCTGATCTGAGCCTTTAGAGGGATAAAGAAACCTACAGGAGGAGAAGCTGTAAGATGAGATAGCCGGAAGAGCAAGAGAATGAACTAAGCACAGGAGGAGTCATGAGAAGCTGGGGAAAGTAGATAGGGAAGGCTTTGAACAGAGACAACTGATTCTTTGGTTGCTTGTGTATTTATTGCTCTGCTGGTTGGCTGAGGAAAGGCTTAAAGTTAGTTGAATCCTATTGGCTGTGTGCAGGTCTACTTTAGTGCTCTCTACAGATGAAATAAAGGAAACCTCTCGGGGTACCTGTACTGACTTCTCTGGTTTGAGAGGGAGAAATAAGATGGGAAGACAGGTTTTGCCTCTACTATACTATGAGCTGAGCTTTTCTATCAGGATAGGTTAGGAGCTAAGTCAACAAAGAATCCTCTGAGAGTGATAAGAGGAGACTGGCAGTTCTTCGGCTCAAGGGAACCACTGGTTACTGAAAGGGCATAATATTTTTTTTTATGCACCTTGTTGAGGGCTGATTGTCAGTGAAAAGAGCTTGTGATTGCTTCATAGGCTTGAAAGCAAAAGAGGAATGGCCTTGCCTAGCTGAAGCATGGTGAGGATCAGGAAAGGTACAGCTAGCAGAGAAGTGGCTCTCTAAAGTATAGATGGCTCCTAGAAGGGAACTAGGACATCAAGGTCTGCAGTCAAGAGTTGTGAGTTGCCTTACGCATGTGAATTTTCCCACTCATGCTCCTCTTTGTTAAGTTTCTGTTGACTCTCCCCCAAAGGTATTGTGTATATTGGTGCGACCTAGATTTATGATTATTTCTGCTCTGGTCTTCTACTGAATAAATGTTATGATTATCCTTATTTTTTTTTTGGTCTTCAATTGAGCAAATGTTATGATTGTTCTTGCAGTTGCTTTATTTAATAAATTACTTTCTGTTTAGGAGTTGTTAATGGTGAAAAAAATCACATCACGATTTTGCGTAAATGAGAAACACACTGGTGGGGGCTCAGTAATTACAACTATAACACATACCTCAGAAGATCCTCAAAACAGAGAAAGTGAGTTGTAGCAACATGGCTATAGCCTCTTTCTGGGAGAGAATGCAGGTTGGGATGAAGAATGCTATGCCATACCAGACCACAACAGCAACAACTAACAGTAAGAGGGAGCCTCCTTTAATATAGGAATTTAGCTATTCTATTTATTTTGAGATAACTGTTAATCCAATCTAAGAACCATTTATTAAGCACCAAGTAGGTGCAAGCTACTAGGCACAGATCTTTTCAGAAATGTTTTTTTAATAGACTGACTACCTTGCCTCAGATTAAATCACAGCCAGAGAACTTGGGAGAAACTTATTATCTGACTCAACCAATACAGAAAGAGTTCTCTTTGATATCTTCTTGCATTTCTTTTTTTCCCCTCTTATCTTTTTCTTCCCTTTCCTGTGTTTTCTCTCCTCTTTTTATTCTATTCTCTCTCTTCTTCCTATTTTTATTTTCTCTTGCTTTTCTATATTTTCATTTTTTTCTCTTTGTTTTGTCTCTCCTTCCTACAATAGGAGCAATATCCTAACTGCCCAATGTAGACTGGGCTAGTTTTCTCTTGCGAGGTATTGAAACTGTCCTTGAGATTGAATTGGCTCAGGGAACAAAGGATCCATCTGCTGACATCACTTCCTGATTATATAAATACAAAAAGAATCATAAGGATTTCCATCTGTGCTCTGATGATTGGCTGGTTGACCATGATGCAATCCAAGAGACAGAAAAGGCTTGCTCAACTGAATTAACTGGTGTTCTGGATGCATACCCTCATTGAATATTCTTTCCCTCTTATAGCTAAGTAAATTTCTTTTTGTTAAATACTGAAATATCTATGAGTTTCTTTTTTCATTCCAATGTTGGACTGAAATACCAGGGGATTGGCCTGAGTCAGCCCCAGCCAAGAACAGCTCTCCTGTTCCCACCTACCTTCCTTCCTTACTCTCCTGCCACATTTTTTTATGGAAGATGAGTCAGGACATATTCAAACTTTTTAAAGTATCCACATTATTTAGCGCCAGCTTCTCCAGCCAGATATAAGAGGATTCTTTTAAACAACAATAACAGTAATATAAAGCAGTAACAACATAAAACGATCACCAATAAACTTCTCAAAAAAAAATCCGAGTATTATTTCCTAGGTTGGACCTTTGGAGTCACCCCAGATTTGACTAAACCTTTTCTGAAAAACTTAAATAAACTGATGCAAAGTGAAGCAAGCAGAGCCAAGAAAACAACGATTACAACAGTGTAAATGGAAAGCACAACCAGCACAAACCAATGGAAAATGAATGTTGCCAAGTTACAAAGGGTAAGTTTGGCCATAAAGAAGATACGTGAAGATACCACCCTCCCGCACAGCCCCTCCCTGCCGAGTGTAGGACAGTGCAAATAATGTCAGTAATGTATCGATCAATATTGCTAAATTTGTTTTCTTCCTCTTTTTTTTTCTTTAAAAACAATCCATTGTTATCAAAGATAGCTTTCCAGAAGAGAGAAGGGAAGACACAAGAGAGAAAACCAAGGCAAAAGGTATCAATAAAAATCAGTTTAAAAAACTTTTCTGAAATTTGACCCAAACTGTGTTCTTTTGTCCTTGACTGGTCCTGAAAGGAAGGCACAAAGCAATCTAGAGGTTAATCTACTTCTCACCAGGAAACTGTAGGCTTGCTTAGCCTGAGCCTAGAGCAAAAGCAATCTCTCCTGACTGCTGGCTCTACCCTTGCCCTAGGAAAAGAAACAAAATACAATTTAAATAACTTTTCATTTATATTTTCTTCTCCTTCCTTTATTGATTCAGCAGCAGCAAGCTAGTCTGGGCCTGTCCCTGTGTGCAAAGGCAAAAATCTGCCCAGCACTGCCCCACTATGCAGTGTGAGAGTGGCAGGGGAAAGACGAGGTAGAGAGTCACAGCCACCCTTGACCACATCCTGTCTCTCTAGACCTCTGGACCTTGTTTTTGCACTACAGAATTGTGGGGCCTTTGGTCTTCCTCCATTTATATCACCATTGTAGGGAGTCTTGGTGTAGCTTGTAAAGAAGTAATGCTGTCCTCATAGTCCAGATATGACCTAGAGGTGTCAGTCTGAATTATAACAGCTGACTTTACCCACAATCTCTCAGGGAGGAGACACACAATGAGAGGAAGAAGTACAAAACACCTTGGTTT
Organism: Phalanger gymnotis; assembly: GCA_028646595.1. Taxonomy (NCBI): domain Eukaryota; kingdom Metazoa; phylum Chordata; class Mammalia; order Diprotodontia; family Phalangeridae; genus Phalanger; species Phalanger gymnotis. Next base: position 328,209,763 of record CM053623.1, on the reverse strand, counting down.
TTTAGACTTCCTGGGACCTTAAACCACTCAGCTCTGAACTCCCAACCTGCAACTCTGTTCATCCCAGCCATTTCCTCTCTTTCTTTCCCCCTCACCTCCTTGTTCACCTTTTGCTATTGGAATTATAAGCAAATCAACATGACTTTTTCTTCTGGAAAGTGTCAAATGTCCTACTGTTCCATTTTAAATTCCAGGGGATTTCTCAGATAAAATATCCTACCCAGGCTCAGTTCTCCAGTGTGTATAGTTTCCTCCATTAAAACATAAGCAGGAAATGTCTTTTATTTGTATTTATAGCCTCAAGGATAGCAAAGTACCAGGCCAAAGTGAGCACACTTAATGGATACTCACCACTTAATCAATAATCTCCTAGTTCTCCCCTTCTAAGGCACTCCTTTTCAGTTTCCTCCTTTGACTCTAGGTGAACCCTTAAAGTCTGGGTTTCTCTAAAGTCCTTAGCTCCCTTCTTTGGGTCTCCACATTCAGTCACTTGACAATCTCATTCACTCTTAAAGTATCAACCCTTATCTGTTCAAATAACTCCTAAATTCGTGGCTCAGACCCTGAAAGATCCAAATGGACCTCACTTCTCTAGACCTGCATCTTGAATAGATATTTCTACCTAGATGTTCCAATAGCTAGTCAAACTCAACAAATTCAAACCAGAGTGGCTCATTCTATTTTGCTACAACTCCAAAGGGCAGACAGTTAGATGACAAAGTGCGGAGAGAGCACTGGGCCTGGAGTCAGGAAGACCTGAGTTCAAATCTAACCTTACATACAATGACTGGCTGTATGATCCTAGGCAAGTCACTTAACTTCGACTTAGTTTCTTCTCCTGTAAAACGGGGAGCTTAATAGCATCTACTTCACGGAGTTGTTATGAGGATCCAATGACACATTTGGTACAAAAAGCTGCTTACGCACAGTTCCTGGAATATAGTTATTGTGGTTCAGTCGTTTCTGACTCTTTGGGTTTTCTTGGCAGAGATACTGGAGCAGTTTGCCATTTCCAGGCCCAGGCTCTATCTATCGCACCACCTCGCATATAGTAGACACTTAAGAAATGTTAGCGTATTGGAAATCAAAGGGATGCCCATCAGTTGGGGAATGGCTGAACAAGCTGTGGTATATGAAGGTAATGGAATACTATTGTGCTATAAGAAGTGGGGATGATACGGACTTCATAACAACCTGGAAGAACCTACACGATATAACGCTGAGGGAGCGGAACAGAGCCAGAAGAACATTATACACAACCACTGATATATTGATTCTGTGATGACTAACCCTGACAGACTTTGCTCTTCTCAGCAACACAATATGCAGAGACAGCTCCAAAGGACTCATGATGGAGAGGGCTATCTATACCCAGAGAAAGAACTACGAAATATGAATGCAAATCGAGGCACACTTCATTCTCGCCTTTTTTCCCCTCCACTTTTTTTTTTTCTTCTCTCTTTTGTATTTGTTGTTGGGTTCTGTTTTTTTTTTTTTT
>CM053623.1:328185356-328207765 GCA_028646595.1 Phalanger gymnotis | reverse complement strand
CAAAACTTGTGAGGTTCAAAAAGGGTGACAATGATAATTAATGATAAAACCACCATCGACATTGGTATAGCACTTCCCAGTTTTCAGAGTGCTTTCCTATATTTTATCTTGTTTCATCCTCCTCACAATCTCGAGGTAGATGAAGCCAGCAATGGCTGGTAGGCCTTACTTATTTTCGTTTTTCGATAAGGCAAATTTATAATGTTATTTCAGAATTTGGAGACTAAAATAACAAAGGAACAATTATGATCCTGCAACAAGATATATACTGTTGTTGCTTTTTTAAAAAACATATACGTTGTTTAAAAACAAACAAAACCAATTAAATGACAATATAGAAAAGAATCATAGCTGAGATATCATCATTGTACATATATACCCCAATATTAGGAAAAAAAGGTCCCATTTCTACCAAAATATTCAGCACAATACTACTTGTATCAGCAGAAAACTGGAAACAAACTATGTGCCTGATGATTAGGGAACATTCTAGTATACAAACATTTATTAAGTGTTTATTATGTGCCAAGTAAAGTCTTAAGCACTGGGGACATAAAAACAAAAAGAAAGTCCCTTCCTTCAGTGAGCTTATATTATTCTAGTGGAAGAAGAGCCATAAAATGGAACTAAAAAGGTGGGAGGGAGGATGTCCCTATGAAGGGGGAGAGTGTCCAAAATCCAAAGAAAGAAGTGTAGTCGGTCTGGGCCCTCCCTCAAAATGAAGGTTTTGAGACAAATTCACCAATAGAGGACGGGCACTATGGGGGCTGAACAAATAGCCGAACAAACTGTGATATGTCAATGCAATAATTATTATCATACTATAAGGAACAATGAATATGAAGAATCCAGAAGAATTTGGGAAGAACCTTTAGTGTATATGTGTGTCTATGTATACATACATAGACACACACACACACACACACACACATGCATATAAATGGAAGAGACAAGTATAACAATGAAGTCCACAATAAAAGACAATGAAACTTAAATATTTTGGCCACATAATGAGAAGAGAGGACTAACTGGAAAAGACTGAAGACAAAAGGAAAAGAGGACGGCAAACATGGTGGACAGACAGTGTAGGGCAGAAGGGCCTGGTGTGCTATGGTCTCTGGGGTCATGAAGAGTTGGACCAGACTGAACAATACCAACACTTCAGGTCAAATATGTCCAATGATAGTTCCAAATGCCTGAGGTTAAAACAAACTTCTTCAGTATTAAGAATAGTAAATCACAACAGGAAAACATTACATAAGTTGTCAATAACAAGTGCTTTATTAGGCAGTTTTGCTTAACTGTTTTTTTTTTAAATGGGAATATTTCATGGTTGGTGGTGGGACAGGAGGATTTATTGGGAAATGACTTACGTGTTGAAACACAATAAATTTTCAAAGAAGAAAAAAGGATTGTTTTAAATAGCATTCGATTTTTTTTTAAAAGACATAGCTAATTGAAAAGAGGCCTCCTCAGCTCCTCTAGGAGAGGGACCATTTTTTGTATCCCTAGTACTTGGCACAGAGCCTGGCACATAATGAGGTGCTGAAAAAACGCTTGTTGATTGACTATTCCTAGTACGCAGAAACATATCTCAACAATTCAGTATATCATCATAAATGCACATCTTAAACAGATAAATCTCAATGTCACTTTTTTCTTTATTTTATTTTTGAGTTTACACTTGTGATTTCATAGGTATAGGGTTCTGATGTACCTTAGCAACTCAAATAAAATTTATAATCCTAGATAGTTGATTGTGGTACTGAAAAATTGAGGGACTTGCCCATGGTCATATTGTTAGCACATGACAGAGGTACGGCATGAAGCCACCTCATCTTATTTCCAAAGCCACCTCTTCTTGTCTCTATACACTTTGCCAAGTTCCTTCTCCATTGTTCATACCTGGTTTCTGAAAGCAGATGCTAATGAGCCCTAAAGAGGTGGGCCAAGCCAGAAGAAAGAGGAAAGATATAATAATGAATAATCCACCACACAAAGTCACCCATTTCCCCCCAAATCACATGTTCCTTGTCTTTTAAAACAGTAGGTGCTATTTGTTTGCTAAACCATGTCGTAGACACACAGAAAACCTGCCACGTTATGTGCTATATTTTTATGTCAAGTCCATATTGTGTATTGTTTGAGATTACCATATTCACCACATAATTGCTGCAGATCTTATGCCAAGTTTTTTGCAAAAAGGTAGGGTATGACCATTATGTGAACCATTTTTGGAGAAAAAAAATTTGTGCCAGTATTACTTAAAAATCATTGATTACTAAACAGCCTTTGGTGAAAGGTTTAGGATGCACAGAATACTCATGAATATATGTTAAAATTGAATACTGACAACGCACAGGCACCAAAAATTCTCGTAGTGCCCAAGGAGATAAATGCATATCCATATGCCACTGGTGAATACATTGCTGCTCTGTTTACCTTTTAAGTGGTATGATAAACAGAATTATACCATGAGACAATTATGTGATGAAAGGCTAGTCCAGTTTTTGGACTGAAAAAACAAACAGGGCGCAACAATTATGTGATGGCGATGATTATGCAGTGGTATATCCCAGGTCTTGAATTCTTTGCTCTCTGGGGTCCTCTCCAAATTCTCTGGACTTTTTCTACCAGGCCACAGAAGCCTCTTCTCCCTGCAAATTCACTCTATCTCTGGATTCCTCACATTGGAAATATTCTCTATCCCTGGGGCCCCTTCCTCTGCTTGGCTGATTCCTCCCAGATTCATTTTAAGGGAAAGGACTCAGTGAAGGTTTAATAAATGCTTGTTGACTTGTTGTTGACTTTTCTTCCTCTCTTTTCCCTACCATATATTCTTACGCCCAAATTCTAACTTCTGAGAAAAATTGGAGGACTTTAATCTCACAAAAAAACAAGAAAGACAAGCAGTAACCACTGAGAAAGTAGCAGATGATAGAAAAAATGACCCACTATCTCAAAGTTAATTTGGTACCCAGCGCTGTTCTCAAAGATATTTTTCATATTCTAAAAGGAATATATTTTTACTTGAGGTAAAGGGGGACTTGTCAAAGGAAAAAAATACAAATTGTTAATAATCACTCAGAAAATTAAGTACTCATGATCAGAGAAATGCAAATTAAAACCACTCAGAGAGAAGACACAGGGTGGCCAGGTAGTTGTCTTCAAGCCTTCGAAGGGCTCTATGTGGAAGAGGAATTTTACTTGTAATAATCTCAAGGAAAAGATAATGAAAGAAATTGCCCTCCTTTCAAAAGGGTAAATACAGGACAACTAGAGTAGAATGGTTTTTGTTGAACTGTTTTTTTTTTTTTATTTTTTGTTACAAGAGTGAGGAGAGTACATTCAGAATAAGTTTAATATAAAAACAAAAAGGAATCAATAAAACATTTAAAAAATAATTTAGAAGAAACAAGTCATCAATAAAAACAAAACAATTAAGGCTTGAGATACAGAACAACTTTCTGACAATGAAAGCTACACAAAAGTGGAACAGGCAGCCTCGGGAGGTGGTTTCTACCACCCCTCCTGGAAGTCTTCAAGTAAAAGTGGTATGATCGGCTGTAGAAAGAATTCTTTTTTCAAGTGTGAGTCGGCCTAGATGTCCACTGAGGTCACTTTCAATTGCTGTAATTCTATGATCCTACTTTACTCAATACTTTAAAGATTCATGATTTCATCTGGGTCATGACTTGATTCTCCAATGCTGATCAATGCCCTTTAATTACTGAATAGTTTTCAAGAGTTACTATGTCTGAAAAATAAATCCCTGTGGGACCAAACGTTCTCTTAATCTTAGCGAAGTTGGTCCTTGGGATAACAGACATACAGTGAATTTCCCAGACTATACTCCAAAGCCTGATGGGATGTTATACAGTTGTACTCCACCGGCCCAGCCTTTAAGAGCCCAGGGTAACCACCATGTGGATGGGCTTTTGTGAAGCTGGTAATTCCTTATAAATTGACAAAGACAGTTAAAAAATAATAAAACTCAGTGTGGTCATGCCTACAGAGAAAGGCATTACACTGTTATCGGAAAGACTATTACATTGTTAGTGGAAATACTAATAATAGCTACAGTTTTATGGCACTTTAAAGTTGCGATGTCATTTCATTTCATCCTCATCACCATTCTGGAAAGCAGGGAATATTATTTTCTCCATTTTAGAAAGGAGAGGGCTGAGGCTGTGAAGGGTTAAATGACCTTCTCAGAGTCACGCTGGCTCCCAGTTAAGTGTCTGAGGTAGGACTGGAACACATGATCTCCTAACTCAAAGTCTAGCACTCTATCCACTATGGCACTCCAGCTGTCTAGACTTAATCTTTCTGGAAAACAATGCAACTAGGAACCCTCACATCCTCAAAATTTAATGACTTCTGAAATGAAGATAAGATATATTAAGGGAAATTGTATTAGAGTCAGGGTGTTATGGTGGAAAGTACACTGGAAGTGGATGTGGGGTGAGAAATGATTCATTTGGACCCCTACTCTACTCCAATCAGTATTAATCAGTTTGATATTTTGCATAAACCTTATAGGGATAGTTAAACAAGATAGGTTCTTATAATAGGCCTTTAGTTTAATGTTCACTACTTGTTTGCCAATTATGAGGCTCACTTGTGCAACCACAAGAATGCTGACAAAGATAGCTCCATCCTGTTTTACTCAAATTCCGTGTCCAAAGCCAGCACAAGTGGGATGACTTGATTCTTTGGAAAGTCATCCAACTTATTTTTATACTTCCAGACCATCCTCTCTTGTCCAGCATAAGCAGGTGACCATCTTAAGACCACTTAGTCAGTGGAGATGCCTTGTGCTTCACCCAACCTGTGACCCTCCCCCACCCCCAATACATAATTTTTGACCCTCAAGGACAAGGTGCATCATTAGATACTGTATTTTCCATGCCTCTGTATTAGATTCTGTATTTTGCCATGCCTCTTTTGCATATCTGGGTATCAAATTCTATTAAAACAAGGGGAACTAGAGGCATCTCAGATCATGAAAAAGATCTGAGGTCCACTTCATCAGAGGGGACCATGGACTCTTGGCTCAGAGCTCTGCCTCAGAGATTTTTCTTGCAGATTGAGCAATTATAATCCCCATGATGGATTCAGAAAATACAATTTCCATTATTTATTACCTAGGTGACCCTGATCAAGGGCTTCTCAATCATAAAATGAGGGGGTTGAATTATATGATTTCTAGGTCCCTTTCAACCCTAAATTCTATGGCAAAATATATCAAAGTCCAAAAGTGAGCATATCCTGTGACCCAAAAGGCCACTAAAAAAAGGACTATAACCTAAAGATATTATGAAAGGGGGGAGGAGGGAGCAGAGAACCAGCTACACAAAATTATTCATAGCAGCTATATTCATAATAGCAAAAAAACTGAAAACAACCCACACATCTAACAACTGAGGCAGTAGCTGAATAGACTGTGATATGACAACATAATGGAATACTCCTGCCCCCTAAGAAATAATAACTATGAAGACTACAAAGAAATATGCAAAGACTTATGTGAAGTGATGCAGAAAGAAAGCAAAGTCAGAAAAATGATATGCCTACTGACAACTACGTTAAAATAATTATAATAATACCAGCAAGAAAACAAAAGCAAGTACATAGGAGGAGAAAGAGCTCAGAAGGCAACACAGATTCAAACAGATCCTTGTTGTTGCTACTTTGTTCCAGTTCATAACTTGCTGTTCAATCGTAAATAATGTAAAGTTTGTGGTTTTATGCAGAATCTCATTTAACACTTTATTTGAATACAAGAATAAGAGCTGGCCACTCGTAGAAGGTTTTTAAGCTTGCAAGGTGTTTTAAACATATTATCCCATCTGATTCTTACAGTGATATAAGTTCTGAGGGTACCATTAATCTCATGTGACAAATGAGGAAACCGAGAAGCCATGAGATGAAGTGTTGGGGGTAGAATTTTAGCCCAAGTCTTCCTGACTCCACTCTATTCACTATGGCACACTGCCTCTAAAACTAAAAAGGCTTTCATTGCTAATCTGAGAAAAACAACACACACACACATACACCCCCACCCAATTCACTTGGTACTATATACACCAAAAAACCAAAAAAAAAAATTATTTTGGCAACTAAGGAGTGGAATTATTGGAGCAAACAGTTCAGTTCACAGATGTTTATGTATTTCTGGTGGCTGAGGCATAAATACACATGTGTATACACATGTGCGCACGCATGTGCGTGCATATGTGTGTGCGTGTGTGAGAGAGAGAATGAGAATGAGAATGAGATGAAGAGAAAGAAAAGAGGACAGAGAGACTCATTTACTTCAGAGTTACCAGATTGTTGACCAAGTCTAATGATTTGACCTGTAACTCATAGGAAAACGTAGTCGAGTCTTAGAAATAAAAAGCTGAATTTCAAAACAAAGAAGAAAAGAATAATTCTATCTGAACAGAATCCTAAAACCAACAGAAGGAAAGATATGACTTTGCTGGTTTTATGTCAAGCATGACCACCAACATTTTATTTTCTTAAATGCAGAAAATCCACTCTGAAAAGGAAATTTAAAGATACAACACAAATTGTTGTGATTCAGAAAAACCTGCAATTTTCATGGCCTAGCATTTATCCAAAAGGCTACTACCTAGTGGTTACCTCTTCTACCTGAAGCCTCCTATTTATAGCTCTGCCCCTTCTCTGGGGTTTCCCTTCCTCCCTGCTCCCATCTCCCATACAGTAATCAATATTTCAAGCTGGAATCTTCTAATTCTCTAAATGATTCTCTAGGTAATTTGCCCTATCCATGACCTCAGGTGTAGGAAACCAACCAAATCTACTTAGGAAGGATCCTCCCCCTTCCTATAAAATATTGAATTCCATGCCCTTCCAGCTGAGCAACTGTTTATGATACCCAAGCTGAGTAAACTGCCTAAGCTTCCCTTAAACACAGACACAGAAGTCCCAGTAAGCACCTGATGTAGGCATATATCAAGTCCTGGAAGCAGCCCCCTGCTAAACCATTGGAGACTCTGTCTTTCCTTGCCCTTTCCCAGTTTCATGCAGAATGTGTTAGCTCCAGCCCCAGCCCCAGCATGAGGAGCTTAATTTAAAGGTATCAGTCCTGGTACCAACAGAAAGAAGGAATCAGCAGACTATGTCTGCCTGAAGAGAGACAGGCTGCCTAAATCCCAAATCCCTACTCCAGGAAAAACCTGAAATTTGCATAAGACCAAATAATGATAGAGAAATCTCATGTGAAACTACACTAAATGCCTTCTTCCACTCTAGAACCACACAAAAAGTCAGCCAGAAGCCCACAAGCATTAGAAAAGGAGGGTGCTAGCAAAGCCAGTGTACAAACAACCTAGCAGTATCCCAGAGTAACTTGAGATGAGCTAGAGACAGTTTGGTACAGATTATCATACGCAGTCATATAAAACACATTTCCATATTAGCCATGTTGCAAAAGAAAACAATTGCCCCTCTACAAAACAAAACAAAACCAAAAACCAAACAAAACAAGAAAAACAAAGAAAGTTCAGAAAGCATGCTTCAATATGTAACCAAACTGTTCTTTCTGTGGAGGTGGACAGCATTTTTCATCATAGGTCCTTTGGAACTGTCTTGGATCTTTGTATTGCTAATACAATGTATTGCTAATAGAATAAAATACAAGAACGGAATAAATCATTTATAGTTGACCATTGTACAGGGAAGTTTTGAAAGTAATGTGGAATTTATTATGTACTTTTAAAAAGCAAGTGGGATAACATGGAGATTCACAGTTTTATCTACAATCCTCTTTTCCTTTTATGCTATATGTGTTGAAATGATCTTTTTTGGTGTTAAAAGTTCAGAACAAAAAGTAAAAATAAATTTTAGAAAAAGAGAGAATAAAAAGGAGAATTAGTTGGACTCCTTAGTACCTTTAGAATATAAACCTTTATAAATATTGTCCCATTTTTTCCCCTTATAACAACCACATGATGCAGATATTATTATCTTCATTTTAAAAATGAGGAAACTGAGGCAGACAAGTTAAGTGACTCATCCAGGGTCACACAGTCAGTAGAGTCTGAGGTTGGATTTAAACTCAGGTCCTACTGACTTCAGGTCCAACACTATTCACAGCAGAACCCAGCTGCCTTGTTGTTCCTGCTTAGCACTTTCCTGGATGTTTCCAGTTAGACCAGATAGTCTTCTTTTAAAAAACCTTTAAAATCCTTTAAAAACGCCAAATAAAAGGCCCTATTTCCTAGTTGAAATCCCTTTCAGTTCTGGCAACTGACTGTAACACACACCAAGACCAGCACTCCTATCTAGCAGCTCCTTCCTCTTAAAAGTATTTCCTGGATGACAATACAATAGCATTGAACCCTTCCACAGTATTTAGGGTGAAGAGGTGAAAAGGTTGGGGCCCAGGAGGCAGTGTGGGGAGAGGAACCTTTGCCAGTGGTATATGAAGACAGACTGCATGAGATAATAACCAGCTGCTAGAACTGATTCTAAGACCATCTGTGTGTCATTTCTGTTCACCACCCTTTCATATGTCAAAAGATCTGTCATCAACATCTATGAAGATTTCCATTAGCCATCCACACCCAACCGGGCTTTCATATGGTCTAAACCTGGGATCACAGGAATTGTGGTTGAAAGTAACTTTATCCCCAACTTAGCTTTTCAACTCCATTGCGGACACCAAGATCATTGAGCCTGACCTCTTTATTTTACGGATGAGGAATGGGATGCCCAAAGAGGTTAAAAAATGCAAATTGCCGAGAGTCACCAAGAAATTAACAATCTGTACCCGGGGACCCAGACTCCAGATTGAGTATTCTTTCCACTACACCACGCTAATACTTGTCTCTCTTACTTATCACAACTTAGGAAGTCATTAAGTGACCGGCCCTGGAGTCAGGAAGACCTGAGTTCAAATTTGACCCTCAGACATTTATTAGCTGTGTGTGACCCTGGGCAAGTCACTTAACCTCAAATGCCACCCCCCACCAAAAAAGGATTTATAGCTCTAAAAGACCTTAGAGATTCAGATGGTCTCTTTGGCCCCTCTCATTTCTTCAGATGAGGAAACTAAGAAACGGAATGGTGACTTGCCTCAAGTCACACAGTAAGAAAAAAGCAGAGTTGGGGTCCAAACTCAGATCCTCTGACTGTGTGCTATAACACCCTGTAAGTTAGACCAGGCATCAGAGGAAGGAGGAAATAGAGTAAGCAGTTAACATTAACAAAAGAGGTGAAAAGTCCACCTTCAAGATAAAAGTCAATGAAAGCTAAAATTCTGATTCGCTGCATGTTAACTTCCGAGCATGCCTCATGTTCTTTATCTCTAGATAAGGGCCTTAGATTAGGTGATCCCAAAGGTCCTTTCTGGTCCAAAAGTTCTAGGGCTCCATGAATTGTGTTTATTATCTGTCTCTAAAGGAAATAAGTTGTTCCCCATTCACCACTGGTAATTTAAGATTAGACCAAGCAGCAGCAAAGTGGCCATTCAAATTAGGCAGAGATTCTGCAGCCATGAAGACTTAAGGCCTCATTTGTCATTAACAGAAATCAAAGAAACAGGCATTTTTTGTTTTGTTTTGTTTTTCCCAGAGCTTTGATTAGAGGGAGATCAGACTGCATTTACTTAATAACAGCTGACGTCTATATCGCTTTCTCAGGTTTGGAAAGCGCTTTAAAAATAATAATTGACATTCATACAGTGCTTTAAGGTGTGCGGGGTGCTTTGCATACATCATCTCATGGGAACTTCACAACGATCATGGGAGAGATGATTGTGCCCATTTTACAGATGAAGAAACTGAGGCTCAGAGAGATGAAGTAACACAAATAGTGTCAGAGGTAAGATTTGAATGCAGGTCTTCTTCTCTCCCAAGCACAGCATCTATTACCTCTTTCTCACTCGCTGCAATGGCTCAAAAGGTCTTATGATGTCAGTACTTCTCAGATGTATAAAAGCCAATGCAAGTAATTTTAGGCTCTGTTTCCCTGCTGGACAGTTAGGATTATCCTAGGGAGTTGGTCATAAGGCTATATACGAGACCTTCCTTTGGAATCTCGAGAGCAATGAAATACTATCTAGTCTTTATAATGTAAAGACAGGACATTCTACAGAACAACCTCAAGCTTCTCATTTGCTTTTGAGTTTATTTCTGCTTTTTATTCTGGGGGGGGCAGGAGGAGGTAAAGAAAATTAAAAGGGGATAAGAAGGTAAAGAATTCGAGAGTAGAAGTGTTCCATGTTCATTTGGTCTGATTTAGAGAGAAGTATATTTTAAATGCTGAGGGCAGACAGGTGGGCCAGTGGATAGAATTCTTGACTTGGAGTCAAGAAGGCCTGAGTTCAAATCTTGCCTTAGATACTTACTAGCTATGAAACCCTGAGAAAAATCACTTAAACCTCTCTGGGTCTCAGTTTCCTCATCTATAAAATAGGGATGATAATCGCATCTATCTTACAACCCTGTGAGATACTGTGAAGGTCAGATAAAATAAGATGTCGAGTGCTTTGAAAACTTTTAAAGCATCGTATGAACATCTCCAGTGACAAGAACCTCACTACCTTCCAAGGCAGCTCTTTCTATAGTATTGTTCTTCTTATGACCTCTCAAGTTGAAATGAGAACCTGGACAAGGCCAAAGGGTTAAGTGGAATTCGCCAGTGTAGAGGAATCCTCAGTGTGGGGCCCCGAGAAGTCGTGCCCAGAGAAACATCACTCTAGTAATGCACAAAAAGAGGCTCGTTTTGGGACTATTCCCAGAAACTCCCTTGGGAACTACATCAGAGAGGAGGATGAGTCATCTCCAATGGCTAAACAGAAGTGGTGCTGATACAGCCCTTCAGCCATGGGGCTCTGTCATGTGCTGGGGCCAGCTCTGTCACGGCCTGGGGAGCAGCTGAGCTTCTCATCAAGAGGGTCAGACGGGGGAAGGAGGAGAGAGATCTGGTTTGGGACACAGACAGGAAGCATCCGCCACATAATCAAATGGAGGTTAAGTAAACAAGGGGAGAGTCTTGAAGGGTTGAAGAAAAGAGGCTGGCAGAGCTTGCGGTCACTCAACAGCCTCTGAGCCAATGTCTGCTTGTAAAAACATTCCACCTACACAGGTCCCCCTAAAATGCTTAGAGGACCACAGTGGGCCAGGTTTGTGTGGGTACTGCCATATAAAGGCCCACAACAGGCCTTTAGGGCATGAAGGTTCTGGGCAGGTTCCTAGGCAAGAGTCCCAACAGATGTTACTGCTGTCAATACTGCCATTATGAATCAAGTAATAATACTAATAGTCATAGCTAACGTTTATATAGCGCTTACTATGTGCTACAAACAAATATTATCTCATCTGATCCTCACAACAACCCTGGGAGGTAGATGCCAATTATCTCCGTTTTACAGATGAGGAAACTGAGGCAAATAGAGGTTAAGCGATTTGCCTAAGGTCACACAGCAAGTAAGTGTCTAAAGCTAGATTTGAAGTAAAATCTTCTGGACTCCTACTCTACCTAGCTACCCGGAAGTATCTCTTGGACCAGGGGTGGAGAACTTGTGGCCTTGAGGCCACATGTGGACCTCTAGGTCCTGAAGTGTGGCCCTTTGACTGAATCTAAACTTCACAAAACAAATCCCCTTAATAAAAGGATTAGTTCTATAAAACTTGGACTCAGTCAGAAGGCCGCATCGAGGACCTAGAAGGCCACACGTGGCCTCGAGGCCGCAGGTTCCCCACTCCTGTCTTGGACCATAAATTTCTCCTAGGCATCTGAGATTTAAGGAGAATAGGAGAGGAGAAAGGGATTATAGAATAGAAATATGGAAGTCTGTGTTTTTAATGGGCCTTCCAAAACAATGACTGATAAAACATGGAGTCAACCCACACGTGGGGAATTTCGATTTCTTGGATTACCAGGATATGGTCTAATGGTTCGGTCCTGTGTAGGCAGTATGACGCGGTACAAAACATTCCATATTTGAAGACAGAGGAGGCAGATTCAAAGAAAAAAAGTTAAGTCAAAACACTCAAGACAAAGACCATTTCTGATAATACAAGCAATATTTTCCCTTAATAGTCCCCTTCCTCTCTATTGTGCAGAAGGAGGAATGTTTCATTTTCTATTCTCCAGGACCTGGCCTGGTGGAAGCATTGCATAGTGGGTAAAAGGCTAGATTTGAAATTATAGAGTATGGGTTCAAATCCCACCCCTGTTTCTTATTCCCCATGAGATATTTGGCAAAACATTTCCCTTTTCTTCAGGGCCTCAGTTGACTCATCTGTAAAATGAAATGATTTTATGAGATTCTCTCAAATATCTCAAGGCTAACTCTAAACCCTATGAATCTAGTGTGGCAGCAGTGAGAAGGGATATGATGGAACAGATAAAGAGCCAACACTTTCTCACTTCTGTGTCTTTTCTGGACTGGAAATATCCTCTTTCTGTCTACCTCTGCCTCCTGAAATCCTGCCACCCTTCAAGGCTTAAAACATTCCTACTTTCAAGTCTTTGCTCAAAAAATTCCTTTAATTTGGAATATCCACTTCTCCCGCCGCCCACCATTTTGCCCATCTTCCGAGATCCAACTCATGTGCTATTCAATAATGCCTTCTCTAGTCTCTCCAATTGGAGACAACCTTTCTTTTCCCAGACCTAATATAGCAAGCATTTTGTTCCTCAAATTTTCATTCCCTATTATAGATATTGCCCACTTAAAATATATTTCTTTGTGTATTTTATTGCCCCCTACTGGACTCTAGGCTCCATGTGAGTGGAGATTGTCTAAGTTAATACTTACATCAACTGCCCTAGTGCCTAGCACAGTAACTGGCACATACTGAAAGCTTAACAAATGAATACTGAATGATATTATACAGATGCATATATAAATATAGATATAAGCATACCCACTATAGGTAAAGGGTGTGAGTGTCAAGGCTGATTTGATCTTGAAGTCCCAAGCTGTGCAGCCAAGTGGAAAATGAAGTGTTGACTGGCCTAGGCCTAGGAGCTCTCCTGACATGGAGGTCCCAGGGATAGAGTATACTGATGAGGGATGAGTGGTTGACTTGATCATGCAGGATGACAAAGTTCCTGTGGGTATGATGAAGAAGTCCAAAATAAGGCAGCACTGACTTCTCTCTAGCGGTGAGGAATTCTAGCATGACTTGAGTTTCTGGCCTAACTGATAAGCACAGATCTGCATCCTAAGCTCTACCTCTAGGGTACAGTCATAGATGTGATAGAAAGGCAGAATCTCTGCTTTTTGGAATTTAAATATAGAATCCAAATAAGTCTACAAAGTCCAATTTAAATATTAATCTAATATGTCTACATCTAAATCTATCTACAATGCCTCAGTATTGATTAGGGAATACTGGCCCTATGTCTTTTACAATATGGAATGCAGAGTGCACTGATGGCTGGGTAACCAAGAACCACTGAAGCCAAAGACAGTTCATTTGTCCGGTGCACCAGATGACGATGAATTGACAGAGATCCATTCATTGGATTCCAAATAGCAACTGGATATAAGGGACAATTCACAAGGTTTGAGGTTGGGATTTCCTGGAGATCTCTTACCCTTGAGGAAACAGAGTAAGGGTATCATGGCTGGGGTGAGAAGTAGCCAAGTGAAGGTCAGTCATCAAGCCGCATAAATTAAGTCTAGAAACAGATCTGAGGTAACAGACCGTCAGAAGAGGGCTGACGGTTCTGTGGCATGAGTTGTTCTGCAGTATCCAATAATGATTTCAGGGGAGTGTTGGTGAAGTGTGCCTCCTTCCTGCCTCTTAACAGAACAGTGGTAGACTACAGGTGTGGAATGGGCCACATACTTTCAGACACTGTCAGTGAGTTCTTTTGTTTTGCTTTGATTCTACTCTATTTGTGGGAAGTAGCATAAATAACAGCAACTTTAAAAAAGAGTATTAGTTTTCCTTTCTGAGAGATTCCAAACAGCTGAATTATTTCATTTTTCCAAATGCATGATTTCAGGTCAACCTGAAATCTCAAATCATGTACACATTTAGCAAATTAGTCTGAGTTCTTAAGGTATCTAAATGAAATGCCGTCAGATTCCAGATAGAGAGTGCTATGATAAAAAGGGAACTCTGGTCCTTTAATTTAAAAGAGGATTTTTATGTGTTCTCCCATCTTGGCATGATCTCCTAGATCCATGCCAAACTGGGAAGTAATAGAAGTAATTGCTCTGGATGGCCCTGTGGACATCTCTCCTGTTTTGTGGTATGTAATTTAGTACAAATAATGAAAGGGACTGAAAGAGCTTGTTTCTATTAATTAGTAAGTCAAACTTCTGCTTATAGCAAACACAACAAGGGAATCAAAAGGAAAAGATGAATTCAGAAGTATAACACCTAAATTGCTCTCTATGATTTTTTTTAGACCCTTGGGAAAAAGCCTGTAAGGAAATTAACAACAATATTCTGGGCATGGAGCCTCTGTTGTAACGGCTTTAATAATAGAAAAGGCTGTTTCTCAGTCAGAGCAATAAAGCCCCCAACTTGCAGGTAGACACAGAAGATAAGATAAATTAATTTTTACATAGGAAATTTTGTCTAACAAATTGAATACAGAAGAGACAATGCTGTTATTAAAGATAGGATAATTTTTCTAGATAAGAATGATGTAGCACAAAAGGTGGGTTTATCACTGGAAATGAATGCCCCACACTAGGCAATGAGAAATGTAGAGAAAAGTGAAATAAACAAGTGGTTATTTCCAGATAAACATCCACAATGGCACAATCATAATTCTATAGGGAAAGCTAATTGTCAAGTATTTAATGTGACAATCCTCAACCATTTCCTCCTCTTCTTGAAAATACAACAGAGAAGACAGACCTCCCAAATCACCATCATATGGTTATCTCTTCAAAGTATGAATAAGTCAAAAGGCAACCTAGTAGAGTGGAGTGTTTGATTTGGGAGTTGGGGCTGGGTTCAAATCCCAGATCTGCTGCTTTCTACTCTCTATGACCTCTGGAAAGTCATTGAACCTCTCTTCCTGGATCCTGCTTTCCTTTTCTGTAAAATGGATTCCTATGAATGTCAGTTAATAAGTAGTGGCAACGTGTTAGGCCCTGGGGATACAAAGAAAGGCTTGAATGAGCCCCCGCCCTCAAGGGGCTCACAAGCTAACTGGGGAGACAACAAAAATTATGTAAGGACAAGCTATATATGGGATAAATAAGTAATAATCGACAGAAGGAAGGTACTAGAAGTAAGAGGGATTGGGAAAGGCTTCCCATAGCAAGTTGGGTTTTAGCTGGGACCTGAAGGAAGCCAGAAGAAGAGATGAGGAGAGAGACTATGATGCAGCATCTTGTTGCAGAACAGCAAGGAGGTGTGTACATACAACTCAGAATGCTAGGAGAGAAGGGAGTGGACTGGAGGGTTGAATTAGAGATTCTCTAAGGTTCTTTCCAACTGAAAACAGGATTCTTTCTTCCCAATCCAATCCTGTGTGGTAAGTAACATAAAGGCCAAAATCTCCACCTTATAGATAAAGGAATTGAGACCGGCAGAGGCTAAAGGACTAAGTGATAGAGCCCGGGTTTTCTGGGCTAGGTGATACAGGAGATGAAGAGCTGGGCCTGGAGTCGAGAAGACCCAAGTTCAAATCTGGCTTCAAAAGTTTACTAGCTATGTGACCCTGGCCAAGTCACTTAACCTCTCTCTATCTCTGTTTCCTGAACTGTAAAATAGGGAAATAATAGCACCTATCTCCCAGGGCTGTTATGAGTATCAAATGAGATAATATTTGTAAAGTGCCCAGCACTTAATAAATGCTTGGCTGTGGGGTTTTTTTTGAAACCTGAATTCAATAAGCAATCTTCTTTTCACTGAATCTCTGCCTCCGCAAGTCAAACAGTGTAAGTTCACGTCATGAAGCTCACGAAAGGAAATATGGAAGCGATCTATAGTCATAAGAAAAAATGCTCTAAATCACTACTTATCAGAGAAATGCAAATTAAAACAACTCTTAAGGTAACACCTCACATCTATCAGAAATGACAAATGCTAGAGTAGATATGGAGAAACTGGGACACTAATGCTCTTTTGGTGGAGTGGTGAACTGATCCAACCATTCTGGAGAACAATTTGGAACTATGCCCAAAAGGCTATAAAACTGTGCATACCCTTTCACCAAGAAATACCACCATACCCCAAAGAGATCAAAGAAGCAAAAATATACATGTACGAATGTACAAAATGGCGAAGAATTGGAAATCAAAGGGATGCTCCTTAATTGGGTAATGGCAGAACAAGTTATGGCAAATGATTGGGATTGAAATACTATTGTGCTATAAGAAATGACGAAGGGGATGGTTTCAGAAAAAGATGGCAAGACCTATGTGAACTGATACAAAGAGAAGCGAGAAGGACTGGGAGATCACTGTGCACCGTCACGGGAATACTGTAATGATGACCAACGCGCCTTGGCTACTCTGATCAATACAATGACCCAAAAGCATCCAAAAGACTTATGATGAAAAAATGCTATTCACCTTCAGTGAGAGAGAAATGATGAACTTTCATTATTCCTCACTTCCATTATTTTTATTGCTTTTTTGGGGGAATATGGCTATGGCTAATGATTCCACATGTATAATTGATATTGCTTGCCTTCTCAGTGGGTGAGGGAGGGAGATAAAGAATTTAGAATTCAAAATTTAATAAGAAAACGTTAAAAATAAATAAATAATAGATTTAAATTAAAAAAAAAAACTTGGGGTAAGGAGTGAAATGAACCCCTAGGCCGAAAGTTGGTGGGGACAGTACTGTTGCTGCCACCTCCATCAAGAACAGCAGCTGGAAATATGGTGGGCCTAAGTAGTGCTATCCCCCCCCCCCCCAGCATGTGTGAGGGGGATGGGAGAAGAGGAGCTACTAATCTGGTGTTACATTTACTTCAACCACCAACTTCAAGAACAAGTTCCTAGAGTGAAGAAACAGAACCTTGCTAAAGAGACAGATAGGCATTCTGAGTTTTCTGACCTTTAACAATGCTCAAGCTGTTCAGAAGTTATTCCTTGAAGAGATACGGGCTGCTGAGAAATTACTAGCTCAGGGGGAATATCAAAAACAACTGACCACCTGACAAATGCCACTGTGGCCTGTAGTTGGCCACAGCAGTTACTACAAGTTTTACAGCAAACTCTTCCACCACCAGTATTCTAAATGCTTCTAAATAAGCTACTTCTCCACCCCCTCAGGATATCCCAAGGATATCCCTTAAGGATAACTTTCCATCCCATGCATTTTCCACTTCTTCTTTATATATCTCTTCCCTATTAGAATGTAAGCTACTTTAGAGTAGGGACCATCCTGTTTAGTTTTTTTGTTCGTTGTTGATTCTGTATCTCCAGTGCCTGGTATACACTAAATGCTTATTAAATGTTTGCTCTATCTCTCTGTCTCCCTTACCTATCTACTCTGTTCTAACAGAATGTTTAGTTTTAAAACTGTATGGGCCTAATAATGTTTGGTTTAACACTGTTGATGTTTTGATACTGTTATATGAAACCTGAAAAAATTTAACCCTGTTTGCCTCAGTTCCTCATTTGTAAAATGAGCTGGAGAAGGAAGTAGCAAACCATTCCAGTATCTTTGCCAAGAAAACCCCAAATGGGGTTACGAAGAGTCTGACACAACTGAAAACGATTAAACAACAGAGAGAGAAACAATGCACATAGAGGAATTGTGGCCAGGTAAAGTTGTGGGGCTCATGAGTGGGCCACAGGCTTCCAGGAACAATGGTGGAATTGATTTGATTATGGATCCAGAAGTAAAGGGAGTGGGGTATGGAAAGAGAGGCTGTGGAGAAGATGGGGGTGGGGAATGAAGCAAAGGTAATGCTGCCTGTAATAGAAGACCAAGAGAAAAATCTCCAATGGGTGAGGGGAGGGCAAAGCAGATGTTCTGGGGGTGAAAAAGTTAAAACCTCCAAGGTATGGTCTTTGGTTTGAGGCATTGGTGAGATCTGGGAGGGATGAGCCACAATGGACATGATTAAAACTGAGATTTCAACCACTCAGGTGGAATCAATTGCCAGTCAGAAGCATACCCCCAAATTCCAGATGATAACACAAAATAGAGTCATCACAATTTTAAAATAAAAACCTACAGATTCAGGGAGGAGATACTGAGTCCCTTCTAGAGAATAGCTTTAGGAATCCACAGAGCAACTTAGCTTTTTATTGCCTAAACTTTATGGTGCTTCTCTATAGCTATGTTAAACTGAATTTCAAATACTTCAAATGGTGCAGTATCTCTCAACAGACAGAAGAGGGAACTGTATTATTAAGTATGATACCATTTTTTTTTTAGTGATGTGAATCCTGTAGATCCAAATGGAATCTAGGATTTAGAGCTTGAAGAGACCTTAGAGACTGATCTTCTGAGCCAGATCCCTCATTTTTCAGATAAGAAGGAAATCTAAACTGGGAGAGGTCAGGTGACTTGCCCAAAGGCATACCGGTCAGTGGCAGAGCCAGAATTCCAATCCAGGTGTGCCAGCTTTAAATCCAGTGCTCTTTCTACCACACCCAACTGCTTCTCCTCCATCTGATACTATGTCACCTGCATTGACAGGGAATCCTTTTTCTGGGACAGAGGAGAGGGTAGAACAGGGAGATTTCTTATAATGGTAAACTATCTTGCACTTTAAGAGAATATATGTTTCCTTACCCTCTACTTGATGTCAATATTTAGAAGTGCATTTTGTTCAGTCTGTCCAACTCTTTGTGACTTCCCTATAATGTGCATCACCTGCCTTAAGTCCCTATGAAGTGCTAGTCATTCAGTTTCTAGGCTTCTCAACCAAGCAACTTAAAACACCAGACAGGAGTATCAGTTGGTATCAGCATTTTGTGACTCATGAAAATCCATGCTAGTTTGTAGTCGTTGTTCAATAATTCAGCTGTGTCTGACTCTTTGTTATCCTACGGTCTATACTGTCCATGAGGGGTTTTTTTTGGCAAAGATGCTGGAATGGCTTCCCATTTCCTTCTCCAGCAGGTTAATGCAAACACAGGTTAAACAATATGCCTATAGTCACACAGGTAGTAAATCTCTGAGGCTGCATTTGAACTCAGATCTCCCTAACTTCAGCCCCGAGACTGTATCCAATAAGTTATCTAGCTGCCTCCTAGGCAAACAAGAGTTAATACTGCAGTGGTCTGCCATTTTCTTCTTCAGTTCATTTTACAGATGAGGAAACTGAGGCAACAGGGTTAAGTGACTTGCTTGAGGTCACATAAGCTAGTCAATGTCTGAGATTTGGGTCTTCCCTTCTCCAGGACCCTTCTCCACTGAACCACCTAGCTGCCTCAGAAGTTCATTCAGCAAAGTTATTTTCATAATTACAATCATCATGTTTGATATGCATGGGAAACACCTTGTTGGAATTCTGCCTCCAAGTCTGAATTTTTGTTTAATATATCTTTTTTTAAAAATAAACACAATTAAAAATGTCTAGTGTGGGATCTTACATTGTCTATACCACTGGAAATTGTGTGGACTGCCATAGAAAATTATCTGTGAAAGCCTGTCTTTCCTTTCCTGTTTTCATCAAGGATACCCTAAATGTGTACATAAATTATGTGTGCATAAAAATGCCCACCTGTGGACTGGTAGTTGCTAATGCTTTTTCAGTTGCCTGTTTTTGGTTGTCTGAGGTCACAGGATTATAGGTTTAGAGGTCTTAGGAATTACTATAAAGACCAAGCCCTTCACTTTGCAGATGAGATAACTGAGACTCAGAGCAAGGAAATGATCTGCCCAAAGACCCGCTGCTCCCTGTGGCTCAGCCAGATCTCCAAATCCTGAGACTTCAGTTTTTAGAATTTTCTTCTTTTTGAGAGGCAGCATGCCATGGGGATAGATTGCCAGGGTTGAAGTCAGGAAGGCCTGAATTCAAATCCTCTCTCTTGGACAAGTGTGGATTTCCCTAAGCTTCTGTTTGTTCATCTGTAAAATGGAGGTGACAATCATGCCTGCGGTGAGCTACCTTAATGTGGTTGGGAGGTTCCAATGAATAATGTACGGGAACTCTCCAACTTTGGAGTGTTCCAGGTCAGTTATTATTATTTTGAGGACTGATTTCCAAGAGCCTTTAAACCTCTTTCACAGATTTCTTCTATATGTACTCGGTCAGGTCCAGTTGCCCTTTGAAACGTCTTCCTAAAGCACTACAGTCATTTTTCCCAAATGCCACATCAGTCCTGAGGCTATAGAACAGCAGTCCACATAAAGTGATTACACTGCAATTGCTGCAGTGTGACTATCCCTGCCCAAATCTGAAGAACATGCAATAATCCTTTTTCTCAGTGATGTCTCTATCATCACTGATGAAAAAGATCACAATAAAAATACTACAAATACTACGTACTCTTCCTTTCTCATTCTTTCCTTCTCTCCCTCCCCTTCTTTCTCTTCCTTCCTCTCTCCCCCTCTCCCTCCCTATTTCTTTCTCTCTTCCCTCCCCTTCTTCCTTCTTCTCTTCCTTTCTCTTTCTTTCCTTTTCTCCCTTCCCTCTCTTCCCTCCTTCTCCCTCTCCCCTTTCTCTTTCTTTCTAACTTTTTCTTCCTTCCTCTTTCCCTTCCTCTCTCTCCCCCCTTATCTTTTTCTTTCTTTCACTCAAAGTCTTCTTCATCTTCCTCCATATTGGTATGTGTTTGGTTTTTATTTTTTATTTTTTGAGGCAATTGGGGTTAAGTGATTTGCCCAGGGTAAAGAGTCTGTGGATTTGAACTCAGGGCCTCCTGACTCCAGGGATGGCACTCTACCCACTACACCACCTAGCTGCCCCCATAATAATTTACAGATAAACTTACTCTATAAGACAAAGTGTCCCTTAACTGCCCTATCTTTCATCCTGGCAAAGCTAAAACAGCTTTTGGCCTCTATTGGTCCCCTTCATTATGGAGAACTCGTAATATCAGTCAACATTCTCTAAGAATTGGTAAGAGAGACAATGTCTTTATTCTGTCAAGTCACATTTTTGGGATTCAACAGCTTGTCCAAATCCATCCAGTTGGAACTGCTACACTGCTCACGGTGCCTTCTTAATTTAGCCTTTCTTCTAATTTGGTATTTACTATGATGTTTACTAGTCTAAACAGTCACTGATTTGCCTATACGCAAAAAGCTGATTTGTAAATGACTGTTACAATTATAACAAGTTATTTCTTGTCTAAAATACAATTAAATCTATTTTCTATCGCATCCTTTGTTCCTAGTCGTATATCTAGTACCTTTCTATTTTTACTTTGAAGAAAGTATTCATGACACAGAGATGTAAGCGATAGTAGTGATGATGATAATAACTAATATTTAAGTTATAACACATATCATATTATTATATCATATTAGGTATTAATATTAGTTAATAATAATAACATTTAAGGTTTGTAAATTGCTTTACATGTATTATCTCAGTGGACCTTCACAACAATCCTTTGAGGTGTTATCATTATCTTCATTTTACAGATGAGAAAGTCGAAGCTCACAGAGAAGTGATTTGCCCGGGGTCACACAGACTTCAAGGATTTGGCCTCTTTCATTTCTTGATTTCAAAACTTATTTTCCAACTTTTTTTGTTTTGCCATTTTCCCCTATACCTACTCGCCCTGCCACCCCAATCTGTGCCTACTTCAACACCAGAAATACTGAACAGAACAATAAAAATACCCGACATATACAGGGTATCCCAAAAGTCTAAGTGAAGTTTTAAGCTTTAATGATTTCATAAGTACAAATGCTACATACTTCCAAAAACTTTTTGAAAGTTTATTTAAAATTCTTTTGTATTTTTTAGTATGAATTTTGAATGATAAATTTTCCATTTTAATTTTAACAAGATGAGGGCACCCTGTCATTATGCATTACTTGTGAATAGGAGAACACTTTCTCAGACCAGTAGAACCGTAACGGAGGTCATCTCACTTGGATTTCAATCATTCCATTCCTTTTTCTTATGGGGTGGTGTCAAAACTATCATGTATGCAATCAAAACTTTGTTCGCCGGATACTTTTATGGCTAGGGCTACAAATGCATTCCTTTTGGTCACTGCACAGCAACTAATGAAAGTTTTTAACAAAGTCTGAAAATTGACTACAGCAATAACCACAAGACAGTGGTTTCGTTGGATTTTAATAAGAAACATGTCAATATTTTAAAAGTTTAAATAATTAACCTTTTAAATGTATTTTTTCTTAAACTTGTAGCATTTATACTTCTAAAATTGTTAAAGCTTAAAACTTTTTTTTTACATTTATTTTTAATATGTTTAGTTTTCAGCATTGATTTTCACATGCGTTTGAATTACAGATTTTCTCCCCATTTCCACACCCCCCCACTCCAAGATGGCGTACACTCTGGTTGCC
>CM053623.1:328159717-328184856 GCA_028646595.1 Phalanger gymnotis | reverse complement strand
GGGGGGGGGGAGGAAATGGGGAGAAAATTTGTAATTCAAACACCTGTGAAAATCAATGCTGAAAACCAAACATGTCAAAAATAAATTAAAATTAAAAAAAAAAAGAAGTGAGTCCAGGGATGAACCCTTTAATTAGGAAAAAGAAAAAAAATCAAACTAGGAAGAGAAGACTCTCAGGCTGCCCAACCTCCACTTAATGGCTATATTTTGGACCTTCCTGGCTCAGAGTGAATGTCAGCGGTAACTCTTTCATGTCAGTGGAGAGGTGAGGAACTACAGGCCATCAGACATGGCCACTGTGTGGATCAGGTTGGCTTGTTCATTTCTCTTTATTATGAGCAAGAGTTTAATGGGGGTGAAGAAGTTTAATGGGAGGGAAGAAAGGCAAGAAAGGGAGGTGTAATAGGAAAAGGCATCAATTAAATTATAAAAAAAACAAACCAATTTTATGATATACTGTGGAGAAAAAAAAATCAATAAAGATGTTTACCCCAAAAGGAATAAATCAGTGCGATTCCTTCTGTTTGTTGCTTTAAAAAACCATTACTACTACTTTTGAAACCAGTTAAATTTAGGCTAAAAGGCGGATCAGTAGTCAGTTATAACTGCATCCATGGCTTCAGAGTCTGAAGGCATTCATCCAGCTTTATTATAAATTCTAGATTACCAGACTAGATAAAAGGAAAGGGCTACGGTTGGTTGATCAAAGGAACTTTGTGTCAATGAATTTTAAATAATAAAAATATTTTGGTCTTAAAATTTTAAATCACTGGAAAATCTTCAAAGGCAAGAGCTTGGATTTTGAGAGTAGTCTCCTATTCCCCAATGTAGATCAATGAATACAATTTCATGTACAGAGGGCCATCATGAAAAGCCTCCAGGAGATAACTCTCTCAAAGAAGTATGCTACAGCTTCATTTGCTCTCTGGCCTGACAGATGCAAAGATGATGATGACATTCAAAAATCCATTAGCTTGTTATGATAACCAGAGAAGAATTAGCATGTGCCTGAACCACAGCCACAGGAAAAAAAGAATTTTTATAGCTGAGGGTACCTCAAGAGTCCAATATCCACCTCCCTTTTCTATTTTTATAGATGAAGAAATGGAGGTTAAGGGACCTGTCCAAAGCCACACAGATTATAAGGATCGAAGAACCAAAGACTCCAAGTTGGAAAGGACCTTGGATTTTACCCAGTCCAAGCTCTTCATTTTTGCAGATTAAGAAGCAGTAACTACAAGATTTATGATTTCATTGACATGAGAAATTCCTGGATGAGGAAAGTCCCTCTACCAATGCAGGCAGGCACCTTCTCTGCACTCTCTAGTCTTAGAAAGCTGCCTTGAGCCCTGAGAAATTGAGGGACTTGCCTAGTCTATCAGGAGAGTAAGAGGCCAGATATGAACCTAGGTCTTTCTGGTTTATGAACCTAGGTCTTCCTGGTTCTAAAACGAGTTTCCTATCCATTACAGCATATTGCCTTGGTGTGTTTCTTCCTGAAGAAAGAGAAAGAAGTCGACAATACCCTACCATACCAATGGCAGCCTTAGCGCCCGGTGTCGTTCAGCTGTGTCTGACTCTTCTTGACCCCATTTAGGTTTCCTAGCAGAGAAGTTTGCCATTTCCTTCTCCAGTTCATTTTACAGATGAGGAAACTGAGGCAAAAAGGGTTAAGTGACTTGCCCAAGGTCACACAACTAGTAAGTGTCTGAGGCTGTATTTGAACTCATACCTTCCTGATTCCAAGTCCAGTGCTCTATCCACGGTGCCACTTAGCTGCCCCCATTTTATAGATGAGGAACCTGAGGCTGTGAAAGGGTAAGTGATTTACCTAGGGTCACATCTTAGTATATAGTCAGATTTGAGGCAGGATGTAAGGTTTCCCAACTCCGAGTCCAGCACTGTATTCATTCAGCCACCTAGGTAGTATCCAAAGCAGACTTGTGAATAAATTAATCACCATAGTTAATCACCAGAAAATGATTAATAAAAATGAGGGGAACCCCTGAACCTCTGGATAACTCCTGCTGACCTTACAATCAGATTAGTCTCTTCATTTCAATGACCCACAATGCATCAGTAACACTCATTCTTTTCTTCTTCTAGTTTGTTCATTTGGAGTTTTATTTTTTTAGAAGGTAGATGGGTTATCACTTGAAATTTTCCATTTGACAAGTCAGGAGCACTCAAAGTCCATGGCCCTGGACTAAGGACTGTAGTTGATGAACTGATCCTTGGGAACTGTTTGCTGAACTGAAATCCTAAGGGCTTCTTCCTAGTGATTACTCTGCAAAACAAAGGACTCGCCCTTAATTTTGTATGTTATTAGAGCTAAACGTACTACCACCTTCCCCGTCATCCAGGATCACAGTCTTGGTGTCCTCCTCCACTCCGCGTCCTCACCCCACACATCCAACCTGTTTCCATAAGTCTTGTTTCTTCTTTTGCACCATCTCTCTTTTATCCACTAACAGCCTAAGACAGGCCTTCATCACCTCTCACCTAGACCATTGTAAGAGCCCTCTAATTAGTCTCTCGTCACCCTAATCCAACCTCCATTCACCTGTGATTTTCCCAAAGCACAGGTCTGATGATGCCACCCACCTCTGATTAATAAGCTCTAATACCTCTATTACCTCCAGGATCAAATGTAAAATCCTTTGTTTAGCCTTTAAAGCCCATCACAACCTGGTCCCTTTTCTACCTTGCTGGTCACTTTATACTTTACACCTCTCCATATACTCTATGATCCTGTGACACTGGCCACCTTGCTGGTAACCAGCACATGGCATTCCATCTCTAACTTTTGTGTCTTTTCACTGGCTGCACCCAATGCCTGGAATGCTCTCCATCCTTACCTCTACTTATTGACTTCTCTAGTTTCCTTCAAATTCTGAGTTAGCCCATCTTCAAGGAAGAAGCCTTTCCTGATGTCCACTCCCTACCTCCAACAGCTAGTACCTTCCCTCTGGGATCACCTCCCATTTGTACACACATGGTGGGTTGTATATTGTCTCTCTCATTAGAATGTGAGCTTTTTGAAAGAAAGGACTATATTTTTGCCTTTTATTTTTGTATCACAAGGGCTTTGCACGATATCTGTTAATCACTAGAAAGTGATTAATAAAAACGAGGGGAAGCCAAGATGAGGGAGTAAAGGCAGGGATTCCCAAACTCTCCCAAATCCTCCTCCAAACAACTTTAAAATAATGTCTCAAAACAAATTCTGGAGTGACAGAACCAACCATAGGATGGAGTAAAACAATCTTCCAGCCCAAGACAACTTAGAAGGTTGGCAGGAAGGGTCTGTCTCACTGGGATGAGAGTGGGGACAGTCCAGAGCAGGCTGTCCCAGCACAGTAGCAGCAGCCTTTGGAGGTGACTGAATTGGTGGCTGCCGCTTCCAGAGCTCTTAGCCCACAGACGATAAGGTGGTCAGACAACTGGTTAGAAGGAGATTACAGTGGAGCCTTTGCTGGCACTGGGTGCAAGACTTGGTTGCATTGCCCATAAACAGTTCTAGGTAATAGTCCCAGGGTGAGAAAGAGCACTAGCACACTAAAGAGTTAGCTGCAGGGGAACTGGAATCCTGGTCACAGTTCCAGAGTAGAAAAGGGTGCTTGTGGTCATTCAGACGAGAGCACAGGCCAGGAGAGCAGTGACCACACCTCTCCTTAGATGACACCACTTTGGAAGAATTGAAAACTTACAGATTCCCAGAACTAGCATTGATATCCAACTTAAACCTAATCCTATTTGGCATATGTGTGTGTGTGTGTGTGTGTGTGTGTGTGTGTGTGTATGCATATGCATATGTATATGTATACATTATATACACACAATGTATATAACTTACATGATCATTGATACCCATCAAATCACAATGAACTGAATAAATACTAATTTGAGTAGGCTTATCAAAATTATCATCACATAAGTGATTAATAAAGGCTTGTTGATAAGAATGATCCCTTCAGACTTTCTGCCTTCAAACCCTTTTCTATAACACCAGAGGCAGGCAAGAGATATTTGAAGGAAGGAAACTACCCAAATCTAATAATTTCTAATGTATGGAATTAAAACAGCTTGATATTCCTTTATCTAGGATGTAAGTATTGAGTATTATTTGAGTACTTTGATAGTCTTGCCTTTTTTTGTAGCTAAATTATTAATTAAGAGTGAAAAAGAACCTGGGAAAACCAAGGTTCAAATTCTGCCTTTAGGAGCAGTATTAGTATTCTGTGACCATAGTCAAGTCACCTTAACTTCTTGAAGTCTTAGTTTCTTTATCTGTAAAATGGGCTTAATACCTATAGTACCTACTCCATAGTTACTGTGACATTTCAAATGAGATGATTTGGTCAAAGCGCTTTGAAAACTTTAAAACACTATAAACAGCAGTTATTTTTCTTTCAAGGTGAAATGAAGGTCAATAAACTCATATGATATAGGACATAGTCTGTGCTTAATAAATGCTTGCTGATTAAGTCAGGCTTCTGATTATGTTTTCCTTATACATGCTCTTGGTTGTAAAGTATTACAGAATGGTACATTAGTAAATGACAGACATCAATAGCCAATTTTCACAGTGCTAAATAATTTTATGTAGATATATAAGGAAAAAAATTGCCAGAAGACTATAGGTTTTAGAACTGGAAGGGGCCTTGGAGGCAATCTAATCTAAACCCCTTATTTAACAGATAAGAAAACCAAGACCCAGAAAGAGGTTGTGACTCGCCCAATGAGCAGTAAGTGGGAAAATCAGATTTTGAATACAAGTCTTCTGGTTACAAATGCAGCATTCTTTCCACTGCACCACGATGTCTTTCGGTTCCAAATATTTTATGTCCAATAGAAATATTTAGATTATGGAATCTGAAATCAAAGAGATGCCCTGCCCTGGGTACAAGAAATTCAAAGTCATCTATAATGTTCTATTCTCAGATGACCATTTATTAAAATTGTAAGCCAAATACAATCACTGGAGCATACTCTATAAGCTCCGTACTGTCAACTTCCTAGTTATTCAAGTGGGTGACAAAAAGTGAGTGCATGGGGAAATTAAATGCATGGAAAATCCCCAAACACAATTAGTCATCCTTTATTTTAGCTTCCTCTATCTTCCCACCATTAAACTTTTTGAGATTTGGTAACAAGTAGCAGCATTTCATAGATTTGTATTTTTCCCCTCCCTGACTCAGTGATAGACACCTAGGAGATCCAGTGAAATTGTCCCAAGGAAAGGAAGTAATAAAACTTGAATATAGAAACGGGAATATCAGAGCACAAAGGGACCCTGGAAATCCGTGCTAGACTGAGCTCATTTTACAGATGAGGAAACTGGGAGCCATGAAGGTTGAAGCGCTTGTCCAAGGGTCAACCAGCTGCTTAGTGACCGAGGCTGGGTTTCCTGATTCCATGTCTAGTGATCTTCCTATCTGAGTGGCAAACACAATTGGAATGAGAGTGAGGAAAAGAAGGGAAAAAAGGATATGACACCCAGGGTTGAATATTGTCATTTCAATACAAGAGGGCTTTCATGGTTTCAAAATAAGTGAATATTTACTGTTTGGAAGAATTTTGCTTAAACATATTTTACTACTTTTTAAATAAAATTTTATAGTTGTTGTTTTATTAATATCATCAAAATTTCCTCTGCTACCCCCTCTTCTCCTTCCCTCCCAGAGAAACATCCTCTGTATTAAATGATATTCTTGTTGCTTTTTAATATGATTTACCCCACACCTTCTCTCAGAAAAATAGGTCAGAAGGGACACTTCAAGACTAACGTGCCCCATAGTGACAATTACAAACCTTTTCCTCTCTTCTTAAGCACCAATGCATACTCCCAACACATTTCCACCTGTATAACAGGGTAAGGCCTCCTAATAATAGATAATATTTATATAGCACCTTGGGATTTGTCAAGTACTTTAAATATATCGTTTGATCATCAAAAGGCTGGTAAAGAAAGACTTTTGTTCTCAGATCTCAAATAACACTTTACTTTGCAACTATATGATGTCCAAAGATTAACAGAACAGAGACTAAACCTGTGAATTCACTGGTAAAGGAAAGATGAGGAAATACCTTCTTCCCTATGCAAGTTGTCACCTTCTCTGCAACTTACAGTCTTAAGAGAGCTTTCTAGAGCAATGAGAAGTTAAGTGGGTTACACAATCAACATGCTCAGAAGCTGGACTTG
The DNA here is from genome assembly GCA_028646595.1 of Phalanger gymnotis. NCBI lineage: Eukaryota > Metazoa > Chordata > Mammalia > Diprotodontia > Phalangeridae > Phalanger > Phalanger gymnotis. Next base: position 328,178,651 of record CM053623.1, on the reverse strand, counting down.
AACCCAGGTCTTTTTGGCTTTAAGGCTCAATCTATATCCATCATGCTAACCTGCCTCTAAAGCACTAATTAAGTATATTCCCCTTCCTGACTCAGTGACTGACACCAAGGAGCTTCAGTGCAATTGTCCTAAGGAAATGGAAGTGATCTGTAATAACCTGTAGTAATACCTGTAGAAGTAATAACCTGCACATTATTTGTTTGCTGTTCCACTTTGGGAGGGGGGTGGATATAACAAGACAGAAGCCATGATAGTCAGTGCTTGGAAACCCATCACCTCACAGTATCTTTATTTTAGTTAATGCCACTGTCCAATATGAAGCTTCTCATAGGTGTGGCCTCTATATAGAACTGATTTTCTGGAGAAAGTTCCAATTTAAAATATCCTATCCTATTCATTAAATAATGAATAGGTAGGGGACCTATTGTCAGACCACACACCCAATTCTGATTTGGATCCCTCCATGAAGGGATTAACTTAAGTGCCATCTCCTTCCCTAAATGCCTCAACTAGAAGCAATTTCTCTCCCTCTTCAAATTTCTCACACTTTCAAATTTTTGAATGGACTCACCATATGCCAATTAGTATTCTGAATATTTGCTTGCAAATACTGTTATTTGTTATATTGCCTTTCAGTTAACATCCTACTTTGATGCTTCATCATTGCATGGCTTTGATGATGAATTTTCCAAGTCTCTAACAGAGTGGTAAAAGCTGTGGAAGGTTTTGACTACTGGGCTTGCAACAGATTTATGTATCATTAATCGAAGAACCAGAATCACAGAATCACAGCATTTAAGCTTTGGAAGGGACCTCAAGAGAGGTGGAGCCAAGATGGCAGGGTAAAGGGGGAGACTCCCCCACCCCCTTCCAAATTTCCTTCCAAACAACTTTAAGATGATGCCTCAGAATGAATTCTGGAGCAGCGAAATTAACAAAAGGATGAGGTGAAGCAATATTCTAGCCCTACAGAATTTAGAAGGTTGGCAGGAAAGGTCTGTCTCCCTGAGGTATGAGGGAGCTCAGTCCAGTACACGCCATCCAGGCAAGCCAGTAGCAGGCCTTGGGGGCAGCTGAATCTATGGCAGCAACTTCTGGAGTTCTCAGTCCACAGATGATCAGAAAACTTGTCAGAAGGAGATTATAAGGGATTTTTTTTCCTTTAAATTATTTAATTTTAGTTTTCAACGTTCACTTCCATAAGGTTTTTAAGTTTTAAATTTTCTCCACCTCCCTCCCCTCCCTTGTCTCTAAGATGGCATGCAATCTGATAAAGGCTCTACATGTACATTCTTATTAAACATATTTTAACATTAGTCACGTTGTAAAAAAAAGAATTAGAATGAATGGGAAAAACCACGAGAAAGAAAAAAGCAAAACAAACAAAAAGCAAATAGTCTGCTTCGATCTGCATTCAGACTCTACAATTCTTTCTCTGGATATGGATGGCACTTTCCATTATGAGTCTTTTGGAGTTGCCTTAGATCCTTCCATTGCGGAAAAGAGCTAAGTCTATCAAAGTTAGCTGTTACTGTCCACAATGTTCTCTTGTTTATGCTCATTTCACCCAGCCTCAGTTTATATAAGTACAAGGGATCTATTGCTGGCTGTAGGTGCAGGGCTCCGTTGCACTATCTATATTCAATTCAGGGTCTCAGTTCCCAAGACAAGGAGGAGCACTATATACTAGAGCTCCCAGTCACAGCAGAGACCCTGATAACAGTTCCAAGGCACAAAATAGTACTTGTGGTCACTCAGAGACCAAAGCATAGGCCAGGAAAGTAGTGACCATATCTCTCCTTAGATTATATTACCTTGGAAGAACTGAAAACTTACAGACCCCAGAATTAGCTCCAAAAACAACAGAATAAAAAATCAGTTTCAGATAGTGCCACCCCTCACCCCCACCCCAGGAACACAGCCCAACTTTAACCTAAAGTTAAAAGTCAAGAAATAGGCTGGAAAAATGAGCAGGCAACAAAAAAAGCACCTGACCATAGAAAGTTACTATAGTGACAGGGAAACTCAAAACACAAACTCAGAAGACTATAACAACATCAAAACAGCTACATGCAAAGCCTCAAAGAAAAGAGTGAATTGGTTCCAGGCCCAAAAAGAATTCATGGAAAAATCTCAAAAAAGGATTTTAAAAATCAAATATAAGAGGTACAGGAAAAATTGGGAAGGGACCTCATCAGTTATCTATTCCAGCCAGAATCCCCATAATAACATTCCTGACAAATGATTAGCTAGCCTCTGGTTAAAGACTTCTAAGGGGAAGTCTTCAAGAAGAAGCTAGATAATTGCTTGTCCTTTTGTGATCATGGGAATTCCTTTTTTATCTGGTTTGAACTAAATGCTCACTAAGACCATTTCCATCCCATTAATTCCAACATAAACTAACACACATTACACGGTCCTAGCAAAATTTGTGTATATCTCCCATCTGAGAACCCATTGCATACCATCCAATCTAACCAAATTTGTATCAAGGCCCAATTTCATTCACAGAACTGGGCTAGGCCCTGGAGATACAGACAAAATTTAAAAAAAAAAAATGACTGCCCTCAAGAGTTTACATTCTATTAACAGGATCCCACCTATAAACAGATCAATATATCCAAGATAATTAGAGGAAGAGGGAGAAAAAGCTAAGGATGGCATGGATCAGAAAAAGCTTTCCCCAGGAGATAGAAGATGAGCTGAGTCTCAAAGAAAGTGAAATATTCTAAAAGTCTGAAGTGAAGAGGGAGTGCATTCTAGGCATGCAAGAGAACTTGTATAAATGTAGGGAAATGGGAAACAGAAAGATGAATTCAGCACATATAGGAAAATATGGCTAGAATGTCCAGTACATGAAGGAAGTAATAATGAGCCAGATTATGATGGTTCTAGTTTGGCACTCCAAAGAGGCTAACAAGATTTGTTGACTTTGGCAGCCTTAATTCATAAAGACTAATTTACAATCTAACAGAGCTGCTTGAGGACATTACCTACTTTAAGTAAATTGCACAGTATCCCACAGCTACTCTGGGTCCAAATCAGAACTTGAACCTGGGTCTTTCTGATTCCCAAGGCTGGAAATACAGAAAAAAACACAAAATATTCACTGCCTCAAAGAACTTGCATTCTATGGGGGAGAGCAGAGAGGTAAATACATTAAACAGATAAATATAATACATATAATTAAAAGAAGAGAGGATGAGAATGATTGTAATCTGCACTAATGCAGAGTGTGTTCACACCAATGAAATCATAAAGCCTCGACACATTATCTCTCCTACTGGACTTTAAAGTTCTTTGAGATTGCTTCATATCATTTTTAGATCTCCAAACCCTACTCCAGTGTCTTGTACACAGCAGGAGCTTACTAGATGTTTGTGACAAGAGGGTAGGGAGTAGGGAAATGGTTTAGTTCTAGTGGCACAGTGACAGCAGCCGGTAATTCTTCATTTGCCTCACATTTACTACCACAACATCACACTCAGCAGCCCTTTCAATGGCTGGTTACTTCTCTTATGCTCACACACAATGGCAGCCGTGTTTAAATGACCCCTGAGAAGGAAGGCTTGAGAACCATGGCCCTCTATCACACCTGTGACCCACTTAAATTTGAATTAAACCATAGAATAGCAGCATGCTTGTATGTCTTACTGGTTCTAGATTATTAATCCAGCATGAGGTTCAAAGGAATATTTGTTATTTGCAAATCTTAATACGAAGAAAATTAAAAATTAAGCCCCAAGCTTTTCCCACTGAGTGGAAGGTCAGTTCTCAGAAAACAGCATCTGGCTCCTCATAACTCACTACCTTGGAATGCTTTCTTCCAAAAATCATAGAAACACACAGGGAAATAGGGGAAAAAATCTAAATCAAGAGTTCAGTCTTTTTTTTGCCATAGACCCCCTTGGCAGGCTGGTGAAACTATCAACTCCATCTCAGAATAGTGTTCTCAAATGCATAAAATAAAATACATAGGAGTGCAAAGGAAACCAATTATATTGAAATGCAGTTTTAAAAATATTTCAAAAAACAAGTTCATGGATCCAGGTTAAATACCTTTGACCTAAAGGGAAACACAACAGGGTCAGCACTACCATATACTGCCTCTCCATCTGTACTACCATATATTGCCTCTCTATCTGTAATTCTTCTACATTGTGTGTGTGTATGTGTGTGTATACATGTGCACGTGCATACATTTAGTTGTGTCCAGTGTGTTTCAACACACTGTATACACACACACGCACGCACATACAAAATGTAGAAGAATTACAGATGGAGAGGCAGTATATGGTATAATGAATAGAGAACCAATCTTGGAGTCAGACAAACCTAGGTTCAATTATTGCTTCTGACACAGTCTAGCTATGAAACCTTGGACAAGTCACTTAACTCTTTTGGTGTCCAAAAGCAACTCAGATTGTAAATTTCAGAAGAGTTTTATTTGCAATAGTGGATAGAACTTCTATGTCTAGAATTCTCAACACAGATGAATTTATAGTATCAGACAAAAAGAAAATTCTTCTGATTATTATTGTCTTATTTTTCTATTCTTAACCTGGGGTTTGCAAATTTGTTTTTGTTTTTAATTGTGTTAGAGGGTAGGCTCTAAACCACTGATGTCAAACTCAAATAGAACCAGAATGATTAAGACATACATAAGGATCCTGATGGGCTTCATATTGATTTAGAAAGCCACATATTAATATCATCTATGTTCTATTGTATTTTTATTTATTTTGTTAAGTATTTCTCAGTTACATTTAAATCTGGTTCAGGCAGCTGTTTGACACCTCTGCTCTAGACAGTGTCCAGCCTAGAGCAGTAAACAAGAACATTGCATCTAGAATCAAGGGACCCAGATCCATGTCTAAGCTTTGCCACTTCTTACTGTATGACCTTGGACAACCCACTTAACCTCCCTGGGCCTCGGTTTCCTCATCTGTAAAATGGAGTTGGTCCAAATCAATCACCAATTATTGATTAAGTGTCTGCTCAGTACCTAGGCACTGCACTAGGTACTAAGGATACAAAGACAAATAAAATAGTCCCTGCCCTCCAGAAGCTTGCATTCTATTGAGAGAAACAACACGTATATAAATAAGTAGACACAAAATAAAGACAAGGTAATTTGCAGTTCAGGAGGGCACTGGCAGCTGGGGAGGATCAAGAAAGACATCACAAATAAAGATACTTGAGCTTCAGTTTGGAGAAAACAAGAGATTCTACATGGTTCTTTCCATATCTCAATCTATGGTCCTTAGCTACATTTTGTAGCTAATCAAAATCCTAGCAAAGTATTTTGTACAATAAGTGTTTACTAAATGTTTATTGTTCTGTCACTGTATGATTTCTAACACATTTCAGAGAAAAACTGGAGGTTGTCAAGGCAACATTTGGATTCAGATTTTTAAAAGCAAGTCAAGCACTAATATTATAAAAATCTTACTTATGGTCTTAAAAGTGCATTTAGGAGAAAAGGATTCTGAAAATTACTGAGTAAAAAAAAGTAAACATCAATGCATGCACATGATATGTAGTATCGATATTAGCAAACTAATATTCACTGCTTAACTAATGTTAAGTTGTATAAGATACAACTCAGAGCAGTTGTACTTATTACACCAGTGATTTTCACTTATTTCCACCAAAATATTAATAGAGTTTTAAAAAATGATGTTTACTATTATCTTTTCGTTTTATCTCACCTACATTTCCCAATGTAGCCCCAAAGCATAAAAAAGGAGAAAACAGTTCAGTAAAACTAAGCCACATATCGAATAAGTCTAACACATTCGGTACTCCGTACCCATGGTCCCCCTCCCTTACAAAGAGGAAGGCGCCTTCTCATATCTCTTCTTTAGGGTCAAGCTTAGTCATTATAATTTCCCAGGATTCAGTTATGATTGTTTTGTTGCTGTTGTTCTTTTAATTTACATCGTTGTAGTGAATGTATATATATATATATATATATATATGTATTGTTTTCATGTTCTTCTTACTTCACTTTGTATCAGTTCATATAAATCTTTCCATGCTTCTCTATATTCGTTGTTTTACGGCACAGTAAGATTCCAGTACATTCACAGACCATATCCTGTTTATCCATTGCCCAACTGATAGGCATCTACTTTGTTAGCTATTGGGACTGATTAGGACCGATTAACCCATTAGCCCTTAGTGAATCCCTCCCCATTTGTACAGCACTATTCTGGATGTTTAGGAGATACAAAAGAAGTCTAGAGAGAGTTCTGCCCTTCTAAGAGGTTATAATCTCATTGGAGAGAAATTAGAGTAGCCTGTAATAATAAGGTACTAAATTATATATTCTGAACTGGAGTAGCTCAAAAAATAAGGTATAAACTGATGAAGACTGGTATAGTTGAGGAAGCTACAGAGAAATGGTGAGAAGAGATGATTAAATTTAAATCCCAAAAGACTTTGGCACACACCACATCCTTCGCACTGCCTCTTTGTGAGAATGTGGACTCTAACTCAGACATAACCAACAAATGTCCAAGCTCAGTAAGAAATGTGAGAATGTCTGTGCAACACATTAGCCAGTAAGTGTAAAGGAGGATAAAGACCTCTTGGAGGGAGGACTAAACAGATGAAATTAATAACAAATTAGTGATTCTTAAGGGGATAAAAATCGAAGACGTCCAGTTTGTCCTTCTTTCTATCCCGTGATATCTAGATCCTCTCCTCTTCATAATGTCCAACACAGTAAGATTTGAAAACTCTATAACGCAAGATTTCTGAATTCACAAAGGACAAGTATTGTAACACATCTCTTAAACAAAAAGCTGGCCAAACCAAGATAAACATCCAGCAACCTTCAGAAATTAAAGGAGTTGGGAGAAATAAGATAAAAAATATCACTGCCCAAAGCCTTGAAATAGTTACAAATGTTGCTAGTAGGTGGTTAAACAAAAACACAGAGTATGTATGAGTCTGTGTAAGTGTGTTTGTATATAGACATACACACACATATATACATATACACACATACATAAAATCACTTTTAGTCTTATCCCAAACAGGGATATTCAGAGTGTAGTTCTTTTCGAGGAAGCAAAGCAGTTTGTAGAAGGTTGCAAAAATTCAATTATCCATGGTTTTAATCAATAATGCATATGAGAAACATATTCTTCAAGACAAGCATTTTTATTGTATCATTGTTCCCTGAAATATTCACACACACACACACACACACACACTTCTCTACACACTTGTTTGCTGTACATAAGCTGAAACTACCAACTATTTTTTAAAATTAATTTGAATAAACAAATATAGTCATGGCAGTTAGGAAAAGGGTATAGTGATCTGTATAGGCATAACTCTTAAGAAGTCTTGTCAGATTTGAACAAGTGTTTAGTTCTAAGGTGAAACAGAATCCCATTATATATATGGAGAACACAGACTCCAAGATCTTCCCTTTCATTTGCCACATTATTTTTCTGCACTCATTCTCCCCTTCTACTTCCCCCCCCCCATATTATAACTTTTTGAGCTCTTAGAAAAGGTCCATAATCCTTTTTTTTCTGCATAGCCAACAGGAATGAAAAGACTCCAGGCTGGCTCTTCGGGTTATGGAATGTTTACTGCATTCTGCTTTCTCACTTACAATATGAGCCTTTGATGTATTATTGAATTGGTTCCTCTTCCTTATCCCTCTTTTGTTCCCTTACTTTTCCCTGGCTGCTTTCGGTTGGGTTTTTTTGTTTGTTTTTTTTTTTTTAATAAATTCAGCTTACCTGGTGAGATTCCATTATATATCATTAAGAAAAGTCTTAGGGCTGGGGGAAAGGATGGGGATCCAGATTTATTCACTCATCCACTTAGAAGCTAAAGTATTTGATCCATGCAGTACTCCAAATACATAACCTGAAAGTTGACCTTTGTACGATTCTCAATCCATAAAATATACATGATGCAGAACTAGAAGGATCCTTAGAAAAAATTCCCTCATTTTGTAGATGAAGAAAACAGAAGCATTATGGTGATGTGCAAAGAGCCGTGGATTCAGAGGAAGAGGCCGACGGTTTGAATCCTAGCTCTTCCAATTTAGGAATGGAAGAGAACTTTCAGGTCCTGGAGGGCCAGAGGTGTCAAAACTGGCTTTGGCCTTCAAAATTCCAGAGCACAGCCCCAACCAGATTCAAATGTAATTGAGAAAGATAGATAATGTTGTGTTTCTCTAAGTCAATATATGGCCTGCGGAGATCCCTTTTTGAATCTGACTTATTATACATGAGGAAACAAATATGTAACCTAGGACCAGTCACTTAACCTTTGGGCCTGGGGTTCCTCAAATGTAAAATGAATTGCCTGGACTAGAGGACCTCAAAGATCCCTTTCAGGTCTAAATCCATGTCTATATCTACGCCTCTCAGGCCCAGAGTGTTCTAAATGCCTTGGCCATGGCCAAGGTTCATTCGCACAGTAAACAGGGCTGAGTGATTGAAAGCCAAGTCTTCTGACTCAAAACTTTGTGTTGTTTTCCACCGAAACCCACTGGGCCCTGTTTTCTATGTACGCTCACCCATTTTCTTTTAATGGAGCGAACCAATTTAAATTCTAATACACTCAAAGAGAAAGAAACAGCATTTTTACAGATCTGGTCAGGCAAATTAAGTTGAACTGATACTAACCATCTGCCAAGACAGGAGAGATAGAGGATGAGAAAGATAAGGGAGGAGATGAATCAAGATAGCCTGGCTACCTTGGGGGCAAACGGGATTGGAGATTTTCAACTCCAGAACCATCACTTATTAAAGGCTAATCTCTGTGAAAAGGGTGGGCTGATTCTCCCCAAACGCTAACACACAAAAAAAAAGCGTTTTGGTGGTTGTTGTTTACAAAGGGGGTGGGGGGCTGACTATTCCCCCCTCCTCCCCCCCATTCACCTCCAGCCACTCCCAGGCTAGAGTTAAAGGTCCCAGCCCCGCCGCCCCGGCGTGAGTGCCCAGGAGCGCACGCCAGCCAGGGTAGACCGAGGGGCGGAGGAGCCCGGTCGGAGCGCGCGCGCACGCACGCACCGGCAGCAGAGGACCGTCCGACCTGAGGCTGCCGGCCCGTACCCTCCCTCCTTGTCGTCTTTTCCCCAGCTCACACCCCACCCCCTGCCCCTTACCTGCGGCAGAGTGACTGGAGTGAGCTCGGCCCCGGACTCTCCTGGGGGCTCCGAGCTCTCTGCGCTCCCGCAGCTCTTCCTCTTCTTCTTCCAGCCGTCGGGCTTCAGCCATCGGCTAAGCTGGGGCACGCACTGGGATCAGGACGGAGGTGGTGAGAGGGCCAGACCCTACCAGCCGGGAGCCCCCATGGGACGAACAGTTCTCTCCCCGCCTGCCCAGCCTCGCCCGGACTCGTTTCCTCGCGCCGCGACTATGCCGGGGCTGGAGGGAATTCGGTGCCCGGAGTAGACGGAAGAGAAACCGCAACTTGTCCGCCAGACTCCACCTGCCCGGACAGTGGGGGAAGAGGTGGAGGGGGCTGGAGGCGGGGGCAGCTCGAGGCGGCCAGAAAAGGGCAGCCTCCAGACTTTCCTCCGCCCTCCTCCGCGCAGAGACAGCCTCCTTCTCCTTTTTCCTTTCTTGCTCCTCACCCCTTAGCTTAGCCCCTTCCCTCTTCTTCCTTCTTCCCCGCCTTCCAAATTGGGAGCCCGGGATGAGGCGGGTCTGTCCCGGCCTCGCCCTCCTCTGGGAGGGACTAGCAGCTGCCTGCCTGCCTGCCCCCGCTAGCCAGCCTGGGACCCAAGGCCACAAGACCGGATAAGCGGACCACTGGCTGGGACAGACACAACAAACCGAAAACCCAGGAGCTGGGACTTGGGAGGAGGGGCAGAGAAAAGGAGGGGGTTGGCGTCGGCATTTTCTGCCTTTTCCCAACTTTCCGGGGTCAACAGGAAACCCACACGCTGGACACTAAAACAAAAGGAGGGGGAGGAGGAGGAGGAAGAGGTACCTGCCAGCCCCAGCCAGGCTCGGGGAGCGGCTGCGGAGGAGAGATCTTAGGTCAGCCCGAAAGATGAGAAACCTCTGTGCTGCTGAACTTCCGGGGAAACTTTATCTGAAGTTTTATTGGTCCTCTTTCCCGACCTTATCTTTATTTCTTGGGTGTCTTATCGTTGCGCGGCCATTCCGGGTGGGAGGGAGAGACTGAGAGAGTGACAGAGACTTGGGATGGGGGTGGGCCGCAAGGTTAGTCCTGAGTTTTGTACAAAACTTGGATATTATGAGCTCCATATCTTGGGAGAGGGGCACAGGTGAGTACAACGCACATAGTATCTCAAGTATGTCTTCATGCTAGTATCTTCTTTTTGAAAATTGTCTCCAATCTATTCTACCTCTATCTTGTTTGTATATCGTTGCTTGCCTGTTGTCTTTCTCATTAGAATGAGCTCCTTGAGAGCAGAGACCGTCTTTTCGCCTTTCTTTGTATCCCCAGTGTTCAGCACAATGCTTGGTACACGGGAGGTGCCTAATAAATGCTTGTTAACTGGGCTTATGAGAGGGATGGATAGCCTAGTGTATGAGAGATTGACTTTAGAATCACGGCAGGCCTGAGTTCAAGTTCAGCCTTTCACACAAACTAGGTGTGTGCCCCTGGGCCAGTCACTTAATTACCTCAGCCAGTTTTTTAAGACTGTAAGTGGCAGAGCTGTATTGGTAGACTGCCTTGCTGAGAGTTCCTTCTGCCAATGAAATCATAGGTCTGGAATGTGAGCGTCCCCCACCCCAACTCTAGAAAAATGTACTATATATTTATTATATATTAAATTCAACAAGTATTTATTAAGCAACTACTAGGTGCCTTGCACTATGCTAGGTGCTCAGAATAAAAAGGCAAAATATATAAACTATATAAATAAAGATTGTGTACATCTCCACTTAAGACCTCCTGTTGTAGAGGTGACCCTAGCTCCCAAAGGGAAGGCTATACTAGCAGAGCCCAGGTTCTGTTAGATTTTACCAGCTTGGAAGTGCTCTGACACAAATGCCGGTGACTGACTCCTCAGATGATCCAGCTAAGTTCAGAAATAACAGACCACAGGATGATGGATTTTTTTTTTCTCCACAGCTCTGGACAGTTGTCTACCATTAGTAGAAGGTGGACAGAGCACTTAAACCAGTGAAAGCTCAGGGCCTTGAAAGCCAAGGCAGTTGGGTGGTGCAGTGGATGGAGCTCTGGGCCTGGAGTCAAGAAGACCTGAGTTCAAATTTGTAATAGTTATTGACATTTATCTTTTTAAAAAACAAGTTCAGGTCAGAAACCCCAAGTTAAGAACACTTCCCCTTTCCCATTCTTGGCTCACTTAACTAGCTGTGTGAATCTGGGAAAGCCTTCTAACCTCTTTGCCTCAGTTTCTTCAACTGTAAAATGGAGGTAATAACAGCACCTACTTTGTAGGATTGCTGTTAGAATCCAGTGACTCAATATTTGTAAAGTGCTTAGCATAGTTTCTGGCACATAGTAGGTGCCTAATAAATGCTGCTTTTTCCCTCTTCCATATGTAGACACTCCTAGAACCCATGGAAAAACAAGTAATATTGGAGGACGTTGGATGCTGAAGGATCATAGACTTAGAGCTGGAAGGAATCTTTTTTAAATTTTTTCCCCAATTATACGCAAAAACAATTTTTAACATTTGGGTTTTTTTTTTGTTTTGAGTTTCTAATTCTATCCCTCTCTCATTTCTTCCCCTCCCTCCCTTTCTCTGAGATGGTAAGCAATCTGATAGAGGTTATACATGTGCAGTCATGTAAAACATTTACATATTAGTCACTTTGTGGAAGAAAACTCAAACCAAAAAAAAAGTGAGAAACACCATGCTTTGGTCTGTATTCAGACACCATCAATTCTTTCTTTGGAGATTTTTCATCATGAGTCCTTTGGCATTGTCTTGGATCATTCTATTGCACAGAATAGCTAAGTCACTCACAGTTGTTCATACAGTATTGCGGTTACTGTGTACAACCTTTTCCTGGTTTTGCTCATTTCACTTTTTATCAGTTCGTGTAAGTCTTTCCAGGTTCTTATGAAATCATCCTAGAGCTGGAAGGCATCTTAAAATCTAGTTTCTACCTAGAAATATTTGGACAGCCTAACCCAAATTCCTCTCACTTTACAGATGAGGAAACCGAGACTCAGGTTAAATGAGCTCCCCAGCGTCTCACAGGTGGGACATAGTAGAAACAGGTTTTAAATAACTCAGGCTTTCTGATTCAATGGAATTCATTCTACTATGTTATGCTGCATAGTGGAAAGAACATGAGACTTGGTGTCAGAAGCTCTGGGTTTGAAATCTAGCTCTGACACTTGGGAAATTTGTTTTTTTCTGGAGTATCCCAATAGTCCAAAAGCTCTTTGAGTGCAGGGACTGTTTACATTTTTATGTTAGCCCTAGAGGTACTATAGCATAGTACCTGACACATAATAGATATTTGATTAATGATTGTTGAATTAAATTAAATTGAGATTCAGTTTCTTCAGTGGTAAACCAGGAATGGGAAAAGGGATTGTACTATCAAGTGTTCTTAACTTGGGGTTTCTGACCTGAACTTGTTTTTTTTAAAAAATAAATGTCAAAATAGTTGTTTCCTTTGTAATCTTATATATTTCATTTTCTGCATTTAAAAACATTCTGAGTACGAGTTCTTAGGCTTCGCCAGACTGCCAAAGGGTCCATGATACAAAAAAGGTTAAGAACCTCTAGTCTAGAGAATGTCTATTATTCTTTGAAAGGAGAAAATTCTTCTGAGGCATATGATGAATTGAACAGAACTTAATCTCCAGTGCCTACCTAAGTCCAGGACCCAGGAGGTAGGGTGAGAGAGAAGCTTGGACGTTGAAAAAAAGTATTGGACAGAGAAATGGGTCAGTGAAATATCAACTGCCTGAATTGCTAAAGCCTTGAAGTTGGTCTTTCCAGTAATAATTGCTGTTAGTTTCCCTCAAAGAGGGCAGCAAATCCTCTTTGAGCTTTTGAGCTGATAAGAAAGAGCTCCCACGTGGAACATATTTGCCCAGTTAGCTGTGAGTTGGCGGAACTGAAGGCAGGTCCAGAAATTAAAACCTTACTGTGGCCTACAGTACCATTCAGCAAAGCAACTAGAGCACATGGGATATAACCAGCAAGAAAAAAAAGGGATGGAATTGGGAGAGAACCGGAAAGTTGTGTTCTGATTCCTTAGCAGAGTCTGTCCAATACCCAATTTTCAGATATGGTGCACAAATTCCAGCCAAGGGGTGGATCCCACTTACCTTCAACCAAGCAGCTTAGTCAGAGATTAAGGCTGAGTGAGCAGCCATACAGCCTGATTCATCCAGTTGAGATTTGCTATTCAGAATCTTCCTTTGCCTAGGTCTGAAGGTGATTCTGGGATCTCCCAGTAATCAGAGGGTTAGGAGCCTACATTCCTCTCTCCCTTACCTGTTTAAATCCACCTAAATTGACCTCAGACTGGGATATAATTGCATTATGAAGTCACCCTAATAAAGGAGGAAAACCAAGTACAGGTTGTGAGCAAGAGTAGTTTAGTTTTAATCATAAGATGAAAGCCCTAAGGTGTGGCAAACTCACACCTAAACAAACAGTATTCACACCCTACCTACCCACCCTAATGACATACTAAGTACCAAACCCTTAGGAAGGAAAAAGTAAAAAAACAAAACAACTTGAAAAACCTACCTGACACTAGCGGCAGAGCCCCACTCTTCCCCACAGTTTTAAAGGTGTTAACAAAATTTACAAGCCATGGAGAAAAGTAATACTTGAAGGACCTGAGAAATTATATGATGCAATGGAAAGAACATTAGGATTTGACATCAGAGATCATATTATAGTCAATCTGCCTCTTTTAGTTATTATGTATTTGTCTAAGCCTCAGTTTCCCCAGATGATCTCTAAGCCACAGTTCTAAATCTATGATCCTAAGTCAATCTCTCATCTCTTCTGGTGCAAAAAAGCAAAAATTAGAGCTGTCTTCAGTCACTAACTAGCTTGAAGACATGTGAGCTGAGTATATAATTTATCTCTGAAAAAGAATGAGAGGGCAGTTTATTATAACTCGCATTTATGTATCACGTTAAAGTTTATAGAATATAATGCTTGGTGTCTATGGACTATGGTTCTTCACTTACCCTCTCCATCTTCCTTTCTAAATTGATATATTTAGTTTTCCTTGTGGAGAAAGATGTGATTAGAGTTCTGTCTCTGTCTATCTGTGTCTCTGTCTCTCATCTATCTCTGTCTTGCTTGCTTTTGCAATAGACTCCCCCATTTATGGAACACACTTCTACCTCATTGTTACCTCTTAGAATCTTTAGCTTCTGTTCTCAGAAATGCAGTGACCCAAGACAATACCTAAGGATTTCTGATGAAAAATGCTATTCACCTCCAGAGAAAGAACGGATTGAGTCTGAATGTGGATTGAAGCATACTTTTTACTTTATTACTCTTTGTTTTTTGTTTTTGTTTTGTTTTGGTCTACATTTTCTTTTTGCAATATGGCTAATATGGAAATATTTTTTGCATGATTGCACATGTATGATTTATATCAGAGAGGGAGGGAGAGAGAGAATTTGTAATTCAAAATAAAAAAAAAAGAATGTTACTTTTGTTGACATGTAATTGAGAAAAAAAAATCAAAGAAAAAACTAAAAAGAAGAGTTTCTTTTTTTATCCTAGAGGCAATAGAAAGCCACTGGAGTTAGTTGAGGATAGTCACATGGTCAAACTTGCACTTAAGGAAAATTACTTTTGGAAACAGTGTATAGGATGGATTAAAGTGGAGAGAGACTTGAGACAAGATGGCCAGTTTAAGAGGCCATTGTAAAAATCTAGGTGAATGGTGACAAGGGCCTGAATTAGGGTGGTTGCTAAGTAAATGGTGAGAAGAGGTTGGATGTGAGAAATGTTTTGAAATAGATTTGACAACTAAGTGGATATGTGGGGTGAGGGAGAGTGAGGAGTCCAGGACATGCTGATCATAACAAAACTGAGGTTTTGGAAGAATGATGATGTTTTTGAAAGTTCAAGGAGGATGGCAGGATTTAGTGGGGAAAGGTGATGAGTTTAATTTAATATATGCTGAGTTCAAGATGTGTCTGGGACATCTAGTTTGAAATGTCTAATAGGCAATTGGTGATTTGGGGCTTAAGTTTGGGAGAGTGACTGAGGCTGGATATATAGATCTGGGAGTCATCGGCATGTAAATGATATTTAAACTGATGCGAGCTGATAAAATTACCAAGAGAGACTATAGAAGGAAAATAGAAGAGGGTTCAGAACATCCATTTTTAGGGGACATTGTGTGGATGATGAACCAACAGGAAGACTGAGGAGCAATCAGATAGCTAGAATATAAAACTGGAGAGTATAATGTAACAAAATGGTAAAGAGGAGAAAGTATCCCAGAGAAAATGGTGGTCACCAGTGTCAAACAACTGAAAGGTCAAAAAGAATTAGAACTAACCAAAGATCACCATATTTGGAAATTAAGAAATTATTGGAAACTTTAGAAAGAAGCAGTTTTAGTTGAGTGATGAGTTCACAAACCATATTTCACAAGATTGAGTGAGAGGAGAGAAAGTGTAGACAAACTTTCTCAAGCAGGTAGACTGAAAAGGAGGAGAGATATAGAATTATAATTTGAAGGGATGGTAGCATCTAGTGAGGGTTTTTTAATGATTGCGGAAACTTGGGCATACTTGGAGGTAGAAGGAAAGGAATCAGTTCTTAGGGAGAAGTTGAAGATTAGAAGGAGGGGATGGGATCCAGTGCATCCAGTATAGACAGATTGGCTTTGGCAAGAAGTAGTACTACCTTTTTGTTAGAGACTTAGGAAAAGGAAAGTGGGAGAGGATGTCAGGGGATTTTGAGATGAAGAGAATGGGAAGAGGAGATCAGGAAGAGACTTAGAGACCTTCTAGTCCAACCCTCTCATTTTACAGATGAAGAAATGATCCCAATTTTTTTTTCCTGTAGGGAAAGGACTCCTAGTGTAGAGAAGCATAGCAGGGGCAAGGACCATCATTGTGTGACCCAAAAGGAGGTAAAATAGACATCTCTAGCCTCTTCTCCCCACAACTTTCTCCAAGGGAAACTTTCATTTCTTCCAGGAAGGGAAGCAGAAATTTGGACCAAAAGCTGTTTTACTCTCCTAAAGGACAGGGCCTATTGGGCTAGAATCATGTGGGATCAACAATGTCGAAGTTAATAGAAGTTAATAAGAAGAAAAAGTTTTGTACATTGAGGGTCATTGGTAACTAGAACAAATAGCTTCAGTGTAGTAGTGGGAAGAGAAGACAAACAGTAAAGAAGCACATTCATTCATGTTATAGCAAAACAGAAACCAGAGAAGGTATAAGTAGGAGAATATTTACCAGGAAATACAGAGTGAAGGAGCTCTGTCATTGGGAACTAGATAAATTAGCTCAACCAAGAGAGTCCTTATCTCACTCAAGGGGAAACTCCCCAGTCTCTAGAGTAGCCAGCATGGAACAGGGATATAATGGAGACTGCGAGTTCCTTCCATGTCTTCCCAGAGTCATTTTCTTCAGTAACTTGAAGTGAGACTGGCCTCTTCCACCTTCCCTCTCAAAGCTGGAAGCCAGAAATGGCCAGAAATGACTCAATGTTCAAAAAAGACCTGAAGCTTGAGGGGTTGTAAAGAGAAATTAAAGCTTGAAGAGTCCCAGAGGGGAATGAGGAAGGCTGCAGCTCTCCGGTGGTGGCAGTCTGCCCCACCCTTCACCCAGACTAGGTCATTCCACCACCTCCACCAGTAAGGAAACAGTCCCATACCAATGGGCTTTGGGAATGGGGTTACATTTCAGTAGAGAAGCAGGGTCTTCAACAGAGAGGAAGTAGGAAGTATAGGGGACTTGTAGAAAGAAAAGGATCATAATAGATTCTATGGGGGAAGGAGATTAGAAATAAATTTAAGGAGGAATAAAAAGACTGCCTTCAGTGAAGACATAGTTGACATTGGATAATATAATTATGTAATATATACTGAATCGGACAGCAATGTGAGTGCAGAGGATAGAGTGCCAGACCTGGAGTCAGGAAGACATGAGTTCAAATTTGACCTCAGGCACTTACTAGCTCTGTGAAGAGGGCAAGTCACTTAATCCTGTTTGCCTCCATTTCTTCATCTGTAAAATGAGCTAGAGAAGGAAATGGCAAGCCATTCTAGTGTCTTTGCTCTTTGCCAAGAAAACCCCTAAAGAGGTCACAAAGAGGAGGGCGTGACTAAAACTTCTGAGCAGTAACAACAAATGCTTAGTCGGGACAACTGTGGGATTTCCTCCAACTTAGATGAGTAATTTATGAATACAAGTCCCTAGCTTCCTTCATGGGCCATTTTCTATGGCAAAACCTTCCCCATCCACCTAGATCTTAGGGCTCACTATCTTCTCAAATTATCATAAATGCATTTATCTGTTTACATATTTGTATATATGTCTAGTACAACACAAACTCCTTGAGAGCAGGGACTGGTCCTTGTTTTGTCTGTGACTCAAGTACCTCAAATATAAGTAACATGAATTTAGGGAATTGAGTTTTGTTGGGGGAAATAAAGAATTGTTTTGGACTTGTATTTGAGCTGTCAATGGGACATCTAAGAGGAGATTTTCGGTAAACTGTTGGAAATGTGAATCTGGAGATCTGGGGAGAGGTAACATCTGGCAATATTAATTTATCTGACAGAGTTATCTGTCAGAAAATTATAAATGCTGGAGAAGATGTGGGAAAATTGGAACACTATTGCATTGTTGGTGGAGTTGTGAATTGATCTAATCATTCTGGAGAATAATTTGGAACTATGCCCAAAGGGCTATAAAAATGTATAAAAATGACCCAGCAATACCACTGCTAGGGCTGTGTCCCAAAGAGATTATATAAATGGGAAAAGGACCCAAATGCATAAAAATATTTCTAGCAGCTCTTTTTGTGGTAGCAAAGAATTGGAAAACAAGGAGATACTCATCAATTGGAGAGTGGCTAAACAAGTTGTGGTATATGAATATAATGGAATACTATTGTGCTGTAAGATATAAGGAGCAGATGGACTTTATTATAACCTGGAAAGACTTCTATGAATTGATGCTGAGTGAGGGGAGCAGAACCAGGAGAACACTACACAAGTACGGACACATTGTATCTGTGATGACTTAACTGTGATAGGCTTGCAAGGTCTATCAGGTCTATCACAATCACAATCAGCAATGCAAGGTTCTAAGACAACTCCAAAAGACTCATAATGGAAAAACCTATGCCGTCCAGAGAAAGAATTATGGACTCTGAATGCAGATTGAGGCAAACTATTTGCTCTCTTTTTTCTACCTTCCTTCCTTTCTTCTTTCCTTCCTTCTTTCCTTCCTTCCTTCCTTCCTTCCTTCTTTTCTTGTGGTAATTCAGGTGGGACTTTTTTACTGTTTTTTCTTTTGGAGCCCTTAGGTTATCAAGTGCCTTTGATGAGTCTGGCCTTTGTTTCTTTGATTAAATCAAGAGTCTTTGATGACCTGCTTATTCAAGGGAAAGCCTAGTTCACGGTTATAACACCCTTTGACCCTGAACAGGGTATATAAACTCAGAGGTTAGCTTTTTGCTGGGGGCTCTTACTCACTGGAAGAATGTCCTGTGATTTGACCAGATGAGATTCTGGGTAGCTGCTGTTAGGGAGCCCCCAGCTTGAAAACTCAGATGTTGGTGCTTCCCTGGTAACAATGTACTGAGATTGGACAGAAAGCTACAAGCCTATCAGTTTGTGTTATTTCATCTGTTAATATTTTCCGTATGTAATTTCTATTTGTATTTGCTCTGAAGTTCAGGGTGCTGGCTTTTTCCCCCTGAACTAAGTGAATGATATGTGTATGTTTGATTAAAGTGAGATTGTAAACCCTTCAAAGTTGCTTT
>CM053623.1:328137273-328159217 GCA_028646595.1 Phalanger gymnotis | reverse complement strand
GAAAGGAAGGGTAAAGGGGATGGGAGGGGAGTGGGGTGACAGAAGGGAGGGCTGACTGGAATATATGCCATCTTGGAGTGGGGGAGAGGGTAGAAATGGGGAGAAAAGTTGTAATTCAAACTCGTGAAAATCAATGCTGAAAACTAAGTATATTAAATTAAAAAATTAAAAAAAAAGAAATGGAAATGAATATAGATAGAACAAAACATTATCTTTCACTATAGTCGGTATAAAGTGGGAGAGTCCTCCCCATCTGATGTAGCTAGAGCACATCACCATTCTGTGGAGCATACTTGGAACTAGGTTTCTTCTAGTGATACATTTGTCCTGACCCTTTTGGGTGGGGCCCCTGATGAAAGACATGTGCGCCCAGAACCTTCTATATGGTCCCTATAGTGGGGAAATAATACATTAAAAGAAGCTTTAAAATATGGGGAGTGGGACATAAAGGAGACGTGGTGGCGAAGTCCAGAGAGTGAAAGATGACTGGTCTGGCCCATTCTTAAAATGGAGGTTCTGGGAGGGAGAGAAATGGTTATGAAGTTCCTGGTTTTTTCCTCTTCCTAGGTCCTCATTCTCTACTATGTCAAGCCAGCATCTGAAGGATATTGCTGATAATGAGATTGCATTAATTTTCTTCTCAATCTCGTTTAGACCCCGCCCAAGTGAAGAATCCCATTGTGTTCTTCTCAGATTTGGGTGGGGATAGATACCTTGTCTAGATTACCCAAGGCTAGAGGTGATTTGGAAGTAAATTATACAATCATAGTCACATCCCCCAGCCTCTCCTTAGAATAGGGCCAACTCTCGTTATAATATTCATTCTCTCATTACTAGTTAACCAATCAGAGTTGACTGCCACCCTCAGGAACTCTTCCAAGGGTCTTTGGCATTTGAGAGTGCCACCAACCCTTTTTATTAATTATTGCTAGCATGATTAATGCTAGCTATGTCTCTCAAACTTTTGTAAGTCACAGGAGGCACTTGGAGAAGGGAGGGGCTGTTGGGGCCTAGGGAGAAGGCTTGAAGTTATTGAGAAGTTTGGGTGACTATCAGCAAGAATTGATCCCTGCAGCTATTACAACTCTTCTCAGTGAAAAAGATGAGTTTTGATGGGAGAATGAGTTCAATTCTTGCCCTGTGTTCATGGAATATAGATCTTAAAGGAGTTGCTTAGACAATGCAAAACCAAAGTAAAAGTGAAATAGCTGTTCAACAGTCCCCAAAACTGTTTCATATTTTTTTTTGGAGGGGGAAAGGCAGGGCAGTTGGGGTTAAGTGACTTGCCCAAGGTCACATAGCTAGCAATTGTGTCAAGTATTTGAAGCCAAATTTGAACTCAGGTCTTCCTGACTCCAGGGCCAGTGCTTTACTCACTGCGCCACTTAGCTGCCCCTGTTTCATATTTTAATGTTTTAGATACCAAACTCCTGGAAGAGTATACTAGGAGTAATGAGTTACTATTTAATGTTTTAAGTCTTTTGCCATTGTGCTTATAAATGTTGCATTATGTTTTATGGATTTCTTTTGTATTGGAGAAAATAAATAGCTGTCCCATACCTGATCTGCTTTGTATATTGAATCCATAGCTGGGTCCCTCAGTGGGAGAGGGAACCTTAGCAACCTGGTCTTTACACTCAAAAAACAATTTGTTCTGTTGGCTGGTTAGTAGCAACAACTTTATGAAAGAAAACATTTTCTTTTCTCTGTTTTAATTTTTTTTTTTTTTTGCCATAGGTAGAACTGAGAAAAAAAGGAATGTCTTCCAAGTTCCAGAGCAGGCTTTTATCCCTTCTTTTTAACCTAGAGTTCTGAAGGCTTTCTACTTTCTGGAAACTTCTGAAGAAACAAAACCAGTTTCATAACTGATGAATGCCAGTGAATCAAACTATCCTGCTGGTTGAGTTCTAAGAAAGATTTGATAATGTTCTTCTAGAAAGTCTTTTCTTCTTCTTTGAGAAATTGGTAGTAATAGAGGATCTCTTTCTTTTCTAGGACTGGCCTTCTCATTTGTAGCTTCCAGTTGTTGGCATTAGTGCCTAGGATTTTGATTTCTTCCATACTTGGATATTTCTTTTTTACTTCTATGAACCAAAAAAAAAAAAAAAGACTGGGTTTTGGAGTAAGGCTTTTTTGTTAGTTTTTTTAAAAGTGATAGTGATCACGATTAAATAGTAATTGGTGATCTTCATGAACTGGACTCAAAGCAATTGGGTCTTATTGTACTCAGAGTTCCAGCAAATGAATAGTAAAGTATAAGTTGTTTTAAAATTGACTGTGGAAAGAGTTGACACTTCTTTTCTCTTTCTCAACAGAGACAAGTTCCAAGCAGTCTCTAACTTGTCCTGTTCAAAGCATGTGGTGCTCTGGGAGAATGAGACAGAGATAAAAGAAATCTGTTTCATTTTAATTCCCCATCTCTAAAAATTAAAGAAAAAATCATAGGGACGATAAAAGGAAATGCACCCTCCTAAGAGACACTCTTAGACCAAAGGATGGGAGAAAGAGGACAAGCAGACTCAGCAATGAACACATGGCTGTAGGAAAATTGAGTTCCATTGTTCTCTGTGTGACAGCAAAGAAGTAGAAAGAAAGTGGGTGCCCTTCAGTTGGGAAATGACTGAACAGGCTGTTCGTTTGGTATATAGAACCAGAAGAACAAAGTGCACAATGACTATAATATAAATGAAAAGCTCACTAAAAGGAAGTCAGACTCAGAGTAATTATAATAACTAATCTTGGTCTGGGAGAACAAATAATGAAATGCACCTCACTGTCAGTTGGTCAGAAAAGTGAGGGACTATAGATTGTCAGTCACACATATCATCACATGAGGCTACTGTATCAGTTATTTTTGCTGTTGTTTGATTTTTGTTTCAAGAATAGGTTTGATTCTGGGGCTAGGAATACCAGTAGAGGTGTTATATCCAGAAATGATTCTGATGTTTCAAAAAAAAATAGGTATTAGTAGAACATTTAAAAAATAAATAAGCAAATAGATAGAAAAATAAATAAGTTGTGTTTCCTGAAGTGTTCTTTTGGAATATCAAGGTGCTAAGGTGACTACAGGATTTTGAATTAATGCTTTTCTTTTGATTTTACCATTACAGAAGACGCAATGGCTAATAAAAATTCCTCTTTGACAAAAATGGAAAGTTACATGTATTGCCAATAAGTTTTGTTTAATTCTAATTCTATGGGAAAGTACTATGTGGGGAAGGGAGGAGGGCACAGTATTTATTGGGAAGTGTTTGACGCGTCCAAACTACATATATGAATTTTAAAATCCTTCTGTCCAACATTCATAGCAATCTTCAGAAACTTTCCCTCAGTGAAAAATCCCCCACATTGACCTTTGTGAGACAATGAAATAACTCATACAGGGCATGCCTCATTTGTGCATTCCACAGGAAATATTCCACTGTCACAGTTCTTACAGCCCTTAAAACTTCCTAAAAACTTTAATAGTTTCAGCATCTGTGATTTCAGGGGCAGGGTTACTCCCTTTGCCTTACCAAACACTATTACCCTCAAATCTTAACACAAAGTCTTCGTGGATTCCTGTGGCAGAAAAAAATTCATCACTTATTGGTCAAGTCAGTGCTGATGGACCTCTCCAAACTTAGCTTGGCTGGACCATGCTTAACAAATATAAAGCCTAGTTTACCCTGGGCCCAGACTTAAAACATTCTCGCTTGAGAGGACCTTCCAGAGCATACATTTTGCTGGTATAGATTAGAAAATTATTTTTCAAAGATCTGCTTTCTCCCCTTCTGTCTAGAAAGCAAGAAAAATAAAACCCATGTTGTAAACATGTGTAGTCAAGCAAAAGAAATACCTGCATTGATGATGGCTATATATATGTATACATATATATATATATATACACACACATACATACATACACACGTTTTGATCTGCACTAGTCCATTAACTCTCTATGGGGAGATGGACAACTTGTTTCATCAAGAGTCCTTTGGAATCATGGTTGGCCGTTGTGTTGATTAGAGTTCCCAAGTCTTTCAAAGTTAATTGTCTTTACAATATTGTTGTTAGTGGATAAATTGTTCTCCTAGTTCTGCCTCGGTTCATACAAGTCTTCCCAGATTTCTTTGAAATTATCTTCTTTATCATTTCTTACAGTGCAATAGTATTCCATCACATTCATATATCGCAAACTTGTTCAGCCATTCCCCAACTAATGGACAGTTTCTCTCAGTTTCCAATTCTTTGCCTGGTATAGATTTTTAGGGCTATCTCCACATGACAACCAGGCATCAAAGTAGGACTTTAATGGAGACCGAGCTTAACTAACATGGACAAATGGAAGGGGATCAGTGATCTTGCTAGAGTGGCAGTTTTTGTTTGGCATAGTGTTACCCTTTGCCAGAGTGAGGAATCCACATACTCTAGGAGTCCGAAATCTCACACATGCACATGCACATGAGACTGCAAAGGTGAGTTCTATATAATTTACAGGACACTTAGCAAGATGCTCCAAGACACCCTTTGAACCCCACTGTGCTAGAGGTCTTGACACCCAAGTTAAGCCAGGCTCTTATTTCATCACTCCCTGCTTGGTGCAAATATATATGGGGCCTAATCCCATCCAGTAGGGCACATAGCAATTAGCAAGATTTAGAGATTTTACTGGGCAGGGTTTCTAGCATGTGAATCTAATTGGTTTACAAATTCTGATAGCATATGCAGAGAAGGCATAGAACAGAACTTTCTAGATTTGAAACATCTGTAAAATCAGCGGGTTGAACTAGATGACCTCAAAAGTCCTCTCAGCTCTAAATCTATGACATATTTATGTGTCTCTGTATTCAGAGATGACATTTAAAAGTTTTGCCATTTGTGGGTGAAAATGATTGCTGAAAATGTCATTGCATGACTAAGAACCCATTCCATACTCTATACATGTGACTTTTTTTTGTTTGTTGGCCAGAGCTTGTTTGCAAGAGCCTCTGACTATTTGTGACTCTTGGGATAGGACCAAACTCTATCAGGCTTCTCTCCCTTCCCTTATGTGGGTGAGGCTAGTTTTCCCTAAGAGGCAACAAAGCCTGGACAGAATTGTTTCTGGGTAGAACCATGCCTCCCTTAACTGAAATAACTTCCTGGGAGCCTTTGGCTATATAGACAAGGTTTCCTGGTCAGCTAGGGACATGAAAAGACCCACCCACATAGGGTCTTTAGACTTGATAGAAGTCCCAAGACCACAAGTCACCACGTCCAGCTCTGCTGACCAGATGTGATTCCCTGTGTGGTGTACCTGCACAACGTGCTCCTGTAACCTTATTGAACATCATTTCTATGTTGGGGCTAAGTAAACCTTTTGTTAACTGTTCGATGAGTTATGAGTGCCTTGTTTTGCACCCGTACTGAACCTGAACTAAAAGGGTGCTGAGCTGAATCAACCCTTCTACTAAAGCTCTGCATCTGCCATGTGAATCGAATGACAACTTTGCTTAAAGAATGAGCCTCTCTCTTGAGAGGAAAAGTGTCAATGTATGGAGAGCTTGCCTTGAGTCCTTGGAGACGTTGGATCCCAGTCCTGCCTTTACCAGATACTGGCTGTGTGACCTTAACTTCTCACTGCATTGGGAAAGGGAGTTTCCTCACCTGGGAGCTGCTTATGCCAATGACATCACAGGTCCAGTTCCCGTCCCCCCCCCCATGGTTGCATACCAAATCATTGCTTGCTTTATTGTTTCACTGTAATCCCCAGCTATACCACAGTGTTTCAAATTGTGCCCTTACCCAGCACCAGGAGTTGTTTGGACAGTGCATAAACCAAATGAAACATAAAAGATCTGAGTCAGGTGATTCAATGGATAGAATGTTGGACTTGGAGTCAGAAGCCATGAGTTCAAATCCCACCTCAGACATTTACTAGTTCTGTGACCCTGGGAAAGTCACTTAACTTCTGGGGGCCTCAGTTTCCTCATCTGTTAAATGGGGAATAATACTAGCACCTGGTGCTTCACAGGGTTGTGAAGATCAAATGAGGCAACTTCATAAACCTTAAAGTGCTATATGCATAAATGCCAGCTATTATTACTTTTATTATTGTATGGAGGAAATAAATATTTGTCCCAAGCCCACCTGATTCATATTGAGTACTTTTCCACCTCCCCTTTTGGAAGAACTCTAGATATGACCTTAACCTAAGCTACAAGGAAATTTTTCTCTGGGCCCTGGGGTAGGAGTTTAATGAGCCAAAGAGAACTAGAAAAGGAAACCCACTGCCCCTCACTAGAGGATTGAACTTGTATTCAGCTCGTACAGCCTTAACTTTTATAAAAATATATATGAATTGACTTGTTTGGTAGTTTTTTTGTTCATTTAGTGGTTTTTCCTAACCACATTCCTGTGTGCAGAACAGAGGGACCCCTTTATAGAGTCAGGAGTTATACAGTGCCTCAGCCTCTGTGGGATCAGCAAGTGTTCCTCAAGGTTAGAAATTTAATTGTCTCTTCCCTTTTTCCCTCACCCTTGATCTGTATTGTGGCAAAGATCATTTAATTTTCAGACTGAGGGATGTTCTGAATCCTAAAGAAGCATCGACAGCTCTAGCAGAAGCAGCATATTCTGGAGTTTGCCTGGTTGGGGATGGGGGTGGGGGGAATAGGGGAGTTTTTAAAAAGCCAACATTTTGGGAGAAATTAGTTTTTCATGGCCCCCTAGCAAACCATTGGCTCTTATAGCAATCCATAACTTCTTGAATACACCAGACTTTCAAGAATCTGTAATTTAAATAGTGTGGATGATCTCCACAGATGTGTGCTAAAAGTCCTCATTGATTTACTAGCTAGTCTTCAAGGGCTGCTGTGGACGCTCACAATGATGCCAAGGAAGACAACTCTGAAAGACATTGGACGTCACTACTAGTCACTGCGGTGGCTGACTTCAGAGAACTGCTATTGAAGCGTGCCTCCCTACTCTCATGTTGAGCCAAGTGGACTATGGATGCAGGATGAGACACACATTGTCAGGCATGGTGGATATGTTGATTAGATTTCCTTGGCCGTACTTCCTTTTTCAAAGTAGGGTCCTGTTAGGGATAAGGGATGGAGTTGGAGGTGGGGAGAGAAGTCATTAGAAAGTGGAAGTATATATACATATATATATATATACACACACACATACGAACATATGTATGTATGTATGTATTTTTAAAGTTCTGACATGAATAAAACATTTATTGAAAAGTAAAATTGCAAATGAAATGGAAAAAATTATTATAATGATCAATTTTATGCCAAAAGAAATGAGAAAACCTTCTTTGGAGAAGTAGGGGCATCATGGGTGTGGAACATTTATATACTGTCAGACTTATTTGATGTGTTGTCCAGTTTTCTTAAATTTCTTTTCCTTCCTTTCTTCATCTTTCTCTCTCTCTCTCTCTCTCTCTCTCTCTCTCTCTCTCTCTCTCTCTGTCTGTCTGTCTGTCTGTCTCTTTCTGGGATGGCTCATCGGGAAGGAGAGAGTTGAAGGATGTAGTAAGGATGAACTAGACTTGTTTTGTTTGGCCCCAGAAGCTGGTGACTTTAGCAGGAGAACAAAACGACCAGTATGAAGATGATTGCAGCCCATATGCCAATGCCTGCCAAGGGCACGAAGTGGAAAAATTCTACAAAGATCATGGGTTGATCTTCCAAACCAAATTGACAAAGGATCAGACATAAATCTGGACGATACCTTAGAGGTCATCTAGTTCAACCTCCTAATTCTACAGATGAGAAAATGAGATACAGAGAGGCGACTTCCTTTCTCTGGGAAACTTGGCCAAGGTCACCCAGGGAAGTAAGTGGCTGAACCAAAGGTCTTCCAACTCTAGATCTAACAACTCTTTATTTGGTGACTTCACCATGAAGTTGGGCACAGGGGAAAAGGTGAAAAATATATTAGAAAATAGAGTTTTGGCCAAGTTGAAAGAGTCCAAGATCATAGAAATCGCTGAGACCTTCTGTCGGCATATACCAAATTTTTGTTTTTGTTTTTAATAAGAGACCCTGAAAGCACTGAACATCATCACAAAAAATTAGATTGTCTCTGATGCTAGAAAAGTTCTTATTTCTGATCTATTCTTAAAAGATTATATTGAATCATTGAATAGTCTGATTCTGGGTAGAGCCCTGAGTCAGACGAGGATGGGTTGGTTGGAAGGGGAATAACAAACATACCTAATGAGAATGGTTAGAATGATGATGATTATTATTATTATCGTGGTGATAATAATGTTGTTGTTCAGTCGTTTCTAACTCTTCAGGAACCCATTGGGAGTTTTCTTGGCAGAGATATTGAAGTGGTTTGCCATTTCCTTCTCCAGCTCATTTTACAGATGAGGAAACTGAGGCAAACAGGGTTAAGCGACTTGCCTGGAGTCACACAGTTAATAAGTGTCTGAAGAGGAGTTGAACTCAGCAAGATGACCCTTCCTGACTCCATTCCCAGCACTGTGGTCTACTGTTCCAGGTGATAATAATAGCTAGCATTTACAGATATCCCTTCCATAACACAGTGGTAAGGGCAAGGTGCCCCCCACAACTTGGAAAATTCATGTAAAATTTTTTGTCCCTCCCTTTGTACCAGAGAAGAAGTCTGAATTTTTTCTTTTTTTTTGTAGGGCGTTTACAGTACCTTATTGTGAAATTTGGGTTAAGTATTTGGTCATAGGCACTGTGTCCTCTGCAGCTTCTGCAAAATGCCCCCAAAATTCCCATTCAATTTCTTATGCTGCTCTGTGATATGATGGAACTGTGATAGGGAAAGTCATGATGTGGAAGGGATAACTGTATAGTTCTTTAAGGTTTGCAAAGCACTTTATTTGTTAACTATTTCGATTTTCACAAAAACTCAGTAAGGTTAGTGCTATTATTATGCCTATAGTATAGATTAGGAAACTGAAGCCCAGAGCTGTTAAGTAAGCCCAGGGTCACACAACTGAGAGAGGATTTGAACGCAAGTCTTCCTGACTCTGGGTCTCATGCTGTATGCACTGTGCCAATTAGCTACCCTGGATCTTAAAAATATCGTACTGCACCAGCACTTTATTCTATGTCAGAGATGTGCAGGTCACCACTCTGGCAGATGCAGTTTGTGCTATAGAGACCTGGATTGAAGTCATGAAGACCTGGGTCCAAATCCTACCTCAGACACTTACAAGCAGTGTGAACCTGGCCAGGTCATTTCATATTTCCATGTCTTACTTAGGTTCATCGTCTGTAAAAGGCAGTGTTTGGACTCAATGACCTCTAAGGTCCCTTTCAGCTCTAAATCTATGATCCTCTCACAGTCACAGTGGTCTCACTCCCATCTCAAACTCTGAGTCAGTTTGTGCCCTCGAAGCATTTTCTTTTATTTAGGCAGGTAGGAGGTGCAGAAGATAGAGCGTTGGATTTGGAATCAAGAAGACCTAGATTCAAAGCCTGTCTCAGATTCTGGTATGGACATGTCACTTAATCTTTCTGGGACTCAGTTTCCTCATCTGTAAAACAGTGATAATAATAGTACCTACCTCACAAGAGTTTTGTGAAGATCAGATAACATATGAAAGGACTCTGCAAACCTTAAATACTCTCTATTATTATTTTACCCATATAGAGATCTTATTAATTTACCAGACACACATATTTGATTGGAGTACACTTATCATCACTCCCAAATTTGTATTACTGCATAGGACCCAGAGCTTTGTGTGCTGTAACAATAATACTAGTTGACATTGATACAGTTCCTTCCTACAGTTACCCAGCACTTTAAGTACATTTTTGGCCTCATAACACCTCTGTGAGGATGATATTATTATCATGTAGATATTATCTTCACTTTAGAGAAGAGGAAACTGGGGCTCAGAGAGGTTTAGTAATGTGCCCAAATTTGCACAGTTTTAACCAATCAATCAATGCACAAGCACTTATATGCCAGGCATATTTTGAGGCTCTTTGGGAACAAAAACAAAGAATGAATGAATAAATGAGTGAACGAAAAATTAAATGCCTTCTATAAGCAAAGCACTGGGAAATACACACAGAAAAGCAAAGCAAGCTGGCAAGGAGCTCACATTCTAATGGGGAGACTACACGTAGGGAAGGTTTTAGCAACAAGTAATTTGGAAAGCAGATGGTGATGCATCTTCTTTAATGACATTTCCACTGATATAATGAAATAATGAATGAACTAATCCCTTCTCTCAAGGGAGTTACATACTACCATGGGAGATAATATGCACACGTGTAAACAAATATAGAATAAACACAAAATAATTACAAGGTAGTTAGGGAGGGAGTGCACTAGCTGTGGAGGGGGAGATCAAGAAAGATGGTGCTTGAATTTAAAGGAAGAAAGATATTCTATTCTATGTGACAAAGGGATGGATTCTAGGCATAGGGAAAAGCCAGCGCGCAGGCACAGAGATGAGAGACTGTGGAAAGGGGAGTAATAACTATATAGTGAAGCTAGAAAGATAAGTTGGGGGCAGATTTGTGAAGGGTCTTCAAAGCTAAATAGAGGTGTTTATATTTTATCCTAGAGATATTAGGGGGCAACTGAAATTTGTTGAGTTGGGGTATGACATGGTCAGAATTATGTTAATAGAAACTAACTTCAGCAGCTATGTGTAGGAGGGATTGTAATGGGGAGAGACGTGAGACCAATTGCAATAGCTCATGTGAGATGTGATGGAGGTCAGAACTAAGTGGAGAGAAGGGGCTAACTGGGAGAGATGTGGTAGAGGTAGAAACAGCAAGATTTGGCAACAGACTAGAAATGCAGGATAAGAGAGAAAGAGGATTTGAGGATGACACTAAAGTTTAAACCTGGGAAACTGAATGATGATGCCATTGACAGAAATCAGGAAGTTTAGAAAAGGGTTAGGTTTTGGGGAAAAGAGAATGAGTTCTATTTTGGACCTGTTGAGTTTTAGATGACTTGGGGACAGCCAGTTTATAATGTCCAATAGGTATTTGGTGATGGGAGACTGCAGAAGAAGAGACTAGGGTTGCATGCTTAAATGTGGAAATTATCTGTACAGAGATGATCAAACCCATGGAAGCTGATGAAGTCACTACGAGAGAAGAGAACCCAGGATGGAACATGTATAATGATCAGATGTGATACAGGTGATCCAACAAAAGAAACTGAGGAGTGGGAAGAGAATCAGGAGAGAGAAGTATTACAAAAAACCAAAGGGGAGAGATTATACAGAAATGAATGAACAGCATTTATAAAGCTCTCACTGTGCAAAGCACTGAGATACAAATAGAAAAGCAAAGAATACCTGCTCTCAAGGAACTCACATTCTAATGGGAGAGACTGTGCATATGGAAGGTTTCAGTTAAAAGTCATATCGAAAAGTCCCGTGGTCCTTAAGGTACATCAGCAAAGTCCCTTCTTTGATGTCATTTCCGCTGACATGTAATTGAGTAAATAAGGGGATTTACCCAGAATTTTGAGCCCCTTAGGTAACCTGGGGCCATGGGAAAGATATTGAAGTATAAGCAAGTGTAGAGGCTGGCATACCTCAGTTCTTCAGAATCCTTATATGAGAGGGAATGAGGTATTGTAGCATGTTATACAAGGTGTTCCTAAAGTCTGGACACATAGGGAAAATGCATATTTTCAAGAAATGAATGAAATTTTCAGCAACACTTTATTTAATTGGAATATTAACAAATAACGTCTTCAATATGATTTCCATCATCTGTGATGCAAAGATTGCAAGATTCACATGAACTCGATGCAATAACTCCACATTGCTGTCATTTGCCTATGTGTCCAAACTTTAGGAACACCCTGTATAGTGACGGACTAAAAGTCAGGAAGACCTGAATTCAAATTCTTCTGGCACATAATAGCTTGCTTATTCCATACGAGTTCCTTCTTTCATTCTCTTTATCTCAAAACCACTTGACAATATTCCCCCCGCCCCCAACTCTCTCTTTTCTTCCTCAATCTCTGATAAAGAGGAGACCCTTCTCCTTGCCAAGGCCATTCTTTGACACCTGCCCTTGCTCTATCCCTTCTCATCTTAGACAGATCATCCCTTCAACTACCATCCCCATCTTCAACCTCTCCCTACTTGCTGATTCCTTCCCTACTGCCAACAAATATAACCAAACCTCCACCATTCTTTGGAATACTGTTGTGCTGTAAGAAATGACAAGCAGATGGACTTCATTATAACTTGGAAAGACTTACATGAACTGATGCTGAGTGAGGGGAGCAGAACTAAGAGAACAGTATACGCGATTACAGATACATGGTCTCTGTAAGAAGGACTAACTTTTATAGACTTGGCTCTGCTCATCAATGCAAGGTTCAAAGACAGCTCCAAAAGACTCATGATGGAAAAAGCTATGCACATCCAGAGAAAGAATTACGGAGTCTGAATGCAGATTGAGGCAAACTATTTGCTCTCTCTTTTTTTCTTTTTTCTCCTTCATTTTTGGTTTCGTTTCTCCTTTCTCATGATTCATTCCATTGGTTATAACTCTTTACAACTGGACTATTATGTAAATAAGTTCAATGTGAAGGTATATGTAGAACCTATATCAGATTACATGCCGTCTTGGGGGAGGGAGGGAGAGAAAATTCGGAACTCAAAAACTTGTGGAACTGAGTGTTGTAAACTAAAAATAAAAAAATAAATTAATAAAGAAAACCCTCTACCATTCTTAAAAAGAGATTTCACTAGACCCTGACCATCCCCTCAGGCTATCATCCCATATATCTCTTTCTTTTTTCATCTAATGTGCCAGAAAAAAAAGAAACTGTCTACTCTTGCTTCCTCTTCTTCTTTTCCTTTCATACCTCAATACTTTGTAATCTGCCTTTCTTCTTTTTTTTTTTTTTTGAGGTAATTGGGGTTAAAAGTGACTTGCCTAAGGTCACGCAGCTAGTAACTGTCAAGTATCTGAGGTCACATTTGAACTCAGGTCCTCCTGACCTCAGGGCTGGTGCTCTGTTCAGTGCACTACCCAGCTGCCCCTACAGTCTGACTTTCAGTTTCATCATTTAGCTGAAATTGCTCTTTCCAAATTTATGAACACCCTGGGCCTCAGTTTCTTAGTAGGTCTTTATGCTTCCTTAATAACCTGGGGGGTAACTAGAATTGGTAGGGGTCTGTGAGTGCTTGCTACCTCCTATGAATATTTGTTTGTCTTCTCAAATAATACTGTTGTTTTTGACTGCCCTTACCTCATATGTTGTTTTTCTTCCTGGGAAGGGTTGGAGTTTTGGATGCACATAGTGGAAGTGAGGGTAATGGAATAAAAGTTTCAGTAATCAAGGAAAGATATGATCAATCAAGAAAAAGCAGCTTGCCAAGCATGAGGGCATTCCTTTAGGGGCATTTAACCACCAAGGAGAGGAACAGCACAAAGCAATTTTACAGAGTCCAAAAGTCACTTTTGTTTATGCAAATGAAAGTGTGTTATTAAGAATAAATTGAAAACTTAATCCACTGTTCTACTTTCAGGAAGGTGAACTGTACATTCCGAAGCAGACATAACTGGGCAGATGTGGTGGCAAGTTGGAACTCTTATGCCATCTTCTAGAACAAGAAAGAGTGACACAGGTCAATGGGGACACCATATGGAGTTACATTTTGGAGCTTGAAATACCTACTTCAGTAAGTTTACTTTTTTTGATACTAAAACTTTGTCTTATCCCTGAAAAGATACAAGATTTTGCTTAAACAGAATAAGAAGTTTTAAATTTCTGATCAGAGTCTACGGTGAGATAGGAAAAAATTATGAATGCTGGTCATTCAATTTGAAGCCCCACAGAGGCCTCGTAGAGGTAGGAAAGGTATTCAGACTTTCCTATCCATCTTCCCTTCCATTTATCACTAGTGCTTTCTAAGTGGATGGTTCTATAATATTGATGGCTAGCATTTTTATAGCATTTTAAGGTTTGGTTTTTTTTTTTTGAGGGGGGAAGGCAAGGCAATTGGGTTTTAGTGACTTGCCCAAGGTCACAGCTAGTAAGGGTATCAAGTGTCTGAGGCTGGATTTGAACTCAGGTTCTCCTGACTCCAGGGCCAGTGCTCTACTCACTGCGCCACCTAGGTGCCCCCATTTTAAGGTTTGCAAAGCAGTTTACAGATATTATCTTTTTTTTATCCTCATAACAACTCCCCCATTTTACAGATAAGAAAACTGAAGTAGACAGTGGTTAAGTGACTTGCCTAGAATCACAGAGCTAGTTAGTGTGGAAGGCCAGATTTGAATGTAGATCTGGTCATTCTATTCACTGAGAGATCTAGCTGATTTCTCCCATTCCACTAATTCAATTAAATAAATTTTAAATGTTCAGTAAATGTTTATTAAACACCAACTGTATTATAATAACAATCATTCAATCAATAGAACATTTATTAAGTGCCTACAATATGTCAGACTTGTGCAAAGTGCTGGGGATACAAAAAAGAGACAGAAGACAGTCCCTGCCCTCAAGGAGCTTATAATCTAATGTTGAGGCAACATGCAAACAAATGTATGCAAACAAGCTATATTCAGGTTAAATAAAAAATTATTAATGGAGGGAAGGCACTAAAATTAAGAAAGGTTGGAGAAAACTTCCTGTAAAATTGGGTTTTTAGTTGGGCCTTAAAGGAAGCCAGGGAGGTCAGTGGTCAGAGCAGCCATATTCCAACAGCCATAACAGAGAAATAAAAGACAGCACCCACACAAAATTTACTTATTGTAATAAAGTTTATTGTTGTAGACTTGAAATTATAAATGCCCCATCTGTGGATAATAAAGCTAAGAATATAGTTGCTGGTTCTCTTCACGTCTTTTTGTGTGAGAGCTGTTCTTAGCTGGCCTTTGGGATTTCTAGGTCTTGTCTTTGACAATTGGGGAACAAGTCACCATGAAGGGT
This sequence comes from Phalanger gymnotis, assembly GCA_028646595.1. Classification (NCBI taxonomy): domain Eukaryota; kingdom Metazoa; phylum Chordata; class Mammalia; order Diprotodontia; family Phalangeridae; genus Phalanger; species Phalanger gymnotis. The sequence continues at coordinate 328,144,325 of CM053623.1, read as the reverse complement.
AATATGTAACCTTAGTCTACAGGAAATAGAACAGTAGCTCCCCTAGTAGCTTACAATAGACCAGAATTGACAGAGTTCTAAAATTTTCTTTATATTTCACTTTAAATGGAAGAAAGTTCTATATGGGAGCTAGTGAATAATCCTATCTGACCGAAATGAAGGATTCACAGGAAGGAGAAGTAGGGAAGTACCTGATTTTTTTTTGGAGGGGGTGGGTCTTAAGTATGAACATTATTTAGCAGGCAGTGGGGAGCCATTGAAAGAGTTTGAGCTGAAGACCAACAAGATTCATGTTGGGGAAGGGATAATCACAACAAAACGTTAGGAGAATAATTTTAGAAGGAAAAAAAAAAAGTCCTGCCAATTTCTTTGGCAGACCTTCTTAAGGCTTTGAAAGTGTCTTTGTTTCTTTACCGAAGGTGTCAAACTTTCTAGGGCAGCCTTGACCAGCAAAACTCCAGGCATACCAGGTAGCTGGATTCTATAGTATCTCTGATAATTGTTGGATAATTGTTCCTACTCCCTCAACCACTGGGGCCCATAATCCAAAAAAAGAGCCTGCCTGAAAAGCTATTAAAAAAAATTCCATGGAGATCTTTTGCACTCAAGTGTAGAAAAGAAGAATTGATTTTTGTGAAATCCTGGAATAGGAACCAAGATAAAAATTTTCACGCAAATGCACAGCTGCTTTTGACTTGCCCAGAACTCTGAACATTTTCTGATTTATGGTTTGTTATTGGGTTCTCCTCTACTGAGCATGAGTTGTCTCTTGCCTCTGCTTTAAATGAGCCTGTAATTATGGTTTAATTATTCCTGGTCTAAAACCATTAAATTGTTGGGTTTAAAAAGCGTACCTTTCTTTTCACCATTAATAACTATTGTTGGTTAGTTTCCCACCCCACCCCCAGACATTTGTTTTTTAACCTTCTTAGTACAAAAGCTCAATGGCTATGGAATATAACTATGTATTCTTTATGAGTTAAAAGATAAGGGAATTGAATGACAAATTATAACTCCAGATGGGCCATGCTTACTGGCAGAGAGATGATGGACTAGAGTTGTGGAATGAGCCATATATTTTCAGACACAGCTAATATAAGAATTAGTTTTGCTTGATTATATGTATTTGTTACAAGGGAGTGTTTTTCTTTGGGGTGTGGGAGAATTCCCTTCTAACTTCCTACCCTGCACCTTGGCTTGGAAGTCTTGAAGTCTTAAAGCATAAAGACCAAACTTCATTACAATTAATTTCCAGGATTTGTTTAGAAATCACTTTTTTTGATGGTAATTTTGTCATTCTATTCATTTGAAATAAGTAGAGCAGCTCTAGGCTAGATGTATATTTTCACATCTCCAAATAAAAGTATCCAAAACAGAAACCATTATTCCTCCCTCCATACCTACTGCTCTCCCAAATTCCATTTCTGTTGAGGACACCATCATTGTTGCAGTCACATAAGCTCAAAACCTTGGAGTCATCTTTGACTCTTCCCCTTCTCTTATCCCTCCCTATCTCTGATCAGTCGTTGAGTCTTTTCGATGCTACTTCTACATCTTTCACATCAATCCCTTTCTTTCCATTCACAGCAACACTACTGCAGTTTAGACCTTTATCACCAGTCACCTGGACTATTATAATAGCCTCCTAATTGCTCTCCCTGCTTCTAGTCTCTCCCCTCACCAATCTCCTTCTAGATAGCTGCCAATTAACCTAGAAAAGAGGTCTGATTGTATCACTCCTTCTCAGAATGACTCCCAGTTCCTTTGAGGATAAAGAACAAACTATTGCTTGGACTGGCCACAATCTTAGCTCTAAAATGTGGCTACAACCTGTCTTTTAAAAATTCATATTGCTTCCTTCGGTCACTCTACATCCCACCTAATCTAACCTGTTAGCTATACTCTTAACTTGGTATTGTCACTTTCTTGTCTACACCTTCGCACACACTATCTCCCATGCAGAGAATACGTTCACCCGTCACCTTTGCCTCTGAAAATCCTTAGCTTCCTTAAGGCCTGATCAGCTAGTGAGATGCCTCTGGGAAGCTTTTCGTTAAAACCCTAACTATTGGTTCTTGCTCTTTCCTCCAGTTACCTTCTTTATATTTCTTTATCCATGCAATGCTGTTTCCCAGCAGTTGAATATAGGCTTCTAAAGAGCAGAGATCACCTTGCTTCTCAAATACAGCAGGCGCTAAATAAATCTTTGTTGAATTGACTCTTTAAAGTGATGGCTGTTGTTGTCGTTCAGTTGTTTCAGCTATGTCTGACTCTTTGTGACCCCATTTGGGGTTTTGTTGGCAAAGATACTGGAGTGGTTTTCAATTTCCTTCCCTGGCTCATTTTACAGATGAGGCAACAGAGATATATAGGTTAAGTGAGTTGTCCTGGGTCACCCAGCTAGAAAGTGACAGTACTTGTTTTAAAGGGTCAGGAATCAATCAATCAGGAACTTAAATCTAACTCCTCATTTTCAGCGATACTAGTATGTTTATATGTAATTTGAATATAAGCTTACATTTTCAAAAAGGACTTTGTAAAACCAGAGAGTGGAAAAATGTTTTAGAGGTCCCAATGGTTTGTTTTGAAGGGTGCAAAGTCCCAGAAAGAGTATGATCTGAAATGCCTGGAGATGCCCAGGATACTGTCAGTTTTCATAATGAGGAAGGCAACTTTCCAATTCATCTGCTAAGAACATAGCCCAATTCCACATCCTCAGAGTGACCCATCTGTGAGCCTTGTCTCCTGGGACAAAAGTGTCCCTATTACTTTATGGAACCAGGCCGAAAGTGATGAGCATTTCACACTGGCATTCTTGTTAGGAGCTGGCAGGTTCACAGTCAGTGTGGTTGTTTCCCAAAGTATGTGAATGGACTTTAGCTTCACATCATTAAAAGTGTGCAGTGTGTCAAGAAGAAAGGATTCCTTGGGGGAAGGGGCTATAAGTTTTAATTATTCAAACACATGCAAGATTATACAGCCCCAAAGACTCTATTTATAAGACTCCCTTCCTGAGACGGTACAATAGGCTGGATTCTCCCCAGTCTGTGTGGTGGTCCCTGGTATTAAGGGAGGTGCTGAGAAGAGACCTTAACTCTTTCATGCTAAATGATCTTTTGGTCCATTATTGCTGTAAGGAAAAACAAAAAAAGAAAAAAAGAAGAGAAGCTACAAATTACAGGACCCCTAAGCAGTAGAGCTAGAAGAGACTTCAGAAGTCAAATAGTCCAACCTACCCTCATGTAATAGATGGGAGGAGAAAAGAGGAAATGTGACTCCTTTAAATCCCAGAATTAGTTCTTTAAGAATCTGCTGTGGTAATTGATTTATGTTATTAATGCTTTTTATTAATTATTTTCTTAGCTTAAAAACCTATTTTGAGCTTGATTCTCCTCTGTGTTCTAGTTACTTTGTGGTTTAAAAAAAATAGATCCATTAACGTTGTCAGTGTGCTAACGGGTCTTTTGGTACAGCACTAAAACCGTGTAAGGAATGACTTATGCCCTTGTAAGAAAACCACTACTTAGCATACATACGCAGCCAGGTGCTCTCCTGGTGTTTTGGATAATAGTGGTCAGCCAGTGGAAAATTGTTAGCCTGGCACTCCCCCTGCTGGGCATAGTTGTAAGTAGCATGGGGCAGATGGGGTTTTATCCTAGGGTACTTAGTGATATGTGAGACTTGATTCTTCCTCCTTGCTGAGGTCTTCTGGAAGTGTGAGGGAGCTACTTACACAGGTCACCCTCCTTGGGGTCCAGTCATCATGAGGCCTTTCTCTCAAGGATTTCCTTTTCTCCAACCCTTAAAAGCAGGGTCAGGACTCACGATTGCAACATGATTGTACCCTGTGTGAAAAGTGAGAGTGTCCTTTGAGCCACTATTCAAAATACAGTGTGGGACAGTGGACAGGACAGTGGTATATGAGGACACAGGTCCAAAATCCTGGCTCTCCGGTACCTTTCTGGCCCTTTGTTTCTTCATGTGCAAAAAGAGAATGTTGGATAAAGTGAACTCTAAGGTTCATTTTAGGTCTAAGTCTGTGGTCCTGAGACCCTGTGGCACAGTTTCAACAAGTTAAGGCTCTGCTGCATTGGAGCAGTGGGTTGGGGGTGGGGGATAGAAGGGCCAGTGGCTATGGAAGAAAGGAAACAAGCATTTATTAAATGTTTTCTATGTTCCAGGTGCTTTACAAATGTTATCTCATCTGATCCTCACCACAATCCTGAGAGGTAGTGTTATTATTAGCACCATTTTATGGTCATTCTTCCTTTGTCCTCAAAGAGGACCAATGACGTCTTACCACCATTTTACAGTTAAGATGACAGAGATTTAGGTGACTTAGCCAAGATTACCCATCTAGTAAATATATGAAGTCAGATTTAAATGTGGATCTCCCTGACTCTAGACATAGTGGTCTATCTTCTACACCACCTGGGTGGCTGACCTGAGGTAGGCAAAATAGGCACTGGAGAAAATCTAATGGTAAGGGTTTACTGGTCTCCATTACTGCAAAGAATTGCTGAGGGCCATAAAATATCAGTAGCTTAAACAATGTAAGGAATAATGATAAATTATTTAACTGAGCATGAGGGTATTAAAATTGATATTCAACAGATCTATGCTCTCATGAGGTGAATGGACCACGAGCCTAAAGGAAAAAAAAATGAATGTGTATGTCTGTATGTCTGAATGTCTATATGTATCAATGTATGAATCGATCAGTCAACTAGTATTCCCTGCGTGCTTATGATATATTCCTGTCATTGAGTTGTTTCAGTTGTGTCTGGCTCTTCATGACCCCATTTGGGGTTTTCTTGGCAGAGATACTAGAATGATTTGCCATTTCCTTCTTCAGCACATTTTACAGATGAGGAAACTGAGGCAAAAAAGATTAAGTGACTTGTCTAGGGTCACACAGCTAGTAAGTGTCTGAGGTCATATTTGAAGTCAAGAAGATGAGTCTTCCTGACTCCAGGTCTGGTGTCCTATCTGCTGTGCTACCTATACCTGCCTGTATGATACACCAAAATAAGCATAATGTTTCTAGGAATTTACAATTTAGTTGGGAATGTAAGACAGACATGAAACAGCTAGGGAAAGATCAAGTACTTAATTGTGTACAGTCTATAGGAAAAGTGGTAGGTCAGAAAGGAAAGGCATCACCAGAGGTGGAGTGATATGAAACAAGAGAGAGATTTAAGCTGATCCTTGTATAAGACCTCCACTGTAGGAGGCCAGGGTAGGGGAAAGATGGCCTGGATCTGTATAGACTTCTGGGGTTTGGAGGCTTTTTTCTCACTTTCTCAGGGAAGGAAACTTCAGTCAGTTCTGCGACTACTTGATATTTGTGTCCCTAAAAATCTCTACACTATGAAAATCCCTCAGTAAAACAAAACACATCGGGGGAAAGAGGGGAGATGAGGGAAATGAGGTGGGGCATAGCATTCAAAAACTTCATCAGTGAGACATTAAAAAAAAGATAGGAACCTAATAAAAACCAGCGGCACAGTTTTATACATTTTAAATATTAACAAATTCTCTTCATAAACACAATAGTGGCTATCTATAGCCTTGGATTGCTTACTAGTCAGCTTGTGCCATACTTCCCACAGGGCACAGAGGCTGGCAAAGTAAAGCTGATGTAGGCTCGAGGCTGGCCTCAGTGAGAGGCAGCTCTGGAACCTCACCATGGTGGAAGACGGGAGAGAAGTGGAAGGATGGAGAGAGGGAAAGAGGGAAAATGGGAAGGGAGAAGAGGAAAAGGAGGAAGGAGGAAAGGGAGCTAGGAGAAGAGAGAAAAGGGAAGGGGAAAATGGGAAGGGGGGAACCAGCCCTCCTCAGCCCACAGCTCCCACTGCACCAGAATATATACCATAAATAATGATACTTTATCTGGAAGAAGACGTTGGAAAGGTTGCTGCTTGTGAGTTATTGTGAAGTACAGCAGTTTTTTATGAGAAGCTGTTTGGTGTCAAACTCACATAGAAATGGGGACCACTAATCCATATATAAAGATCCCAGTGGGCTGCATTATCAACAGTTTTAAAATATAATGTTATTTATATTTTTATTTATTTTGCTAAATATTTTTCAATTATATTTTAATCTGACTTGGGTGGCACTCTACAGGGTGTTCCTAAAGTCTGGATGCATAGGCAAAAATGCATATTTTCAAGAAATGAAATGAATGAAATTTTTATTTAATTGGATTATTAACAAATAACATCTTCAGTATGATTTCTATCATTTGTGATATGCTTTGCAAGATTCACGTGAACTCAATGCAGTAACTCCACATTGCCATCAATTGCCTATGTGTCCAGACTTTAGGAATACCCCGTAGAGCGTTTCAGGCTTTGTGTTCAAGACCTCTGGTGTAGTGGATAGAAAAGCAGACTTCAAGCCAGAAAGACTTGGGTTGACATAATATCAATAAAATCCTAGGTCCATTCCCTAACCTCATAAATGTTCACATATGTAGCCTCTAGGGGTATGCTTCCACCCAAATATGGGTCTCCCTAGACAATTTTAATACATATTCAAACATTCTAGTATTTTGTCCCAGTTAATCTGCATGCCATTATAGATATATAGATAAATACACAGAGAGATGCTATTATTTTCCACAGCCAGCCTCTGTGGAACTACTGGCTTGGTCCTGGGCTAAGTCTGCCCTGTCTCTTTTTTTTTTTTTATATGTACACACATATATATGTATACCTATATATAGACACACATAAACATATATACATAAATATATACACATATACACATATGTATACACACATGCATATTCCCTTCAGCTACCCAAATATTGAGGTCTCATGAATCCTACATATCATCCTTCCCTGTGGGAATGTAAACAAAACAGTTCAACTTTAGTAAGTCCCTTGCAGTTTCTTTTTCTTTTTCTTTGTTGCCTTTTCATGCTTCTCTTGCTTCTTGTGTTTGAAAGTCAAATTTTCCATTCAACTCTGGTCTTTTCACTGAGAAAGATTGAAAGTCCTCTATTTTATTGAAATTCCATATTTTGCCTTGGAGCATGATACTCA
>CM053623.1:328118499-328137173 GCA_028646595.1 Phalanger gymnotis | reverse complement strand
ATGCCCTGTCTCTTTTTAATCCAGCTATTTTCAAGAATACATAGAATCAAACACCAGGAATCACAAAATTTACAAAATTTCAAAGTTAAGAAGGATATCGACAATGATCTGGTCCAATCCATACCTCTATGGCGTATCCAGGAAGTGTTGATCCGGGCTCTGCTTGAGATCTTCCTCCCAAGGTAGCTTGTTTCACCTTTGAAAACCTCTGATTATCATAGAGTTTTCTTTGCATCAAGCCTACTATTGCCTCTTTGCGATGTTGACCTAGTTCTGTTCTGGGAGGTCAAGCACAACACAAGTTTCCTCCACATGATAGTCCTTCAAATACTTAAAGGTGGGTATCATATCTCCCCCAAGTCTTTTCTACAAGCTAAACATTCCCACATCCTTTAATATTCCTACAAGGGTAACACGTTAAGCCACCATCTTGTCTTTGTCTTTTACTTACCTTGTGTAACCATGGGATTTCACTTAGCTTCCCCAACCCTCAGTTTCCATATCTGTATAATGGGGATAATAATCTGAATACTACCTTTCTCAGGTAATACTGAAAAGTGAAATGCTATGTAAAGCACTTTGCAAATATAAAAACCCTAGATAAATGTTACCTATTTTGATCCTGGGTGCCATATTTTTTTTTTTTTTGGAGTGGGGTAGGCAGGGCAGTTGGGGTTAAGTGACTTGCCCAAGGTCACACAGCTAGTAAGTGTGGCAAGCATCTGAGGCTGGATTTGATTGCAGGTCCTCCTGACTGTAGGGCCAGTGCTCTACTCACTGCACCATCTAGATGCCCCTCACAGGTACCATATTAACAGGGTTTCTTCAGAAGAGGAAGACCTTGTTCTCCCAAGAAAAACAGAGGCCAGTAAACTCTTGTGGAGTACAGCAGTGCTGTGAAGGTTGACCAGAGTATGGGACAGAGGGGCTTTCCTGGCATCCTGTTAGCATTTTATAAATGAGGTGTAATGTCTTGAAGTTGTTAGTAGAAAACAAGTGGCTAATGTAGCCCACAAGCCTGACACCTTGGAATGGGGAAATAGATGCATGCAATTAGGATGCAATGCAGCCTGGCACTCTCTAAATTGCACTCTCTGAAGCAAAGGCTTATTTAAATCCAAATAAATGCATTGGCTCAGAAGAAAAGGTCACAGGGCAAGAATTTGCAAATCACAGACACTACTAACAAGAATGGAGTGGGTCCCTTTGCCTTTCCTCATCCATTCAGCTTCTCCATTTTTTATCTACCCTACACTAAAATTAGATATAGGATAGAAGATAGAGATCCTACTTATTTATTGATTAAATATTCAATAAGTTTCAACTGGCCTATATGCAGTTGAAGAAGCCTGGTTTACTAGGGAACAGAAGCCATGCCCTGGACTTGGACTTATGGGTCCAAATCCTTCCTTTGACACACCCTGGCTATGTCACTTAACTTCTCATTCACTTAAGCTCTCTGCACCTCAGACGACAAAGGGCTTCTTTACTAAATCATAGACCTGTGGGAGTTCCCTTTGCTGACAGGTCTATGTGGGATATAAAAAGGAAGCGAAGAAGCATTTCCTGTCCTCATGGAATGTACCATTTAGAAGGGGGTTAGGACACAAATTCGGGTAACTATAATGCCTGACAACACAGTGTGATAGAGAGGTACAAAACTTGGTACTATTTGAGACCCTAAAGGAATGTTATTACCAACAGAAGGAATCAAGGGAGGCTTCATAGAGGAGATGGTGTTTGAAATGGACTCTAAAGGATGGGTTGAAGTTCAAAGAAATGGAGGTCAGAGACCTTTTGGCACATGTAGGAGGTAATAATCCAGTTTCTTCTTTGACTCCACCAATTTCCTTTGTCTCAAATATTGAACCGATTTTGTTTATTCTTCCTTGGTAATGCTTCTCCAATTGGTCTTATTTTTCCTATTCCCATTGTCATTACATTACTTTGAGCCCTTATCAAATCATATGTAGACTAATGTGATAGTCTTCTAACTGGTCCCTCTGTTTGCAGTCTGTCTCTTTTCTGCTTCCACCAATAGCTAAGCGGTCCTTCCCTTAATCAAAAAACTTCAGATGGTCCCTATTGTCTGGAATAGAATATAACCTTCTTAGATTGGTACTCAAGGCCCTGTCTAATCTGGTCCTCCTTTATAGAGTTATTTACTGCTTCTCCCCAAAATAAACCATTTCGGCTAATCAAACTGGTATACTCACTGTCCCCAAAAAGGAACCTTGACCATGTGGAGAATCACAGGACCTCAAAGTAGGAAGGGACATCCAAAATCATACCTGACCAAGACCCTTTCCTACAACATATCTGACAAGCTGCACATGACTTACAGGACCACACAAGGAAGGGGTTGTGCAGACTTTCCCTGAAACTCTCCAGTTGTGGAAGCAGGCTAAGGACCCCTGATCTCTCCTTTAGGAATATTAAAAAAGCATGTTTCTCAGTATCTTCACCTGTGGCCTCTAAATTAATCTGAATGGAAAAACCTTATTGGTCTTTTTCTAACTATCAATTCAGGGAAACTGTTCTATCCGAAATCTTTTTATATTATCCTTATCAAAGGCTTATCCAGTTTCTAACCCACCCCTAGGCCCTTCCTCAAGGCCAGGTAGGTTGCATAGTGGATAGAATACTGCGCGTGGAGTGAGGAAGGCTCATCTTCCTGAATTCAAATCTGACCTCAGATATGTATTAGCTATGTGACCCTGGGCAAATCATTTAACCCTGCTGACCTCAGTTTCCTCATCTGTAACATGAGCTGGAGAAGGAAATGGCAAACCACTCTAGTGTCTCTGCCAAGAAAACCTTAAATGGGGTCACGAAGAGTCAGAAAGGACTGAAAACTGAAAATGACTGAACAAGAAAGCCTTTCCTCCCTGATGAGCCCACAAAGGACTCTTTCCTGAAGTGATTAGAGTAATGATCAGAGTATGAGAAGGAAAACATTCTCAATTAATTCACTTAATGGAACTATCTCTTGAATTTACCTTTGACCAGCAGAAAGGAGAATGCTTGTAAAAAGTGTTCAAAGGGGAATTGGATAGTTTTAGGAAAACATTCTCTGAAATATGCTGAAAGTGAAGTGGCTGTTTTTCTCTGTGATGAAGCAAACTGTTAACTGAACTGTTAACTAAACTCTAAACCTTCACTCAGTCCTAACTGTGGAAATCTATTATTTGAAAATATTATAAATTGTAACTCCAAAATACCCATGTTAGGAAGGTTTTTAGAACTGGGCCGGTGGTGGTGGGGTGGGGTGGGGAACTGCCTATTTTCGGATCTCTCTCTTTAAGTCATTGTATAGAATTAGCTCAATCTAAATGAATATCAATTGTTTCTCTCAGGCTTGTGTCTAAAACACAGAGTACAGAATTTTCTTTCATGTAATGATGAGGAACCTCTATTCCAAATTCCATTTCTAAATTTTTCTACTGGTTAGAAAGTTTTTTCTAAACCTAAATTGATATTTGTGGTGAAGACAGATGATTCAGGTTATCAGACCTTAGATAAACTACATCTCAGGCTTCTGAAAGGATCAGTATTTGTGAGAATCTAAGACTCTAGTGTTGTACTTTTGAATTTTTTTGCCATGCTTTACTCCAGTCAGTCCTTCTTTATGATTTGCCATGGACTATTCAGACCTACATATTACCAGATTCCAGCACAATCTGTGGGCTTAATTCTTGCCAATATGCATATAAAATAACTTTATTCTGTCTTTCCATAACAATAAAACAACTCTAATGAAACCAAATGTCTGTCCTTCTCCATTGCCCCCAGTCTTTGTTATAATAAACAGTATTTATTGATACCATAATCCAGTATGACAGTTGGGAGAGACAATTCATAGACCCAAAGGCTCATAGATTAGAACTGGTAGGGATAATAGAGGTTATCTAATCCATTCTTATCATTATACAGATGAGGAAATTAAGGCCTATGGAGGCTAAGTTCTTTGCCTGAAGTCTTATAAATAATAAGTGGCAGAGCTGAGATTAAAATCTAATTTTTTTTGACACCACATCTTGCATATTCTCCATATTTCACAGGAAATGTTCGAAGTGTGTATCCAGGAAATCTAGTTCTGGCTTATATGTTGGAAAAGGAGAATCTGGGAAATGTCTTTCATTATTACATCCTCGCCTCCACTTGTTCATAGCAATCCCCTAGCAGGAAATATCTTGACCTCCCTCCCTACTTCTTTGTCCTATTCATTTTTGAATATCTGATTTAAGCCTGTGATCTCTCTTTCCTTAACTCTTACAAAGGTACTTGAGGCATTCAGTATTCAGCTGTTGTTGGCTAACTTTTTCCATGTGCACATTGCCCATCTAGACTGCAATGATTTCCTGGTGGGCAGAGACCATGTTTTAGATTGCTTTTGTATCCCCTCTTCATATTTTGTTACATGATGGCTAGTCAGATAGCAAAAAATATACCAGTCATGTAAGGAGAGCAAGAGATAATAGATGGACAATCCACTGGCATCCATACAATGTTGAGAGCTAAAGAAAGGCCTCTGGCATGTTGGGTGGACCCCCATGAAGGATTTACTAGAACATATTGATATGAGTTGTGTAGCATGAGAAGGCTTGAGTAAGTTGCAATCTGTACTTCGGGTGAAATGAGGGATGAGATCACAAATCATCAAAGTAAGTTTTAGAGTATTTCATCTAATAGACAAAGAATAGGAAGGGAGGGAGAGGGCATGACAGAGCTCACACTATACTTAGATACCATATGGAAGAATATGAAAGAAGTAACCTCAAGAAAGACTGCTGTCATGTCAAACGAAGAGGCATAATAGTAATAAGAGAGTAGAGATGAACCAAGGATGACTTTCTACCATCAGAACACCTAATGGTGCTGCACTATCCATCTGGCCAGGCATAGGTGTGCACATTATCAGCCCATTGCTCACTCATTCCATAAGAAAAAATAGATAGAGAGACAGAGAGACAGAGAGAGAGAGAGAGAGAGAGAGAGAGAGAGAGAGAGAGAAGAGCTCTGTAAGGTGAGAGGGAGGAACACATTGGGACAGAGATTGATTGAAACTTAGAAAAATGCAAAAAAATCTTCTGCTCACCATTTCTGGCTTGTCAATAGATCTGAAATCTTTGATTCATGATTATATGAACCAGTGTCAATCACTAGTCATGTGATTATTGAACACATTATAGACAGAGTAGTGATATGGGTAGGGGATAGCAAATTAGGAACAATGTACAACACACAACAGGACAATGTTGTGAAATGTATACTGGACTGGGCACCATTAGATCTTGGTACTAGCCCCAGTAAATTGACTAAACCGTCTGTCTATATGATTTTGAGCAAGTCATTTCTAATAACTTGAGAAATGAGACTGGCCCTCATTCTCCTCACAAGGTTAGACAAGATGATTTCCAAGGCACCGTCCAGCTTGAACATTCTATGAGTCTAATTCAAATTCATTGATGGTGATCAATTCTAAGTTTCTAGCAATCCAATGGAAAAAATGTCAAGGTTATGCCATCTCTTCCAGGAATCAGTCTCTCTCTCTCTCTCTCTCTCTCTCTTTCTCTCTCCCTCTCTGTTTTATTCTAATCTGCAAGGTTTAGACAAAGCTACAGTTTGAGCATCATATAAATACATGAGTAAACTAACCAATTGACTTCTGTAGCAACAATCTGCTAGCAGCTACTGTGGCTGTGTAAGACCAACAACAACCAGCACCACAGAGGGGCTACTAACACAGGTTCTTTTGATCTGCTTTACTAAGGAAAGTAACTTTAAGGGGTTAACAATCTTATTTTAATCACACATAAAAAGATAACTCACTTAGTTCAGGAGGAAAAGCCAGCACTCTGAACTTCAAAACAAATACAACAAATTACAGAGACAATGTAAACAGACCAGATCACAATTCATAGTTACCAAGAAAGCATCAACATCTGGGTTTACAAGCCAGGGGGCTCTTAACAACGGCTGCCCAGAGTCTCTTCAAGTCACATGCCACTCTTCCAGTGAGTGAGAGCCCCAAGGAAAAATGCCAACCTCTTGAGTTTATATATTCTGTTCAGGGTCAAAGGGCGTCACAACATGCAGCTCATCTATGTGACTTAAAAGCGTCACAAACATGTGACTTAAACCCACTTGGCTTATAAGCCTCTGGCTTCACAAATATGTGACTCAAACCTATGTGAACTAGGCTTTCCCTTGAGGCAAAGATGTCATCACAGACTGCTGATTTAATCAAAGAAACAAAGGCTAGACTCTTCAAAGGCACTTGATTAAATAAGTGCTAAAAGAGAATACAGTAAAAGAAAGTCCCACCTTAATTACCAATACAACTTCCTAAGATGGCTAATATTTGATTGTTTTGGATATTTGATGAGCAGTAAGACAGAGCACTGCTTAGACTTTAAGTACAGAATGAGAGTGGCATGAGTTGACAAATGTTTGCGTGAAAAAGATCTGGGGGTTTTAGTGGACTACAAGTTCAATTATGAGCCAATAAGGAGGCATGGCAGCCAAAAAAACCTGGTCGTGATCTCCTGTAGTATTGGGGAAGATGAGAATCCTACTATCCTCTGACTTTGTCCAACCCCATCTAGCATATTGTATTTAGTTTTGGGTGCAATATTTTAGGATTAAAATTGATAAACTGTAGCGTGCCCTACCCAGTCTTCTCTTCCCCAGGTGAAACATCCCCAGTCAAAGCAGTAACCTTTGTATGGCCTGCTCTGAAGTCCTTGCATTATACTTGCTCTCTTATAGTTGGATTTTTTTTTTTGTACAGTTTATTGATAGACTTAATTATCTAGGTTTTTTCTCTCTTTTTTTTCATATGGCATGGTGTAGGGGTGGGGAGGAAGGGAAAAACTTAGGGGGAAATTTAAATGATGTAAAAATATAAAATATCAATAAAGTTATTTATTTTTTAAAAGCAAAGTAAAACTAAACTAATAGGTAATTCTGACCTGTCACAAAGGTTTTCCTCGTGTAGTAGAATTTCATGTTATAATTTAATAATTTCTGAATTCACTTCAATCTTTTAAAAAATACATAATTTATTGGGGGGTAGAGATGGTGCCATAGGAGCATGGAATCAAAGCTGGAAGATACCTTAGAGATCATCTGGTTCAACCTACTCACTTAGGGTATTTTTTCCCCTTTTAAAACATTTATTTATGTATTTAAGCATAGAGACTTTTTATTCTTTTTTTTAGCTCCAAATTCTTTCCCTCTTCCTCCCCACCTCTCCCCAACCCAATGAGAAGGCAAGAAAAACAAAACCTCTAACAAACATGTACAGTCATGCAAAACAATTTTTTTCCACATTAGTCATGAATTTTAGATATTTTGAAAAAAAAAGACATTTTAAAGGTTTATTGATATCTTTTGTTTTTTCCACCACAGTCATTTGCAATATATAATCTCCTTCCTCTGTTTTGAAGTCCCTATTGAATCCTGCCTGGTAACAAAAACAATTAAGCAGACCCACAAGGCAATCAAGTGTGACAGTGTATGCTACTTCTACTAAGAGAAGGAAAACATGTTCATCATTTGTGTTCTGAGATTCAGATTCTGGCCCCCTCATTTTACTAATGAGACCACTGAGGCTAGGGGTATTCTGACAAATGTTTAACAACTGGCTCTGCAAAAAAAAAAAAAAACAAAAAACAGTCCCAATCACACTTTTAAGCTTAATTTGCATTACTAACATTTTCTTCATTACTTTGTCAAATCTAGACAATAAACAAGACAATAAATCAAGCCCCAATTTGTAGCATTTTCCAGTCTCTGAGATCTAAATATTTACACTGAAAGTTTAACAATTGGCTCTCAAGAGCTGGTAGAAGCTGGCTCCAGCATACCTCAGACTAAGCTTAGATCAACACCTTATACCATATTCTACAATGCATTCTAAATAAATATGCGACCTTAATGTTAAAGATCATACTATAAAAAAATTAGAAGAGAAAGGGATCCTATACCTTTCCCATTTATGCCTCGGAGATATATTCTTAACCAAATGATAGAGGCAATTATAAAAGATAAATGATGACTTGAAACTGAAAAACTTCTGCACGGAGAACATTAATGCATCTAGGATAAGAATGGAAGTGGTTGAGTGGAAAATCTTTGCATCAAATTTCTCTGATAAAGATTTGGTATCTGAGATACCATGTGTGCGTGTACATATGCAGAACATGCGTGTGCACACACACACACACACCATATAGAATAGCCATTCCTCAACAGATAGTCAAAGGATATAAACAAACAGTTCTTAAAAGAATTGCAAAATATTTACAACCACATGAAAGAATGCTCTAAATCATGAATAATAAGAGAAATGCAAATAAAAACAACCTTGAGGTTTTACCTTACATCTTGCGAACTGGCAAAAAAAAAAATGACAAAAAGGGACAACAGTCAGTGTTGGAGGGGTTGTGGAAGTATAAGCACAGTAATCCATTGTTGGTGGAGCTATGAAATGGCACAACCATTTTGGAAAGCAATTTGGAATTATGCAAATAAAGTTACTAAAATTGCCATATCCATCAAACTAGAGACTCCATTATTGGATCCCAATGTATAGCCCAAGGAAGCCATCAATAAGAAGACAGTCCCCATACACTTCAAAATATTGATAGCAACACTTTTTATGATTACTAAGAACTGGAAACAAAGTAAATGCCCTTCAATTGGGAAAAATGATATATGTGATGAATGCAGAGAAGTATGGAAAAGATCTACACAAACTGATGCAGAGTGAAGTAAGCAGAGCCAAGAAAACAGTATATACAGTAACTATGACCTGCAACCATGCACAAACTAACGTAAATATAACAAAATTATGAAGATCAAGTGGGACTTGAATGAAGAGATATGAGAGAACACCCCCAACTACCCTTTCATGGTGGTAGGAGGTGCATAGTTGTGGACTTTGTAGATGTATTTATTGGTGGTACCGATTTTTTTTTCCTCTTTAAAAAATACTATTTGTCAATGGGATGGCTCTCTGGGCAGGGAATAGGGAGGGATGGTAGGGATAACTTTGGCAATATACAAGATAGAAAATAACTAAAAACTTGTTTAAAATTGAAAAAGCAAAAATATATATAAAATAAATATTTGTGGGAAAATTACTTTTCAGTGTACTTTACTTAAAGTATCTTTTTCTAACTGTAAGAAAAAGATGGTTCTTATTCTAAAGCTGCAATCTCAAATTTTAATAAGTTCATGGCAAAGGTTGTATCACATACAGAATGTCAGAGCTGGAAAGACGCTTGGAGGTTTTCTAGCCTGACCCCATCATTTTGTGGCCGACTGAAGACCAATAGTGGGAAGAGGGGATGCTTGATGCAGTAAGATGTTTTCTAGCACTGTCGTCGGGAGTGATTATTCTCCTTATGCTCTATATAGTGACACACAGTAGCTACAATTTAGACTGATAGTCCAAACTGGACAGACAGCCATAATAAAATCGTTAATAGACAATG
This sequence comes from Phalanger gymnotis, assembly GCA_028646595.1. NCBI lineage: Eukaryota > Metazoa > Chordata > Mammalia > Diprotodontia > Phalangeridae > Phalanger > Phalanger gymnotis. The sequence continues at coordinate 328,127,670 of CM053623.1, read as the reverse complement.
AGCGATACTTTTCCAGGTAACAATAATACTAAAGGCTTTAATTTTGTCTACGCTGCCATTTACCCATACTATGAAGAATGTCCAGTTTGTGGATCAGGGTAGAGAGGCAGCCTTCTGGTACATTGGAAATTTTGAGCCCTAGACTCAAAATCAAAACACTGGCTTCTGGGTCCCAACTCTACCATTTCCTAGCTATATGACTGTAGCTAACCCCCTCTTTCCCTCTGAGCCTCATTTTATTCATTCATATAATGGGGATAATGAAATTCATACCTCCTAGTATTCTGAATGGAAAGGTTTTTACATTAAAATTTAAAGAAAAACAATTCTTAAAAATTAATAAAGTAATTAAAAATCATCCATGAAAACAAGTAATCAAGTAAACATACAAAATAAAACAATATATACTACACAAAACCCTTAGCTTTTGACTAGATAAAAAACAAATAAACAAAGCATAAGAAAAAAAATTCTTTTGTTCTATGTCCCCTTCCAGGTCTTGAAGTTCTGCTTGCTCAGACCTTTCTCTGTCTCACTGTCTATTTGTCTCTCCCTGTCTGTCTCCTCTTTTTAAAACTTTTAAAAAATGTAAATATGACACTTCTAGTACTTTAAAGACCAGTGATTTCATTGGTGTGGGTTTACTTCTCCACCAACACAATTCCTCTGTGGTTTAGTAGACAGCATTCAAGGGTTCTAATCAATAAAAAAAATGTGAATACTAGGTGACTGGACTTGTAGTGATGAGCTTCTCTAAACCCTCCTGCCCAACCCCACAGAGCTGATCTAAGGATAGTCCGACACTGGCCCCTACCTGAAACTTTTCCAGCTTGGTAGAATCTAATAGAACTTTATTTTTTAAATTAATTTTTTTCAATGAACTAAAATCTATTGTCTCTACCTCCTACCTCTCTCTCTACCTATTAAAAAATGAAAAACAGAAAAAGAAAGCCCACATAACAAATATTCACAGTTAAGCAAAACAAATACCCACATTGTCTATGCCCTCCAAAAATGTCTCTGTCAGGAGGTAGGTAGCATGTGTCATTGTTGTCCAGTCACATTCAGATATATCTGACTCCTTGTGGTACCATTTGGGGTTTTCTTAGCAATGATACTGGAGTGGTTTGTCATTTCTTTCTCCAGTTCATTTTACAGATGAGGAAACTGAGACAGAGTTAAGTGACTTGCTCAGGGTCACAGCGCTAATGTCTGATGCTGGATTTGAACTCAGGAAGCTGCATCTTCCTGACTCTAGGCCTGGCATTCTATCCACTGCAGTACCTGGCTGCCATTATTAGTGCTTCTGAATTGTGGCTGGCCATTGCTGTCGATCAGAGCCATCTTCGTAGTGTTGTTGTTACTGTATAATTTGTTCTTCTGGTTCTCCTGTTCTTTTGTTCACTTTGAATTTGTTCATACAGAAATTCCCACGTTTCTCTTTCAACATTTCTCAAGGCATGATATTTGGTTCCATTTATTTACCCCGATCTTTTCAGCCACTCTCCAATTGATAGATACTCCTTTAGTTTCCAGTTCTTTGCCATTACAAAAAAAGCTGCTATAAATATTTTGTACCTATGAGTCTTTTTCCTCTTTCTTTGAGCTCTTTGGGTCATAGGCCCAGTATTGGCATTGGTGGATCAAAGGTTAAGCAGATTTTAGCACCTTCAGGGGCATAATTTTGTGATGCAGATCTCTAACTCGTTGGAACTCTGTAACCTATGACCAGGGTGCTGAGATGTTAAGTGACTTGCTTTAGGACACACAGCTAACATGCACCAGACCCAAGATTCGAATCCAGGTTTTCCTGACTTCATAACTGACCCTCTATCCGTGTCAGATTTCAGCACAGAGGTTAGCATATTGGACTTTATATTTATTCTGTACATACTTATACACAGTGTTCTCAAAGTCTCAGTGCAGTTTTAAGCTTTAATAGCAATGCATTAAACTTCACTAAGGCTTTTGGGACATCATCTCCCTTATATCCCTTATGGTATATAGCCCTGTCCTTTCCCTATCTGGAGAGGCATCCCCTATTAAAAAAAAAAGAATAAAAGAAAGGGGGAAATATTAGTTTAGCAATACTAACCAACACACCAAGAGTCTGACAGTAAATTCAATGTTTTTTTCATTAAATTTTATTTTTTATCAACAAAAATCTATCTTCTCTTCTTCCCTAGAGGGGAAGCAAGGAGAAATAATGGAAGCAAGTCCTGGAAGGGGCCTAGGAAATCATCTAGGAAAAAAGAGGGAAAAAGTATATATATATATATATATATATACACACACACATATACATACATATGTATATATATATGTGTGTGCGTGCGTGTGTGTGTGTACACATACATGTGTATATATGTACATACATATACACAAGGATACAAACTCCTTTCTCATAGAGATTATTTCATTTTTTGTATTTGTATGTCTAGCACAATGTCTAGCACATAGTAGGTGCCTTAATACTTGTCAACTGAATGATTGATTGACTTGCAATTAGAAAGACCTGCGTTCAAATGCTGCCTCAGCCACTCCCTAGTTTTGGGATCCTGAGCAAGGCACTTAACCAAATCCTCCGTTCCTCATCTGTAAGATGGTGAGACTACCTGTAATATTTGTCTCGCAGGGTTATTGTGAGGCTTAAATGAGATAATGAATGTAAAACACACAACAAGTCTCAAAGAGCTAAATAAATGTAAGTTATTATTATGCTAAGCTGCCTCCCCGTTACATGTATATGTTAAATGTTGGGGAAGCTTTATTTTCCTATCCTGTACTCCCGAGTTCTAGAAGTTTATGATTTCCTTTTTTGAAATAAAAAGAAAGCAGCATAAAATTACAGTAATTAATGAGCAGGAAGGACAAAAGCTAAGCCTCCCACTCAGCACCATAAACGTGAAAACTGCCACTCTCATCAGGGCTTGGATTGAATGTATTCTAATGTGCACTGAAACATATCAAGCCCAATTCTTCTGTAACTGACGAAGTAATTATAGGGTATTTGGTGGGGTTTTTTTTAATGATGGCGGACATCATGGCATGTATTCTCAGAGGGCTGTGCTCTTATCAGATGTTTCTGGAATACTTTCTTCCACTTTACTGAATTTCTACTTCCTACAAATGTTGAGCATCACACATTCAACATAGGGCAGAGGAAGTGATGGGGATGCTACAGCCTGAAGAATGAATATGAAGATGAAGGATGGGGCCTGAGTCTTCACTGTCCTTATCTCCACCCTCAGGGCCTTCTTTAGGAAGTGCTTCTCATGTAGTATGATGTTAAGAAATGGTCTCTGAAAGTTATTTTGAAGAGGTTTTGAAGAGCAATCTGCTGGCCATCATTCCGACAGGTGCATTTCCACATCTGGCCACTTCAGGGCCCAGTCACTGCCAAATGCAAACCAACAGAAAAGGTCTCCCACCTGCTCCACTCCAGCTGCAGTATTAATTAGCTTGACCCTAGTAGTGATTTGCCAAGACCCAAAGCTGAAAATGAGGAATACTTCATGTGAGAAAGCCTCTGTTCTTTTTAATGATGAAAGGGAAAATTTTTAAGTGCTTCCTTGTCAGGTGAAAATGAAGACACTCTGGTTAAAAAGGGCCAGGCTGCAGGCTGTCATAGAGAGGACCCATCAAATTAAGGGAGAAGAATCGGTCTGAAGTGTTAGAAAATGATCTTTTGTATCAAAGCCCTGGCAGATCTTTGGTTCAGCCAGTAAGTGCTTGCTAGCAGATGCAGAAAGGATAAAATGAATATTTAACAGCTTTGAAGTTATTTCCCCCAGTTTTCTCCACTGAAAGTAATAGTCAGGCTCTTCTTGGCAGAGTGGAGGACTATGGGTGCTCAGCATTGAATATACTGGGGGGAAGGTTGGACATGGTAAATGGGGAAATTTATTTTTCTTGACTATACATGTTTGTAACAGGGGTTTCATTTTTTTCTTCCTCAAAGGAGAGGAAAAGAAGGTGGATTTTTGTTGATAAAAAATTTAATTAAAAAAATTGAAAGTATTGTCAGACTCTGTTGGCATGTTGGGTGGTTTTGCTAAATTGATCCCCCCTTTCTTTTTATTCTTTTTTTAATAGGGGATTTCTCTCTAGGTAGGGGAGGGAAAGGGATATATTTGGAAATGAAGATGATGTCAAAACAAAAGATATCAATAAATTTTTTTTAAAAAGAAAGAAAGTAAGTTCTCCTCGGTTTCAGTAGAACAACAGGAGAACATTTCTCCTCGGTTTCAGTAGAACAACAGTGCAAATGTTTCCTATTAGAATAAATGATCACAGGATCACAGATCGAAAGCTGGAAGGGTCCTCAGAGGCCATCTCACCTAATTCTCTCATCTTGCAGATGACTGAGAGAATGTACCAAACAGCGAAAACAAGTGTAGTATATTTCCACCCCTGGAAAATTTATTACATCAGTCTTCCTTGCTGAGTTTGTGTCAACTACTCATGTAAACATACAATTTGTGACCATACAATCATGGAAGTAAGTCCTTGAAGGGGCTAGGAGGTCATCTAGTGCTAGTCCAATTTGTACATAAGGAAACTGAGACCAACAGAAATGAAGTGACTTGTGCAGAAGCCATGTAGGTAGAAAGTAGGAGAGCTTGGATTTCGAACCCAGGGCCTCCGATTCCAGAGTTCATGCTCTTTCCACTGGATTCTCAACACCAATCATTTCTTGCAAAGGCAGTCTTGGGGCAGAATGGAAAGTGTTCTAGATAGAGTCAGAACACCAGGATTAAAATGCCACCTTAGTCTCCTTATGTCTGATGTTACTGGACTTAATCACCTCTAAGTCCTAGACACAGAGCCCAAAGGAACCCAAGAGGGTAAAACTTGTAGGCTCCAACATTCCCTAGAGCCTGATCCAGATTATGATGTAATTAGGATATACTTAACAAAATAAGTAAAAATACAATAGAACACGTATAGTGCTAATATAGAGCAGCTAGGTGACTCAGTGGATAGAGTTCTGCGCCTGACATCAGGAAGAATCAGCTTCTTAGGTTCAAATATGGTCTCAGATACTTAATAGCTATGTGACCCTGGGCAAGTCACTTAACCCTGTTTGCCTCAGTTTCCTCATCTGGAGAAGGAAATGGCAAACCACTCCAGGATCTCTGCCAAGAAAACCCCAAATGGGGTCACAGAGAGTCAGATACAACTAAAAGCGACTGAACTAATGTGTGGTTTTCTAAGTCAACACACAGCCCTTAGGGAGTCTTGTGTATGGTTTAGTGGCCTGTTTTTATTTGAATTTACACTACTGCTTCAGGCTTCTAGGATTTTGATATTACAGATTCACACTAGGGACAAGCACTGATAATCACATATATGAGTTGGAACATCTGTTGATAAGAATCCCATTCCCTGTGTAATTTCAGTCAAGAAGAAAAAAGAGCTCACCCTTCTAAGGAACTTCAGCTTTTTTTTTTCTTTTAACTTGGAAATGTGTAGAAGTGGACCCCTTGGTGTTTTTCAGTAGATATCAAACACCACAGAGCCAGATTGAATAGGATTATAGAGACCAGAGCCCAGAGGAACATTGGCGTTTTCTAGTCCAGTCCTCTGGGATCACAAGATTTAGAACTGAAAAAAAAAAAAGACTTCAGATATCATCTAGTTCCGTGGTTCTCAAAGTATAATCTGGGAGTCCCTGGGAGTCCATGAGGTCAGAACTCTTCTCACAATAATTCTAAGACATTTTAACTTCCAACGTGGTAAATATCCATAGGTACAACCCACATATAAGAAAAGCTCTTGGAGGGTCCTCATTAATTTTTAAGAGGGTAAAGGGGTCCTGAGACCAAAAAGGTTGAGACCCCTGATCTAGTCCAGCCCCTGAATTCAATTCAATTTAATTAAATTTGACAAACTTCTAATAAGTATCTACTATGGACAAACCACTGTGCCAGGAGATGGGGGATACAAAGACAGAATGAACGTAACATGTAAACAGATACATTAAAAAAGAAAATTTGAAAAGGGAGGGGAGAATGTTGGCAACTAGTGAGAGATCAAGGATGGCTTCCTGTAGGGGTGGTACCTGAGCTAAACCTGGGAAAAAGCTACGGAGGGGAAGAAGTACATTCCAGGCAAGCAAAATCACAGGAGCAGAAGATTGAATGTTGAGTTTGGAGTACAGTAATGATAATAATAAAGAATAAATAATAATAAAGTAATAAGTGTTGAGCTGGAATATAGATGACATGAGGGCAATAATGTGAAACAAGTTTGGAAAATTAAGCTGGAGTCAGATGACAAAAAGCTCTAAATGGCAAATACAGGACTCTGAAATTGCATCCTAGATGCAAGAGGGAGCCACTGAAGCATCTTGAGCAGGAGAGTGGCATTCACACCTGTGCCTTGAAAAGATTATTTTGATAGTTCCATGGTGGATAGATTTTTATGGATCAGGAAACTGAGGCCCAGAGAAGTGACTTAAGGTTGCACAGATATAGAGACCCAGGATGTAAATCCAGGTGCTCTGATTCTAAAAACAGTACTCATTCCACTACATTCCACTGAAATCCTTAATACTTAGTAGTCAATGATGGCAGTGGCAATTGCTACACAAAACCTGCAAGAAAGAATGGTGCCTGGCAGATTTCAGAAAAACCTGAAAAGACTTGTATGAACTGATGCAAAGTGAACTGAGCAGAACCAGGAAAACATTGTACCCAGTAACAGCAACTTTGTGTGATGGTCTACCATGAATGACTCGGCTCTTCTCAGCAATACAAAGATCCAAGACAGTTCCAAAGGACTTATGATAAAAAATGCTATCCACCTCCAGAGAAAGAACTGATGGACTCTGAATGCAGATCAAAGCATGCTATTTTTACTTTTAAATTTTTTTTCATGTTTTTTTTCCTTTTGGTCTGTTATTTCTTTCCCAACTGTGACTAATATGGAAACATATTTTATATGATTGCACATATATAACATATATCAAATTGCTTACCGTTTTAGGAAGAGAGAAGGGAAGGGAGGAGGAGAGGGAGGGAGGGAGAAAAATTTGGAACTCAAAATTTTGTAAAACTGGATGCTAAAAATTGTCTTTACATATGACTGGGAAAGATAAAATATTATTGAAAGAAAGAATGGGGCTGGATAGAGACACACACATTCTCTCTCTCTCTCTGTTTCTGTCTCTCTGTCTCTCTCTCTCCAGCCATCCAAAAATGTTTGAGGGTCTCCCAAAACCTAAATGTGTAAAAAAAAAGTCACTGAGGCCTTTCAGTGAACCCAGATGGCAAATAAGTTTGCCAGTCGTCAGTAGGGTCAGAAAAACCCTCGTGGAGATGAGGACTGTTTGCCAGGTACTTTTAGAAAAGGTTGGCTGGAGGGGGAACAGCAGCACTTGGCATTCTGAGAACCATGGACATGTGCCTAATCTGCTTTGTGAAGGTAGTTTAACCCTGGTTTTCCAATTTAAGCAAATGGCAGCAAAGCTGTCACTAGGCTGAAAGAGGTCCCTGGGAATATCAAGAACCATGCTCTCTTTAGTTTAGACCAGAGTCCTGTGAAGGCACCAAATTGCAAATACTCTCCCCTAAGGTCTTCTCTGCATGACTTGTCAGAGTGTGGAGGTCGCTCTGGGTACTCAGGGTTATGTTAAGGCAACACACAATCTGGCAACTCTAACCAAGCTGGAGAAGCTTTGAGCACAGGCCAAGTCATGGGACTACATATTTGTCTGAAGGCCTGCCTAGCTAAGCTTAAAGTGGATCATCACCAGGAAAACTTTTGGCCATGGCAACTCCTTAAAAAAGGTGTGTGTGTGTGTGTGTGTGCATATTTATGTATATATTTTGGGAAGATAGAGGATTAAGGTATGAAATTACCTGGCTCTCCCAAATTTAAAATAACAACTCAAAGTGAACTTTGAGCTGAACAAGTAATTAAAAGTTGGAGTAAGGCTCTTTTTCAGCCAAAGAAAATCTGAGAGCAAGTTAGGAAAGACCTGACCTCCCCAGGTGGTGGTTTGGCCTGATTGAAGTGCACACACCTGGGGCAGATACCTCTGAATCAACCAACAACATGCCGTAGGGGCAGCTGGGTCAGGGGCAGCCTCAGCTTCCAGAACTTTCATCTCACAGACAGTGTGGGGGTCAGATGGCTGATTAGGGGAATATTTTGGGGCCCTCCACTGGCTAGGCTGGGCACTGGTACACTGGCTAGTGCACTAACTAGATTTGGTCCTGGCTGTGGGCAAGGAGGAGGGAGCACACACAGGTGAGTGCGGTCCCAGAAGACAGGACCCTGCTGGCTGTGGGCACTCAAAGGCCCACTCAAAGGAGAACCCAGTTTTGGTTCTGGGGCAGAGGGGTGAGCTGAAACTTGCAGCTTCAAGACGAGGGACTGCCAGGAATGAGAGCATTGCGGTGACAGCATTGCTGGGGGCTCTGGTTGTGGCTCAAGGATGGAGAGGGGTAACTGAAGTCAGACCCCCAAATACAGCTCAGAAAACAACACCACAAAAAAATCCTAAGCCTGAGACATTATCCCCCACACCTTGGGACCAGAGCTCGACTCTAACACTCTAACACAAAGTTAATAGCTAAAAAATAAGATGCTTTCAGAAAGGAAGAGGGAGAGAGTGTGAGGGGGGTGGGGTAGGGAGAGAAAACCCAACCATAGTTAGCTACTATGGTGGTAGAGAAGATCTGAGTTCAAACTCAGAAGATAGTGAAGTTAAAATAGCTACTTCTACTTCAGATAAAAAAGTAAAATTGTCACAAGCCTCAAAAACAGTTTTGAAAGAGTTAGAAGATCTTAAAAAGGACTTTGAAAATAAAAGAGGTTGAGGAAAAATTAGGGAGAAAAAAGAGTAATTCAAGAAAATTTTAAAAATTACAAAAGAAAGTCAACTATTTGGGAAGAGACATCCAAAAACTTATGGAAGAAAATAACTGCTTGAAAATTAGAATTAGGCAGGGGGAAGCTAACAACTTCGCAAGACACCAAGAAATAATAAAACAAAATCAAAAGAATGAAAATACAGAAGAGCATGTGAAACATTTTATTAGAAAAACAACTAACTTGGAGAACACAACAAGGAGACACAGTATAAGAATAGTTGGACTACCTGAAAGTTATGATAAATAAAAAGAGTCTTGACACTATACTTCAAAAAATTATTTTTTTTAA
>CM053623.1:328100459-328117999 GCA_028646595.1 Phalanger gymnotis | reverse complement strand
CTGGGCTGGAGTCCTGCTTCCCTCTGCCCCTTTGTGGGTTCTGTAGTTCTAGAATTGGTTCAGAGCCATTTTTTCATAGGTTTTTGGAGGGACTTGGTGGGGAGCTCACGCCAGTTACTGCTTTCCAGTCGCCATCTTGGCCTACTTCAAAAAATTATTAAGGAAAGTTGCCCTCAAGTTTTAGAACTACAGGGTAAAACAGAAATTGAAAAAATCCACAAATCACCACCTGAGAGAGATCCCAAGATGAAAACTCACAGGAACATTATAGGTAAGTTTTGAAGCTCCTGGGTCAAGGAGAAGATACTAAAAGCAACTAGGGAAAAAATAAACCAAATTAAATACTGTGGAGCTACAGTCAGGATAACACAAAATTTAGCAGTATCTATATTAAAAGACCTAAGGGCATGGAACAGGATATCCCAAAGAGCAAAGGAGCTGAGTTTGCAACCAAGAATAACTTACTCAGCAAAGATGGGTATAATCATGAATGGAAAAAAATAGATATTTAATGCATTAAAGGACTTTTAGGTATGAGTAAGGAAAAGACCATAACTGAGTGGAAAATTTGACCTATAAGAATCAGGAGAAACATAAGAAAGTAAACATTAAAGCCCAATTATTAGGGATTTAATAAGGTCAAACTATTTACTTCTATTATGGGAAAATTTCTGTAACTCTTAAGAATATTATCATTACTTGGGTAGTTTGAAAGAGCATACACAGATAGTTGGTTTGGGATTGATCTGAATATGATGGGATTATCCTAAAAAATAAAATTGGGTAGGGAGAGGTAAAATGGAGCAATTATCTCATGCAAATGAGATGTGAATGGAAAAACTGTTACCAGGGAGGGAAGGTGGGGGTAGAGGGCTGGTAGTACTAGAACCTTATTCTCATCAGAACTGGGTTAAAGAGGGAATAATATATTTGTCTAGAAGGATATAAAAATCTTCTTAACTTACAAAGGCATAGGAGAGTAAAGGGACAAGATAAGGGAGAGACTCTTAGAGGAGGGGAGAGGATGAGGGAGGGATTCGTAAAAGGGGAGCAGATTAGGGAAGCAATGGTTAGAAGTAAATTAGGTGTTTGAGGAGGGTTAGGGTAAAAAGAGAGGGAGAGAAGGATAAACAGTGAGGAAAAATAGGATGGAGGGAAATGAACAACTAGTAATTTTAACTTTGAATGTGAATGGGATCAACTCACCCATAAAATGGAAATAGCAGAATGGATTAAAAATCAAAATCTGACAATATGTTGTTTACAAGAAACACATTTTAAAATGAGAGATAGACACAGAGTAAAAATAAAGGACTGGACTAGAATTTATTATGTTTCAGCTGATGCAAAAAAAAAACTGGTAACAATGATGATCTTGAACAAAGTTAAAGCTAAAATAGATTTAATTAAAACAGATAAACAGGAAAACTACATTATAATAAGAGGTACCAGGGATAATGGAGTAATGTCAGTAGTAAACCTATTTAATTAATGAATATATATGCAAAATTCCTAAATAAAATACTACCTAGGAAACTGTATTAGCAAGCACCCTAGCACACCCAAGATGGCCTGCTAGCACAGGTTCTTTGATCTGCTTTTATAAAGGAAAGACAGCTTCAAAGGGTTAACAGTCCTACTTTATGTAAACAAGGCAAACTTCATTCTATCTAACCTTCTCACAAGGGTTGCTGAGCACCAACTTCTACAGCATTCCCTAATTACCCTTCTTGTGAGGGCTGGTGAGAAGGGAGGAGCAATTCCCCCTGTGTCTTGGTGGGGTTGGTCTAGACGGACACAACTTGTGCATTCCCCTAAATCCCCTCAAGCCTCAATGGGGGCCAGTTGAGGCAAACCAGATTCCCCCCCCCCCCCAAGCTTTCATGGGGACTGATCAAGGCACACACAGCATCCTAGGTTGTGCATTTCAACCCTAAAGGTTCCCCACTCACTGACCGGTGCCCACCTTTACAATTTAAATAAGTGACATCTGGCCTTCACAATCCATGTGGGTCATGGCGGAGATGTTTTGAACTGTAGAACTCATATCAAACATCTGAGGAAAAGAGATCGTTATGGCCATGGATCCTGGAAAACAAAACTCCAAAAAAAATACTAACAAAAATCCACTTTGCTTATACTGCAGGAACTACAACAATATATCACAAAGATTATATATTGTGACCAAGTGGGATTCATACCAGGAATACCAGGATGATTTAACATAAGGAAAACTATTAATGTGATTGGTTATATCAATAAAAAGTAATAAAAATCATATGATTATATCAATAGATGCAGAAAAAGTTTTTGACAAAACACAACACTTATTCCTATTAAAAGCATTTGAAAGCATAGGTATACATTTTTCCTTAAAATGATAAGAAGCATTTATTGAAAACCATCAGCAAGCATTATTTTAATGAGGACAAGCTAGAAGCTTTTCCAATAAAATCAGGAGTGAAACAAGGATACCCATATTCACCAATATTATTCAATATTTTATTAGAATGCTAGCAACAACAATAAGAGAAGAAAAAGAATTGAAGGAATCAGAATGGACAACAAGATAATGAAACTGTCTCTTTTTGCAGACAATATGATGATATGCTTGGAAAATCCTAGAGAATCAACTAAAAAGTTAGTTGAAACAATTAATAAATTTTTAGCAAAGTAGCAGGATATAAAATAAACCCACATAAATCATCAGCATTTTTACATATCACTAACAAAACCCCAAAATAAGAGATAGTAAGAGATACCCCACTTAAAGTAATTGTAGACAGTATAAAATATCTGGGAGTATACCTGCTAAAACAAACCTATAGGAATTACATGAATATAAATTATAAAAGGCTTTCTCTACAAATGAAGTCAGATTTAAATTATTCAATGCCATCCCAATTAAATTGCCAAAAAATTATTTTATTGAGCTAGAAAAATTAATAACAAAATTCATTTGGGAGAGAAAAAGGTCAAGAATATCAAGGGAATTAACGAAAAAAATGTGAAGGAAGAAGGTTTAGGAGTACTAGATCTTACACTATATTATAAAGTGTTAATTATCAAAACTATATGGTAATGGCTAAGAAATAAAAAGGTAGATCTGTGGAACAGTGCAGACATCTGATACATAGTAGTAAATGATTATAGTAACCTTGCATTTGATAAATGTAAAGATTTAAACTTTGGGGATAATTCATTATTTTGTGAAAAATTGTTGGGAAAACTGGAAAGCATTCTGGCAGAAATTGAGTATAGACCAATATCTTCCATTTACTAAGATAAGGTCAAAATGAATATATAACTTAGCTATAAAGGGAGATATCTTAAGAAAATTAGAAAAACATGGAACATATTACCTATTAGACTTACGGACAGTAAAAGAATGTATGAATAAACAAGAGATAGCATTATGAGATGTAAAATGGATAATTTTTATCACATTAAATTGAAAGTTTTTTGTACACATAAAACCAATGTAGCCAAGATTTGAAGGAAAGGAGAAAATTGGGGGTAAAAATTTATAAACAGTATCTCAGATAAAGGTCTCATATCTCAAATATATAGAGAACTTTGTCAAATTTATAAGAATATCAGTCATTCCTCAATTGCTAAATGGTCAAAGGAAATGAACAGGCAGTTTTTAAATGAAGAAATCAAAACTATACATAATCATATAAAGATGCTCTAAATCATTATTGATTAGGGAAGGGCAAATTATCTTGATATGTCATCTCATACCTATCAGATTGGTTAAAAACAACAGAAGGTGAAAATGAGAAATGTCAGAGGGCACATGGAAAAACCGGGACACTAATACACTGTTGGTGGAACTGTGAACTGATCCAACCATTTTAGAGAGCAGTCTGGAATTATGCCCAAAGAGTTATAAAACTGTGTATACTCTTTGACCCAGCAATACCATTATAAGGTCTATTTCCTAAGGTGAATAGGGAAAAAGGAAAACAACCTCTATGTTCTAAAATATTTATAGCAATTCTCTTCGTGTTGGCAAAGAACTGGAAATTGAGGGGATGCCCATCAATGAGGGAATGCTAAGTAAGTTGTGGTGTATGACTGTGATGGAATACTACTGTTCTGTAAGAAATGATGTGCAGGATGATACTAAAAAAACATGGAAAGACTTAAGTGAAATAATGGGGAATGACATGAGCAGAACCAAGAGAATGCTGTGTATAGTAACAGCACTATTGTTCAAAGAACAACTATGAATGACTAAGTTATTCTCAGTATTATAAATACTCAAATCAGCTACAAAGAACCCATGAAGGAAGATGCTGTCCACCTCCAGAGAAAGAACTGATAAACAGAATTAGGCATAATATGCTCTTACAAATATACATATATATTTTATATGCCACATAGAAAACATATATATGTATGTATGCACACATATATACACTATATATGTGTGTATATATGTATACATATATATGTATACACACATATATACACCATATATGTGTGTATATATGTATACATATATATATACACACATATATAGTGTCAGTGTGTGTGTGTTTGAAATGGTGTTCTTCTCTAGTGTGGGGTGGGAGGAAGACAGTTTGGAACTTAAAATGTAACAAAATTTTTTAAAAGAAATTGAAAATATGCATTTATTTATTTATGGACTTAAATTGCACTGTCTTTCACAATGGTAAATTATTTAATAGCAATTGGCCAAATATGGTGGGGGCAGGTCAGTAATCTCTGCTACTAGGGAGTCTGAGGCTGAGACTGAGATTGGTGGATCATTTAAACTAATGGACTCTGAGCTTCAGTGGGATATGGTTGAGTGTCCACACTGAGGACACAATATGATGAGCCCCTGAGAACAAGGGGTCACTAGATTGCCTAATGAAGGAGTGAATGGGCCCAGGTTGAAATTGTCAAAGCTAATGGCTTTGTTGGTAAGTAGTGGCTTCTGCCAGTAAGCCATGTTTTCTGGCCTATAAGTGGCTGCTGTACTTTCAGGTAAGACCAGACAGAGAGACCCAGCCTCCAAAAAACAAACCAACAAAAAACCCCAAACCATTTAAAAATTTTCTTTTTCCTTGTTTGTCTACTGACCCATCTCCCTTTTTTGGGTACACATGTTGTTTATTTTAAATTTTTTTCTCGATTACATGTAAATAAAACATTTTTAACATTCATTTTAAAAAATTTTGAATCCCAAATTCACTCTTTCCTTCCCTCTTCCCTCCTTGGGAAGGCAAGCAATTTGATATAGATCATACATGTGCAGTGATGCAAAACATTTTCACATTAGCCATCTTGCAAAAGAAAACACAGACCAACCCCCCCTGCCCCAAGAATAATAAATAAAGTGAAAAAAAAATACGTTTCAATTCCCATTCAGATTCCATCAGTTCTTTCTCTGGGAGTGAATAGCATTTCTTATTATACATCCTTATTGCTGAGTTGATCATTATAAAATACTGCCGTTACTGTGTACAATGGTTTCTTGGTTCTGCTTATTTCACATTGCATCAGTTCATGTAACTCTTCTCAGTTTTTTCTAAAAGCATCCAGCTTATCATTTCTTACAGCTCAGTAGTGTTCTATCACAATCATATACCACAACTTGTTCATCTAATACATTGCCACCACAAAAAGAGCTGCTATGAATATTTTTGAATATATAGGCCCTTTTTGTTTTTCTTCGAACTCTTTGGAATGTAGACCTTGTATTGATATTGCTGGGTCAAAAGGCAATCACAATTTTGTAGCCTTTTGGGCATAGTTCCAAATTGCTATCCAGAATGATTGGGTCAGTTCACAATTCTACCAGCAGTACATTGAGTGTCCCAATTTTCTTACATCCCCTCTGACATTTATCATTTTCCTTTTCTGTCATATTAGCCAATCTGATAGATGTGAGGCGGTACTTCAGAGTTTTTTGCATTTCTTTAACCAACAGTGATTTAGAGCATTTTTTCCCCATATGTTTATAGATAGCTTTGATTTCTTCTTCTGAAAGCTGCCTGTTCATATCCTCTGACCATTTATAATTTGAGGGATGGCTCTTATTCTTATAAATTTGACTCAGTTCTCTATATGAGAAATGAGGCCTTCATCAGAAAAACTTGCTGTAAAAACTCCACCCCCTCCCCCATTTTCCTGCTTTCCTTTTAATCTTGGCTGCATTGGTTTTATTTGTGCAAAAACTTTTAAATTTGAAGTAATAAAATTATCCATTTTACATCCTGTAATGCTCTCCATTTCTTGTTTGATCATAATTTCTTCTCTTATCTATAAACCTGACAGGTAAAATGTTCTATGCTCCCCTAATTTACTTGGATATCACCCGTTATGTCTAAATCATGCACCCTTTTTGACCTTATCTTGGTATATGGTATGAGATGTTGGTCTATACCTATTTTCTGCCAGACTGCTTTCCAGTTTTTCCAGTAATTTTTTCAAAAAGTGATTTCTTGTTCCAAAATCTTGAATCTTTAGGTTTGTCAAACACTAGATTACTATGGTCATTTATTACTGTGTATTGTGTGCCTAATATATTCCACCTATCCACCACAGTATTTTTATCTAGTACCAAATTGTTTTGATGATTACCACTTTGTAATACAGTTTGAGGTCTGGTATTGCTAAGCCACCTTCCTTCACATTTTTTTTCCATTGATTCCCTTGATATTCTTGACCTTTTGTTCTTCTGTGTGAATTTTGTTATATTTTTTTTTAGCTCTAAAAAAGTTTTTTTGGTAATTTGATTGGTGTGGCATAGAGTAAGTAAATTAATTTAGTCTGAGTTATGATTTTTAGTATGTTGATTCAGCCTACCCATAAGCAATTAATATTTCTAATTGTTTTGAACTTACTTTATTTGTGAGAAAAGTGTTTTCATTTAGAAATCTTCAGAAATCATTCCTACATCTCACTGGCTTGCTAATTCTCAGGAATTTTTTTTAAGTCTTTAATAGGTGATGGACTTAAAATGAGGGACAAGAGATACAATTTTGGATATAGCTAATATGGGAATTTGTTTTGCTTGACTATTAATATTTTTTAAATGTGTAAAAAATTTTAAAAATCTTATTCACTATTTTATTTTTTCCTAATTTTAGGTAAAAACAATTTTAACATTTTTTTCAAATTTTGAGTTCCAAATTTTGTCCCTCCCCTCTCCCCCATTGAGAAGGCAAGCAATTTGACATAGGTTATATGTGTGTAGTCATACAAAACACGTTTCCATGTAAGTCATTCTCTCAGGAATTTCTTGCTACTATGCAAATGAAACTTTTTTTTTTCCCACAAAGTATACAGATTCTTGCACATTTTCTCACCACTAAAGGTCTTTAAAGATAAATTTTTCAAAATATATAAATGTGAAATGGGTCACAGCAATGCGTGGACACTTGAGGTGGTAGGATTATCCATCTATGTTAGTGGAGAGTGGACCCATATGGATGAAATCACAAATTCATAAAGCATTGAAGGTGAAGTAACTCTCAGGGTAGCAGTTAGAAATCATTTGTAGGTTTTAGGGGAAAGGGAAAGGAATGGGGAAGAAGGGAATAAGTTTGTATCATAAAGGGGCATCATATTTGGAATCAGAGGAACGGGGTTCCAGATTCTTTTTTTCTATCTGTATGACTTTAGCCAATTTGTTTTATTTACCCCTTCCAGCCTCAGTTTCCTTATCTGGGAAATAAGGGAATTAAGCTATTTGACCTCTGTAGTTTTTTTTTTCAGCTAAAAAGTTATGATCTTGTGATTTTATTCACAATTATTCTGAAAAATTAAAGCCTCCACCTTCCCAAAGACCAACCCTCCCCTCCTAAAAAACTGATTAAGCCCACTTAGACAGGAAACAGGACTATAACTTTTTGTTTTTGTTTTGTTTGGAGCCCATTTTATCCCCCTGGCAGAAGCATAGTTGACAGAGTGGCTGACCTATCACAGAATGTGGATCTGGTCTTATGCCAAGCACCAAATCCACGTTTCAGCTGTAATCTACTTCCAAGCACTTTTGACTTCTTCTACAATAACAGCAACAAAAAGCACTTATAAAGTGTTTTAAAGTTTGTAAAATGTTTTACATGTGTTATCTTATTTGATCCTCATAGCACACATCATATACCTACTTAATATTCAGTATTGTGGTTCTTTCTTCATGTCAGACATGTAAAGTTTAATGGCAGTATCTGGTCTTTGGATCTTATGTTTAATATAGTCACATCCAATGAATGAAAAAGCATTTATTAAGCACTTACTATGTGCCATGCACTGTGGTTAAATGCTGGAGTACAAATGCAAAAATGAGACAATCCCTGCCCTCCAGGAGCTTCCATTCTACTAAGGGCAGATAACTGTTTAGGAGAATGGTAGCCAGGAAAGTCACAGGGATAGTATATGTAATAATACAATTGATTGACATGTCCTTTCCAGAAGAAAAGGATGAATTTGATTACAGTTCCCAAAACAAGACATGGAAAGTGGGGGGAGGGTGTGACATGCCTGGTGGTTGGGTAGAAGATGATTAGGATGAAGAAACACGGTTAGATTTGAGGCTAGCTAATTACAGTAGGATTTTACCAAGTAAGGAAGATGGTCAGGGTGAAAAGGCATTATTACCAAATACCACCTTGAGTTGTGAAACTCTTCTGTTGTTGTTGAGACATTTTTCAGTTGCGTCTAGCTCTTCATGACCCCATTTGGGATTTCCTTGGCAAAGATAATGGAGTGGTTTACTATTTCCTTCTCCAGTCCATTTTATAGACGAGCAAACTGAGGTAAACAGGGTTAAGTGACTTGCCCAGGATCACACAGCTAGTAAGTATCTGAGGCTAGATTGGAACTCAGGTCTTCCTGACTCCATGCCCAGCATTTTAAACACTGTGCCACCTAGCTGCTCAGAATGTCATTTGACCTTTTCCCCACCTCCTATGTCAGTTAGTCAATAAGCATTAATTAAGTGCTTACTATGTGCCAAGTACTATATTGACCTCTGGGGAAATGAATAAAGGCAAATAGTTACTGCCCTCAAGGAGCACACAGTCTGATGGGGGAGGCAACATCTTTGGTCAACTGGTAAAAACTAGCCCTATCCTTCCCAGGGACTCTGCTCCACAATTCACATCTGGAAAATTGTCTTTACTTCTGGCCAGCACATTTTAGAAAGGGTATTGATAAGCTAGAGAGTATCCAAAGGAATATAAGCAGGGTGTGAAGTTCATGGCGTATAAGAATTTGTAACATTGGGGATATTAAGCCTGGAGACAAGGGAAGACATGAATTAATCAATCAAAATACATCTGTTAAGCACTTCTTAGGAGGCAAGAACTACACTAAATGCTGGTGTTAAAAACAAATGAACCCAGGCCCTGCTCTCAAGAAGCTTACATTCCAATGGGGAAGAGAGCATGCATAGATTAGAACATACAAGATAAATACAAGAAAGACAAGAAGCTTACATTCCAAAGGGGGAGAGAGCGTACATAGATTAGAACATACAAGATAAATACAAGAAAGACTAGGATTGGCTATGTCTATCTATGAATCATTTTCATAGAGAAGATAATTGAATCCATGGAAGTTAATGAGATCATAAAGCAAGCGAGACAGTTTAGAAGGAGAAAAGAAAAGGACCTAGGACAGACCCTTGGGGGACAACCATTTTTAGTAGAGAAGACAAGGATGAAAATTCAGCAAAAGAGATTGAAGAGCACTCTGAAAGAGGAAGAGAACCAGGAGAGAGCAGAGTCACAAAAACTGAAAGAGGAAAGACTATCCAGGTGGGTAAGGTGCTCAACAGTGGATAGAGTGCTGGGTCTGGAGTCATGAGGGCCTATCTATCTGAGTTCAAATCTGGCATTGAGGCACTTAGTAGTTGTGTGACCCTGGGCAAGTCACTTAAACCTGTTTGCCTCAGTTTCCTCAACTGCATCCCTGGCACTTAGCATAGTGCCTTGCACATAGTAAGCTTTCAGTTTTGAAAAATTAAGTCTATTTTTAAATGATTAAACATTTATTTCTTTTCCTTCACACTCCCTTTCTAAATATATATATATGAAAGACATCCCCCCAAAACCAATGTGCATTGTCAAGTAAAACAAATTCTGGTATTGGCTGTGTGAGGTAAATAAAATGTGAAGACTTCACAGGGAAGATATGTATAAATATATATCTATATCTATATATCTATATCTATATCTATATCTATCTATCTATCTATCTATCTATCTATCTATCTATCTATCTATCTATCTATCTATCTATCTATATAAAATTTTGAGGCCGTGAGAGTCTGATGGCTCAGCCTCTAGGAAAGTTTACCTTGAAACTTTTTGTTCTTCCTTCTGGTTCTGGTTTAAAGATTTGCTCAGTAAGAAAAGGGTCACTGTGACCTGCTTTCCTTTACTGTAAAAGTATTGTAGAAGAATGGAGAGGGTCTCCCCCTCTCCTTATCCTATTCTCCTTCTTTAGATTTATGGATGTCCCCTCAGTTGTAATTATTAACTAAGGGAATGGGAATTGGAGTTTCTGTGCCTCAATTTCCCAGTTCTTTGTCTAGCTTTCATGCTCAGATTGTAAGCCTGCCTCCCAGCCAATGGTGGGAAGGGTCAGAGGTGTGCGGGAACTCTCTTGTGTTAGGTATAATTATTGGTGCTTTTCCCCCTTGTAAAATGCCTTCCTTGCTAGATCTGTGCTGGCAGAGGATGCCCTATGCTCGAGAATTGAATAAAATTTATTTCTGTTCCTACCCTGAGATGGCTCCTTATTATAAATTAACTTTTTAATTGGTGAGGGTCTTTCATCCCACTCATTGGCCATGTGCAAAATTGTTTGTTTCAATCTGCACATTAGTCTATCACCTCTCTGTCAGGAGAGAGGTAGCATCCTTCATCATTGGTGTTCTGGAATCATGGTTCAACATTCGTTTGACCAAACCTAATATATTCACTAAATACTTGTTGATTGACTGAAAGGCACTTGTAAAGTTGGCCTTGGGAAGCAGAAGGGCCAATTCATCAGACTGGAAAAAGAAGAGAGTGAGGGACAATGGTAGGGATATGCGACAGGGTGGGGCAGGAAGAAGAGGGAGCTCTTAGTGAATGGACTAAATTTCTTTCATCAGTTATGAGTCAGTGTCCTCAGCTGAGAAGTGGGGCAGAAGCAAGAAGGGTGTGGAAGTTTGGAGGACAGAGGAGAGAGGAGAGGTTTATAAATGTTATGGTGATTGAGACACAAACACCCTCTTCAAGTACTTTTCACAGACTTCTGTGAAAGAAGGATTTGAGTTGTTCAGTTTGGCCTGAGAGGATAATGGGTGTAAATTTTGAAGAAACAATATATTTAAGATGTCAAAAAAGGAAAAAAAATAACTTTCTACCAGTTAGAGCTCTCCAAAAATGGATTGAGATGCCTCAGTGTATTTCCTGTTGGTGGAGTCCTTCAAGGGAAGACTTTTTTTTCAGATGTGGATTGAATGAGATGGCTGAATCTCTTTTTTACTGGCTCTCCAGGATTGGTTATCAATTTCTAAACTCCAGCCCTAGTCTCTCCTGAGCTCCAGTGCCAAATGAGCACTTGTCTTTTGGACCCTTTGAGTATCCTGTAGGCATCTCAAATACAATATATCCAAAATAGAGCTCATTATCTTTACCATCAAACCAATGTCTCTTCTCAACTTTCTTATAACTGTAGTTGCCATCACAATCCACCTAGTCACCCAGGCTGAGAACTTGGTGTTATCTTCAACCCCTCACTCAGTAGCCTTACAAATCTAATTTGTTGTTGAATCTTGTCTTCTCTACTGTATTGACACTATAATTATTTTCCCAAGCCACTTACAGACAAACTAACAGGTAAGGTCCTCAGATCAAAGATGGCCCTCAGGGTGCCCTTGATGGTCAGTGGGGTTCTTCTAATGCTATTGGTTTAAGCCCTCATCCATTCTGTTCTGCCAGTAATTATTACTCCAATGTAATTTAGTCTATTGATATTTCCATAGATAACCAATTAGTATCAATTAGCTTTTACAAAGGTATATGTATTGAAAAAAAGTTTTAGGGGTGGGCCTGATGATGAAACCTTGACAGTTCAGGTTTAATTTTTTTTTGTTTGTTTTTGGGCAGGGCAATTGGGGTTAAGTGACTTGCCCAAGGTCACACAACTAGTAATGTGTCAAGTGTCTGAGGCTGGATTTGAACTCAGGTCCTCCTGACTCCAGGGCCAGGGCTCTACTCACTGCACCACCTAGCTGCCCCTCAGGTTTACTTTTGAGACGAAATGAGGCTCTCTGTAACAACAGTGTTGCTAGCAGCTGCTGTGGAGGTGAAAGATCAACACAAGACTGACAACAAGAGCACATAGGAGGGCTACTAGCACAGGTTCTTTGATCTGCTTTTCTAAGGAAAGCAACTTTAAGGGGTTAATAATCTCACTTTAACTAAACATACATATCATTCACTTAGTTCAGGGGAAAAAGTCAGCACCCTGAACTTCAGAGCAAATGCAAACAGAGAAAATATAAACAGATCAACAGACAGGCTTTTATCTCTCTGAACATAGACATCACATACATAGTTACCAGAGAGAGAGAGAGAGAACCACCAACATCTGGGTTTTTCAAGGTGGGGGGTGCCCCTTAATGGCTACCCAGAGTCTCCACACCAACACTCTTCCAATGAGTGAGCCCCAAACAATATGCTAACCTCAGTATTCATATACTCTGTTGTTCAGGGCCCTGAGGGCTCAGAGCCTACTTAGCAAAAAGGGGTATGGGGGAGATCTTTAATCACTAGCGCCACATCATATACATTGTTTCCAATCAATGACTCTTGATTCAAACAAAGACAAAAACTCAAAGGCACCTGATTGCCTCAGTGTTGAGAAGCACTCCAAAACAAAAGATGCCACTTTGCTTGCCATTACATTTGAAAGGCAAGATTTGTCAAAGGTACTTGATTACCTCAGCATTCCAAAAGAGAAAAAATTTTTAAAAAGTCCCACCCTGATTACAGTTACACACTCATAAATCATTAAACAAAAAACAAAAGGATGTTTGCTTAGCTTTATAGCAAGGATATGCAACAAGGATGCAATAACAGTTGGCTTCCATGGTTCCCACATAGAATTGCACCTGTTCAGCAGGGCAGGATGTGGTGATTTGAGTGTCTTCAGACATCTACCATGTCAGGGGGGCCTAACTCCACATAGGTGGGATTTTTTATACCCTTAGGTTGACCAAAGAGCTGTGTCATGGGAGGTAAGGATCATTCAGCTAGGCCTATCGCCTTTTAAAGAAAACTAGGCTCTGTTGGAGGAAGAGGAGGGAGAACCTTGGAAAATATTGGTCCTACTGAATATATTGAGAACGAAAGAATATCTTCCTTTGGAACTGGGGCCACTCTCCCTCTACCACTTTGGTTCCTAGGGAGTCAAGTGGGTTAGTAGCAGGCGTACCCCTGCATCTTTGAAGTACTGAGCCCCTATTGGCCAGTCAGGCCTTACACTACCTTCACAACATCTCTCTCATACACCCCCTTTTTTCTTCTCACACAGACAACATCATAATTTAGGCCCTTATCACTCTGTACTATTGCAATAGACTTCTAACTGGTCTCTTTCAAGTCTTTCCCCACTCCAATTTATCCTTCATTCAGCTGTCAAAGTGATTTTGCTAAAGCAGAAGTCAGAACATGACATCCTTCTATTCAATAAACCCTGGTGGTTCCTCTATTACTTCCAAGATAAAATATATAATTCACTCTTTGGATTTCAAAACCCTTCACAACATGGACCCCTCCTATTCTCACAATCTTCTTATATTTTACTATTCCCAAACTCTCAGTGAACCAGCTACGATTGGTTTACTCCTCACTTGCTAAATGCTCCATCTTCTAACTCTTTATTTTGGTTACATTTGTAATGTTTTCCTTCCTTACCTTCACCTCTTAGATTCTCTGGCTCCCTTCAAGACCCAGCTCAAATCCCACCTTTGCGGGAAGCCTTTCCTGGTCTCCCCCACCCTCATTTCTGTTAGTACCTTACCTCTGAGATCACTTTCCACCAATCTTATAGATACAGGAACTTGAGGGCAGGGACCATGTTTTTGGGTTCTTGGTATCTACAGATGTAGCATCGTGCCTGGAACATAGTAAATGCTTAAAGAAATGCTTGTTGACTAACTGACTAACAGGAATAAGTCCAATGTCTCTCCTAGTCCTTAACTATAATTCCTGACCTTTCCCTAAGTAAATGAACCAGTAAAGGTCTACAGACTGCAAATGGGCCACTTAAAGCCTGACACCTTTAACTTCATTAAGTGTTTTGGGGATTTCAGTTGATCAAGTTTGCCCAGATCGAGTTGCCCCATGCTTCCTCCCCGCGTCCCCCATATTTTAGAGCATTTCTGAAGACACCAGCTTGGCTGGAGCAGAGAGTTCATGTGACCAGTACTAGAAGATAAGGTCAATTATCTAGGGTATGATGGGGTTGTAGACTGACAAACATAATTTTGGCTTTCATCTTGCAGGAAAAGAAGAGGCACAGAATGTTTTGTTGGGAGTAAGCGAGTCATATGTGAGAAAGAAATCTAATCAACAATACACTGCCACAGTAATTCTAAAGGAAAGAGATGACTCCCTCAGGACTCCAGACCCTCTCTATATTAATTCCTATTGAAGATAATCCTCTCTGTTGCCGATAGTAGACTCGATCAATTAGAGAGGCTCCCACACTAATCAATTGAATCCTCTGTAGAATGATAGCAGATGTTACTATTTATTTCATTGGCCCAGCTTACAGGGAAGAAAATATGCATTTTAATATGATCCTACTTCCACTTGCCCTTTAATATATAACAGTTTTAGTGGGAGTCATTAGATATTTGAAAATTTAAAAGAGCCTTTGAATCATAACACAACCATTTTTGCCTGTTTCCATAGCAAACTCACAAATGCATTCATTTATACCATACACAATAAACACTCACATTATACTCATAAATGCAAATTTCTAATCATGAGTCAATCATAAAATTTCTATATTCCATATCTAGTATTATCTCCTGGTTGGGAATCCAACATATAACTGAATTTTAGAGCTGGAAGAGACTTGGTACAACCTTTTTGTTGTTTTCAGTCAAGTCTGATTCTGAATCAGAATTTGCGGTTTTCTTGGCAAAGACATTGGAATAGTTTGCCATTTCCTTCTCCAGCTCATTTTCCAGATGAGGAAATTGAGGCAAACAGGGTTAGGTGACTTGCCCAGGGTCACACAGCTATTAAGTGTCTGAGACCAGATTTGAACTCAGGAAGATGAGTCTTCCTGACTCCAGGCCTAGCACTCTATCCACTCTACCACCTAGCTGCCCACAGTACAATGTTATTCAAAACAATTTAGAATTATGCAAATAAAGTGATTAAAAATGTTCATTCCCTTTGACTCAGAGATTTCATTACTGAGTTTATACCCCAAGGAGGCCTTTGATAAAAATTTTTATAGCAGCACTTTTTGATAGCAAAGAATTAGAAACAAAGTATAGACCTGTCTATTGGGGAATGGCTAAGCAAACTGTGGCACATGATTGTAATGGATTGTTACTATGCTGTGAGAAATGTTTACTGTGATGACTACAGAGAAGCAAGGAAAGATCTATATAAACTAGAAGTAGGCAATAGTATAAAAAGCAACAAATAAATGGAAAGAACCACACCCTGCCCCTCAGGATGAAGGTGTAGATAAGGAGAGGGATCAGCTGATAGAAGAAGTATGGCAAGGGAAATGAACCGTGGCTGGAGCCAATGGGTCTAAAGACATGGCAATGGGCCAGCAGAAGTGTCTGGATAATAGGCCAAGGCTTATACCCACAACCTAATATTGGAGACATTGATTTTTTTCCCCCAAAGGCTGATTATCTGGTTTATGGATAAGGATGTTTGTAGGATCATAGGATGGTAGCTTTGGAGCTAGAATTTGACACCATCTAGTCCAACTATTTTCTGGGCTGAGATTAACTTAGGCACATTTCTAGATAGCTTAGGACCGATATTGGAACAAAATGAGACTCTCAGATTATTCAACAGTTAACAAAATGAAATTTACTTAGCTAGATGGGGGAAGGATTTTCAATGAGGCTATGTATCCAAGACAAGTTAAATTAATCTGCTGAATGAGGATCCCCTGTCATCCTGGAGCTCCTTGTGGCTGCTTTGCATCCAGGTCATCAGGAAGTGCTATCAACAGCTCCAACCTTTACTCCTTTGAGCCAATTCATTCTTAAGGATGGTTTCGATGCCTCTTAAGGAAAAACTAACTTAATTTGCATGGGAGGAAAGGGGTGGGGAATCTTAGGATATTGCTCCTACCACAAAACCCCTAATTTTATAGATGAGGATAATGAGGCCCGAGGAGGTTAAATAACTTTTCCCAGTCACAAAGATTTTTTTCATAATCCAAGAATTTTTTATTGTTTTTTTTTACAGTCATTTACACTATGAATTTGTAGGGGATTGGTTCCAACAGCTCAGGTTCCTTGCCATTGGTTCTCACAAAGTGTGCTTCTCTGGGTGGAGCAGGCTGGCATTTTAGTTGAACCCAAATGCCCTTTTTTTTTTTGGCTTCCTTCTTCTTTTGATCATTTTCCATTTCCATTTCCTATCTCTACTCTTAGAATGCTTAATATAGGGCAGCTGGGTAGTACAGTGAGTAGAGCACTGGCCCTGGAGTCCAGAGAACCTGAGTTCAAATCCAGCCTCAGACACTTGACATATTTACTAGCCGTGTGACCTTGGGCAAGTCACTTAACTCCAGTTGCCTTGCCTTCTCCCCTCAAAAAAAAATGTTCAATATGGACATTAATTCTCTTGGCTAGAATCTTGTCCTTAACCTGGTTTGTTTACAACAATGCCTATAGCATATTGAGTAACATTATAGACCCATCCAGTCTTGCCATGGTAGCATTTGTGGGGAATTCCTTGCTGAACTGTGCCCAAACCCTCATTATCTACCATATCACCTTTCTTGTATATTTGCATAGACGTAGCCAAAGGGACAATACCATGTTTTCGAAAGGGTCTAGAAAACGTGTATCACGTCTCTCTCCTTTTTACTTTTGTGTTCATCATTTTGGTACCTGGCTGAAATATTGTAGAGCTGGCAGAAAGCCACAAAGGTATTTATCATCAGAGGTAGAATTTGAACCCAGATCCTTTTAGTCCAGAGTTTACTTTTCATTATGTAAGGCAGGAGTGCACATCGGAGACACAGAAGTGGGAGCTTTTCTAGCAGGTTCATTCTTTTTTTTTTTTCAATTTATTTTTAATATGTTTGGTTTTCAGCATTGATTTTCACAGGCGTTTGAATTACATTTCCCCCCCGCCCCCCACTCCAAGATGGCGTACACTCTGCTTGCCCTGTTCCCCAGTCTGCCCTCCCCTCTGTCACCCCATTCCCCTCACATCCCTCTTTCCCTTCCTTTCTTGTAGGGCAAGATAAATCTCTATGCCCCATTGCCTGTGCATCTTATTTTCTAGTTGCATAAAAAAAAAAAA
>CM053623.1:328079992-328099959 GCA_028646595.1 Phalanger gymnotis | reverse complement strand
TATGTTTTGATCTTCTTTATCACCAAAGAAAGATTCTATAGTCTGAGTCCTTTTTTGCTGCCTGATCATTTTCCCAGCCAATTACTTGCCTTTTGAGCTCTTTGTCAGGGTATGACTGCTTTCAGAGGGGAGAGTGCTATGTCCCAAGCTTCAGGGGTTTTGTGCTGCTGTTTTCAGAGCTACTTCTATTCTGAGGTGGTATGATACTCTTCCCCTGGCCTGTGCTCTGGTCTGTGAGTGATCTCAAGCACTCCTTTCTGCCATGTAACTACCAGGAGGACTCCCTCTCCACATCCACTGCAAGCTCTGCCACATCAGCACTCCTCCTCCCCCAAGCACCACCAACCAGGACTGCAACCCAGATCCAAGCAGGGCAAAGCAAGAGAATGCTGCCTTAGCACCAACGAGATCCCTATACTCCTGCTCTGATCAGCTTCCTAATTCCTCCCACTGTCTGTGGGCCTGGAGCTGCAGAAGCAGCCCCCACTGCTGCTGCTGCTGCTGCTACAGCCACCTCTGCTGCCCTGGAGCTGAGGCCAGACCAAGCCCCTTCTCTCACCCAGGTCCAACAGTTTTCTCACTGACCTGTTATGTTGTCTTTGGTGTTTGTGGGTTGAGAAGTCTGGAAACTGCCACAGCTCAGTGATTCCGGGCCCTGAGGCCTGCTCCATCAGGTCTGCTCTGGCCTGGTCTCTTCTGGCAAGCTCATGCAGGGCTGCACTCCACTCCCAGCATGGTATGATAGACCCTTTCCAGCAACCATCCAGGCCATCTTAGGCTGGAGACTTGTTTCACTCTGTCATTTCATGTAGCTCTAGAATTTGTTTAGAGTAATTTTTTACAGGCGTTTGGAGGAATTTGGGGAGAGCTCAAGCGAGTCCCCATTTTCATGCCGCCATCTTGGCTCCACCCCAAAAGGGATTTTCTGTTTAACGTTGGAGGTAATAAGGATCAACAGGAGTGTCTTGAATGGGGGAAGAGTGTTACTAGAACAGAAATGATTTTTAGGAAGATCATTTTGACAGCTGAGTGGAGGATGGATTGCATTGGGGTTTGAGATCTGAGGCAGGGAAACCAACTAGAAGGCTATTGCGACAGTTCAGGCTTAGGTGATTAAGTCCTGAACCAGGATGCTGGCTACATGAATAGAGAGAATGGAGTGTTTGCTAACAAAGCTGTGAAGGTAGAAACAAAAAGACCTAATTGAATGTGTGAGGTGAGTGTGAGTGAGGAATGAAAGATGACACCAAGGTTGTGAACCTGGGTAATTGGGAGGATGGTGGTATCCTTGAAACTGCTATCATAGGGAAGTTTGGAAGGAAAGATTCTGTTGTGGATGTGCTGAGTATAGCACGTCTATGGGACACCCATTTGGATATGTTCAAAAGGCAATACAAGACTGGAACTCAGCAGAGAGGTTGTGGATAGATCCATAGATCTGGGAAGAATCTACATAGAAATGATGATTGAACTGATGTGAGCTGATTAGACCACCAGGAAAAGCATACAGGGAGAAAAGAAGAGGGACCAAAACAAAGCCTTGGGGGATGCTCATCTAGATAAATCAAAGATCTAGAATATGAATATCTAACAAAGGAAAAAGAGGAGGAGTTGGAAAAGTAGGAAGAAAATCAGGAAAGAGCCGTGTCATGAAAATGTAGGGAGGAGAGATTATCAAGGAGAAAAGGGTGCTGGATAGTGTCAAAGGCTGTGTAGAGGTCAAGAGGATGAGGAGTAATCAAAGTCCATTTGATTTGGCAATTAAAAGATCACCGATGACTTTAGAGAGAGTAATTTCAGTTAAATGAGGAGGCTGGAAGCTAGACTGCAGAGAATTTAGAAGAGAGTGAGAGGAAAGGAAGTGGAAGCATCAACTGGAGACAGCTTTCATTAGAAATGTGAGCTCTCTGAGGACAGGGACTATTTCTTTCTTTGTGTCTCTAGTACTTAGCATAGATCCTGGGACACAGTAAGAGCTTAATAAATGCTTGTTGATTTGACCGTCTTTGGGAGTTTAACTATGAAAGCATTAGAATATAAAAGTTCTAGGTCACAGTCCTCATCTTTTTATTTAGTTTAAACATGGTACAGGTGTTGCCACAACCACAAAAGCCAGATCACATCAGTGTAAGGAACTACTGATACAGAAACTCTCTCTATAGATGCAGATCAATAACTCTCTAGAAATCTTAGTTTTATAGAGTTGTCTTGGAGAACAGAGAGATTTAGTGACTCGTCCACAGTCGAATGACCAGTATGTGTCAGAGGCAAGACACAATCCAGTTCTTTTTTGGCTTTAAGGAGGCCCTTTATCCATCATCCTAGGAAGTCTTTTGGGTAGCTAACATAAATTCCAGCATGAGGATGGTTCAAATTAATGCACTTTATTAAAAATAGCATGTAAAGAAATCTTCCCAGTGTGGTAAAAAAAGATGAGATAAGCCTTGTCTTAGATTTCATGCCAAATTTGGCCATGTGCTTCCTTCCTTTTCATCCTAACTTGGTTTAGTGGAAAGAGCACTGGGTCTGGATTCAAGTCTCAATTCTTTTTTTTTTTTTTGGCAGGGCAATTGGGGTTAAGTGGCTTGCCCAAAGTCACACAGCTAATACGTGTGTCAAGTGTCTGAGGCCAGATTTGAACTCAGGTCCTCCTGATTCCAGGGCTGGTGCTCTACCCACTGTGCCACCTAGCTGTCCCCCCCTTTTTTTCAAGTCTCAATTCTAATGTTATCTGTGTAACTCTGGGCAAGTCCTTTAACTTTCTTTGAGTCTAATTGTTCACTTCTGCAAAATAAAGGGGTCAGACTAGAAGATCTCTAGTGTTCCTTCCAGCTTTGAACCCTTTGGTCATGATGCTTCTTTAATAGACTTTTAACATTTCAAACTTCTTTCAAAAAAAAAAAAACATTTCTGATGCTGTAATGTGTGTACTCAATAGGAAACAGATCTTAGGAAGAACAGCCAAGCCAGAGAGAGGTCTGCATTCCTGGCTTCGACGAGCTTTAACCCTTACATTTTAATTTCTTGTCACTCCAATTCAATTAAAGAAAGATTCACTATGTACAGAGTTAGGCACTGTGGGATTACAGATGAAATAAGACAGTCCTTGCCCTCATGGGGATGGGACTTGTACACAAATAATTAAACAAGAAAAATTATAATAATGACATTTCTGTTGGATTTTAAGGTTTATAAAACACTTTGTTATCTCATTTCAGTCTCATAATAACCCTGAGAAATAGGTACTGCAGGCATTATTATTGCCACTTTTTAGATGGGGAAAATGAGTTTAAATAACTGCTAATAAGTATCTGAGGTCAGATTTGAATCTAGGTTTTTCTGACTTCTAGGCATTATTGCAAACTGCGTTTCTAGGCAGACAATAAGAACAAAGGTGAAATCCAGACAAAGTGGAAGGAGGTCTGAGGAGGGAAGGGGTTGCTTCTAACTGGGGGCGTCTAGGAAGGCTTCAGCAAGGAGGTGACACCTGAGTCAGACGCTGAAGGATGAGAAAGGATTTCAATAAGAATGTTGGAAGATGTGAACAAGGCAGTTCTCAAATTCATGAGATATCTGAAAGAGGATGATTAAATGCTTGCAGAAAATTGGCCATTGTTATGATTAAACAAAAGAAAAAGATCAGGATGACACGTCCAAGGTCACACAGTTCCTAATGTGATGCTGGGCAGGACACTTAACTTCTCTAGGATTTGGTACGTGCAAAGTCAAGAAGTATTTACTGTATGACTATTATGTGCCAGGTGCTTTCTAAGTGTTGGGGATTCAAAGAAGTTCGAGAACACCATGCCTTCTCTCAAGTTGCTTCCAGTTTAATGGGGGATATAGTACACAAACCAAAATGTGCCAACAGGAGATGCAGGGGATGAATTGGAGAGCATCTTGGAAGGAAGGTGCTAACGTCAAAGCGGACTGGGAGAAGCTTCCTGTAGAAGGTTGGATTTTAGCTGAGACTTGAAGGAAGCCAGGAAGGCTGGCAGGGGAGGGGCCGTGAGCTGAGTGGGAGAGAAGTCTAGGTCTGGGGCACAGTCAGAGAAAATCCAGAGTCGGAGCATTTTGTATGAAGTCATTGTCCCTGTCATAGTATATGAAGGGAGGGGAGTAAGGTGTAAGAAGACTGGAAAGGTAGGAATAGGTAAAGTTATGAAGGGCTTTAAAAGCCAAACAGAAAAGAGGAGCTAGGTGGCAGCTAGATGGCACAGATTCACAAATAGGTAGGTAGAACATTAGCCCTGAAAACAGGAGGACCTGAGTTCAAATCCAGCCTCAGACAATTACTAGCTGAGTGACACTAGGTAAGTCACTTAACCCTTATTGCCTCAAAAAAAAATTTTTTTTAAATCAAACAGAAAGTTTTATATTTGATCCTAGAGGCAAAAGGGATCCATCAGAGCTCTCTCTCTCTCTCTTTCTCTGTGTGTGTGTGTGAGAGAGAGAGAGAGAGAGTAGAATTGGCAAGACTTTCCAACTGATTGGATGTGGGGGACAAGAGTGACCTGTGTGACCTTGAGGAAATCTCTTAGCTTCTCTTAGACTTATCTGTATAATTGGGGGCTTGAACTAGATGACCTCAAACATCCCTGTGTCAGTATAATCCCATGATAACAAAACAGGATAAGAATTGGGGGGATAGTGTATAGTCAGTTTTGGCTGGAATGCAGGGTATGTGAAGTGGAATGGTGTGAGATAAGGCTGGAACTATACATTGGAACCAGATTGTGGAAGGCCCTGTTTGCCAGGCTAGGTCATAGGCTCTACTGAGGGAAGGGAGTTAATAAATGTTTGTTGAATTGAATCCAGGTGGAGATAACTGACAACTTTTCTGGATTCTCTCATTGTCTTTTTGTGTGATAACTTTCATTTCCACTATTCCAATGGGTATTACCAGTGCACTGTGATTGAAATGTGATACTTTGACCCTACAAATTCCAATAGTGGGAACAGGGCCAGGATGAGGCACTTTTCTCCTTAAAGGCACCATGGCCTTCCTGCGGCTATTTCTACTGTAACCTCTGTTTCTTTTGCCTGCTTATCCGGTGATGTCTCCCTGGCTATAGGCACCATAAATTGGGGAGCTGGGAGTGGACGAATTGAGGAACATGCTTTAGGTCACGAGCTGCTGCTCGTTTTTGGCTTCACCAAGGCCAGCCAGGGTTGGACTGAGATCAACCAGTGGCCCTTTCACACACAAAGAGGTGGGAAGCTCAAAGCCTCATTCCCTTAGCAAAAAAGAAAGAGCTCAAAACTCTGTTGGACTTGATTTGATTAATATTATGAGGACACATTCCAGGAGATTACTCAGAAATGGGTCAAAGCATGAAGCAGGACATGACTTCGGGAGAGCGGGCAGCAGGATGGCACTGTGGGAAGATTCTTGGACTTGGACTCAGGGAGAGCTGGCTTTAAATCTGGCCTCTGATAAGGGTCTGTGTCACCCTTGGCAAGTCCCTCAACTTCCCTGAGCTTCACATTCATTATAAATAGGGATATAAAATGTGGAATGGGGATAACAGTGGCTGCCACATCTACTCCACAGAGCTCAAATTAGATTATAATGTAAATCAAGTAGCTTATAAACTATAAAACTACTATATTAATGTCCATTGTTACATTATTCCCACCCTAATTAATTTATGAAAAGCTGTAATCTTGCTCTTCCTTCCTGGGGATCTGTTTTAATCAATCAGTGTGTGTATTGGGGAGGAGGGAATAAGCATTTATATATCACACACTATGTACCAAGCATTGTGCTAAGTGTTTTTATGTGCTATCATTATCCCTAGTTGACAGCTTAGGAAACTGAGACAGACAAAGGTTAAAGTCACTTGCCCAGGACCACAGAGCTAGTAAGTATCTGAGGTTGAATTTGAACTCGGGTTTTCCTGACTGTAGGCCCAGTGCTCTATGTGTTTCAACACCTACCTGACTCAATTCAGTCAGCAAGCATTTCTGTTCATTCATTAATTAATTCGTTTGTTTATTTATTTTAAAAATTTAATTCAACCACTTAAAATTTATTATTTATTTTTAACATTTTTGGGAAAAAATTGAGTCCCAAATTCTCTTCCTCCCTCTAGCCCCTCCCTTACCCGTTGAGAAGGCAAGCAATATGATATCAATTAAACATGTGAAATCATGCAAAACTTATGTCCATATTAGCCATATTGCAAAAAAGCAAGAAAAATAAAAAAGTGAAAAAATAATTAGTAATAAAAATAAAAAAAATAATAATTAATAATAAAAATAAATTAATAATTAATTCAGTATTTTAGAGGTGGATAATATTTTTCATCATGTCTTGGATCCGTGTATTGTGAAGAGTAGCTAAGTCTCTCAGTTGATCATTGTTACAATATTGCTGTTATTTGTGTACAATGTTCTGCTTTGCTCACTTTACTTTGCATCAGTTTATATAAGACTTCCCAGGTTCTTCTGAAAGCATCCTAATAGTATTCCATCACAATCAGTCTCGTTCAGTCATTTTCCAATTGACGGGCATTATCAAACCTTTATTATGTGCCAGGCACAGTGCTAAGTTTTGGCAACATAAAGAAAGGCAAAAACACTTATCTGTGACCTTGTATTCTAATGGAGAAGAAAACATGCAAAAAAAAATTTCCACCTCCTATGTGTATATATATATATATATGTGTATATATATCTATATATATATATATAGATATATATATATATATATGTATATAGAGAGGGAGGGAGGGGGGAGAGGGAGAAGACGGGGGGAGGAGAGAGAGAAAGACCGAGACAGGGAGAGAGGGAGAGAGGGAGAGAGGGAGAGAGAGAGAGAGAGAGAGAGAGAGATCTTAGAGGGAAGGCACTTACAAGGAATGTGGAGGACCAGGAAAAGTCTCCGGCAGAGGGTGAGATTTGAGCTGTCTTGAAGTAAGGCAGGGAAGCCAAGAGGTGGAGAAGATCAGAGAGCGTGGTGAGGCATGGGCACAGCTTGTAGAAAGGTACTGAGTAGGGATATGGAGCTTCACTTGGGAGGAGCAAAAGAAAGGTCAGCATAGTACATCATAGAGTTCATGGAGAGAAACAAATTGTGAGAAGACTGAAAAGGTAGGAAAGTGCTGGGTTGTGAGTGGTTTTAAAAGACAATGGAGGATTTTATACTTGATCCTGGAGATAACAGTGAGCCACTACAGTTTATTGAGTGTGTGCGTGCATGTGGGTGAGGTTGATATGGTTAGTCTTGTGCTTTAAGAAAGTCATTTTGGCAGCTAAGTGTAGGATGGATTGTAGTGGGGAGAGACTTGAGGCAGGGAGACCAACTAGAAGTTTCTTGCAGTAGTCTAGGTAAGAGGTGATGAGGGCCAGTATAGGAGTGGAGAGAAGGGGATATATCACATATGAGACACCTTACAAATGTAGAAATGACAAGACTTGACAACAGAATTAGAGATTGCAAGAGAGAGAGGACAATAAAAGAGGTTCGGAGTGTGAGTGATTACAGAACCTTGACAGTAACATAGAACTTCAGAAAGGGGGAGGGTTTTGGTGGAAAGATAACAAGTCCTGTTTTGGATATGTAGAATTGGAGTCCTGCCTAGTTCCCTGTATTTAGCAAAGTTCTGAGGTTCAGTTGCCTGCAACTCAGATTTTAAAGTCAAGATCATAAGCAAGGAACACAAGCTAAAGGGGTAAGGCAATAGAAAAGGTGCTAGACCCTATTCAGAGCTGGAAGAAACCTCAGAGGCCATTCCTTTCATTTTACAGATGAGGAAACTGAACCCCCCAAAAGCTAATGACTTACCCAAGGTCACACCTACTAGTAAGCATCAAAAGCAGCATCTGAACCCAGGGCAGCTGGGTATTGTAGTGGATACAGTCACTTAGGCCAGTGTCTAAGGGTAGCTGGGTGGAGGAGCAGTGAACCCAGTGCCACCCCTGGAGTCAGGAAGACTCTTCCTGTGTTCAAACCCAGCCTCAGACACTTACTGTTTCTGTGACCTTGTGCAAGTCACTTAATTCTGACTTAGTTTCTTCATCTATAAAATGAACTGGAGAAGGAAATGGCAAACCGTTTCATTATCTTTGCCAAGAAAACCCCAAATGGGGTCATGAACAGACTAAACAAATTATTATCATGATTCTTACCACTACTTACTGCTGCTGCTGCTGCTGCTGCTGCTGCTGCTACTACTACTACTACTACTTCTACCCAGGTTCTCTGAATCCTGAGCCAAATGCTCTTTCAAATCCAGCTCTGACACTGCCCAAGTGAGTTGGGGCAACTTACTCAGCCACTGCTGGCTTCACTTTCCTAAGTTGTACGAGGTGGGGTTGTACTCTACAATCTCTAAGATTGTACTCTACAATCTCTAAGATTAACCAGGTTGTGGTAGTCGGGAAAAGCAGGAGGTTCCTATTCCAACCTCAGCTCTTGCGGAGAGATGCACCGCTTGAATGCGAAGCTTTGAACAGCTGCGAAATGAGAGCAGCTGACAAAACGCTGAGCTGGGGCTATTGGGAAAAGAGAGTTTATTTGAGAAGACGGACGTGCCAAGAAGGGAGGCAGAAAGGCAGAACCTGACACTGGTTTCCAAGCCTAGCATATCTTCATTGACCCGGGAGAGGATTCGAGTAGGGTGAAAAGAATCAGCCTAACCAGACACACCCTCCCTCTTGGGGAGGGAGCGGTTACCTAACTTCGTTCAGTTTTCATTTTTGGCTCCCATGCTGCCAAAAGCTACCAACACGAACTTTCTTGAAAGGTAGGTAGTAAAAAGTTTTCAAACTCCAAAGTAAAAAAAAACAAACCAAAAACAAACCAAAAAGCTAAAACCCGCGGTGTTTATCGTACACACACTGTACTGTAAATTTCCTTCTACAACTCTCTCTCACTTCAAGAAATAGTCACTTTTCAATGACTTTGTCCCATGAAAGTCGGATGGGGGCGGTTCTACTTGGGCTGTATTTGTCCCACGGGATTTAAACTTTCTCCTTGGATTTTGTGCTAGGAAGAATCCAAAAAGAAGTCGTAGAAAGCAAGGGGGCTACTGTTGTGGGCCAGGCACTAACAAGTCCTGTGCCCGCTGGCTGACCTCGTGGGGATGGGAACCAGGAAATGCCCGGGTTCATACCTCTAGAGCTGAAAGGGGCCTTGAAGGCCATTTGATCCAACACCCTCATCTTAGCCGGTCAACAAGCATTTATTAAGCGCTTACTGTGTACCAGGCAGGCATCATTTTCAGCATCACAGGAAATAATATAAAGCGCCATTATCAATGCTAGCACATAAAGGTGAAGTAATTTGCCCAACGTCACACAAGTAACAAGGGCGAGAGCTGAAATTCGAACCCAGTATCTCTAAGTCCACAGCCAAAGCCCACTACAGCTCCCCACTGTCTCTCTTAAGGGGCGTGTGTATGTGTTTGTTACAAATCGTGCAGAACAGAGCGCCTCACGCCAGGGCTCACTAGGCTAGGGCGTCTTCCATTCAGTTCTAGTCCAAGTTTCGGAGGAAAGTTCCTCCCTCTGCGCTCGGCTCCACCTACTTCACCTTAGGAACCGTCCGCCCTCGCAGCGCTGCAGAAGTCAGCGACTACCTGGAGTCCCGGGAGTCCAGCTGGCGGTGCCAGGAGACGCATCGAAGCGTCTGACAGTCAGACGGGCCAGAAAAGCGAGGCCCCAGCCGAGCAGAGAAGGACGCGGGCCGGCGGCTGGAGGGTGGGCCGGGGCGTGCGCACACCTCCGAGCCGGCTGGGCAGGTTGCAGCCCCTCCTCTACGGCTCTGGCCCGGAGCTGGGGGCGGAGGCGAGGGCAGGGCCTCTGGAGTGGGCGCGTCCGCAGCTGGCCTGACGCACCTCCCGAAAGTTCCTCTGGGGTGCCTCCAGCAGCCAACTTTCTTCTAGGAGTCCTACCAGCTCCCGGGTGACCTCCCGAGAGTTGCGGCCCCTCCTCCCCGGTCCCTCCGCAAGGAGTCGGCGTCCCGGGCTTGCAGAGCGGGTTGTCCGCGGGGCTGCGGGAAGCATCTGGCTTTTGCCCCTTCCCGGTGATTCCTTCGCTCCGGTAGCGGGGCGGGCACCTCTGGGAGCCGTAGAGCCCCGAGTGTCAGCCAGCAGCTCCCGGCCCGATCTCGCTCTCGCTTTCCTCCTGGCCAAAACTTTCTGAAGCCGCTGGACGCTCAGGGCTTACTTCTTCCAAAGTGTGCGGGACGTGTCAGACAGGAAGGGATCCTGTTGCTCCTGGTATCTGCGGGAGGAGGAGGGGCAGTAGCCCCCCCACCCCCGTTCCCATTCCCAGGTATGTTGCGCCTTTACTATACTTTTGCCGCTCTGGGGAATTTGGGGAGGGGCAAGGGGGAGGAGAGAAAGGTGAAAGTGTCTTGTGTGTTGCTCCCCACAGCTGGCATCGCGGCGGTCTGCCTGTCCTCCCCAAAAGAATTGCATCAAGGGTAAGAATTGGCTCCTCCTTACCAGGAAGGGGCTGGCGTGTAGCGGGGGCTGGAACCCCAGGAGGTGGCTGGAACCCCAGGAGGTGGCTGTTACTGGGTTACAGCCCAGGGGAGATGGGGCAGTGTTGTTTTGAAAGAGGTGAATGCCTTCTTTTCTCTCCACCCATTTCTTTGGTCTATAGTGCTGGTAAGGAGGTAGCCTGAGCACGGTGGAAGAAAAGAGTTTAGGGCGGTCACTTTCCCATTGCAATCCCACAGGCTCCCCTCAGCCATCCTGGACTGTCTCCCCCTTCCAAACAAACAAAGGAGGTGTCTCTGAGGTTTGAAGCCACCTCCTGGGTGTAGTAGGCACATGCAAGTTGAGTTGACAGAGTGCTGTTGCCAACCTTCTTAAAGGCCCTTGTAAAACTAGATGCAAACCCGTTCTTGGCGAGGGTGGCCCCATTTCCCTTTCTGCTTAGGATATGGAGACATGGAAACTGCTGCTGAGTTGGCTGGAAGGCTTGTGGTTTGCCGATGTGGGTGATGGTGGCAGCAGTAGGATTTTTTTTCCTTTGACCCCTGGAATCATGTCAACAGGCATGATGAATAAACCCAGCCCTCTCCCTTCTGTACAATCTATCCCAGGGAGAGGCAGCTGATGTGCCTTGAGAATAGGAAAAATGTACCCAGAAGAGTTAAGCATCCTTAGCAAAGGGGGAGAAAGGGCTATGGAGGGGGGCGGAATATGCCCCTTATAATTGTACTGTTTTCCAGTAGATTGCATAGGCTCTTTGGCCTCACCCTGGAAAGGGCCATGCTACCCAGATCATCTCATTAGGAAGTCAGCTGCTCTCTGTTAATAGCCACAGGAACTCTGATGAAATTATGTAGGTCATTGAAAATAATTCCTGCTTAATCGCCTTTATCCTTTTGATTAAAGAGAGAAAAGATTTCCTCCTATAATGCTCCATGCCTGCTTTGCCAGGGTAACCTGCATGTCTTCATTCATTGGACTCCAGTGTTCCGAACATGATTGCTAGTTCCTGAAAAAGAGCATACTGAAGAATAGTGCCTGGTCCCTGAAACTGACAACATCTTCATTCTGTGCGTCTTACTCTTCCATGCATATGCAGCGAGGAGTCAACAAATATTGCTATTACTGTTATTATCATTTTCAGCTAAAGTTCATTCCTGAAACATCTTACCCCTTTTTAATGGCAGTTAATCCTTTTTATGGGTAGAAGAGGCTATTGTATTCATCATTGTTAACTGTCTTTGCACTCTACTTTCCTTAGGGACAGATCTTAAGACAATGAAAAGCTAGGCTAGACTTCACTAAAAATATGGTGAGTGACAGATGGAGGGTGAACCTTGAGAGCTGGAAGAAACCTTAGAGTTAATTTAGTGCAACCCTCTCATTTTACAGATGAGGAAACTAAGTGCTTAATAAATGCTTGTTGGCTGAT
This sequence comes from Phalanger gymnotis, assembly GCA_028646595.1. Lineage (NCBI taxonomy): Eukaryota > Metazoa > Chordata > Mammalia > Diprotodontia > Phalangeridae > Phalanger > Phalanger gymnotis. The sequence goes on along the minus strand of CM053623.1, from coordinate 328,088,079 downwards.
TTGCATGAAGTCACATTTGCAGCTGTCAGAAGTGAGATTTGAACCCAGATTCTCTGTCTCCAAACCCAACATTCTTTCTATTGCACAACTCTACCTCTAAAGGCCCTTTGAACCTTTATGAAAGGGGCCACCAGACTATGGCCACCCCAGTTCTTCAAAAGGCTAAATGCCTTTTTCTCCTGGTCTATGTGACTCTTCGGCCATATTAGTGACCAAATATAAGTGAAAGTAATATAACCTTCAATGTAATAAACTTTTGCCGTAGGATCAGTAACTGCTCAGTTTACAGATGAGGAAATTGAGGCCCTGGTTAGTTGGGAGTTGCTCACAGTTACATAGAACTAGGATTTGAATCCAGGTCCTCTGCTTCTGAATCCCTTAGTCTTGCTATTACATTAGACAAGAAAGATGGTGTTCTTTGAATTCCAAACTGTTCTTGGGGTTTAGGGGTTTTGTCTAGCTCCATCTCTCTAAACTACTACCAGCTAAAAGTGTTCTCTTTAGGAGGGAGCTTACCCTATCACTGCCTCTGTTACCCACTCACTTATTGGCCTCTATACTGCATTAATGGCAAAAGGGATGAATTCTTCCAGCAGGGATGAATTCTCAGAGACTTACTCTCCACATCATGTCCTAGCTTATTGTACATGGACTTGGATAGCTGAAGAGTTATTAACAACTGTTCCTTCAAATAGAGGGGTCCCTTATTTCATGGAGTAGTGATGCTCCCACAAAGTTGAACACACAATGAGCACTATTTCTTATTAACTCCATACAGGTGTTATTGTAGGGCTGGTAGGTGGCACAGACTCTTATTAGTTGTGTTACCCTGGGTTTAACCCTTAACTCACTTAACCCTGTTTGCCTCAGTTTCCTTATCTGTAAAATGAGCTGGAGAAGGAAATGGCCGACCACTCCAACATCTTTGTCAAGAAAACCTCAAATGGGATCATGACTGGAAAAACAATGAACGACAACAACAGTTTGAAAACTTTTTTAGCAACAAAGGGGTTAAGATGGTGGATATTCCCAAGGTTTGGCCCATGATCTGCTTACTACGCTGTGATCAGAACTGTGCAGCCCTTAGATTCACAGAGCCACAGAATGTTAAATCTGGAAGCGAATGGACACATGGGAAGCAGCAGGGTATAGTAGAAAGAGATCAGAACTGGAATTGGAGGATGTGCTTTGCCACTTGTTAGCCATGTGACCGCAGGCAGATCCCTAGCCTCTGTCAATCTCGATCTCCTCATCTGTAAAATGGGGATAATAACACTGTACAGGGTTGTCGTGAGGCCCACGGACATAAATAGCATTGTAACCTTGAGCACTTCTGTTAAATGTAATCTAATCTTTTGTTGTTATTCAAAACTCATTTTACAGATGAGTAACTGAGTCCCAGAGAAGTTAAAAGAATTTGCCTTTTGGCCACTTGACCTTTTGCCAAGGCAGGTGTTAATTCCCCATCTCTGAACCCAGTATGCCCATGAACTTCTCCCATGTTTGTTGTTGTTTTGTCTGATACCCCGAAGTCCTCCGTATTCCTTACTCTGAAGTTCTGACAACTTTGCTCTCATCTTTTCGGTCTGAATGTTTATATAGTGTCTAGTTAGAATCATATTACGTATCCCAGCCTGAAATTTCCTTAAGATTGAAACTTTGGGTTCTGTAAAATGAACCCACCCCCTGCATTAGCAATTCCTTAAGTTCAAAAGTGGGTAAGCAAGGGTTCATTGTTAGTTTGTTTTCCTGGTGGTAACTAGATTTAAATTGCTCAAAGACATGCCAAAATACACCCTAGAGTGGACATCCTCCTTATTTATATGTCTGGGTCCTACAAGGTCTAAAGATGGATATACTTTCATTAAACATTTATTTAAAAATTATTTTTCATGTTTACATCTCCTCCGGTTCTTAATATAGTCGTCTTCTTCCCACTCCCAGAGAACCGCTCCTTATATTTAAGGGGAAAAAAAGGAAAGAAAAGCTGTTCAACAAAATTAACCAACACATCAGCCAAGTTCTGTAGGAACACAGTATTCCACATCTGTTGTCTCCTATGTCTGCCCAGGACAGAGGGAGCTGCATTCTCATCTCTTCTTCTGGGCCAAACTTGGTCACTGTAATTGCACAGACTTCAATCATTTATTTATTTCATATTTATTCCTTCATCCATCCATCTATTAATTTATTCAGCTAGTTATTTTTCCTTACATTTATTTATTTGTTTGTTTATTGCCCATTTACATCCTTTCCATCTGCTTGGTATTCCTATCTGTGTCCCCTTCCAGCTTCCTAGATGATTGGCATCTACCTGCCCGCATCACCAAAGTGAGAAACCTGGCAAACTCTGAGACAGAGATTTGCCCTCAACACCTCCTGCAAGAGCTTGGCATGATAGGACCTCATTTCTCTTCGGAACTGCCATATTCTTCAGATTTTCTTACCCAAGAACTGGAAGCTCTTTTGTGGGCTAAGATATGGATGCATCCTGTCCCTTTGGAAACCTAGTTTTAATCTTGTCTTCCTGGTGACTGTGATGCTGGCATATTCTTCTGGATGCCTTTTCACTCCCAATCCCTCGTCCTTCCCTTTGTGTCTCAAGTTAAGTGCTTTCTCTAATATGAATTCAAACAGGCTGAATGAACAACAATAAGCTATCGCTTAGCTTTGTTGGCAAAGCACTTTATGTATTATATTACATATATGTCATCTCATTCAATCTTCTCACCGAGTTGCATAGGTAGGTACTATTATTATACCCATTTTACAGATAAGGAAAGAGTCCGGGAGAGGTTAAATGACTTACTTAGGCAGAATTTGAACTCGGATTTTACTGACTCCATATTCACTCGCTGCACTGCTTTTAGCCTCATTGCCTGGTTTATTTTTTCTACTGAAATCTCCAATTCCCCCAAAAGCAGCTGCAGTGGAACGTACGGGTTCTTTAGTTTCTCTAATCAAATCACTTAATTTTTAATTATGTATATGTGATTATATATGTATTTTAAATCGTATCTATGTAAATATACAATGAAACATGAAGTGTACAGTGAGAGACTTCAGGAGAAAAGACAAACTAGTCAGTGATGCTAAAAGCAGTAGATAGAGTGAACTTGGGATTGGGAGAGAGAGAGAGAGAAAGGAAGGAAGGGAGTGGGGGTGGGGGAGGAGGGAACCTGGAGCTGTAACTTCAGTGGTGTAGGAAGCTCAGGGGTGAGGAAACTCCTGCAGCCAAGTAAATCAGCCCTTCTCTGCAGTGTGTAGCCATACAGTCGTAGAAAGTTGCCTTGCCTGCTAAAAAGTCCAGTTACTTGCCTAGGGTCCCATAGACAGTATTCCTCTTTAACTCAGGTTTTTAATACGTAAAATTTTTCCTCTTGAATTCGTAGAGTAGAGGGATGATTTCATTCAAGGGAAATTATAATATGTGGCTGGACAGGAGAGAGCATTGTGGCCAAAGATGCTGCCGTGTTTTGGGAGATCAGCTTTCACGTGAGGTTCTTTGAGTTTCATTTCATGTTTTTCCCTAGAGAAGGCAGTAATTGGTAACAGCTGCAGAAACACTCTACAGTTGTTGGATGAGCTACTAATTAGCTTTTATAGAGCACAGCTTAAATTTTTTTTAAAGAACTGTATTCCAGGGCATATCATCAAGGTATTCAGAGACCACACAAGGTCTAGAAGAATGTGTGTGTGTGTGTGTGAAAGAGAGAGAGAGTTCTAGCTGTTTGCTTTACAGTCATTAGAATTTACGTTTAATAGACATTACAGGTCAATGGAATGTTTGCACATAAAGGTGTTCTAGGCACTCTCATATTTCTTTCCACCCATAAGGAGGAAATAAATATTTCTTAGTGAAATTCCTATCCTAGGCCAATTTGAATACAAACATTCCACAGATTGATGGGGTTAGATATTATTAACCTTCCTGGATATTTGCCCTGAGACCAAGCTCCATTATTAACCATTGCAGGGAGGACATCACTTTTGCAATACCAGTGTCTTCTCTTACGTGTATCAGAGTAAGGGGAGAGTTTGCAGCCAGTGATTCCAGTCTGGTTTTCTTTTGAATGTGTCTGAATACAGAAGAAGCTGTTAATGCATATATGTCCATGTGTATATAATGGGCCCAGTCAACACTAAAAATAATATACTAGTCATTGTTTTTCTTTTTTAATTAATTAATTTTTAGTTTTCAGCATTCACTTTAATAAGATTTCGCATTTCAGATTGTTCCCCCTCCTTCCTGTCCCCCCTTTCCAAGATGGTACACAATCTGATATAGACCATACATGTACAATCATATTAAACATATTTGCACATTAGTCATGTTGTGAAAGAAGAATCAGAACAAAAGGGAAAATCCACAAGAAAGAAAAAAACAACAAAAAAGGAGAAAATAGCATGCTTCTATCTGCATTCAGACTCCATCGTTCTTTGGTTATGGATAGCATTTTCCTTCATGAGTCTTTTGGAATTGTCTTAGATCATTGCATTGCTTAGAAGAGCTAAGTCTAACAAAGTCGGTCATCACACAATGTGTCTGTAACTGTTGCACAAGGTTCTCCTGGTTCTGCTCACTTCACTCAGCATCAGTTCATGTAAGTCTTTCCAGGTAGGTTTTTCTGAAATCCACCTGCCCATCGTTTCTTATGGAACAATAGTATTTCATTACATTCATATACCACAACTTGTTCAGCCATTCTCCAACTGATGGATATCCCCTCAATTTCCAATTCTTTGCCACCACAAAAAGAGCTGCTATAAATATTTTTGTACATGTGATTCTTTTCCCCCTTTTTATGATCTCTTTGAGATGCAGCCCTAAAAATGGTATTGCTGGGTCAAAGGGTATGCATAATTTTATAGCCCTTTGAGCATAGTTACAAATTGCTCTCCAGAATGGTTGGATCAGTTCACAACTCCACCAACAATGCATTAGTATTCTAATTTTCTCACATCTTCTTCAACATTTATCACTTTCCTGTTTTGTTGTGTTAGGCAATCTGACAGGTGTAATGCAGTAACTCAGAGTTGTTTTAATTTGCATTTCTCTAATCAATAGTGATTTAGAACATTTTTTTCATTTGACTATAGATAGCTTTAATTTCTTCATCCAAAAACTTCCTGTTCATATCCTTTGACCACTTAACCAATTGGGGAATGACTTGTATTCTTATAAATTTGGCTCAGTTTTCTATATTTTTTTGAAATGAGACCTTTATCAGAGACATCAGTTTTAAAAATTCTTTCCCAATTTTCTGCTTCCCTCCTGATCTTGGTTACATTGACTTTGTTTGTGCAAAAACTTTTTAATTTAATGTGATCAAAATTATCCGTTTTGCATTTCATAATGTTCTCTATCTCTTCTTTGGTCATAAATTCTTCCATTCTCCATAGATCTGACTGGTAAACTATTCTTTGCTTTCCTAATTTGTTTATACGTTTTATTTCTAAATCGTGTACCCTGATCATTTTTCTTAAGAGTTGTGCAAAAATAGTGTCGCTATTTAGTTGTTTCAGTTGTGTCTAAATCTTCATGACCCCATTTGGGATTTTCTTGGCAGAGATACAGGAGCGGTTTGCCATTTCTTTCAGCTCATTTTACAAAAGAGGAAACTGAGGCAAACAGGGTTGAACTCAGGAAGATGAGTTTTCCTGACTCCAGATCTGGCATTCTATCCACTGTGCCACCTAGCTGCTCTGCAAAAGCAGTGATAAGAATGGTGAATTGAGGTGAATGGAGTCCTGGATTTAAATCTTGGCCCTGCCACTTAGCATCTTGCCTCAGTACTTATCAGTTTCTTCACCTAGAAATGAGGGACTTGATAATTGCTAAACCTCTGATGCAAGGAGTCATTTTACTGGGAGTCAGGAATCTTAGCTTCTACTTCTGGTTCCTAGGTTGGACATTTATTTGACATTGCGAAGAATTTAACTTAGGGTACTCTGGGTTTCTCTCTCTGTAATGTAATTCTCACCTGTGGCTCCAAGAAACTGTAGCATGGGCAATGCCCACACTCCAGGAAAACCGTTTTAGCAGCCAGGCTAAACTAGGTTGAGAGTAACTAAGGGACCTCAAACCCATCAATTAGTTAGGGGGGTGTCTACTCCAAGCATGTAAAGACTTCTCCTGGTGGAATGGGTGAATGAGAATGATTAGATCTTGGGCAGACATTGAATATGCCGAGGTCATCTACTGCATCCTGGGCCATCACCAGTCATTTTGACTTTTGTCTTGCCATTGTGCTTTGATGACTCTGGAAGCAAGAGTGAGGCTGATGACTTTGTGCAACTCTGCCTCACTTACATCCAATTCATGTACAAACTAAGGCATCACCCATGATGTCATTGGTCTTCTTTGAAAACAAAGGACAAACAACAAAAATCGGTAATGTAGGGACATTACCTGACTGTATTTATTCATAGCAACCAGGAACACTAGTTAGAAGTTTCAGAAATCTAACTTGGATGCCATAAAAAGATCTTCCTAATAGATTAGAGCAGTCTCAAACTAGAACAGGCTGCTTTGGGACTTCATGGCCCCAATGTTATCAGAAGCTTTCAGGATGAGGCTGGCAGGCCATCTATTGAGAATGTTGTATTAGGGACTTTCTCTTTAGGGAAGAATTGGATGGGATGCCTTCTGAGAGCACTTCCAACTTCGAGATTCTGAAACGTCTGAAATGACGTTAGAGATCATCTAGGATCATTATCTTCATTTTTTTTTTTTACAGAAAAAAATTGAAATTCAGAATCAAGTTAACTCAGCAAACCTTTATTAAGCACCTACTATGTGCCAGCACTGAGGATACAAAGAAAAGGTATAGTCCCTGCCCTAAAGGAGCTTACAATCTAATGGAGGAGACAACATGCTAACAGTTTTATATAAATAAGATATATACAGGATTAAGGGGAGAAAAAATGAAGGGCAGGTTCTAGGATTAAGGGAATTGGGAAAAGCTTCTAGGATCAGGTGTGATTTTAGCTGAGACTTGAAGGAAGCCAGGGAAACCAGAGAGATAGGTCCCTTGCTTAAGATCACACAGGTATAGTAAATAGCCAACTGGAATTCCAACTCTGCTCCTCTGACTCCTAATGGAATGCATTTGCCACTTCCCTACAGGCCGAGGAGTGGGCAAGTGGGATTGGAGGTCGACATTGATGGCGTCGTTTTTGTTGACTTGTTTTTTAGGTATTATTGCATAGCAACTCATTCTCTAATATGTCGGGAAAGAAAAACAACTTCCAGGGAAAAATATTTACTAAGTTTCGTCTATGCCTTTAAAAATCAGAATCCTTGGGGCAGCTGGGTGGCACAGTGAATAGGAAACCAGCCCTGGAGTCAGGAGGACCTGAATTCAAATTTGGCCCCAGACACTTGGTACTTATTAGCTGTGTGACCTTGGATAAGTCACTTAACCCCAACTGCCTCACGAAAACCAAAACAAAACAAAAATCGGAATCCTTTCTCAACTTCCCCCTGCCCCTTTGAAATTTCTTTCAGTAACAAAGGGAAGCTTGTGCCAAACCCAGCTAGCAAGGTGACTTCCTCTGGAAATCCATACACATTAACTTTGGAGAAGTTACACAAGGACACACAAGGACACAGCAGAGGAGTAGAAGCAGGGGAAAGCCTGTGAAAGGGACCTATGCTTACCTAAACTGTCATTAGAAACAAACAGTACATATGTAACATCACATCCATCCATACATAGATTTAGAACCGGAAAGGACATTAGAAACCAATTACTACAGCCAGCTCCTTTAAAGATGAGGAAGTTGACGACCAATGAGGTAAAGTGACAGCTTGGGTTCCCTTAGTAGCAGAGGAGAATTTGAACCCAGGTCATTTGACTCTAAATCCATCACTTTTTCCGCCATGAAAGCTTTTCTAGAATTTTTATTAAAAGTATAATTTTTTTTAAATGGAAAAAGAGATGAGATTGTATATTCCTGTATGTTTTCATTCATACTTCCATATTTTGGGAGGAGAGAGGAGCAATATGTCTCTGAGGTTTTATCACTGAGATCATAAACATCTTGAAGACAAAGAAACATGTCAGAAACAATAAACATTTATT
>CM053623.1:328060478-328079492 GCA_028646595.1 Phalanger gymnotis | reverse complement strand
AGGTGTTGGGCAAGATTCTTGTACACGGAATGTCACAGATTCTGGTAATGGAATTTTATTTAGTTACTTTCAGGTTTTACTGACAGTCATACTGACAAGTAGAGAACACAGGCTCTCTTATTCTGTCTGCCTGCACTCGTGAGCTCTCAGGGCTGTCTTGACTAGCATTGTTTATGGAGAAGAGTTAGCATGCCAAAAAGGGAATCTGGCACCTATAAAGGCTCAAAAAGAAAACATTCAACAGATAACTCACTCATACAACCAGCAATGTTCTCACATGGCACAAAACACTCACTGTACAAGAAATAAATACACTGCCTTCCTTGAAGCAATATTTTAAAACTGAAAGCTATTTTGAAGATTACTACTAGGAACAAAACCCAAGCTCCCTGGGTGCAAATAAACACACCTGGCAATAAAAGAGCAATAAAACTTTTGTCACTGGAGACACTGCTAAAGGCTTCTTGACAAAAGTCAGCTTAGAAAAGTGTGGGTCCACTATTATGGAAACATGCATATCATGTTTAGCCAACCACATTTTCTCATGGGTGAACAAGGAGAAAAGTCTAGTGTTAAGAGCAGCCTGAATGGAGCCATGATAAATGTGACTCACCACTAGAAAAATGATCTTCAATACCTCCTGTTATCAGGACTGTATGCCTAGACAGTTTCCCATAGATTAAAATGTTCTAGATTGCATTAAATTGCAATAGATTGGCAAGAAATGCAAGATTAAATTTGCATGTGAAAATTTGCATTAAAATGTTAAATCAAAATTGTGATACATTACGTTAAAATGCAAAAATTTGCTTTGAATTCAACTTTAGTGTTGACTTTACACTGGTACACAGAACTTTTTTTTCCATGGTTAGAGGGTAAAGGAATGGCATAGGCAGCAAAGCAGACCAGAAACACAGTATGTAATCACAAAAATGAACACTGAAGGAATAATTTTGAATAGTGCAATTTGGCAAGGACTCACAGTCCCTTTCTTTCAGGGGAAGAATGTTGTCATGGTTCTGTTAGCTTTCACACTAATAATAGGCTAATATCCTGAACACATATCTCAGCAACCCAAGAATATAAAACACTTCATTACTGTTAATTCTAGATCACAACCAGCACAGAGGACTGAAGAAGCCTACACATGTTTGAGGTAAGATTTGAAAATGGGATCCCTGGTAACTTTCTACCAAAGGCCTACAGCCTCCCCTGAGAAACATGCGACTTGATTGAAATTGACAAAAATAAAATAAATACCTCCTTGCCCTGGAGAGTGGAAATTCCTAGAACTAAAAATATGCGCACGTATATAAGTAATAAAAAGCACACAGAGACTGTAAAGGGAAACAAGAAGAGTCCAGGGCAGAGCCATAATGGACATTCACAGTTATGGGGTGTGATATGGAGGAAGACTGAGAAGTGTTATGTTATGAATGTTATGAACACCCAGAAAAGAAGCTAAATCCAGGAGGGAAAAGTGGTTAATCGATCACTTAATAAACATTTACTAAATGACTACTATGTGCCAAAAACTGTGCTAAGTACTGGAGATACAAATATATTAAAAAAAAGAGTCCTTGCCCTCAAGGAGCTTACATTTCATATAGTATCGAATTTATATAATATCTTATATATACATATATGTATATCTCAAATCAATATGCTATCATATAGTATCAAAGAGAGTGGTCAATAGTATCAAATACTGCTGAGAAGTGAAGGAAAGATAAGGATTGAGAAAAAGCCCTCAGATTTGACAATTAAGAGATCACTGGGAATTTGGGGGAGAACAGTTTCAGTTGAGTAATGAAGTCCATAATCAATAAGTGAGAGGAGGAAAGAATTGAAAAAAATGTACCGAACTCCCTTTACTGCAAAGGTGGGGAGCTATGGGTATGAAATATTAAATGTCAGATATAGTAAATGTATTAGTTGGTTGGTTTTGCTGAATTACTTTTCTTTTTTAAATCTCTGTTATGAAGGATGACTCATTGGGAGGAGAGGGAATATCACATTGTAAATGAATGTGATAGAAAATAAATGTGATCTTAATAAATATTCAATTTATTACATTAATTAATTTGGTAAACAAATAAAATTAATGTGATATAAAAACAAAAAATATGGAAGAGATAGGGGGAAGGAGAGAATTCAGAACTGAAAATAAAAGTGAATTTTAAAATGTGAATGAAAATTAATTTTTATAAGAAAACGCATAGTTTAGAACTGCAGAATCAAACTCAAATAGAAACAGGACCACTAAGCCATACATAAGGATCTCTGTGCCAGGAGCTGTATTTGGCCAGTGTTTGCTACCTCTGATTTAGAAAACATAAACCTCAATGAAAATACCATGACTCCAATGATAAAGCAAGCTAGCATCCTCCTGACAAGAAACGTGTTAAAAGATATAGAATAAAAAAACATTTTTGGACATGGCCAAGATGTAGGTTTCTTTTGCTTGACTGCTTATTTGGTTGGTGTTTCACTAAATCCTACTTTTTTTTCAATGAACAAAAAATTATTTTCTTTCCAAACCCTCCTCCCTCCAGGAAAAAACAAACAAACAACTTTTAATAAATGTGTGTAACCAAGCAAAAATAAATTCCCATACTGGCCTTGTTCAAAATATAAGTTTCTTTCTGCACCCTCCACCACTTCTCTTTCAGGAAGTGGGTAACATTCTTCTTCGTCAGTCCTACTGAGTCATAGATGGTCCTTACAGCTTTCAAAATTTTTTGTTTTTAGTGTTATTATTGTATAAATTGTTCTCCTAGTTCTACTCACTTCACTCCTCATCACTGAATATAAATCAGAGTGACTTTTGTTGGTGTTCAGTTGTTTCAGTCATGTCTGACTTTTTGTGACCCTATTTTGGGTTTTCTTGACAAAGATACTAGAGTGGTTTGACATTTTCTTCTCCAGCTCATTTTACAGATGAGGAAACCAAGGTAAACAGGGTTAAGTGATTTTCCCAGGATGAGCACAGTTTAATAACCTTTTGGGACATGGTTCCAAACCTTTCGAGAAAGGCTGGACCAACTCACAGCTCCAGAAAGAGTGGGACTGTGCAAATTTACTTGTTAAAAGCATAAAGTTTTTCTTTTCTTTAGGAGAGGGGTGAGGGGTGGAGGGTGGAATCAAGGAAGCAGAGAAAGTATTGCTAAAAATAAAAAGAACAAAAGAAACAAAAAAAGGTCATTGAAGCATTTTTAAAATGTTCAGAAGGGGACAGAAGGAAATTCAGAGGAAAACACAGCTAAATACTAACATGTTGAATTTAGCATATGCTTTTTTTTAAGCAAAAGGTACCTAATAGAGACTCTTGATTTCACTTAATATCATTTTCTGTTCTACTTTGGATATGAAAATGTTTTGATTTTGGGGTTTTTTTTCTAATCACAATAACCAACTACAATTCCAGAAGACTCATTATGAAAGATGTTTCCCACTTCATGACAGAAAGGTGAAAGACTCTGGGCAAAGACTGAGAAATACAGTTTTGGACACGGCCAATGTGAGAATCTGGGGGTTCTGAATATGTATATTTGTTAAAAAGGATTTTCTTTTTCTTTCCTTTTCAATGTGGGGGGGGGGGAGGAAGAGAGCAGAAATTGAAAAATTAACACTTAAAATTAACAATCAACAAAAGCTAACAATAAAAATTGAAAGTTTTCTTTAGGTTCTTATTGATGTTCATTAAACTAAGAATAAAAATATTTTTAAAGAAAAAAAAAGGAGAAGTAAGCCACGAGCATTTAGTTTAGAATGAATTTACTTACTCAATAGGAGTGGTCCTACAAGTCATAATAGAAAAAAAGGAAATGAGAGGAAAGAGATCAGAACTCTACACCTTGTGCTGCCAGTGACTAGTATGACTAGTTTTACCTCTGCCTTCATAGGACCTAGCAAAATGCCTGGCATAGAAGCATTTCATAAGTGCTTGGTGATTGACCTTGAAGGAGGCACCCAGAGTCTCTGGCCTCAATTCCCTTATGCACAGATGATTTCTAAAGTTCCTCAGGGGAGGGAGGGGACTACAGATGCAAAATGGCGTAGATGCTGTATATCAGAGGAGCTCAGCTCCATGGAAGCACTGAATTCGGACAGACTTAAAGAACAGCGGAGCCCCAGATAAGGGGTTATATTACTTTATTCTCTCCTTGGACAACCAGACAAGCGGTGGGTGCACCTGCCCCTACAGCATCCACCTAATCACTTATTCTGGAGGATGGCAGGTGGAGAAGGAGGTGGGGAATATCTGCACCTCCCAGCCAGTGCCCACTTGATTTATAGAGAAACCGACAAAGGCAATATGCCCACAATAAGCTAAGAAGTTTACATTAACTTGGATTATATCATGATGTGTCATCACAGAGCAGGCGCAGCAGGGAGTTTACAGGTTAAACTCAAATGTTTACATTATCTAGCATGGCGCAAGCTCAGTGGAGCTGTTTATGGGCCATGACCCTGGGAACTTGTACCTTAAAAAAAAAAAAAAAAACGGATCCATATCATCTTACACACATGCTGTCACAGAAGATCTCTGTGTACCTTAGCTTTACCTAACTTTTTTCTCTGTTACAATTAAGAACTCATTGAGGAGTGGGGGATGACGGGAAAATAAGGATAACATCATGAAAAGACTGTCATAAAACTTTTAAAAGTAATGTCCCTGAGGGCTCTAAAATTGTGCAACTCTATGAGTCTAATTAATTCCACCCAATTCTAGTCAAATGAATCCACAAATTTGTTAATGATTTATTAATGCATCTCACGCACCAAATTCATGAGTTCTCTGTCTCAATAAATTTATCAGCTATTTCCCTTAAGGTAAAGGTGTACTCTATTTTAAAATGACCTAATTATATGAAAATAGAATTTACCAAACAGAGAAATTATTCACATCACAAAAGGATTCACACAGGTTTATTCTATGTACAGAGATCCACCAGAGCAATTATTCAATTATCACATAACTTTTCAGAAACATGGTTACTATCTAAAATTATTTGTATCTTAGTTCCCCCATTTCAACTATAGTGCTTCTGTATCAATCAAAGTAAATTAAAGATGCTACATATATAGAGGCACAAGCTGGTATAAATATACTTATCTATAAAATACTAAAGATAGAGGAAGAGTGACTGTTTCCACCACATCTATGGCCTACAATTTCTAGAAGCACACTGATTTCCATTAGAGTGCTAGTGTCCCCAGAAGCCAATGAAATATCCCAGAAATTTTAATATGTCAGCAAAACAGGAGCTGCAATAAAATTCTGTGTCAGATAAAACTTAACCAAGAGAAGAGATGAGAAAATGTACCACCCTCCCTTCTTTGCAGAGGTGGGGAAATATGAGTGTGGAACACTGTATATACCATCGAATGTGTTTGCCCAATGTATTTGGTTAGTTTTGATGAAATGTTTTTTTCTTCTCTTTTAAAATCTTTCTTAAAAGGGATGTCTCAGGTATAAGGGAGAGAGAAGAGAGATATCATGGGAAAGAAAGGTGATGTAAAAATAAAATTCAAGAAACTTTTTAAAAGCACCAAGTGTCATAAAGAATGGAGAATGTCAGGCAGAAAAAAACATTGTAATTACAGAAATGCAGCTATCCTATAACGTGTCAATATGAATACATTGGCATATAGCATATGAGTGTGTGTACTGGGTATCAAGATAGGCTCTTAGCACTTATTCAGCCAAGTGCCCTTGAAGAGTTTGGCCTTTGTTTCCTTGATTAAATTAGGAGTCTTTGATGACCTCCTTGCCTCAAAGGAAAGCCTAGTTTACATGGGTTTGAGTGACATGTTTGTGACATCAGAGGCTTTTAGACCACGTGGGTTTAAGTCCCATTTTTGTGATGATTTTAGGTCACGTGGATCCTAAGGGGAGTTGCTAAGACCACAGCCAATAGCAAAAGCTTAAGTTCTGGTCACTCAGATGACATTTGATGATGGCCAAAGAGTGCATAAAAAGAGAAGACAGAGCTTTTTGCTTAGGACTCTCACTCTTGGTGCCGAGCTGAAGTGGAGACTCTAGGCAGCTGTAGTTTAGAGCCCGCCAGCTTGTAAACCCGGATGTTCAGACTTTGTTAAACTCTGGTAACTGTGAATTGAGATTTGAATCAGCCAAGGTCTGTCTGTTGATGTTTGTAATTTGTTTGTTATTTGCTCTGAAGCTCAGAGTGCTGACTTTTCCTCCTGAGCTGAGTGAACTATATTTGTATGTTGGATTAAAGTAAGATTGTTAACCCCTTTATGTTGCTTTCCTTAGTAAAGCAAACCAAAAGAACCTGGGCTTGCAGGTTCTGTGAGCTGGTTGTTGTGGTTTTACACCCTTCACAGCAGCTGCTGGCCGAATTGTGGAAACAATGTGCCTACTTATCAGAGTGTGCCTAGTGGAGGTGACCCCAACCAGCTAGAGTGTTTCTAATTTTAAAGACAATGAAAACTCCATTATCTGCAAACAGAAAAGATTTGTAGCGACAAAGCCAAGCTGAATGTGTACTAATTTTTAGCACAGCAGGGCTACAGGTTGTTTTCTTAGGATCAAGGACTTAGAGCTAAAAGGGGGTCATCGTAGGGGTTAAGTCCAACTCAAATGTTTACACATATATATATGTGTGTATATATGTGTAATATTTACATACATAATATAAGGTCACAGACCCAGGGAAGTAAAATTATCTACCAAAGGTCAAATAGTAAGTGGCAAAATTGGAATTTGAACCTAGGCCTTTTGATTCTAAGTCTAATACCCTTTCAACTGGACCAAGCACCTCACCTTCCTTGGGAGCACACATGGATTCTATCCAGCTTTCATGTTAGCTAGTTATGTGACCTGGGTGAGTCACCACCTCTCTGAATCTCGATTTCTGCACCTATACTACACCAATAAACAACAATTCATATCTGTATATCACCTTAAGATCTACAAAGTGCTGCTCTCACAAAACTACTATAAACTGGGTTTTGTAAACATTATCATACCCATTTTTCGGGTGAGGAAACCAGCTGTGCTGTGTATAAGGAAGCAGCTCATTAAGAGTACCACCATGCTCATTTCTCAATGTGGCACTTTTCTTTTGTAACCAGACACAGGGAGGGGAAAGTTGGAGAGCTTTGTAAAAGGATGCTTCAGGAATAGAAGCTCCGAAGCACCTCAAATGCCCATACAAGGAGCTAATTGTGGTCTTTTCCCCATGAATCTATTTATCAGCTGTGAAGGCAGCTCCTTTTGTACTTAAGATACCTGCTGTGTGTATGTTTTTAAACCACACCTTCAGGGCAAGAACAATTTTACTCTAAGCCTGGGTCTGAGCAATATTAAAATTGATTAGAAAAAATGTAATCAACTTTTCTTTTTTCTTTAAAAAAAATTACTTTACATGAATGTTCTAAGGCATACACATGGGAAAACATAAAGAATTAATGCAGAATAAAGAAGGCAGAACTATAAATACATAATTCAACCCAATCCAAAAATCATTTAATAAGCATTTAACTAGAGACCGTGCTAGACGCTGGGGATACAAGACTACCACAATATAAACAAGAACAATATTAAAATGGAGGCAAGTTAAAGAATAAGCAGAATAGCCATGCATGGTGGCACACATGTATACTACCTGTTACTAGGTAAGTTGAAGCTGAAGGATCACCTGGGCTCAGGAGTTCTGAGCTACAGGAGGGCTAAGCCAATTAGGGGTGACTGTACTAAGTCTGACACCAGTGTGGTGAGCCCCTGGGAGCAGGAAGCAATCAGGCTAACCCAAGTTAGAAAGAGAGCAGGTTAAAACTTCTGTGTCAATCTTCAATGGAACTGGACCCATGACTGGCCGGTGAATATCCACCTTGGGTGAGATAGAGAAATCCAGGCCCATTGGTAAATGAATAGACAGGCTGACAGATGTAGAAACCAGTTTCTGGCTCAGGATGGAAGACTGTTTTTCACTCCTAGCAGAAAGGTGGAAAACTACAGGTGCAGAATTTGCATATCTTGTAGACAAGCTTTGTGTTGATCACTCTTGCCTTTCCTGTTCCTGATTCTAAATCTTTCAGAAAACATAAAGGAACTAAAATATATGGGAATTCAATAAATTAGCTTGTAACAGTGTCATGAGTAACAACCAATCGATAAACAAGCATTTATTAAGCACCTATTACGTTCCAGGCACTGTGCTAGCATTTAAAACACACAGACTGAAGCAGGAATTGGGTAAACTTTGTAAAGAGATACTTTTAAGGAATTCCTGAAGAAAAGCAGTCAAGTATGGAGGGATAGGTCATTTAACCTAGAGTCAGGAAGACTTGAGTTTGAATCCTGTCATGAAATGGAACATAGCTATGTGACTATAAGTCAAGTAATCTAAAAAATTTTTTAAAATTATGGCCTAGGAGTGGCTACATGGCAAAGTAGATAGAACACTGATGCTGGAGTCAGGAGGTCCTGAATTCAAATCCAGCCTCAGACACTAGATGTGTAACCCTGGGCAAGTCACTTAACCCCAACTGCCTTCCCATGCCCCACTCCCCAAAAAGTTATAGCCTTGGGTTCTCCCAAGGGAACAGAGGTCCACTGAGCACTTCCCTAACAGACCACAATGTTTCCTTCAGAATTATTATGTTTAGCACCTTGTGTACATTTATCTAAATATGGACCCTAAAATCTTTCTAAGACAAAGATAAAGGAAAGAAAACAAAATCTCATTAAAATGTTTTCCCTTTTTTAAGAAAATGTAAAATTGACTGGGGCTCAGAGTGGGAAAAGCCTTGAAAAATAAAACTTTGGAAGGATGCCATCAGAGTGGCAATATGGTACAGTGGACAGAGTGGCCGCCCCAGGTTTGGGATCTTTCAGGTCTACATCTGACACATAGTGGCTGTGTTACCATGAGACAGCCGCTTAACTTCCAGGCAGCTGTCTAAGATTATAACTTACATAGGAGTTGCTGCCCTGTATCAGTGGAAGGAGTTGACCTACAACCAAGGGTGTGTGCTGTAAATGTTTAACAATCAGATTCCCCTCCCCCCCCCAATGTACACATCCACTTTTAAGTATAATCTGCATTATTAACATTTTCTCCATCACTTTTAACCCTAGACAATCAACCAAACAATAAACTAAGCCATAATTTACAGAATTTGACCATTTCCAAGGTATAAATGTTCCCAATAAAAACCTAACAACCAGTTCTCCCAGGCCAGTACTAGCTTACTCCAGCACACCCTTATCACATCCTCATGTAATTACAAGTCTGTAACAACAAACTCTAGCAACCCTGGGCAAATCTTTTGACTTGAGTCTGTTTCTTGTCTTGCACAATGGTACAATGGAGACAGCTGAAATTTATATAACACTTTAACATTCATAAAGCACTTTTTGTGTCCACTATTTCATTTAATCTTCACAGTAATCAGAAAATGTGGTATGCTAGTAAACATTTAATAACCTTCTCTCCAGAGTTTGTACAAGCTGGCTGTAGCACACACCTACCCACAACCATCTCTAGGTATTATGGGTAATATTATCCCCATTTATAGATGAAGAAGGGATTCTCAGGGAGATGGTGACACAGCCATAGTCTCTGTCTCTATCTCTCTTTCACACACATACGCTCATACACGCGCACACACACACATATATATACATATACACCTCATGGCAGTCTGGATTTCCAGGTTTCTGCTGATTCCAAGTACAGGATTTTTGTCATACAGTGTGCTTGTATGACTTCACTCAGTAGGGGTGTTTCTCGGGGATAGTTCAATGTAAGCCGTGTGCTATAGAAATGTGGTGTATTATGATTATCATTATTATTATTAATCCAGATAAGGCAGTGTGATTAATAAAGAATCATCCTCAAGTCAGGAAGACCTGAGTTCAAAATCCACTTCTGACACATATAGAGTATATGACCATTGGGTTGCTTCTTAACCTCTCAGTGCCCCAGATAACTCTCTCATACTATAATCTACAGATGAGTTGCTAACTACATTGCTAGAGAGTTTCCATATCCCAAATTCCCCTACTGAGATGAAATCACATCACAGTGAATTATATGTGTGCACGTTATAACCACAGTCACTAACTGGGCTCAAGTTCCATAGGATTCAAAAACTTCATAGCCACATTAATACATACTTCAAAAAAAGCCTTAAAACTACTGTGCCCAGCTTGGAGTCAGGAAGATTTCTCACTCTGATTTCAAATCCAGCCTCAGATACTTACTAGTTGTGTGACCCTGGACAAGTCACTTAACCTTGTCTGCCCCAGTTCCTTATTTGTAAAATGAGTTGGAGAAGGAATGGCAAAGCAAGCCAGTATCTCCACCAAGAAAACCCCAAATGGGGTCATAAAGAACCAGACAAGACTGAAACGACTGAACAACATCCTGATTTCATCTGCTCAGGGAAGATATGATGAAAAAGTTACCTTGCCCAGTAGTCTTCCAATACAACTTCGTATAGTCCCTAATATTTTGGTGGGAGATAAGATTAAAAAGTTATCTTTCAGAGCACCTTACCCAGGAAAATCCAGCTTTGAATTACAAAGGAAAGAATTTAAATTACCTTCATCTTTTCAAGAACAGGACAGATTTTTATGAAGCTACTTTCTATTGTCTTTTGGTCAGGGGTTCCTAAATAGTTAGGAAAGCTCAAAAGCTTTATCTAGACATTAGAGATTTTGTAGGATTAAAAGCTAGAAGGGACTTTAGAAATACTCTAGTTCAATCTCCTAATGTTACAGATAAGGAAAGAGGCCTAGAAAAAGAGAAGATACTTGCCTCAGGGCACACAGTAAATAGCAAAGGCAAGATCTGAACCCAGGTCTTCTGACTCCAAATCCAGGGCTACATACTACACCACCCTACAGGAATTATCTTCTCCTTCCTTCTCTGCATAAAGGTCATATCCCCTCACAAGAAATCAAGTTCCTTCAAAATGGGAGCTTCATTTTTGTCAGTCTCCAGTGCCCAGCCTCATGCCGTGTACATAGTAAGAGGAGTTCAATTAATGCCTGTTAAATTGAATTCTGTTCTCCTGAGCTCTGTCTCTAGTTCTGATTAATTAATAGCTTAAGAATTAAACCACTGGTGTCAGTGTATTTGCTCCTTCTGAATACTAGGCAGCTGGGCAGAGTGGTGCAAAGGACCCGAATATGGATTCTGCCTCACACTCTCACTGACTACACGATCCTAGGCAAGTTCCCTTAACCCTCTGGAGCCTCTGATTTCTCACCTATAAAATGGGGACCTCTCAGGGTTGTTGTTAGATCAAATTTTCATTTAAATTTCACCTAATATCTGTAAAATGCTAAGCCAAGAAGTGTCATGTAAATTATTAGCACCATCATTAGGCAACAGATAACGTCTAAAGTCTGTCTTTATATGGACCCGACCTATGGTGGAGCCTTCCAGGCCCCTATTGGTCAGCCAGACTCATTGAGCTCAACATCGTGGTGTCATTTTGGTCCTCTTTGAGAATGAGGGACAACCACCACCACTATGACCACCCGATCCCCCTTAATTCTAGTGCCTTCCCTCTTCTGACTAGCTCTAACTTATCCCGGATATATCTTCTTTCTACGATCGTTTGCATGTCGTCTCCCCCATTAGACTGTGAGCTCCTTGAGAGCAGTGTCTCTTTGTAAGCCCAGTGCCTGGCACATAATACGTGCTTAATAAGTGTTTATTGACAGACAGACTGACTGACTGATCCTATGAAGAGCAGAATACTTCTAGCACCAGGCCTTCAACAAGACCAGGAAAAACTTCCAAGAGAAATACTGCTTAATGACGTCAGAAATCCAGGACTGTGCCAGAGAGCGCATGAAGCTGAAAAGGAGCAGGAATAATCCTCTGCCCTGATATGTCCCTTAAATCAGAGGGATCACCTAATACCCTAGAATCCCCAAATCCCAAACTGCCCCAGCTTGCATGGCCTCCAACAAGTAGGCATTCCACCCCTTCCCCAGGACTGAAGATACGAAAATAGGAATTAAAGCTCCAAAAGATGAAATAGTAACACGGATAAGAGCCTTCTAAGGAGGAAGATTTCTTTAAGGGCCACGGTTTGGCCTTCCCCAACCCCCAGGACATTAACTGTAAGTCACTAGTGGCAGGATCAGAGCTGTGAAAAGTCTAAATCATATGGATTGTGGTGAAGAGAAAAGTGGGTTAAATCAGACATTTGCCAGCCCCTGGGGGACCCAGGCAAGTCACACGATGTGATGCTGCATTGTACATAAAACTGCGCATATTTTAAATTCTGTTTGTCTCAACGAAAAAGAAAGAACCTGAGAAGCACCTGTAAAATGAGAATGGATTTAAAGTGCTTTGCAAACCTTAAAAGCAATCAATGTCAGCCACTATGTAGAATTGAAGGACCTGAGCTTCCACATACATCTACTTCTAACTTCTGGCTTGGCCTTGAGCATTTCACTGGACCTCAGTCCTCATCTGTTAAATGATGGGGTTAGAGCACATGATCGCTAAGGTCCCTTTAAGCTTTAAATCAGTGATATTATGCATCTAATTAGTCTCTCGAACATGAAGCCTCACAGGCTTTGTAACTGAAAAGGACCTTTCAATAACTCCCTTATTTTACAGATGAGAAAATTAAGGGCTGGAGTGATTCTCCCAAGTGATTTTCATGTAGGTAGGAAGTGGCCTAGCTGGCCCAGACCAGCTGTGTTGTTGTTCATTGTTGTTCAGTCATTTCAGTCATGTCCGACTTTTTGTGACCCCATTGGGGTTTCCTTGGCAAAGATACTGGAGTGGTTTGCCATTTCCCTCTCCAGCTCATTTTATAGACGGGGAAACTGAGGGAAACAAGGTGAAGTGACTCTCCCAGGGTCACCTACCTAGTAGTGTCTGAGGGCAGATTTGAACTCAGATCTTCCTAACTCCAGTCCTGGCACTCTATTCACTGTGCCACCCAGCTCCCAGACGAGCCGTAAGCCAATATTATACTTCCCATACCTCCTTTGGATTTTTATTTCCAACTCATATATTCAGACCGAAACATCTGATAAGGGACTAATTAGCCCAAAGAATTTGAGGAAGAAAGCAAAGGGGCCAGGAATTTTATTCCTGTGATTTTATGGGTATAAGGAATTTTCAATGTGGAAACTCCCTCCACAAAGATGGGCAACTCCTTCGTTACGTATAATCTCAGAGAGTTGGCTAGAGCACTAAGAGGTTAATGTTCAATTACATAAACATTTATTAAGTGCCTGCTGCCTACTACGTGCCAGGCCCTGGGTTGGCCTTTGGGAATAATAGCTTATGCTAAGAGCTAGTGCTTTATAAATATAATCTCATTTGATTCTAGGAGATCGGTGCTATTGCCATCTCCATTTCACAGAAGACTAAACTGAGGTAGATAGAGGATAAGTGACTTGCCCAGGGTCACACAGCTAGCATGGGTCTAAGGTTGAATCTGAGCTCAGGTGTTTCTGACTCCAAGTCCAGCATTTTCTCACTGAGCCACCTAGCTGCCTAAGAATACAGAAACTTAACAGCAATAGTGACAAAAGGGCCCCTGCACTGAAGGAGCTGGAGGGATGGGGGGAGGACACAACAGATACATGAAAAAAGTAAATACAAAATATATGTCAAGTATATATAAAGTAAGGGGGGGGGGGGCTGTGGATGGACAGCAACTGAGGAGGGTAGGGAAAGTCTTCTGGTAGAAAGTGTCATTTGAGCAAAGAATCAGAAATCGAGTGGATGCCCATCAGTTGGGCAATGGCTGAACAAGTTGTGGACAAGTAATGGAATGCTATTGTGTTATAAGAAATGATGAGCAGCCAGACTTCAGAATAACCTGGAAAGACTTATATGAATTGATGCTGAGTGAGGGGAGCAGAACCAAGAGAACACTGTACACAGAGCCACATTGTGTGATGACTAACCTTGATAGATTAGCACTTCTCAGCAATGCAAGAATCTAAGACAACTCCAAAAGCCTCATGATGGAAAATGCCATCCACATCCAGAGAAAGAATTACAGAGTGAGTCTGAATACAGATCAACACATACTATTTGCTCTCTCTTTTTTGTTTTGTCTTGTTTCTTCTTGTGGTTCATTCCATTGGTTACGATTCTTCTTTGCAACATAACTAATATAAAAATACATTTAATGTGAATGTTTATGTAGAGCCTATATCAGAAGGCATGCCATTTTGGGGAGGGGTAGAAAAACTGGAACTCAAAAGCTTGTGGAACTGCATGTTGTAAACTAAAAATTAATTAATGAAAAATACATAAATTAAAAGAAAGAATATGGCTGTAACTGTCTGGAAAGACTTATATGAACTGATGCTGAGTGAGGTGAGCAGAATCAGGAGAACATTGTACACAATTACAGCCATATTGTGTGATGACTGACTTTGACAGACTTAGTGCTTCTCAGCAATGAAAGGTTCTAAGACAACTCCAAAAGGCTCATGACAGAAAAATGCCATACACATCCAGAGAAAGAATTACAGAGTGAGTCTGTATGCAGATTAAAGCATACTATTTGCTCTCACTCTTTTGTTTTGTTTTGCTTCTTCTTTCTCATGGTGCATTCCATTGGTGATAATTCTTCTTTACACTATGACTAATGTGAAATGTATATGTGTATGTGAATGTATTAATGTGAATGTATATATGTAGAGCCTATATCAGATTGCACACCATCTTGGGGAGGGGAGAGGCAATGAAAGGGAGAAAATTTAAAACTCAAAAGCTTGTGGGATTGAATGTTGTAAGCTACAAATAAAAAAAAAAAGAAACTGGCATTTGAGTTGAGCTTTGGAGGGAGCTAAGTGACTTACCCACATTCACATAGAGACATACTCTGTGTTCCATTCACATACATAACTCTGTGTTAGATAGAAACAGAATTTTAAGCCAAGTCTTCCTGTCTATAAGGATGGTCCTCCATCTACTTTGCTGCCCAATCTGAAGAATGAAGGCACAAAATTGACAAAGATGTGCCCCTTAATGGACTATGGTCATACTCAGGCTAATGTTCGGAATCATTTACAGTTCGGCACCTTTCAGAGGTAACCTTTTTCCTCCTAGGAACTCCCTGACACAAACCATCCACTCTCCCATAACTTCGAACCCCAAATTGTAACCCCCAACACACATACCTACACACAACATACATGCACACAGTCAGGCTCATTATACCTTTGCTTGCAGTCTCCTCTCCTCCACCCTTAAATGCCTTTCCTTCTCCTTGCCTTTTTCTTAGCCATTTTCCAATTTCAATCCCAGCACTTGTGTAGTATCCCCTGGTGAAGTCAGAACAAATCAATTTCTGTAAAACCCCTTTCAGTTGTTTTCTGCACAACATAATTTCATATCATCCTATTTTCTAATTGTTTCTCCCTCCCTCTCTCTCTCTCTCTCTCTCTCTCTCTCTCTCACACACACACACACACACGACACACACGCGCACACACACACATTGTTCTACCACTTGAAAATAAGCCCACTGTGAGCACAGACTGCAATCTCTCTCCTTTCCTCTTCTTCCTCCTCCTCCACCTCCTCACACAGAGAACATAATGCCAGGTACATATAGTACTAACCCTCCAGCCTTCTATTACCTTTAGTTTCATCCCCATTAAAAATGTGATACTAAGATCTTGTTATATTTAAAGTTTTTTTTAAATGACACAGCCCCTGCCCTCAAGCAGCTTAAAATCTGAATATACTAATTTTTAAAAAGTGGTAAAAGTCAGCTCCTGAGGAATAAAAAAAAAATGACCACCCTATTTCTCTAAATATGTCAGTGACAGATTGAAGTCTAAGCGCTGACATTTCTCTTAAAGTCAAAGTAATGAATATTTAAGAATATTGCACAAGAACAATTCTTCATGAAGGAATATTTCAAAAGAGGGAAAAATGGTTTGTACCTGTCATTTACCACAATCAGGGAAGGAGGCAAGGCAACAGAGTCTGTTAATAAGGAAAGCGTCAGCCTCTCACATACTAAGGCTGTCCACAAACAGGTAGCTAGGTGGCTCAGTGGATAGAGCACTGGGCATGGAGGCAGGAAAAACTGAGTTCAAATCTGACCTCGGATATTTACTAGCTGTGTCACCCTGGGCAAGCCACTTAAAACCTGTTTGCCTCAGTTTCTTCATCTGTAAAATGAGCTGGAGAAGGAAATCGCAAAACCACTCCTGTATCTCTGCCAAGATAACCCCAGATAGGGTGACAAAGAGTACAACATGGGTACTCAACTCAAACATGGGTAAACAACTCAACAACAACAAATTAAAAAGGGTAAGGAGCAGGAAAAGTCAGAATCCCTGTGCTAGTATTCCTAACTGGCCCTTCAAATATGGCTACAGCTCTAACTGTGTTGACAAGGAGGGAGCACCAGAAAGGCACATGAGAACTCTTTGTGGCAGGACTCAGGCAGAGCAGTTGGGTGTGCCTAGATCAGTTTTTTCCGTCTATTTTTTTGCATGTCCTGTGCTCAGCTGGGGAAGTATTGTATGTCAGGCTATGCTACTACTACCTGCCAGAGGTACTGGATACAGAAAACATAGAAAGGTATAGGTGACAATGTCTCTGTGTTTCAATATCAGCAATAGCTGCCGTCCTTGACACCACCTTCTGAGGGCTTCCTCCATCTCTTTAGGGTATATAAAAGATTGAAGTCCCTGACACAGTCAATGACTGACAAACCTACAGTTCTCCTACCATTCAGAAGGGTCCTACCTTGAGCCCTAGGAATTAATGAGCACCCACTGATTGTGAAAACAAAAATAGCTGACAAGAAATGACTAGGCTTGAGTAGCTTAAGTAGAAAGGGGAGTCAGGGGTCAGGTGAGAATATTTCCACGCTAGAAAGTTCACAAACAGGATTACGTACCTAATTTGGAAGCCAGTCAAAAACTATGAGAAGCTAGACCTATTCAGCAGATTAGTTTGGCAACAGTTTGGCTGTGAAGTGGGTCGAGCAGGTGTAGGCTTAGGCAGAGCCTAAGTGTCCTGATGGGACATGAGAGAACCTGCCTAGCGCGAAAATGCTTCCATGACAGATGGAATCTAAAGGATACTGTCATAATCCCAATCAAAGAGAAAAAAATATCAAGGACAAAAACAGTTGTGCTTGACTACATTTTTAAAAAAAAAATCTTCACCACAAAAAAGGTAATTGAAATGAAAATAGCAAAATCGGGGCAATATTTATGGCACTATAACTGGTAAAAATTTGACACCTAGATTATGTCAGGAGCTGCTGGAAAGTCACAGTGGTGACTCTAAGTCCACCACAAGTAAATGGTCAAAGGATAGAAACAGAATTTCCAAACATGGAAACACAAACAACACACTCACAAAGAAGCAAGTGATTCAATTGATCAAAAAGTCTACTGAAGCCCTTTCACATTCGAGTCCTTTTGCTAGGTCTAATGGGCATACAAAGTGCCTGCCTTCAATGAGCCTTACATTTGAGCCAAGACTACTCCCTCTACTTAAGTTAGTCAAGCCTGACCACTTCTCATCAGGTCAGGCAAACCAGAGTTCAAACCCAGCCTTATATTTACTAGCTGAATGACCTTAAGCAAATAATTGACCTCTGTCTGCAACAGTTTCCTCAACTATAAATTGGGGGTAATAATAGCACCTAGCTCCCAGGGTTGTGAGGACCAAATGAAATAAAATTTGTAAAGGGCTTGGCATAAAGCCTGATACAGAGTAGTTGCTTCATAAATGCCTGTTTCTTTCCCCTTCTCTAAAAGAAAAAGTCAACCCATGGGGTAAAAAATACCAGGCTGCGCAAGGAATGTCTTGAATTTGCCTCAATGGACCAGTTCCATCCTCTCTAGGTCTCATCATCATCTGTGGCAATGTCCGTTTCTAAGGAAGTGGGGAGAGGGATAGTGAAGGGAAATGGAGAGGGTGAGCATAAATTCTTTGCATGGTGTTGATGGAAAGAGCTTTCATAGGGGTCTGGTGGGAAATAGTCGGAGACCACCCCAAACGTCAGAAGAAGAAACATGGTTTTACCCCATAGATTCATGGGTCCCAACCTTTCCTAATATAAAGGCTCCCTTGTGTTTTCTGCACCCCAGCGTGATAGCGGTTGCATTGTTTGAATTCATTGATTGTGAAAATACATGAGGACAAAAAGGTTTTATGAATTCAGTAGCACTCAGATGAATCCCTACATCTACTAACCAGTAGAAAGTTAATTTGACACCTCATGAAATTGGAGAGTAAACAATGCAGAGGACAAACTGTGAGAGAAAAGGTCATGTCATTATGAAAGGGCAGGGGAAAAAAATGTTTCCCGTTAAACACAAACAAAGCATGGATGACATAAAACTGTCAACACAAAAGCCTATTTATTCATGGCCCATATTTTGCTAGAGTTTTTAAAAAAAGATCAAAATGACAATGCTTAGCCATGCCCCGCCCCCCCCCATGGCCAAGAACACATGGAGATGGGAGATGATGAAATGCTACACCTAGGGAACCAGCAGGCCAGTTTGACTGGAACACAGAGTGCTACACAGAGTGCACAGGAAGGAGAATGTTATGGTGTAAAGCAGAATGAAGTAAGCTTGAGAAAGGACGGGCTGAAGTGTCACCCTGGAGGTCACTAGAAGCCACTCAACTCTCTTGAGCAATGAAGCCACTGGTCAAATCTATGCTTTGGGAATACCAAACGATAGTGATTCTTATAACACCTACCCTACAGAATTCCTAAGAGGAAAGGGCTTTGACCATAAACTTTGAAATGTTGTTTAAATATGAGTCATTGCTATTTGGGAAAATTAATCTGGATTTAAAATGGGGGGAAGGGCAAGAGTAGAGGGAGGTGGCAAAGTTAAAGCACCAAACCCAGTTAAGAGTGCACTGCAATAGTCCTGGTATGAGATAATAAGGGGTTAGGCCCCAGAGATGAGATAGTAACAGGAAGTACCACCAAATGCTTACTTACTACCTACAGAACACTACTGAAGGAACTCTGCTATCAATACAAAGA
>CM053623.1:328040877-328059978 GCA_028646595.1 Phalanger gymnotis | reverse complement strand
ACTGCAGCTATAGTTCTGTAGCTGCGCCACCTCCCCTGTCCCTGGGGTGGTGGCTGAACTGCAAACTGTATCCCAGTCCCCAGCAGCTTCTCCCACTAACCTACTCTATTGTTCTTGGTATTTGTGGGTTGAGAGTCTGGTAACTACTGTAGCTCACTGATTCAGGGTGCTAGGGCATGGATCGCCCGGCTCCCGGTCTGGTGGGTCTGTGCTGCCCACGCCGGGCTCAGCTCTGCTCAGCTACTCTTCCCTCCCCTCCCAGCTCCATATAGGATAGACCTTACCCAGAGACCATCCAGGCTGTCCTGGGCTAGAGCCCTGCTTCCCTATGCTATTTTGTGGGTTCTGCAGTTCTAGAATTGGTTCAGAGCCATTTTTTATAGGTTTTTGGAAGGACTTGGCAGGGAGCACACGCTAGTCTCTGCTTTCCAGCTGCCATCTTGGCTCTGCCCCCACTAGTTACTTTCAGTAGTCGCCCTACCTGACTACAACGCTATTTCTGTTGAATCCTCCTGAGGGTAGTTTGTTTATGTAACATTTAGAAGTTTTAATAGTGTAATTGCTTTCTGATATATCCTCGTCCCTCTGTAGAACCCTCCCTTATAACAAAACCAGTGCAAATGATTGCATCTGACAGGATTTATAGCACTCTGCTCTCAAAGCACCCCAGTTGTCTACTGAGCACAGGCTGGGGGCATAACACGTACTTTAATAAATGCTGTTGAATTTGTGGTTGCCGTTATGTATATAGCAACTCATCTTTTTGTATAGATTATTTGTTAACCAGTAGTAAATTATGATAATTATAACTTAAATTATAATAAATTTACAATGACAACCTATTCTACAGGCATCCCCTAAAATAGTAATTCACAGAGCTGTAAGTAGAAATATTTTCTCTTGGGGCAGAAAGATTTAGGGATTCAGAGGACGGTCTTGGCTAAGGCAGCAGTCACACCAGGAGAGTGGGGTGTTAAGGAGGGAACACTTTGTGAGAGGTACCCAGCACCGTTTCAGCAGGGCTGAGGGAAAGGAGGCTGAGCTGAGGGCATTTGTACCATCATTGCAGGGCCTATTTCAGGTGTGGCACCATTATTTCCTAAGGGAAAAGTAGGTTCATTTTCATGTCAGTATTCTTGGTCATAGTCTAGTTTGATCTGTGCTAGCTAGTCCCCGTGATGTCTCTTCATATAACAACAGCCTCAAAGGATTCTGGAGCAGTAAATAAAGTATCATCCACTTCCATACTATTTATGCCAGGTGCAATTAATGACTCTGCTTGTTTCATAGAAAGCATTTCTGATGTTGTGGGACAACGGGGGGCCAAATATGAAGCACAGTTGTTTCATTTGGAATTGTCAATATGTGTCTATAACCATCTAAGTTTGGGTACTCCCTTGAGATTTTGAAATGCTTAACATAGGTCTAGATCCAGGACAGGACTTGTGACTTTATCAATATAGGGAGCTCCCAAGTGAGGGGCAGCCCACTACCTGCCAAGGTAGCCACTCCTTTAGTTTATAGTATCCTATCTCTAGAGACTGAAGGGGCCTTAGAGGCCATCGGCTTTAACCCCATCATTTTACAGATCAGTAAACTGAGGCACTGGAATGTTAAATGATCTGCCCAAGGTCACACATAACTTCTCTATATCAACCTAAATTTGCCTAAACTCCAGTCATTTTGTGTGCTCTGAGTTCTCTCCTCTGGGGCCAAAGAAGCAGAAATCTAATCTCTCAGCCACTTGTTCGCTGTTGTTATTGAGGGTAGCTCGGTTTCCTCATCTGTAAAATGAGCTGGAGAAGGAAATGGCAAACTATCCCAGTACCTTTGCCAAGAAAGCCCCAAAGGGGGTCTCATTTTCAGTCACGTCAGACTCTTCATGACCCCGTTTGGGGTTTTCTCAGCAAAGATACTCTCCAGCTCATTTTACAGATGAGGAAGCTGAGGCAAGCAGGCTTAAATGAATTGCTCAGGGTCATACAGTTAGTAAGCATCTGAGGCCAGATTTGAACTCGAGAAGAGGAGGCTTCCAGATTCTCGTCTGGGCACTCAATTCATGAACAAGTAAAAACATCACCCCGTGATGTCGTGGGTCCTCTTCAAAAAGGAGGAGGAACAACAGCTGTGCCACCTAGATGTGATAATTCTCTCTCTCTCTCTTTTTTTTTTTTTTTTTTTGAGGCAGTATTGCTTTCTCCTCCAGGCTGGGAGTACATTGGCCACTTATCATACGATCCCACTGCCGATCACTTCAGCTCAGTTTCTGACCTAGGTGGGTCTGCCTGTCCTTAAGCAGTCTGGTCTCCCTTCCTTCTCAGGAATACTCACAATATTGATACTGGACTAAACTGGTCAGGAGTGGAGAACCTGCAGCCTTGAGCAACATATGGCCTGCTAGGTCCTCAAGCGTGGCCCTTTGACTGAATCCAAACTTCACAGAACAAATCCCCTTAATGAAAGGACTTGTTCTGTAAAACGTGGACTCAGTCAAAAGGCTGTACTTGAGGACCTAGAGGGCCTCTAGGATGCAGGATCCTCACCCCTAGTTTAGCCTAAAGCAGCTCAGAACTCTTGCGTTCACGAAATTCACCAGCTGCATCCTCCCCAGTAGCAGAGATTAATTAATAGTCATGCTACCATGCCTGGTGAGTGAATGATGGTTAGTCATTGCCTGTTGAATGAACAATTGAGTAACTTGCACATTGTAGGCATCAGACAAGTGAATGGTTTTCTGTGCTGGCATTTTTTGAACAGCCAGTGAATTTTCTGGACTTAAAATAGCATACTGATGGCTACAGTAACAACGAACATTTATTATGTATCTCGTGAATTATGGGATACGTTTGTAAAAAGGAAACAGTCCCTGGCTTCAGAGAGTTCACATTCTACTAATGTGAGAAACATATTTGTTACATTTTTCCTTTTGGTGTGAATCAGAGTGGCATTGTAGCAGAGTAGAAAGAATGCTGGTTTGGGGTTTTTATGGAAATCCTCCTGCTAATCTCTACCTTGTACCTTCAGAAAAGCAATGAACCGCCTTTCCCTGGGCCTTACTTTCTTCTTTTATAAATTGAGGGGCCTGGACTAGGTATCATTGAAATGCCTTTCAGCTATACTCTGTTGAAAGTATGATAAGTCTGTTGAAATTATGATAATACTACCAACTTTGTTAAGCTTACTTTATGCATATTGATTCATTTCTTGGCCAAATGACCTTGGCTGTTTTTCTCTGCTGTAGGAGGAAGGTGGTATTGACCTGTTTGGGGACACTGTTATTCAGTGGTTTGGAAGTTGCTTTCAAAACTATGCATGCACAGTGGTATAGGTCAGATACTTTTATGCCTTATAGATCCCACTGCCACAAGAATCTCTGAATAATAAAAAGATTCCTAAGCCACATCAATGATCTATTGATTCCAGCAGTATACAAAATAATTAAATTTCACTACAACTCAAGAATTTGAATGGACCCAAATAGTTCCTTGCAGTAGTCCTATATGTGACATATAGTCAAGAAGTTGAGACAGATAAAGTCATTATATAGGGTTCTTAACGCTGTTAGCTGGGTGTGAAACATTGCTAGCTTGAGACATATTTTTGGCTTTGACTTTGCAAAATTTCTCATTCTTTTTTTTTTTTTTCAATTTTTAAACATTTTTATTTGAGTTCCAAATTCTACCCCTCCTTCCCCTCCCCTTTTCCTGAGATGGTGAGCAGATAATAGGTTATACATGTGCAATTATGTAAAACATTTCCATATTAATCGTTTGTACAAGAAGACTCGAATAAAAGAAAAAAAGAAAGTGAGAAGTAGCATGCTTCAGTCTGTATTTAATCATTATCAATTCTTTCTCTGGAAGAGGATAGTATGCTTCATCTTTAGTCCTTTGGGATTGTTCTGGATCATTATATTGCTGAGAATAGATGAGTTATTCATCAAAAGTGTTGTTGTTACGGTGTACAATATTCTCCTGGTTCTGTTCACTTCACTGTGCATCGGTTCAAGTAAGCCTTTCCAGGTTTCTCTGAAATCATCCTGCTTGTTTTTTCTTATAGTACAATAATATTCTATTTTGATCATATACCACAGCTTGTTTAGCTATTCCTCAATTGATGGATATCCCTTTGATTTCTAATTCTTAGCCACCACAAAAAGAACTGCTATAAAAGTTTTTGTACAAATAGGCCTTTTCCTTTTTTTTTTTTTTTTTGGGTGCCTTTGAGATATAGACCTAGCAGTGGTATTGCCGGAACAAAGAGTATGCACGGTTTTATAGCCCTTTGGGCATAGTTCCAAATTGCTCTCCAGAATGGTTGGATCAGTTCACAACTCCACAAACAATGCATTAGTGTTCTAGTTTTCCCACATCCTCTCCAACATCCAACATTTTCCTTTTTTGTCATATTAGCCACTATGATAGGTATGAGGTGGTACCTCAGAGTTGTTTTAATTTGCATTTCTCTGATCAATAGTGATTTAGAGCAATTTTTCATATGACTAGAGAAAGCTTTGATTTCTTTGTCTGAAAACTGCCTGTTCATATCCTTTGGCCATTTATCAACTGGAGAATGACTTGTATTTTTTATAAATTTGACTTAGTTCTCTATATATTTGAGAAATGAGGCCTTTGTCAGAGATGCTTGTTGCAAAATTTCTCATTCTTTAAATGTATCATTAAGACAGACTGAGAAAGGCAGCTTTTTAATATGATTCTATATACTGTGATTGTGAAATAAGATTTTGAGTTCCAAATTTTTCTGTTTACCTCGCTCTCCTGCCCACTCCCCAAGACAACAAGCAATCTGATATAGGTTATACATGTGCCGTCTTGTTAAACATATTTCCCCATTTGTCATATTGTGAAAGAAGAATCAGAACAAAAGGGAAAAACCATGAGAAAGGAAAAACAAAAACCAAAAAAAGTGAAAATAGTATGCTTTGATCTGCATTCGGACTCCATAGTTTTTTCTCTGGATGTGGATGGCGTTTTCTACCGCAAGTCTTTAGGATTTAAATGTCTTGGATCATTGTGTTGCTGAGAAGAGCTAAGTCAATCATAGTTGATAATCACACAATGTTGTTATTAATGTGTATAATGTTTTCCTAGTTCTGCTCACTTCACTCAGCATTTGCTGTAAGCATTTGAAGGAAAATTAAGACTCCTTTACTAAGTGTATAATATTGGAATATATTTAGGCATTTTATAGATTTTTTTGTGGTTTTAAACTTTTTTTGTCTCAAAAACATTTTTTTTTTTTGCAAATGATCTTGTAGAGATGTATATTCTTATTTTGCATCTCACTAATTGGAAATTAAAGTTACATGGAGAGCCAAGTTGATATCTTTGGAACTCACCTCTGGTGGATCCTACCAAGCCAGGAAAGCTTCAAGAAAGAGTGATAGAATTTGTGTCTCTTCTTTAAGGATCAATTCTGATGGGTCTGAAGAGCTCCAGTTCCAGGTTGACTCCAGGGTGGTTAAATATTTGGCCATCCCAAGTCTCAAAGAATATCTTCCTAATAATAATGATAATAATCATAGTTTTTATATTTATATGGTGCTAAAATCACTAATATGTATATGTTTTACATGATTGCACATGTAATAACATATCAGATTGCTCATCCCAGGGGTGGGGAATCTTAGGTCTTGAGGTCACATGTGACCCTCTAGGTCCTCAAGTGCTGCCCTTTGACGGAATCCAAACTTCCCAGAACAGACTTCCTCACCCCTGGCTTACCCTCTCAGGGAGGAAGGAGGGAAGGGAGAGAGGGATAGAATTTGGAACTCAAAACTTAAAAAAAAAACCAACAAATATTAAAAAATTATTTTTACATGTGATTAGGGAGAAAAAATAAAATATTATTTAAAAATATTTACATGGTGCTCTAAGGTTTATGCATCACTTTGCCTAGAATCTCTCATTGAATCTTCACAAAAAGCATTTTATGGATAGGAAAATGGGGGCTCCAAAAGATTGTCTTGCCAGTGTCAGAATCACACAGCTAGTCAGTGTATTAAATGACAGAGAGCTTGTGGTCTGTTTTGGCAAAAGGACAAAATCAGACTTCCTTTAAGTGAGTCAAATAATAAATTTTTCTCTCCATGTAATGTGCAAGTAAATCTGAAGCTGCTAGAATTATAGAATTTTAGATCTAGAAGGTACCTTAGAAGCAAGACCAAGCATTTGAGTGCTTTCTATGTACTAATTACCGAGATCATTTAGATGTCCAGTCCTTCTACTTTACTGGAGGTCCAGAGAGGTGGGCACACAGCTAGCTAGCAGCAGAAATGCTACTAGCATCCATGACCTTGTATTTCAGCATTTCTCTACTCTTGTGCCAGGTCGTAGGTGCTTAATAAATGCTTATTGAATTATCGAATTAATTGAATTATTGAATTAAACTCTGGGAGCAGATCCCTAGGGATCAGCCTTCTGCCCTCTATAACCTTCTTAATGATTTCTACAATCACTTCTCTGTTGATATCTTTGACATCTTGTGTCTAGACAGTATTTATTAGTTTAAAACTTACTTTTATGTAGTACTATAAATATAAATATATATACTATATAAAATATATATATAATACTATAAAATGCTTTAATTTATGATCTCAGTTATTCCTCATTTGAGGAGTTGCTACTATTATTCCCATTTTATAGATAAGGAAACTGAAGTTAGAGAGATTATGTGCTATACCCAGTATCTGGAATGCTCTTCCTACTGGTGGTCTCTGCTTTTTGCCTTCCCTGGCTTCCTTTAAGTCTCAGCTAAAAGCTGACCTTCTGCAAGGAGCCCATTTCTTGGTGTCCCTTAAAGCTAGTGCCTTCCCTCTGATAATACCAGTTTATCCTTTATATATCTTACCTGAACATAGTTGTTTTTACCTGTTGCCTCATCCATTAGAATGTGAGCTCCTTGAGGGCAGAGACTGTTTTTTGCTTTTCTTTGTGACCTCATCACTTAACATAGAGCCTGGCACATAGTAGGTGCTTAATAAATGCTTGTAGGTCGACATATCAGACATGGGATTTGAATACAGGTCTTCCTGACTCCCAAGTCCAACATTCTCTCCCCTATCCCCAGCCACCTTTTAAACTCCAAACCCTTATTTCCAGCCGAAGTTCCTGCTGGATGTTTCTATTTCGATACAATGACATCACTTAACATTTAGCATATTTTGACTGAAGCTATCATAGTTTTACACTCAAACCAGCTCTTTTTTTTCCCCTCCTGACTTTACTTTGTCCATCAGAGACACTACATTTTCTCAGCTATACAAGAGAAAGCCCCAGACCTTAGAATAGGTGTTGGTGACCATTCTTGGGCCAGTCTCAAAGGTAAAATGATCTCAGTGGAACAGAAGTGGTTAGTAAGACTGACCTCTCCCAAGTGGCCCTTCATTCATAATGATCTCTCCCTTTCAGCTTCTTAAAACAAAACTTCCTTTCTTGCTGTTTGGTTGGTCTTGGCTTGGGATTTGAATGAAAGTGATTTGGCTACCTAATTAAAATAATTCACATTAAGGTGTTAATGAGGCTTAACTCTCATAGGGACATTTGCATTTTAAAAGAATTTGTTAACCCTCTCTAATTTACCTAAGGTTGGAGGAAGATATATTTTTGAATTGATTGGTATCCTTTCACTCCTAGCCCTCCCAGCTTTCCAGAAAACTGAAACTCAGTAACTTGGTACCTCGTGTCTAAAAGGTTGCTGATCCCTGCTTTGAAGTCACCTTTCATTTTCTTCTCTCTTTTATTTCCTATAGTCAGTAAATGACCAAGTCTATTGATCTATGAAAAATTTCTCACATCTGTGTGATCCTTTTAAAAGGTCTGTTTCTGCCTCTGAACAGCCCTTGATGGCTTCACCCCTGATCCCTGCCCTCCCTCCTACACAGTGCCAGCTGGTTAATCTTTAGAACTGCTTCCTTTATCTTGTTACGCTCAGGTTGAAAAATTGTGACTCCTCGATGCCCTTAGGATACATTCTTAACTCTCCAGCCTGGCAAACAGGGCTGTTTATTTGCTCATCCATTCTTCCTTCATGAAGCAACAGCTTTTTGAAATTCCTGCTACATGTATAGCACAGTGCCAAGCACTTGAAGAGATAATTCAAACTTAATCCTGCCCTCTTTGGGTTTACCCTTGAGAGTGCCTCCCACCTACCTTTCCAATCTTATCTCTTATTGCTCCCTACTATGAGCCTCCCATCTTATGGGAAAAGGAAAGCTCCTGACTGCTTCTCAGTCAATCCCAGGGAATCCCTTTACCCATCTTGTAATTTTGCATGTTTAAAGAAACGTGTTGACATAGTTCGTTTTGGTGCAAATGAGCTAATATTTGTAAAGTGCTTGGCACAGGGCCTGACACATAGTAGGCGATTAATAAAGCCCTCTTTCCTTCGCCTTCCTCAGCAAGCACTTCCCAGCAAACATCCAAATAACCCCGTTTACAACATACATTCTCTGAAACAATTAGCTTATGGATTGCTAATAAAAAGAATTGTGCCCTTCAACTTGGATAATGTGGTAGCATAACGTTGATCAGTGTATTTCAATAGTTCTGTTGCCTCTCCAGGAAGACTTTATTTATATTGTTGTAGTCAGTGTGTATATTTTACTTTGGCTCTACTTTCTTCTCATCACATAATATGAGGCTTTCCATTTTTCTCTGTATTCATTTTTTTAGGTTTATTATTGCTTCAAAATTTTCTTAAAGTATATGCTAAATTGAATAAGCTAGTAACAAAATCCTTTAATTTGTGCCCCCTTCTGAGTTTATTTTTGTTTACTTCTGTGTATTTTAAAAGATTTTATTGATCTTTTGTTATTTTTTCTTCTCTGTCATTCATCTTTCCCATTAACTCATTCCACCCATCCCTTGAAAACTTTCCATTGTAACAAATGCGTATAGTCAAGCAAAACAAATTACTCCATTGTCTGTTGTTGAAAATATATGTCCCATTCTATACTTTCCCCAACCTCATCAAAGAGGAGGTACTGGAAAGGCCCACCTTCTGCAAGAAGCCTTTTCCAGCCTCCTTCCCTCTGAGTCTGTCCATAATTTTTCATATATATGTATTCCGTATATATGTGTATATTATACATGCATATGGCAATTCCACTGCCTTAGAAGTTAAAATGCTCAGGGTCACACTGGCTTAGAGTCAAGGGACCTGGGTTCAAGTTCTGCCTTTGACACCACCTATATTACTTTGGATGAGTCACTTAACCTCTTTCTCAGTTGCAAGATAGAGGCCTTGGACTAGATGGCCTTTGAGCCAGCTTTATCTGGAGCTAGATATGTGTGAGTTTGGGTAAATTACTGAGTTTCTTTGAAACTGACATTTAATATGATGGTCATATGATACTGATAATGATTTGCTAAAGGGCCCAAAATTTGCCAGAGCTTGGGAAATATAAAGAGATTAGGGGGCTGACTGTGCTTGTACTTCTCTAAGAAAGGAAGAAAAGAAACAAATACTTATTAAGTGTGTGAGACATTATGCTAAAGACTTTACAAATATCTCATTTGGTCATCACACAACCCTGTGAAACAAGTGCAATTATTACCCTCATTTTACAGTTATAGAAACTGAGGCAGACACAGCTTGTGTCGGAAGCCTGATTTGAACTTGGGTCTTCCTCACTCCGGGTTCATTGCTTTGTCCATTGTGTCACCCAGCTGCATGTAAGGAAGAAGTATGTGTATGTATGTGTGTGTACGTGTGTGCGTGCATGTATGGGTGTGTGTGTGCGTGCGTGTGTGTGTGTATATATATGGGAGGCAGAGACAGAGTCTGGTGGCAGGGAGAAAGGATGGTGGGCAGAGCTGGAGACAAGGTGGGGAACTGATTCATGTCAGCTGGGAGGATGGTACAACTCTAGCACCTGCTTCTGGGGTTCCTTGCTCTGTGGGGATTGGGAGGTCAGAGTCCACAGCTAGTGGGCTGCAAACTCAGGCTTGACCTAGAAAAGAAGAAGGAGGCTTAGTTCGGAAGGTGTTCCAGTGAACTGGTCAACTTGGTGCCTACAGTGGCCATCACATGTTTTGTCAGGGAAGAGGAAGAACAGCTGTCAGGCAGGTTCCTCCTGTCCCCCCTAGTCATACATAATTGACCGGTGAGAAAGGAGACAGCCACTGTTTTCCCCAAGTCCAGTGGAGAAGGGAGGAGAATGGAGTTGAAAGTGTAGTGGGTTATAGTGTGAGCTAAGAGGAGGCTTTTGGTCTCAGAGAAGGGCATGATCTGTGCTTTCCCATGTTTCCCCCTTTCTCAAAAAACTCTCACTTGGTCCATCTATCTACTAGTTATCATTCCATATCTCTCTCACCTTTTGTGCTAAACTCCTTGAGAGGGTCAGTTATATTGGGTGTCTAGGTTGTGAACCCGGGTGACTTTGAGGATGGTGGTACATTAATACTAAAGTTAGGAACAGTAAGGGGGTTTGAGGGGAAAATTGAGTTCAATTTTGAATGTACTGAATTTAAGACTAGATATCTACTAGATGCTCAGTTCAAAATGTCTAATAAGCAGGTGGAGGTGTGAGAGGGGAGGTTGGGAAAGAGGTTGGGAAAGAGTCATCTGCATAGAGATGATCATCGAAATCATGGGAGCTGATGAGATCACACAGTGAAATAGGATAGAGGGAGGAGAGAAGAGGGCCCAGGACAGAGCCTTGGGGCTGCCCATGGCTCATTTCCAGTTTCTCATTTCCTCCATTTAACTCTTTGCAGTCTGGCTTCAGACATCATACAACTGAAACTGCTCTTTCCAAAAATACCAAGGACCAAATTGCCAAATTGAATGGGCTTTTCTCAGACCTCATCCTTCTTGACATCTCTGCAGTCTTGATGCTGTCAATCACTTTTTGATAGTCTCTTTTCTTTAGGCTTTTGTGACAATGCTCTCCTGGTTCTTCTACCTGTCTGACCACTCTTCTGTCTTCCTTACTGGATCTTTATCCATATACCCACAAACTGTGGTAGTCTCCCAAGGCTTTGACCTGGATCCTCTTCTCTTCTCTTCTCTCTATATATTGATTCACTTGGTGATCTCATCACCACAGTTTCAATGATCATCTCTATGCAGATGACTCTCATAGCTACTTGTCCAGCTCCAACCTCTTTCTTGACTTCCGTCTCACACCTCTACTTGTCAATTAGACATCTGGAATTGGCTGTTTTGCAGATATCTAATCTTAAACTTGTAATATCTAAATCTGAACTCATTGTGTCTTCCCCCAAACCTTCTGCTATTCCTAACCTTCTTAT
The DNA here is from genome assembly GCA_028646595.1 of Phalanger gymnotis. NCBI lineage: Eukaryota > Metazoa > Chordata > Mammalia > Diprotodontia > Phalangeridae > Phalanger > Phalanger gymnotis. The sequence goes on along the minus strand of CM053623.1, from coordinate 328,048,699 downwards.
TAATAAGGGGGATGTCACCATCCTTAGACACTCATAACCTAGGGATCGTTTTTGACTTCTCTCTCACTTCACCATATCCAATCAAAAGTTACATCCTGGTGAGTCTACCTTCCTACTATCTCTTCTATATGTTCTTTCTCTCTTCTGGTATTGCTACTGCGCTGGTATAGGCCCTCATCACCTCACACCTGAATTTTTACAATAGCTGCTGGTTGATCACCTTGCCTGAAGTCTCTTCCCATTGAATTCCTCCCTAGCTCAGCTATTAAGTTGTGTGGATCCAGTGACATTGGCCTTTTCTGTCCCATCTCCTTTTTGGGCTACAAGATACTCACCTGTCAAATGTGAACATTTTCATGGTCTGTGCCCCATGACTGGAAAGCTCTTTCTACTTATCTCTGCCTCCTGGCATTGCTGGCTTTTTTCAAGCCTCAGCTAAAACCCTACCTTTTGCAAGAAGCCTTTCCTAATCCTCTTTAATCTTTGGATCTTATATATGATAAACTGGGGCGATAGTCTTCCCTCTGAGACTATCTCCCCAATTTATTATATATATTACATAGCACAACATAATGTATATATAATATATGATACAGTTGTAACATTGCTATGTACTATATGTCATTATTAATATAATTATATAGCCAATATAATAATACATATAATATATATGCATAATGTGTATGTATTTATCTATTTATGTCTATATGTATATGTGTATGTATATATAAATATAAATATATATGTGTGTATATCTATTTATGTCATAGTTATTTGTGTTTTGTTTCCCCTACTCTACTAGAAAATGAAGTATTTGAGAACAAGCATTGTGGGGTTTTTTTGTCCCTTTTTTATTCCTAGCACTTTAGCACAATGTCTAGTGCATAGTTAGGTACATAACTAAATGATGATTGACTGACCAAGTGACCCTTTGGAGGGGGGCAGAATGCTTTTCCAGGTCTAGGAGCTCCTTTTTTTTTCTTTTAAAAAACATTTTATTGATATATCTTGGATCTGACACATCAGTACCATCTCAATATCATCCTCCATCTTATTTAAAAAAGAAATCAGTGAAGCAAATTTTTCTACAATTATGATTGCATTTCATAGCAACTGTAACTTTATAGTCTTGTAGTTTCCTGTTTATGTCTTTTCAAAACAGATTTTAAAATGTTTACAAGCTCATATTTAAACAACATAACTAGTTATATATATTTGCAATATTCAAAAAAGAACTTCTTCATATATTAATTCATGTCTAGAATGCTTTTTCTAAAAAATTCTGCCTCAGTACCCTCCCTCATCTAAAAAAAAGGAAAAGCACAACTTTTGTAACACATGCATAACCAAGCAAAGAAAATCTACTTACTGGCTATTTCAGAAAATTTCTACCTCATTCTATGTCCTGGCAATGAGGGCACAGTCTCTGGGAACCCCCTTGAATCTGGAATACAGTCTCTGGGAGCCCCCTTGAACTCTCCTTGAATCTCCCAACTAGATCTGGCCTTCCCCTAAAGCCATAAGCCTTACATTATCATTAGGCCCAAATCTCTACCTTGCCTCACCCTTTATTGTCCAGCTACTTCCCACCCTTGATACTATCAGTATCCATGCCTACAGCTACTTCCAACCCTTAATTTCATTCTCTTGGTTCTTGGACTCTGACCTCATCTCACCCTCCTTAGACTCCTCCTCAAGACCCTCCCTAAACCCTTCCTCTAGTCACCCCAGACCTCCCCTCAATCCCTCCTACAGCCTTTGTGTATATAATCTCCATCTTGCTTCCATGATGGTGCTCAGATTCATTCCAGCCTAGTAGATTGAATATGACCTGCTTATGGAAACAGGCATCACAAAGGGTGGGATTTCTTAAGACAACCCATTATGATGAATCCCTAATAAACTTTGTCTTTTCCCTTGGCTGAGAAGGCTTGAGTCGAATTCTTTAGGCAGGACCTGGTGTGTAGGTATTTTGGGGGTCACGAGCACCCCTAGAAACCTATGGTTCACTAACAATCATCATTTTGATTAAACCTCTTCACTGGGATTATCAGTTCTCTGTCAGGAGATGAGTGGTTTGTCATCTTTGGCCCTCTGGAGTTGTGATTGTCATTTCATTGATCATGTTTCTTAAATTTTTGTTATTATTGTATAAATTATTATGCTGGTTCTGCCCTCTTCACTTTGCCCCAGTTCATATAATTCTTCCTAAGATTCTCTAAATCTCTTTCATTTATTATAGGCCTAGGAGTTCTTTTTGGTATCACAGCTTTGGTGATGGCGAAGGTGCTTTTAAGTGGTGCAGTACAAAAAAGGAGGCCTCAGCCTCTCATCAATGGTGGAGACAACATTAATTTCCTTCTGTGTTTTTCCTTCCTTTTCAGATTTCAGTAATTTGCCTCAAAGAGCCCTGGGCAGCAGTTCAGGAGAGCTTGGTTCAAGTTGCCTCTCCAAAGCTCACTCTGACCCTGTTTTCTCTTCTGTAGAATGAGGGAGTTGAATTAAGTAGTCTTCAAGATTCCTTCTAGCTCCAGTGAATTGTTGAGATTCGAGTCCCGTTGAATACTTCCTCAGCTCAGTCCCGTTTTCTGTAAGAAGAGAATGAATAGTAATTATGTTCTCTCATTATATCTCTTAATAAGCCTCCCTTTATGTCCTTGAGAAAGTCATTTCCTTTCTCTGGGGTTTCATTTTCCTCCTTTGTGAAATGAAGGAGTTAGACTAAATGATCTCTAAGGTGCCTTCTAACCCTAGCATTATACTTTAAATTTTATTTTATTTTTTCAATAAACAAAAATCTAGTTTCTCTTCTTCCCAGCTCTTCTCCATTGGGGTAAAAAAAAATTCTCGTAGCAAATATATACAGTCAAGCAAAACAAATTCCGGAAGTCACCCTATTCAGAAATATTCTACATCTTGAGTCCCTTATCTCTCTCAGGGGGTGGGTAGAAGGCTTCATCATTGATCCTCTGGAATCACACCTAACATTATAATTTGAGGATTTGAGAGGAGTTAACCCCCCCTCTCCCAAAGTTCAGTCGCTTCCATAAAAGCTGCTCCCTGTTTACTGTGAGATTTACCCCTCCAGGAGTTAGGCTTTTTAGTTCTCAAGTGTAAAGAAACAACTGGTCTCAGTATCTATTTATCAAGAATAATTAGTTAAAATATGAAGCTACCAGATGGCTTCTTCCTGGAAGGAATAGGGGTGTGGATAGCCTTCTCAGCAGCAGCCTTGAAGCGTCCCCAAGGTCTCTGCTACAGCACAGTGTCTGCCCCTCTAAATACAGGTGCTTTCCATGCCCATTGTGTTGGCTGCTGTTTGTGCCCCACGGCCCCCCTCCCCGCCCCTTCCTTCACTTTTCCCCTTTCCTCCCATCTGTCTTCTCTCTCTTGCTCCTTTGGTTGTTCCCCCTTCTCTATTCCCCTGAACCCAGGCACAAAAATTCTTAGTTTTGTTTCTGATAGGTTAAGAGGATATAATTACTATATATTCTCGCTTCATTCAGTCCAGTACTTCAGCTGAAGCTAACTCAAGTGACTTCCTTTAAAAAAAAAAAAGGAAATACATAGACTATATTTCATGTAAGACTGCTCTTCTTTCTCTCCCCAGCCTCTTCATATGAGGGGCATGAAGAAGATTCTCTGCAATTATATCTCTTAGTTAAGATGGAGCTGCCACATTATTTCAAATCTTGATTTGCTAAAATGCCAACCCAGGAAATAGCTCTGTTAGAGAAGCAACTTTCTTGGGGTCTTGATGAACTGACTAGTTGCACACTCCCTAAAACAATGATAGTGACAAGCAGCTCCTCCTTGGGCTACTTATTCCAGCTGACTGAAGCTTCTCTGCCTAGGGACAGTATTTCCATCCACATTCTCTTCAGCCCATAATATATTGGTACTACACAGTCTTAAATAAGAATGAAGCAGACTGCTTATATTTTACTTTGAATGTAAGGCTTAAGATATACTCATGGTAAACTAATCCTTAAAAGCAGGGAGGCTCCTTTCATGATTCCTGGTAATGTATTTGTCTTTTACTTTCTTATGATTTAGGATTGAGAGTTGAAAGCTTGCTTCATTTTACAGGGGTGGAAACTGAGACTCAACCAGGTAAAGTGAAAGCCCAGCAACAACTAGGTACTGTCAGTTCAGTCCTATCTGACTCTTTGTGACCCCTTTTGGGGTTTTCTTGGCAAAGATACTGGTGTGGTTTGTCATTTATTTGCCCAGCTCACTGTACAGTTGAGGAAATTGAGGCAAACAGGATTAAGTGACTTGCTCAGGGTCACCCAGCCAGTAATTGTCTGAGGTTGGATTTAAATTCAAGATGAGTCTTCTGACTTCAGGCCCAGCACTCTATCCAATGAGCCACAAGCTGCCCCAGTAAGTGGTATAGATGGGATTAAAGCCCAAGCCCTCTCGCTTCAAATCCAGGTTTCTTCTACTGCATCAGGACTGCTACATTACAGTAAAAAAAAAAAAATGCTGTAGCCAACTTGGCATTGAGCCTTTGGGCACTTAGCTAGGTTGGGCCTTGGTCAATAGACATTGAGTTTATAAGCAGGCATGCACTTTCCAGGTTGGTAAGATCCACGGAGGCTGAGAGAGCCTGTGGCTACCTCTAGTCTTGGTAAGGCATGGAGTAGAAGAGAGATTAGTGGAATACATTAGTTTGTTAGTTCAAGTTGTTTGAGAGTGGGTCCCAGGCTGTGGGACCCAGAGGGGCCTGGCAAGAGAAGCAAGACATGGATTCTTGACCAATGGTACCTAAAATAATATGCCAGTGAGCCCCCAAAATGGTCTCCTTAGTCATTCCACATGTCCCTCACAGAGCTGTCACCAACATGACATGATACTACACTGGCTCCTCTTTAGAGGCAACTTTAGACCCAAGCCATTATTTCTATTTTGTCTTCTTTTTGTTTATCCACAAAGTCAAATGTGAGATCCTTGATCTGGCACATGGCCACTCAAGAATGTTTAGAAATGATCTGTTTTAACAGCCATAAATATTGAACCTTTTGTCACAGGATCTCAAAGGATTTTGCAAGTAAGTATTTGATTTTGCAAGAAGCTTCACTGAAGTCATCATGAAGGAATTGAAAATAATTCTTTCATCTAGTGATGTGAGATACTAGAAATTTTAATTGTGCTTCCCAAATGATTGGTTAAACCCAAGTCTATGTTCTTTTCTCATCTCCTTGATTTTGTTCAGGCTCTTCCTGCCTTCTAGAATGTCCCCTGTCTGTTTCCACCAATTAAAATCATACTTACCTTAAAAATCACAGTTCAAAGCTACTTCCTCTGTGTTTTGTTTTTAAAAATTACAAATACAAAAAATTTGCATACAAAATAGAATTGTTAAAGCATATTGTCAATCAAATTGCAAATCTCTTATGTATGGTTTCCTTCAGTGAACTTCCTTCTCTTCTAGGTATCTACCTTTAAATGCTTCAATGACGCTCTTTCTTTTCTTTTGAGTAACTTTATGCCTAGTCCTCTTCTCCCTTCCAAACCCCATCCCCCTTCTAATTGAAAAACAAAAACAAAAACAAAACACTTCTAATAAATTAGCATAGCCATATAAAGTAAACCCACACCTTGGTCCAGTCCTGAAATGTAAAACCAGCTCCCCCATCTAATCATCTCTGCTTCTCTCCTCCTTTTTTGAATTTTTATAGCTTTTGCTGTGTTGTAAGTTGTTTGTGTATTGTTGGAGGAAGGTGTAGTGGGTAAAGTGCTGGACTGGAAGTCAGGAAGACATAGATTTGAATCCTTCCTCAGGCACCAACTGAGTAAACCACTTAACCCCAGAGCCTTAGTTTCCTCATCTGTAAAATGGTACAGTATTGAATAATGGTGGTGATCACGGGCATCCCTGATGCTATTGGGAATGCTTCTAGCTTATCTCCTTACATATAAGACTTTCTAATGGCTTTAGACAGATACTGCTTGTAATTTTAAGGAAAACTCCATTTACTCCTATACTTTCTAGTGTTTTTAATAGAAATGGGTGCTATATTTTGTCAAAAGCTTTTTCTGCATCTATTGAGATAATCGTTGATTTTATTATTAATATGGTCAGTTATGCAGATAGTTTTCCTGATATTGAACCAGTCCTGCATTGCTGGTATAAATCTTACCTGCTCATAGTGTGTTATCCTGGTGATAAATTGCTGTAATATCTTTGCCAATATTTTATTTCAAATTTTTAGCATCAACGTTCATTAGGAAAATTAGTCTATGATTTTCTTTCTCTGTTTTGGTTCTTCCCAGATTATGTATTAGCACCATATTTGTGTCATAAAAGGAATTTGGTAGGACTCTGCCTCTTTTTCCAAATAGTTTATATAGTATTAGAATTAGTTGCTCTTTAAATGTTTGGTACTTGTAAATCCATCTGGCTCTGGAGATTTTTTCTTAGAGAATTCATTGATGGCTTGTTCAATTTCTTTTTCTAAAATGGGGTTAAGTTATTTTATTTCCTCTTCTGTTAACCTGGACAATTTATATTTTTGTAAAGATTCATCAATTTCACTTAGACTTTTTGACATACAGTTGGGCAAAATAGCTCCTAATTATTGTTTTAATTTCCTCTTCATTGGTGGTGAATTCACCATTTTTAATCCTTCAGTTTTCTTCTTTCTTTTCTTTTTTTTAATCAAATTAACCAAAGTTTCATCTGTTTTATTTTTTCATAAGCCAGCTCTTAGTTTTTATTTATTAGTTCAATAGTTTTCTTACCTTCAATTTTATTAATCTCACCTTTGATTTTCGGAATTTATAATTTGGGTATCTAATTGGGGATTTTTAATTTGTTCTTTTTCTAGCTTTTCAAATTGCATGCCTAATTCATCAATATCTTTATTTTATTCATGTGAGCATTTAGAGATATAAAATTTCCCTTAAGAACTGCTATGACTGCATCCCACAAATTTTTGTATGTTGTTTCACTATTGTCATCCTCTTTGATGAAATTGTTGCTCATCTGTAAAATGGGAATAATAATGTGTTAACACTTAGTTCACTGGGTAGTTGAATTGGGTAGTCAGATAACAAGTATAAAATTCCTTGTATACCTTCAAGTAATATATGAACATCAGCTATCATACTCCATTCACTCTCCTTCCCCTTTTCCCTCTTCTCTTTCCTCTTCCCTCTTTTCTTCCCTTTCCTTTTTTCTTTCTCTCATTTCCCTCTTCTCTCCTCTCCTTTCTTCTGCCTCTTCTCTTCCCTGTCCTCTATTTCTTTCTCCTCTCTTCCCCTTTCTCTTATTCTTTTCCCTTCCTCGCTTCCCCCTCTTCTCTTCCCTGCCTCTCCCCTCCTTGTCTCTCCCCTTACCTCCTTTCCCCATCTCCCTTCTTCTCTTCTTTACTTTTTACTCCTCAGCCTCCTTCTGATTTTTCTTTTGCTTCTTGTTTATAAATAATTCATTCTTGTCCAGCTTGGCTCAGGATCTTGGCTTCTTAATCAAAGGAAGATTCAGGTTAACCAGGCTACTAGGGTTCTCATCCCCTTTTAAAAACTCCTCCCTTGTTTTATCTCTGCCGTGGTTACCCTGCTTGAAAAGGGAGCTTCTTCTTTCCCCTGCCTCACTCCTATTCTTGAATCTTCCCTCTCTCCCTACGCGTCTCCCTTTCTTTTTCCCCTTTCTCTCTTCTTCCCTTTCCTACCTTCCCTCTCTTCCCCTTCTCTTCCCTACTTTCCCTCTCCCCTTGCCTGTTTCCCTTCTTTCTCCTCCTTCCGCTCTCCCCTTTCCCTTCTTCCCAATTTTCTTTCCCTTCCTCCAGGCTTTCTTCCTTGTGGGGCTGTAAGATAC
>CM053623.1:328027750-328040777 GCA_028646595.1 Phalanger gymnotis | reverse complement strand
ACATTTGCAACTTTTACAACCTTGAATCGGACTCCAGGAATATCACCAACAGCATGACCTTTTCGACCAAATCCAGCAACCAAAACCTCATCATTTTCCTCAATAAAGTTCAAGCAGCCATCATTGGGAACAAAGGCAGTGATTTTTTTGCCGTTCTTAATCAGCTGGACTCTCACACACTTCCTGATGGCAGAATTGGACTGCTTGGCTTCCACACCAACTTTTTCCAAGACAATCCCTTTGGCATGAGATGCTCCTCCAAATGGGTTAGCCTTCAAGGCAGTGCCCAAATGTGCTTTTTTGTATTGTTTGTCATGCCACTTTTGGTCTCTCCTGTGGCTTCGGAGTTTTCAAGCAGTAGGAAGACCACAGCACTTACCCATGCTGCTGCCATCCGGGCTGAGAGAAAAGAGGTACCTTGCTCTTAAGGGTGTAAATGAATTTTTGTTGGGTGACTGTTAAATAAGGAATGATCTTTTAACTCTTGTCTTTTAATAACAGAACAATACTTTGTATAACAACACAGTTGGGTGCTCAACCTCACTGACTCAGAGGGCTTGAATGACCACTATTTAGTTGGAAGGGGAGGACCTCAAAACTGTGCAAAGTGGTGACTTCCTTCTGAGTCGATACTGGACTGATAATACAGTTCATGATAAAAGAAACTAATCTTTTCTGCATTTCAAGTAAGTGAAAAAACAGTCTATAGAGTCTCACCTTTTCTGAAAATCTGCCATTCCTTCTGAAAGACATGGATTGTTACCTCTAAGATCCTATTCTGGCTTTATTTTTCTGTCCCCAAAGTAAAGAGGGTAGAAATTATGAAACAGGAGTAGATTTTGTCAGGTGGTCTGACTGACTTTTTAAAAAGAAGTGTTTATTGATTTTTTTTATATCACTGTAATTTTCCCCAGTATTTTTCCCTTTCCCTTCCCAGAGAGCTATCCCATATAACAACTTGTATTTTTTCAATGACAAGAAAAGAAGAAAAAAATCAGCACTATCAATTAATACATCAAAAAAGTGTGCAGATTTGTAAGACGTACAACATTTTGGACCCTCCTCTGCAAAGGGGAAAGAAGGTTGGGAAGGTCTTCTCATAGCTCTTCTTTTAAGCCATGTTGTTCTTTATAATTTTGCAATATTCCCTTTTACATTGTTATCGCTATTATTTAGGTTTTTTTCTTGACTCTGCCTACTTCACTACACATCAGTTCATGTAGATCTTTCCATGCTTTATCCATCACACGCATCATTTCTTATAACACGCAGTCTGACTGACTTTTCATGGGGACAGATACTTTTTCACCATTGGCAGTTTGTAAAACACAGAAGGAAAAAACTAGAAACCATGAGAGTGCCCATCTCTTGTACTGTTGAATGTAGTGGTATGTTACTGTATGCTAAAACATAAGCAATTAGTAGAAATATGCGAAGAGCTGTGTGAACTGACAAAGATTGAAGAAGCAAGAATGGATGTGATGATATGTACAGTGTTGACAATAAAATACATGAAAATCACTTTAAAAGGCAGCTCAACTCAGATTAAATTCAATAACCAGTCTTGATCCTAGAGAACAGGTGATGAAACATACTGTCCCCTCCTAGAGACGGAAGACCATGAGGGTATAATGTTGTTGCAAATAGTTTCATATGCCCTTGCTTTTCTGGGTCAATTTTCCTTTGTGACAAAGGAGAGTTCAATGTGAGGGGTATGTTGGGAAGTGACTGCAATGTAGAAAACAAAAGACATCAGTAAAACATTAAAAAAAAACAGCAAAGACAGGGATTCTCAGGATAATATACGTGAGAGGGAGAATATCTTTGGATTCTTTGACATTAGTGACTTAGCTCAGCCCTAGTGACTATGGACTCTGAGACTTGTGGGTATACAGATTCTACAAAAAAAAGCAAAACTTGTGGTAGTATAAAATTTCATTCTGTTGGCTGGTGCTGGTGCTCGCCCTTGACTATTTTCTTTTCTTCTTTCTCTTAAAAAATCTTTTTCTGCTTTCTGTCCTTGTATCATTTTGCCCTCCCCAGCCTCAGTTGTTAGGTTTGTTCATGTATTATGAGCATATTGATGAATTACTCCTGAGAGAGAGAATATCCTTGGATTCTTTGGCATTAGTGACTTAGCTCATCTCCATTGATTGTGAACTCCGAGACCTGTGGATATACAAATTCCATAAAGCAAAGCAAAAGTTGTGGTAATATAAAATTCTTCTATTGGCCGGTGCTTGCCCTTGGTTATTTTTCTTTCTTTCTTTCTCTAAAAGAAATTCTATTGATGCCTTCTGTCCTTGCATCACTTTGCATATGTGTGTGTGTGTGTGTGTGTGTTTGTATAAAAAGCCAGATCAAGCCCTCCCTTGTAACAAATGAAAACAAACAAAAACACCTTGGTCATCATATCTGAGAGCACATACAACAACCTGATCTAGTTGTCTCCCTTCTTTCTGTTGTGCTTAAGGAGTTAGGATTCATTTTCTCTATTCCAGGACTGTCACTGATTTTTACTCAGAGGTCAGCTTTTTATTTTCAGTGATCTTCTCTTTTACATTACTGTAATCATTATGTGGGGCAGCTAGGTGGCACAGTAGAGTACAGGCTTGGAGTCAGGAAGACTCATCTTCCTGAGTTCAAATCCAGCCTTAGACACTTACTAGCTGTGTGATCCTGGGCTTAACCCTGTTTGCCTCAGTTCATTGTCTGCAAAATGAGCCGGAGAAGGAAGTAATGAACTACTCTGGTATCTCTGCCAAGATAATTCCAAAAGTGGTCATGAAGAATGGGACGTGACTGAAAAACAACAACAAAATCATTATGTATTTTATTTCTCCTTGTTTCACTTTGTATCAGTTCATACAGATCTTCCTTTGCTGCTTTTTCTTATATTTCTCAGTTCCTATTGCATAATAAATGTTTTGTTGCACATGTACACTACATTTTTAAAAAGCAATTTCCGCAATGAATACACACCCACTTTATACACACACACACATTTCTTTAACATCACAAAGCTGGTTGCCATGAATGTTTTGGTATGTGTAGGACCATTGTTTCTGTCTTTGATCTCCTTCTCAGCTATACCGCACTCAGAGGTTTGGGGCTATTTAGTCACTTCTCTTAGGTAATTTTCAACGGATATCTAGAGCGATTAGACCAACTCACAGCACTAACAATGTACTTTTGGGCCTGTGCTCTCACAATGCCACCAGCATTGATCATTTTCGTTTATTGTTGTATTTGCCACTTTTCAAGGTGTGAAGTAAAAACCTCAAGAGAGATTTTAATATGCGTTTTTCTTACTATTAGTGGTTTGGAGCATGTTTTCAAATGGTCATTTCTAGTTTCCCATTCTTTTGGTCATTGGTTATATTTCATGCTATCAACTTTGTAGATTGCTAAACCTATAATGAGGTAGAATTTGGAACATTAAAATCTTCTGGGATGGGGCAGGTGGTATTGTGTGCAGGAAGGGTAAGTGTGAACTCTGTCCTAGTGCATCCTAGACTAGATTCCCAAATGAGAAGTACACAGGAACACAATACCTTTCTGATACCTTCAAATGAGCCTGTATTAATCACCTCTTATGTCCCAGACACTGTGCTGGACACCTTGATACAAAGACAACTATGAAGTAGTTACTGCTGTCATGGAGCTTATGTGGGGAAGGGAGGCTTCCACATATGGAGCCAAGTGCCAAGAGTCTGACATTTTTAAAAAATAGGTCTTCATATATTCTTGGAAACCACCAGGTAGTGATGGATTTGAAGAATACTGGATATAGAGTTAGAAGTTCCAATTTCAGATTTTCGTGTGGCCATTTAATACCTTTGTGACATTGGGTATATCACTCAAGCTCTCTATACCTCAGTTTATTTGTATGGAAAATCAGGGTTTTGGGCTAGATGATCTTTAAGTTGTCTTCCAATTCTGACTCTCTGATTCAGTGATTCATTACTTACTTTCTCCTTTTGAGGTTTTAAAAAAGTTATTTTAAAATATGCATGTATTGGTGCAGTGGATAGAGCACCGGCCCTGGAGTCAGGAAGATCTGAGTTCAACTATGGCCTCAGACACTACTAGCTGCATAACCCTGGGCAAGTCATTTAACCTTGTTTGCCTCAGTTTCCTCATCCATAAAATGAGCTGGAAAAGGAAATGATAAACCTCTCCAGAAGCTTTACTAAGAAAACCCCAAATGGAGTCACAGTCAGAAATGACTGAAAACGATTCAACAATGACAGCATTTATTACAGAACCTAATAATGCAACGAACAAAAGCAAAATGGTGGAATCAGCCTCTTCAAGGACAAATAGCTTAGCAAACAGCTTCCAACCAAGATGTGAGACACTGATCAGCACTAGGGAGACCTCCTTCCCTGTTAAAGTATTCCTTGAAGAGGCTACCTTTCAGTATCCCAGCCCCCAACAGGTGCAGGAGGCTCATTCTTGGCCAAAGGCTGATCTTCACCCTCTCATCTCTGTCTGAGGTAACCCAGAGCTGCTCTCTGTTCTGACCAGTGGACCTGCTCCTTCCTTCTTGTAGTCAGGGATGATGGCTAATCAAGGGCCATCAGGCCTTACCACCTACCTCTTTGCCTTTCCTGTTGGATCCTAATTGCCACTTAGCCTTACCATCCACCATGAAGTTGAAACCTTCTTCATATGTTCTCTTCCCTAAGTGGAATCTGAGATCCTAGAGAGCTGAGACTATCTTGCTTTTTTCTTTGTATTCCTAGTACTTGGCACAATACTTGACACATAACAAGAGCCTATTAAATGGTTTCTCCATTCATTCTCTTCTAGTAACAGCATCGACTTCAAGGGTGGCATGCTAAGGCACTTTGACTTGGTACAAGATAAATATGTGTGTCATCATGCTGGCTGTTCTTTATAAGCCCATCTTAGTTCTTTTCTGGTGTCTTCTTTATGAGTTGTACCTGATCTTATTTCCTGTTTTCTTAGGAATCCACTGAGGGAAGGAACATTTTGCTTTAGCATTTTGGCAAAAGACCTCTTGATCTCAAAACTCTTCTTGGATGACATGGTGAAGAGGCTGCCAAGGCAAGCACTGTGTGGATTGAGAAAAAGATTCTCCTTCTAAGGTTTTTCACTTTTTAGTTGGGCATACTCATTTAAGGTTAAATATATGATCTCAGGATTTCCAAAATTGTCCTTCAAGAAAAATTTTTTGCTGTTCTGTTCTTGTGTGGTTCAGCATATGACTTTTTTTTTGCTTCTTTCCTATAACATACACACCTACTATGAGACACATGCAGCTGCAACCATTTGGGTAGTATGAATATTTTACTCTGGAGAAGAGTGATAAACTTACCTGCCATTTCAGTATGGCAAATGGCTGGGTAAAAGCTTGAACACCTGTGTTTATGGGAAGCTGGTGCTGGGTCCCTACAATTGGTCCAAAATTCCAAGGGATTTAGCACAAGGACTGGGGCTACTCTTTTCTTCTTTGTTCCTCTGGGCAATGAAAAGTGGCTTGCCGACTGCCTTTCCTACATACAACTCTGAAAGTGATAAATTCTGAAGCCAAAGGCATGGACACCCAACGCTGGTGTCCTTTGAATATTAAACCTCCTTGACTCATGCCCAGTGATGAATTTTATTTTATGTGTGTGAATTTTATTTCATGTTATTTTTTTCCTTAAAAGAAAAAAATTTTTTTTGATTCTTTTTTCTTTTTATATCCCAGTCCTTTCCAGAACTGCCTCCTGAATTTAACCCTCCTGGATAAACAACACAAATAATTTTAAAAAACCTTTTATCTGGTCTTTATCTGGTCACCTCTTTGTGAAGAGGAGGGATGCATATTCATTATCTGTTTTCCACCACCATTACCTGTTTTTCACTTATTCAAGAATTTGTCTTCCTTGTAGAGTCTTCTTGTATGCGTTGCCCTGGCCACTGTGGATATAGTACTTTTGTTGCTGACTGTACCTGTGAGCTCATCAGTATAGGGAGGCCAAGAGCAGATTGGTATCTGTTTTGCAACTTAGAGTCTTGGAGAGTTCCCATGGCCCTGAGAAATTAAGTCCCTTTCCCAGGGTCACACAGCTGGTGTGTGTCAGAGAAGGGACTTGAACCAAAGTGTGTTTGACTCTGAAAGTTAGCTCTATCCATTATACTGTACTGTATCCTCCTTTTATGAATTAGATTTTTAAAAATTACATTCATTTAAAAAATTTTGAGGTCCAAATTCTCTCCCTTCCCCCAGACCCTCCCCCACCCAGTGAGAAGGCAAGCAATATCTCATACTTCATGTTATGTTTATTTCCCTCTCCATCACTTCATACAGCTTTCTCATGTTTCTCTGAATTCTTCATATTCCTCATTTCCATTTTGCACAATACTATTCCATCATGTGTACGTCTACCAAAGTTTGGTCAGCCATTCCCTAGTCAATGGATCCCCATATTGTTTCTGATTCTTGTACCACCTCCTTCCATCAAAGTCAAAAGGCCAGTACCTAGTGACTACAAAGCTTAGTCGTTCAGGCCAGGGGTTAAACATCTGTTTGTTTTTTCCCCCCAGAAGCATTTTATCAATCCCAAAGATAACCATTTCTGCCTAGCTTAATTCCCTACCAAAGGATTTTTCAAATAAGGATTGACAGTCCATTTCATTTGAGAGCCTGTTACATTACTTTTATAAAACCTCTTTAGACCACTTTGTTAACCAGACCTGGGTTATTGATTTTCAGAGAGCTTACAAATGATAGCACAGCTTGACTTGAGAGGTCCCTCTACTTGGAAAAATGCTTCTTCTGTAAGGTGTCGCCATACCGTACTTCTTACTCTTCCTTAGAATTAGAGCTTTGGATGTTAGGTTTAAAAATAAGTATTTATTCATTTGAGACTTTTTTTTTTGTAGGAGGAGTATCTCCTGTCTGTGTAACACATTGTGTTGTGGGGGATAACAAGGTGGATTAAGCATGAGTCTTTCTTTTATGAACCTTACAATAGGATTTTAGGATTGGGAGGTGGGATCTCATCATGTTAGACAAAGGGAAGCTGAAGCAGATGGTCACATAACTAATAAGTGGTACAGTTGCGATCTGAACCCAGATTCTCTGACTCTTATTCCATCTCTAGCCACTGTACTATGTACTAATTAATTAATGCTAATATAATAGAGGCTTAAAGAGATGCGCATAAATATCTATGATATGTAGGTGGAGGAAGGCATCATGGAAGAGGAGGCATTTGTGATGGACCTTGGAAGACAGGAAAAATGCCCATAGTTGGAGACGGCAAGAAGGGAAAAAGAGAGAGGAGCACAGACATGTATTATATGTCTATTTTGTACCAGGCACTGTGCTAATAAAAGCTTTAAAAATATTATCACATGGGAAATAACAATCATGGGATATAGGTCTTGTTATTATCCTCATTTTGCAATCAGAGATACTGAGACAGACAGCTGTTAAGTGACTTGCCTATGGTCACATTAATAAGCTATGAAGTATCCAAGGCTGAGTTTGAATTCATGTCTTGCTTACTCCCAGCTCTTAGCACAGTGCCTGGAAAATAGTAGGTGCTTAATAAATGTTGATTGATCGACTATGTCCAGTGCTGTATCCATTGTGCCATCTGCCAGTGGCATTTTGGGAGGAAGGAATAGCATGAACAAAGGCACAGTTTAGAAAACATGGATTTTGCTAGACTAAAGGGGGAGGGGCTAGAATGTCCTCCCCATCTCTGCTCTGCATAGTTAAGAGTCGTTCATTGAGATGATTGAAATCCCCATCTCCCCATTCTGTCTCCCTTCATCCATGTACAACACTTGATGGGTAGAGACTATGTTTAGTGGGTAAGAATTGCCATCAAAGTATTCTTTTTGCATTTAAGGGATGAGGATTGAACCTGAACCTATGATTTCATTGCTACAGAGAAATCCCTGTGATGAAATGCCCTTTACCGATGCGGGTCATCATAGACCATCGTCTGCAAGGAATATAAGAATCTTAGAAACTTGCCTAGATCATTAAGAGGTAAAGTGACTTTCTCAAGGGGCACCATTTTGTTTCGGAAGCAGAATTCGAAGCTAGGTCTTTCTAGCTTTGAGCTATCCATGGTGCTACAATGTCTCCATTTAAATACTAGTTTGTTAACTAAGGACAGTTGACTTAACTCAGTGCTCCTACACATAGTAAGTGCTAAATAAATGTATTTTTCATTGTTCTTTTGTTTGGCCTTTAGAAGAGGAGACTTGGGGGATGGATGGTGGTGGTGGAATATGATCACTCTTTGCAAATTTTAACAGGCTGCCTAGTGAAAGAGAGATTGGATTTGTTTCATTTGGCGTTAGAAGACAGAACTAAAAACAAGGGGAAGAGGGGGAGTGTCAGAGAAGTGAATGTAGGCTTAAAGGAAATATTACCTAATGATTAGAGCTTTCTAAAAGTGGAGCGGTATGGGGTAGCTATATAGAGCACTGGCCCTGGAGTCAGGATGACCTGAGTTCAAATCGAGCACCAGACGTACCAACTGTGTGACTCTAGGCAAGTCACTGTACTAACTGTGTGACCCTGGGCAAGTCACTTAACCCTGATTGTGTCCCACTCCCCCCAAAAAGTGAAGTGGGCTATGTAGGGAGGCAATGGGTTCCCTTTCCCTGGTGATCATCACAAAAATGCTGAATAAGCTCTTGTGTTGGGATGGTATAGAAGAGATCCTTGTTTTAGCTTTGGGCTGGACTAGCTGGCATCTGAGATCCCTTCCAACTCTGTGTAATGAGGCATTGTGATGAAGCTATTATGTCTGGCAGAGCTCTCAGAAAGGCCAGCATGGTGGCCCAGTGGATGTAACCTTGGACTTGAAGTCAGGAAGACTTGAGTTTGGACTTTGTCTTAGATTCTAGTGTAACCCTAGGTTTGTCACGTAACCTCTCTCTGCTTCACTTTTCTCATCTATAAAATGAAGCTGGACTAGGTGGTTTCTAAGGTTCTTTCCAGCTCTAAATCTATGATCCTGTGGTTTTCCAAATAGCCTACTTGCATTGTAGCTGGAAGTGTTAAAGCATTTAGACAGAACTACAGAGAGCCATTATTCTCTGTAAGTTTGAAAAGAAACTCAATACAGTGACTGAACAGAGGGCAAGGTAGATGAGGAAAATGGGAACTTCCTCTTTCTCAGATCTGGAGGGAAGGAGTGTAGTCAGTCATATATGTGAATGCCTGTTAATGTTTGAGGCACAATTTTGGGCCTGGCGGGGGATACAAATGACATACAAGACCTAGTTTTTTTGTTATTGTTGTTGAGGGAGCTGGCAGTGTAGTTAAGGAAGCAATATATACACAACAAACTATCGAGAAAATACAATATGACACATAATTAATCTACAAATGAGAAGAACCAGGAAAAGATCTGTCTCTTCTTGCCCAGTCTTCTGTGGTTTCATCCATGTCGTAGATTGGAACGGAGGACTTAAAAAGTAATACATCCTGGGCCATGGATAGAAGGTGGGGCTCTCTTATTACTTGTAAGTCTCAGAAAACTTTAGAGGAGAACTTTTCATTTTCCTTGTGGAGTATTGTTATTACTTGCTGTGAGTTAAGGTGACTTTCCCCCTTTTAAATTAAAGATGTAATTTTGGAAAATATGGAAAGAGATTTTCTAATAGATCAAAGATGGTTCTTGCTGAATCTTTTTTAGTGAATAAGTCAGCTGTGTTGGTGAATGCTTTAATCTTGCAAAACCTTCCCCTTTAATTTTTATAACTATTGCGATGATGAGGTTCCCTCGTCCCCCTTCCCAGAGATATCTTATACCAAGCAAGGCAGAATCTGCCAGCAACATTTTTCCAGGTTATCTTTTAGTGAAGACTTTGAATATGTTAATATTAAGCTGGTGGGTGTTAAGTCAATTAGAGGAAATATGTGCCAGAATGGACCTTTTCCTCAAGTTTGTTATATGATTTTAAGACCCTAGTGATTGACAGTCATGACACCATCGCTGATAGATTTGGAATTGTCTTTGGCAGTCACTGTTCTGGTTTTCTGTGCTTTAAGGAAGAAACATATTCATAGTGGACACTTGATGAAACTTCCTCCTTCCCCTTCTGCTCTGCCTATTTTGTCCTTGTCTAGGAATAAGAAGTAGTGAGTTGGACAGTTGCTGGAACTTTCTGGACTTGTTCAGTAGCAGTTGTTACTATTTTTATTGTCATTCTAGTTTTCATCTGATATTTGATCTGGAGTAATTCACTATTCTATGATTGTTGTCTTATGTTTAATATTCAGCAGAATATTGTATAAGTGGATAAAATGGCTTCTTTTTTGTATTCGAATAAAAATTATTGAGGATGTCAGTTCAAATTCCATAGGCTCCCTGAAAGCATCATTGGGACAGCTCTAATAGGATGCAGGGCAGCGAGGATGATATGGACTCTATCCTGTTCCCATATGGTTTTGACTTCATCTGCTACAGCTTTATATTTTGTATATGTTGCGTTCATTCATCTTTCAATTTATTTATGCATCTTCTCCCCACCCCAATAGAATGTAAGATGGAAGTGTTTAATTTTTGGTTTTTTAATCCTAACTCCTAACTCAGTATCTGGTATGTAGGAGGAGTTTAATAACTAATTCTTGATTTTATACACACACACACACACCCGTATATTTATATGTATATGCACACATACTTTTTTTTTTTACAGATAATAGCTACTGTTTATATAATGCCTTAATGTTTGCACAGTTTTTTACATATGTTAACTCATTTGATTCACACCTCTCTGAGGTAGGTTCTATTATTATTTCCATTTTATAGTTGAAGAAACTGAGGCACAGTGAGATTAAGTGACTCACCCAGGGTCACAGTGCTAGTAAGTGTCTGAGATGGGATTTGAAATCAGGTCCTTCTGACTTCAAGCACTCAGTCTGCTTTTCTACCAAGATGAGGAAACTGCATCTCAAGGATGAGAAACGTATTGCCCCAGTCAGATTCAAAGTTCGAACCTGGGTCTTTGTGGGGCCAAGTTTAATATTCTATCTATCACCTCTTATAGGAACTTCAGGTTTTAGTATCCCCATTTTATGGATGAGGAGTTTGAGGCACAGAGATGAAAGAGTTGATGTCTGGTCATCCAGCTAATGCCAGAGGTGGTATTAGTACTTTAGCCTTCTTGGTTCCAAGTTTGACATTCTTTCTGCTATCCCATACTTTCTTTATGAGAAATAGTTAAGAGAACCCTGTGACTGAGAAGGCTGCAATGCAGTGTTGATAAATTAACAAATAATTTTTTTCCATCATCAGATTACTCTGGCATATTGTGGCTTGGGAAGGCTGTTGCCCCCTTTTGTGGTTATTCAGGAGGCCGTGCGTCATCTTTAGCAATGTGAAAACCTAATTTGACCAGGTCTCTGTAGAAAACTGTTCAAGTACTCGAATCCCCATGGGGAGAAGGAGAACTCACTTCCTCTTGTGGGTTCATAGGCTCATATACTTAGCATTGGAAGGAGTCTGGAGGCTATGTAGTCCAATTCCTTTATTTTACAGATAAGGAAGCTGAGGCCCAGAGTGGTTAAGTCGCTTGCCCAGAGTTGGATAGGTAGTTAAGTGGCAGAGGTAGTATATGACTTTAGGGCCTTTGACTCCAAATACAGAGGTTTCTGCCCTCCTATTTCCTGCCCTAAATGGGGGAGACCTTTTGCAAAGACCTCGTGTGTAAATGGATTTTAGTATAAGAAGACAAGAGTAGAGCCAAATGCTTTTGAAATCCAATGAGTATTTATAACAGGAAGCTTCAGGCTCCCATACTTCTTGTGGCTTGCTCTTAGTCCAAAGAATTTTTATTTCTGATGTAGGTAAAGAAGAAGCTTACCACCCAACAGTTAGGCTATTCAGAAATAATGGCATTGACCAGCCTTGGAAGAATGCAGTGTGCTCCGGAGCTAGATGTGGGCAGGGGAACTAGAGGGCACACCTAGACCAGCTCTCAGGCGGTGTTGACAGGCCCCAGGATAAGCTCCCATGAGATGCTAAGGAAGTAGCTGCCGTGGTGTGCAGGATAAAAAAAAGGATTACTGTTCCTCTGTGGCTCAGGAAACTCTTGGGGTGGTGGGGGGAAGCGGTTATAGTAGTAGACAACTAGACTTGGCAGTACAATGAGAGCTCATTGTAATGGGGATTTTGGCGGGCTTGGCAAGGTTGCATTTCATTCTTTCAGGATGCCAGACTATCATCAGACTCTATCCATCTACCAGAGCATTCTTGCAGCTGTGGGTACCCTCCTATATGGTTAGCTTATCCAACCCCATAGAATGATATGACTGAATATCCACTTATGTAACATATGTATATAATAAACTCCACCTTCAGAATCGGATTTATTCCATTTTTGCCAATGTATCTTTAGTACCTAGCATAGTGCCTTGCCACCTAGTAAAGACTTGGTGATTGATTGAGGAATGGATGAATTTAGAGGTAGAAGGGACTTCACATAAATTTAGTCATGCATCTACTGCAACCCTCTCATTTTTCCCATTTATTTATTTTTAGTTTTCAACATTCACTTCCATAAGATTTCGAGTTCCAGATTTTTTTCTCCCCTACCCCACCTCAAGATAGCATGTAATTTGATATTTGCTCTACATATACATTAATATTAAACCTATTTTCCCATTAGTCATGTTGTAAAGAAGAATTAGAACCAATGGGAGAAACCATGAGAAAGAAGAAACGGAGAAACAAACAACAACAAAAAAAGGAGAGAGCAAATAATATGCTTTGATCTGCATTCAGACTCCATAGTTCTTTTTCTGGATGTGGACAGAATTTTCCATCCTGAGAATTTTGGAGTTGTCTTAAATCCTTGCATTGCTAAGAGGAGATAAGTCTATCAAAGTTAGTCATTGTACAATGTGGCTGTTACTGTGTGCAGTGTTCTCCTGGTTCTGCCCACTTCACTCAGCATCAGTTAATATAAGTCTTTCCAGATTTTTCTGAAGTCCTCCTGCTCATCATTTCTTATAACACAATAGTATTCCATTACATTC
>CM053623.1:327980499-328027650 GCA_028646595.1 Phalanger gymnotis | reverse complement strand
GGCCCTAGAAGTGGTATTGCTGGGTCAAAGGGTATGCACATTTTTATAGCCCTTTGGGCATAGTTCCAAATTATTCTCCAGAATGGTTAGATCAGTTGAGAACTCCACCATCAATGTATTAGTGTTCCAATTTTCCCACATCTTCTCCAGCATTTATAATTTTCTTGTTTTGTCATGTTAGCCAATCTGGTAGGTGTGATACGGTACCTCAGAGTTGTTTTGACTTGCTTGTTCATATCCTGCCTGTTCATATCCTGTGACCATTTTTCAATTGGGGAATGACTTGTATTCTTATAAATTTGACTCAATTCTCTCTATATTTTAGAAATGAAGCCTTTATCAGAGACACTGATTATAAAAATTCTTTCCCAGTTTTCTGCTTCCCTTCTAATCTTTGTTGTATTGGCTTTGTTTGTGCAAAAGCTTTTTAATTTAATGTAATCAAAATTATCTCTTGCATTTCATAATGTTCTCTATCTCTAATTTGGTCATAAATTCTTCCATTCTCCATAAATCTGACAGGTAAGTTATTCCTTGCTCTCCTAATTTGTTTATAGTGTAACCCTTTATGTCTAAATCGTGTACCCATTTTGACTTTATCTTGGTATACGGTGTAAGATGTTGCAACTCTTTCATTTCACAGATGAGGAAACTGAGTGCTGGAATGAAGTTAGTAGCTTGCCCAAAGTCACACAGGCTGTAAGCTTATATGCTGATATTTGCACTCAGGTCTTCTGACTTCATATCTTCTACAATTTTCTCTAGCTCAAGCTGCCTTAGAGGACATCATCATGCTCTTCAGGCCCAAGTAGTTATTAGCCTTTCACTTTTGCATGGCCTAATTTCTGTCCGTTGCATTGTGTCTCTTTCAGCATAATATCATAGGCATGTAGCTTTAGTACTGAAATAGACCAATAGAGGCCACCTTTGGAATCCAACCCTCTTATAGATAAGGAAACTGAGTCACAGAAAGATTAACAGATTTTCCAGATACACTAATAAGTATCTGAGGTGGGATTTCAACCCAAGTCTTCCTGACTCCAAGTTCAGTGCCCTATCCATAAGCCTAAGTCTTTTTAACCAGAATTCTTTTGGGATCATTAGTATATCTGAGGGATTCAGGTATTCAGTAGAGAGATTAGGGCCTTGGAATGGAACACTAATTTCTTACAAACCTTTTCTCACTGAATTAAAGAGCAACACCAAAATATACTGTTGTTAAACCTGCCCCGCTAAACAAACAAACCACTGACAAGTTGTACATTTCAGCTTTCAAAGACCCTCTGTCTGAATGACTTTTCACACCAGGAAACCAAGCGTGGAGCCAAAGTGTCCTGAAACCCAGCAGCTTGTGGACATTAACCTGAGAAAACAGGGCATCCTTTATGAGAGAGACAGAGAGAGGGATAGCTATTACTACATAGGTTAGTAAGCCTCCCTGACTTAGAGAAAATAAAAATGTTTTACAAAAACTTGTTATCCCATGCCCTCTGTGGGTCTGGAGACATTTAAATAGGGAGGGAGGTGGTAGCAAATTTAGGTTGTAGAAACCTAATCCTGACTGCTGGAAGGAGAGAGCAGGGCTGGGTGACAGGGCATTACCAAAAATAGAGTCTGAGATGGTCCAGGGAAACCCTCTTCATGTATCATTTCATTGGTCTGAAATAACTGCTTTCGTAGAAGCAACAAGAAAAACTGGTCGAGTTTGTTTTTGCTCGTGTCCTGGTAAACACATGTAAGCAGCACGAATCTTGAAGCAATGGTTTCTTCTGAAATAGAGTTTCAGAGTTTGGCCAGCCCTCAAGGGATCCCTGTGTCTTCTATGAGATTCTCTTAGGCCTCCTCTTCTGAGTGAGTGAGTGAGTGGTATGGGGATTATTGGAAGGTTTTTTTCCTTGTTTTAAAATTGTTCCTTCCAGGTAATGCTTCATGAATCTCCTTTGCTCTTCTGGAGTGAAAAGCTTGTTGGGGGTGAGGGCAGGGGAAGGGGTGGTTTCCTTAGCTTGAAACCAGACACTCTTGTTTTAACTTTCATGTTCTAGAGGAAGAGCTACTCAGGCTGGCACCTTTTTGGGATGCCAATGAATCATAGAAAAGCAGTGACCCGGGCTGTCAGCAAATACTTTTAAATTCAACTTTAGAGAAATGATCATTTTCCCCAGGCACATGCATTTAAGATTACACTCATTTCATTTGTACATAAAACTAAGTCAATTAGATTGCATGCTTTATGGTGCTTTATGAATAGTATCATTTTCTCCCACTGTAGGAGGTTATTTCCTGTTGAAATTGTGGTTAAATATTCCATGAAGATGAATATGAATTCTGAAACTGACTAGGAAAGATGAAATTGACATGAACCAAGATGTGGTTGGTTGGAAGGAACTGGATTTGGAGCCAGAAGGCTTGGGGTCAAATCTCAGCTCAGTCATTTGCTGCTTGAGTGGCCTCTGAGCAAGTTACTTTTATCTCTGAGTCTCAGTTTCCCTGTCTTTACAATAAGTTTGGTAACTACAGCATTTCTTTCACAGGGTTGTTCTGAAGACAAATGAGGTAATGAATGTAAAGTGCTTAACAAACCTTAGCGTTATATAAATGTCAGTTATAGTTTTCATTACCACTCTTGTAATTACACCTTTCTTTTAAAATTAAATTAACCCTAAATTGAAGCTGAATGTCATAGGAAGAGAGAGAGATTGGCTTTCAGTTAAAACTTCATGTAAATAAAGAAGCATTTTAGAAAAGAGATTTCCTATGCATTTTCCAAAGCAGAGAACATTAAGAGGAAGGAGCTATTCAGTTGTAGGGAATGTTAGGGAAACTACTTGTTTTTAAAAAGAGTCTTTATGTTCTTTGCAGATAAAAATAATTTCTTACTGAGAGGCTTGTGGAACACTTTAAAAAAACAAAGAATCCCATTCTAAATCCTAAATCCTCTGTTTTGTGTTTAAACTAGAAAACTCATATTTTAAGTTTTACCTCTTTTTCATGGTGCAGAACCAAGCAAAAATACAGAGAAGGTTGCTTTGGCCCTTAGATAATATCAGTTAATTTGAATCATATTCTTGCTGCTTGTGATATTTTGGCAGGAGGCCAAGGCCTTGTCATTTTATGTCATTAGTGATATGCCTGATTCTGTCAGGAGTCAGTTTACTAGACTTTCATTAATTGCCAGCTCAAGAAATTTAGTGCTAGAGGTTTAAAGGGTTGAGGATGTTAGGCCTGAATCCTGCTGTGGAAGTTCTGAGTCAAGGTATTAGAGTTAATTGAGGAAAATACAGTAATTGAGCACAGAAAATTTTTCCCTCTTCTTAAATGTCTCTCCCCCCCCCCCCCATCATAAACAAGTATAGTCAAGCAAAACAAATTCCAGAACTGGCTGTTAAAAAAAAGTCTCAGTCTGCACCCTGAGTATCACCTGTCCGTCTGGAGGTGGGTAGCATGTTTCATCATGAGGCTTTGGAATTGGGCTTGTTTATTGTGTGGATCAGAGTTAAGTCTTTTAGAGTATTTGTCTTTACAATAGTGTTGTTATTGTATAAATGACTCTCTGGGTTCCCTTCTTAAATATGTTATGGATCAACTTTTCTTTTTGTATGTTACTAGTCCTTCATGAGCTCCCTTCCCCACCATGAACCCTCTTCCTTTCTCATGCCAAATAAGTTTAGGCCAAATCCTATGAGAAATTTGAGAGGGAAATCACTTTTAATTTGAAGGTGGATCAGAGAAGATTTCATTAAATAAGTGTTATGTTAAAGGTAGCCTGAAAGAAAGAAAATTTTTCCAAATGAGAATCCACTCCCTGTAGGGACTTTTAACCCTTTCATCTCTGGAACTCCATCTCTAAGACTTTGTTGTCTTGATTAGTCAATGCCTCATGTGCCTACATTAAAATGACAGTTCCTATACATGTTTTGCTTTACTCCCTCAACTATCATCTCAACAGCCCCCCTTTCCAGTTTTGGAACTATAATGAAATCATTACTTCTATTGCTACTGGAAAGATGTCAATCTACTCCTCAGTGGTTCCACTTAAAATTCCAGTAACTTTCCAAACCAAAATGTCCACTGTTTCCCCATACAAGTTGTCGCCCCTTATTAGAATGTAAGCTTCTTAAGGGCAGAGACTGATTTATATTTGTATTTGTTTCTCCAGAACTTGGTATAATGCTTGTCTCATAGTAAACAATAAATGTTTTTTTCATTAAGTAGGATTAATTCAGTAGTTTAGATATGAAAGAAGCTTATTCCAGCCAAGACAGGAAAGGCTTGTACACATGTCCAGGGGTGTGTGTGGACAAGCAGCTTGCTTCGAGACCTTGGGCAAATCACCTTATTTCTTCAGATCTCATTCACCTCTAAAACGAGATTGGATCAGAGAATTTCCAAGGTCTCCCTCTTCTAGTTCTAATATGATCGTCATGACCTCCTTCTTTACTAGCTACACATTCGTTTCCCCCACCCCACAGCCCTATATAACTGCCTGACTTGCCTGCCCCTGGCTTTGCTCCTGACTCTACAGCAGAATGAGCCTCTCAGATTTACTGAAGAATAGGGGCATGGTATGTCCCTTTGTCCAGTAATGGTAGGTTGGGGGCCATCTCTAGTCATCCTGATCTCTGTCTGGCCACTGGATCTGGATGGCTCCAGAGGAGAGAACATGAGGCTGGTGACTTTGCATAGCCCTCCCTCACTTAAAGCCAATTCACTTGCAAGCCATGGCATCGCCTTCCTGATGCCATGGTCCTCTTTGAGAACCAAGGACAAACAACAACAAGCATAGGTTACAGTTTATCTTATCACCTGGTGGTGCCAGTGGCCATCCATAGGAAGTTTTTGAAGGGATTTGATTTCAGGTAGGAGGAGGATGACAGTGAGTCTGTGGTTGCATCTCCTGCCCCCCACCCCATTCTCATTCTCATCCCTTTTCAGCTCTCATAGGACTACAGTCTGCCTCTCTACGTACTGCCCAAATTCACTAGCAGTCTCAGCAGAGTAAGCATGGGCCCTGCCTAAGACCAGTTTTCTTGTGGGCAAAATCCCTCATTTGACCCAGGGCTGATTTTCTTCAGCATTAGAGCGATGGGTGACTGATTAATAGATTTCATACTGCTAGAGAAAGGCATGGGTTCACTTTGTATTCTTTCTTTTCTTAAAGCTTATTTGGACTGAACTTATGTTCCTGGTATTTGCATTAAAAGGCTTTATGTTTCATTTGAGGTATAGCTTTCAAATCTCTTTCAAATAAAAGATTCAGCAATTCAATAGAGGCCCTACCTTGCATGGCAAAATGGTTCTTAACAGGAGCAATTTTGAAACATTTTACAGCAACCCTGTGATACTTCTTGAAAGGACCTAACTTCCTAGTGGCTATTTGCTGGAGAAGTCATACTTGAAGTCAAAATAATTATCAGTCGAAGGATTGTCTAACTATATAATCCATTTGTTTATATACATACCATGGAAAGCAGTGTGGTTTAGTGGATAGAAGCTCAGGCATGGGGTTACAGAGCCTCTTCCAGTAGAACACAAACTTTGGCAAATCCTTTCACATTGGAATGGTCTCTGTTATGGCTCTGACACCAGACTGGTTGAGTTATGCCATATTCAAGGACCTGTTCTAGCCTTAAAACATGAGATCTTTGATTCTGATGTTATGTAATTGTCTTATTCATTTTCGTATCCCCTACAGTGCCTAGATGAATGCCTTGCACATAGTAGGTGTTCAGTAAATAGTTGCTTAACATTCCTTCTGATTTGGTGTTCAGTAAATAGTAGGCTGATGGTCCTTCCTGTTAAATTTGGTTCCTTCTACTCCTATTAACTCAACATTTATGTAATATCTTATTTCCATCTACCTTGCAAGTAATAGTGTCCTCATTTTGCAGATGAAGAAACTGAGTTCAGAGAGGTCCATTGACTTGCCTGCAATCATATAGGTGGTAGATATCAGATTTATAAACCCAGGTCACTTGTTGTGATGCGGTCTCATTGGTTCATTGCTTGACTGTGTACCATTTCTTTATAAGAGTTAAACTTTTAAACTGAAGCTTGAGATTTTTCTTCAGAAGAAGTTGGTGTGTGTGTTCTGCCCACTTTATCCCAGGCTCCCTTCCATGTGACCTTCCCTAGGGCTGAAACAAGTTTCTTTTGCATCTTGACTATTGAGTGAATGGAAAAAATTTAATGTTTACTATGTGCCAGGTTCTATGGAAACCCTGGGACTACAAATACAAACCTGAAAACTGTCTCTGTCATCAGGAAACTTATGTTCTGATAGGGGGAGACAATTTGTATGGAGATGGTGGCCATTTTGGTGTGGAAAGTTATAGGAGTTTTAAGGGGAGCTATTGTGGAATGGACTGACACAGTGTGTAAGCAATAGATTGCTGATAGCTATTCCCACCAGTGGATCTCTGAACCAGATGGAGATGTAGTCAACCCAACTGGGAGGCAAAAATGGAGTAACTCTGATTCAGGGTTTGGTGGGGCTGTTTTGGCATTTGAGATTGAGAGCGATAGGCAATAGGCAGAACAACAATGAGGAAAGTGGTCCTGAAGGGCCGGATGAGCTCATGTTTTATCGTTTTATACAATCTCCATGCACTAGACTCTTACTTTAGTGACAGAAACCTTGCTGGAGTCATGATACCAGAACTCTGTCAGCTAGTCTCCCCATAAGATGTACTGGTTCTCTTCCCGTGGTTTTCTGTGGCCCGTCTGCCTGTCATTTGTCAGTGTACCGCTGAGCCATCTGGAATCAGTGAAATTTTTAGCTCTGTGTTTCCAGCGAGTATCCAGGACTGCAATTGAGTATTTCCCCAGGTGTAGTTTGGTACTTCACCTCCATCATCTCAAGATTGATGCTTGGTCACTAGGACTTCGATGATGCTATCAATCAGTCTGTTTTCTCTTGTTGGTTTCTCTTTTTTTAAATGTGTTCCCTTCCTAGGCACAATCATTAGCCTGTCACGGTTCCTGGATGGTGGTCTCAAGATGTTCATCGAGCTGAGCTTGAGGAGTTTCGAGAATGCTGGGGGTGTATTCTAACACTGACTTCCAGGTGCCTTGTTACTTCCTTAAGCATAGAGGCATAAAGAAGGTCGAATATCTCTGACTTTTCGCTCCCCCCTCTCCCCTTTTCACTTTTGAGTCTCTTCCACCCCTTTGCTTGACACATTTTGCATTTATTTCCTCTTCACAATCACCACCCCAGATCAGGTGCCCCTCCCCCACTCCCACTGTCTCTTGCCTGAATGGTGAAAGAGGCTCCTATTGGCTTCCTTGCTGTTAGTCTCTCTCTTCTCCTCTGTCTTCTACATGGTTTCCAGAATGATCTTCCCAAGGCACAGGTCCTTTCCCACCCCTGAAAAGCTTTCAATGGATTCCTACTACCACTATTGTGAAACCGAAACTCTTTAGTCTCCCATCTGAGGTTATCTATAACCTGGTTCTGCTTTATTTCTAAGGTTCAACCTTCTTTCAAAATCACAGAATCTCTCAGTTGGAATGACCCGAGAAAGAATCCCCACTATAACATTCTTAGTGGTAATCCAGCTTCTGCTTGGAGATCTCAGACAGGCACAGAAGCAGCCATTCTGTTTTGTGATAGCTCTTATTGTTAAAAATGTTTTTTTTTTTTACATTAAATCCAGATTTACTACTTTGCAGTTTCTACCACTTGACAAAATTCTTTCCTCCAGAGCTAAAAAGAATAAGTCTAATCCTTTTTTTTTTCCATAAGACAGCTCTTCTTCAAATATTTGACGACAGACATTTCATATTCTTCTTCATTCATGAACTACAAGTTATTTCTATCTTCATTCCTCCTATCCATTTGCTGAAGCTGGCCTCCTTATCAAGAATGTATACTTTCTTTTTTATTTTTAAATTTTATTTTATGGAATAAAACAAGCATTTCCTTAACATAGTACATATGATTAAAAAAGATGATTGCACATGAAACTGTAAATTTATTATGTACAACTTGCTATTCCTTTTAAATATATAATAAAGTTATCTTGTGAATTTCTTTTTTTTCCTTTTTTTCTTCCCTCTTCCCACCCTAGAGATGGCTAGCACTAGACATAAATTTGTATATATATGCAAAATTATTCTATACATACTTCTATTTACCAGTACTTTCTATGGTTGCAGATAGCATCTTGCTTCATATGTCCTTTGTAGTTAATTCAGATATTTATAATAGTCAAAGTGGCTTATCTATTCAGTTGTTCCAAAAACAGTATTTCTTTTACTGTATACAATGTTCTCTTGGTTCTGCTCATTTTGCTTGTCGTTATTTCATTCAAGCCTATCAGGTTTTTTTTTTTAAGATCAGAATGTATGCCTTCTTCATCTCTGCCTCTTATAATTTTTATCTTTGTTCGAGGGTCATCATAGTCAACAAGCATTTAAGTGCAACAAGGGGGCAGAGTGGTTAGAACACTGTGCTGGAAATCAGGAACGCTCATCTTCATGAGTTTAAATCTGGCCTCAGATACTTGCTTACTACCTGTGTGACGTGGGCAAGTCACTTAACCCTGTTTGCCTCAGTTTTCTTATCTGTAAAATAAGCTGGAGAGGGAAATGGCAAACCACTTCGTTATCTTTGCCAAAAAACCCCCAAATGGGGTCCTGGAGGAGTGGCACATAACTGAAACACCTCAACAGCAGCAACATGTGCCAGGCACTTTGGACTAGAAATACAAATATAAGCCAAAAGGAAGACAGTCCCAGCTCTCAAGGAGCTTGCATTCCAATGCAAGAAGACTACAGGTAAAAGGAAGCCAAAAAAGTGGGGGGAGGGAGGAAGGTACCTGGTGAGGGGTTTGATGGAGAATTCCAGAACCTAGTGAGAAATGAAGAACCTTAGGTGGCACATTGTGAAATACTTCTCGTTCTCTCTTATTGTTAGTGCTGATTCCTGCCTCAAATTACTCTATTTCCTGATGCGTGTATGATATTTACTCCAGTAGAATAGAAGCTTTCGAGGGCCAGGAAATGTTTTTCCTTTACATCCTCAGCAGTGTAGCTTATTGCAGGATTTCTTAACCTGAGAGACTGTGAACTTAAAAAAGATTTCTTTATAACTGTATTTCAATATAATTGGTTTTCTTTGTAATCCTTTGTATTTATTTTATATATCTAATTGTTCTGAGAAGAGGTCCATAGGCTTCTCCAGACTGTCAAAAGGGTCTTTGATGCAGAAAGACCAAGAACCCCCTGGTTTGGTGGGTAAGAGGGTCCTTGAGCCAGGAAGACCTGGGTTAAATCCTGCCTCTGAAATTAGCTGTGTGACCATAAACAAATTACTTAGCCACTCATACTCCAGGCAGCTTTCTAAGATTCTATGGGTTGCAGATATTTGCCAGACTGCATCAATGAAGACAGTTCCCCCCCTTGCTTGCCTACCCCTACCCAAATTCTCGGCATCTGTATCAGTAAGGCAGTAATAACAATGTAGATGATAACTGTCAAAATGCCTATGTGGTTCTGTATCACAAAACATAAGAGACTCTCCACATAGAAGGTAGAAGAGGTAAACCATTTATTCAGGCACCAGAGAACCAGATCCCACAAGCCATTTATCCAGTCAGTCCACTTTATCATAACAGCAAGGAACCCAAAACATTCAATACACAATATAACAACCTGGAGCCTAGCCATCCAACCCCTTGCTGGGGTCTCCCAAAAGACAAACTCGCAGTACAGCTAAGTCAGCCTGTTCAGGTCTAATAATCACGAGGGCGGCCATTAGCAGCCATAACATCTTTTTCTTTCTCAGCATTTCCCTGTGACATAACTTCCTTTTCCTGTCAGGAAGCTCCTCCCACCACATATGTCTTAGGCTTCCTGTGACATAAGCAGGTCACATGGCCTATAATTGGGTGGGAAAGATCTTCAAATCTAAATTACTATTATAGCATATTATAGCATATCATAATGTCTTTCGTGAAGTAGCCATTTTGATGAATATTTGATCAGATAAAACTAGATCCTTTATGAATGAGAAATATTGTAGCCTTGTTGGCCTCAAAAGTAAAAGGAGAATTGGTCAAGGTGAATCAGAACTTACTCTCTCCTCTTTCATCTATTATTGCAAAATGTTTGATAATTTCAGTTTGGCTTGAATTATTCTAGCTACTAGATAAATCTGTATACTTAGAGACATTCATCAGGATGTTATGACTATAGTCTGATCTTGTTTGAGAAGAAGCTGATATCTAACAGAGATAGGTCACGCTAAGTCTGTGAATTAAAAAAAAAAACCATTCTCTGCTAAAGGAAAAATGTGACCTTCCCTCTCTAGTCTCCTTCATTTTGGTAATGGAAAAGTGCCCCTTTGATCATCTTTTTCAGCATGTCAGATTGGGAGAAATCAAGTCATCCATTGCTGGTAACAGGTTGCCTCATTTTCATTAGGTTGTCTTGAGGCTGGAAAGACCCACTGCCCTTGTAACTGACATCATGCAGCCTTCAAAGGCCGCATAAAAGTTTGCTGGCCAAGAGTGACCAATGTAAAATAAATTGAAGAAGGTTAAGAGGAAAACTGTGTTAAGAGCTTCTCATAAATGAATGCTTATCATAAAAGTGTAGTAGCTTCTCCAAGTGACAAATTAACTTGAGTCTGTGCCTTGCATTTAAATAATCTGTGGTGGTATGGTTCTATTGGTATACAAGTCAGAGGTCAGTGCCTAAATCAGGCCAAGGGTTGCTTTTTTATCTGATAAAGGAAAACACACAAGTTCTATGAGGATTTATGCAGGGCCATTTCATTTGCTCTTATTTTGTAAATACACTGTGTATGATTCAGCCAGTAGTGAATGGCATTGAGGAACACTAAGGGTTCAGTCCCTGAACCTCCAGATAGAGATTTTTGCAAAAGGGGATGTTTGTACCTAGAAAATGGATTCTAAAAATTCTTGGCCTCAAATCATATGACCTATTTATGTGTACTTCTAAGGATTCATAGAATAAGAGACACCTCAGTAGGTCATCGTTTTAGGAAAGATGGAGACAAGCTGGAGAGCGTTCAGTGTGGGGTTGCCGGGGTACAAAAGGGGCTTTGAGTCCATGTCATGTGAAGACAGGCAGAAGAAACCTGGAAATGTCGAGCCTAGAGAAGAGAAAGCCACATAGATCTAGAACTGAAAGGACCATTGTGGTGATCTGGGGCAACCCCTTCATTTTACAGGACAGGAAACTGGGGATCAGTCAAATTAATTCAACAAGCATTTATTGAGCATTTGTCTATGTACCACACACTCTGCTAGGTGTTCGAAGATACAAAGAAAAACAAAAACCAGCCCAAGATGGGTTAAGCGAGTTGCTCAGCATCACACAGATAGGTAATGAGTGACAGAACCAGGATTTGAACTCAGGTCCTGTGACTCTAAGTTCATTGCTTTTTCCACAGTACCTTGTTACCTTCATGTATTTGAAGAGCTGGGTAGAGTTTGTTGATTTGGCCCCAGAGAGCAAAACTTGGAGCAAAAGATAGAAGCCGAAAAGAGGAAGGATGTAAAGAAAAACTACCTAACAATTAGAGCTTTTCAAAAGAGGAATGGACTGCTTTGTGAAACAGAGGTTTTCCCTTAATTGGAGGTCTTCAAGCAAGGGCTGGTTGACTACAAATGGAATGTAACAGAATTTTATTTTTTTTTAAATTTTTTTAATTTTATTTTTAATTTTATTTATTTATTTATTTTTTACAGAATTTTAGATTTGCCAGGAACCTTTGAGGCACTCTCATTCAATTCACACCTGAGATAACAGCAATAATAGCAATGACAGTGACAGCAACAATAGTAGCTAACATTTGTATAACACCTACTATGTGCCAGGCACTCTGCTAAGTACTGTACAAATATTACCTCATTTGATCCTCGGAACAACCCTGGGAGGTAGGTGTTATTATTCCCATTTTAAAGTTGAGGAAACTGAGGCAAGCATAGGTTAAGTGACTTGACCAGGATCACACTGAGGCTGGATTTGAACTCAGGTTTTCCTAATTTGAGACCCAGTACTCTATCCATTGTGCTACCTACAGTCCTTTCTTTCTACAGTATACCTGACAAGTGGCCACTCAACTTTTGTTACTGATCTCTAATGAAGGGGAACCCTTTATATTCCCGTTCATTTTTGTTAAGGAGCTTTTTCCTTTAGTCATGTAATAATATGTGATTAAAAGTGCTTGTTGACCGACTGACGCCTAGCTTAAATCTTAGTCGTTTTGCAATATTTACCCACAGTTCTTGTTTCTTCCTTCTGGAGCCAAACCAAACATTGCTTCTTCCGTGTGCCAACCCTGTAGACACTTGAAGACAGCTTTTCCACCCCCCATCCCCCCCAAATCTTCCATTGTCCAGGCTAAACCTGTCCAATTCCCTCATTAGATCCTTGCTTGACATGAACTTAGGCACCTCACACCCTAATTTTCCCTGGATGTGCTCCATTTTGTCAATGTCTTTCCTATAGTGTGCCCAGACCTGAAGCCACAGCAGTCCAGATGTGGGCTGACCAGGGTAGGGTCCAGCAGGACTCCTCTCTCATTATTGCTGGAAGTCCTGCTTCTCCTCATGCAGTCTAGGATGGCGTTAGCTCTTTTGGCTTATCAAACTGTTGCCTTTATATTGAGTCTTTAGGATAAAATGCAAAATCCCCACTGCCTTTAGGATAAAATATAAATGGCTCTGTTTGGTATTTAAAGCCCCTCACAGTCTGACTCTAGCTTACATTACTTTTCTGAGCTTATTATACATTGTTCCCTTCACACAATCAATGTTCCAGGCAAAATCGACAACCTGTTGTTTCTCATCCACAACATTCTGTCCCATGCCTGGAATGCACTCCCTCCTGCCTCTTAGAATCCACGTCTTCCTTCAAAGCCTGGCTCAAGCACTGTCTCTCCTACATGAGGTCTTTCATGATCCCCCTCCAGCTGTTAGTAACCCCCAGTCCCATTACCTTATATTTGCTGTGCATTGATTTGGTTATATGGTTTCTTGTCTTCCTCCATCCCTATCCTGTAGTGAATGGAATCTCTTTGTTAGCAGTAATTATTGGCTGGTTTTTTTTTTTTTTTGGTCTTTCTGTTTCTAGTGTCTAACTCAGTCAGCCCCAGACATAGCAGCACTTAATATATGTTTTTTAATTGACCATCATTTCGACACATCATAGAATTCCTGTATTGAGCAGGGGGGTTGGAATTGATGACCTTTAAGGTCCCTTCCAGCCATAAAATTATTTAGTTTAATTATTTCATATTGCTTTTTCTTAAAGTAACTTTCTTTAATAATCTTAGTTCATTTCTTAATTTTTTAAAAAAATTAATATCTCTTGTTTTCACATTGTTCCCAAATATCTCCCTCCCTCTCACCTAACTCAGATCTAGCTCTTGTTACAAAAAGTAAAAAAAGAAAGAAAAAGCAATTCAGCAAAACCATTGAGTATATCAACCAAGTCTGATGGGTCAGGCAGTGCTCCAGCCCTATAATCCCCCACTTCTGCACGTAGGAGAGGGAAGTGAATTTGTTCATCATTTCGTCAAGAACTCTTTACTTCTTTTTAGTGCTGAGAGGCTCCCTAATTTTATCCAGTGTGAGTATTTCCTCCGCTCATGTAGAGAGCCAGACTTCTCTGGCTTAGTAGACTGTGTTATGAGCTGCTATGAGTGAAAAGGATGATAAATGAATGAAAAAACAAGGTGATGGAGCATTCACTAAGTGCTTCCCACGTGCCAGGCACTGTGCTAAAGCAAGACTGTCCCTATTCTGGAAGAGCTTATAGTTTAATAGGGGAAAGACGAAACATAAAGGTGAATTGGAAGGAGTTGGGGGGAGGGAGGCGGGGTAGCCTTGATAGAGGTGGAGCAAGTTGGAAGGTGAGCCAGTAGTAGAGAATGAGCAGTATGACTGAGGCTTCTCATGGTATGGAGGGTCCAGGTAGGGATTAATTAGGCATTGATTTGGTTTCTAAGTATCCTAGGGGGCCAGGCAGGTAGAGCTGTTGTTATTTTGTCTTTTGTTTTCAGAGATGACCCATGACATCACAGGGTGGTGTCTTATGTGAATTGGATTTGTCGGGCAGAGTTGCATAGTCGTCAGCCTTGTTCTTCCAGAGACATTCAAGTCCAGTGACAAGACAAAAGGGAGAATGACTGGTGATGGCCTGGGATGCAGTGGATGCTGTTGGCATCTTTGATGTCTGACCAAGCTCTAAATTCTAAGCTGCCTTCGTGGCCCTTGGAATAAATTGTTCTCATCCACCCATTCCACTCTGGGAAGTCTTCACATGCTTGGGGCAGACACCCTCTAACTCGCTGTTGGGTTTGTGGCCTGTTGGTTGTCGTCAACCTGGCTTAGCCTGTCTGCCTAGATGGTTTTACTGGGGTGTGGCCACTGTGCGTGCTATAGCTTCTGGTAGCCACGAGTGAGAGTTGGGTGCCAGGTAGACACCAAAGGTGGATGAGCAGCCTTGAAAAGGGCTTGGCAAGCCCTCACACCAGAGGCAGTAGTCCTCTTTGAACACCCATTATTAAGTACGTAGCTTGATTTAAAAAAAAGTGATAAATTCAACACATCAGTTTCAAAGCTGTCCTATTTGTCTATGTCTTCCTCCAGACTTCCCTCTCTTATCTTGTATGCACTTAAAATGTTTTAATATCCCTCTTTTCTTCTTTTTTATTTTCTTTGGCATCACTGCCAGTACCCCCTCCCTAAACACTATCACCTTCAATTAAAAAAGACAAACACTTCATTGTTAAGCAAAAGAAATCCATGTGCTTAGCACAGTGCCTCGTATATAGTAGGCACATAATTGATTAAGTGGCATTGGCCAAGTTCCAAAATGCATGTCTCACACAGCATCTGGAATCCCTCAGCTCCCAGTTAGGAGCTGGGTAGTATGCTTCATCTTCAGTCCTCATGAATTTTGGCGGGTCATGGCTTTGATCAGCGTTCTTAAGTCTTTCCAAGACACTCCAACTCTCTGGACAAGAGCTAAAGAAGTATTCAACAAAAAGTGCAGATATTCTTAGGATCGTGAAGTCTTTTTTTCTGTGCTCAAGTCTTTGCTTTGTGAAGCACCGGTGTTTCATTCCTAAACTTTTTTGACCTTATGGAAGACTGCTTTCCTTTCTCCCATCTTGATGAATGAGAGTCAAGGTAACTCTCACCCAACTCAAAGGAGCTAGAAAGGTATCCTCAAGCTCTAGGATTTGCTCACGCTGGAAGACAAAGCTGGAATTGATTGGATTACAAAGTATCATTGTGGAGAGTCCTTCTTTTGGTCTCTACCAGGGAGAGCTTGAATTGGGCTCTGTGGGGCTGCTGTGTTTGAGTTGGCACTCCTGTCAAGAGGCTCTTGATAATGTTATTTTCTTGGAGAAGGTGTGAAATGGGCAAGATTTTTTTTATACATATCACAAAATAGGTATGAAAACTGAATCCCTTCAGCTGAAATAGCTGAATCAATTACTACGCAATGATAGAAATAACAATAACCGATATTTATAAAGTACCTTAAAGTTTGCAAAATGCTTTACATTTATTACCTCATCTGAACCACAAAATAGCCCCGTGTGGTTAGTTATAATTATTTCCATTTTACACGTGAGCAAACTGCGGCTTTGAGAGTTTGAATGACTTTGCGTGGTCACAGCAATTATCATCGGGGGTAAGATTTGAACTGTTCTTCCTGATGAAAGGTCAGAATTCCATCCTCTCCGCTGTGCTTTCTATTAGGATTTAGTATTCATTTGCTTACTCATGGACAGAAGCCAAATCAGTTGAAATGTTTAGAAGAACAAGTTGTTATCATAGAAATCATTTTATTGCTTAACTATAGTCCTTTACAGTTGGGAGACTGTAATTTGAGGGTAAGCTCAGAAGTGATACATACCTTTTTAATTCATAGGTTCAGAACATTTAGCCATGCCATGGTTCATTGTATCCCATCTGGGCTGGACATAAATGTGATGCCTTGTAATGTCAGACAGTTGCATGGTTTAAAAAGTACGGGCTTCAAATGAAAACTTTTCAAATCAAATCAATAAGCACAATTTATATTGGGTATTTAGGATTTATAGGAGTGTTTTATGTTTCAGTTTTGAAGTTTGCTTGAGAGAAGCAGCAAGAAAGGAAAGTATGAGTGAGAGGAGATTTTTATTGAAATTTTATTTTTAGGTTGCCTTTTATCAATAACTTATATTCTTTTATTGTGTTAATGTGTGCAGAAGGCTTTCCTTATATCATCTCTGTGAGCTGGGTCATAGAGGTATTGTTTACACCTATTTTCCAGAGTAGGGAATAGAGACTCAGTTGTTAAGAGGCTTGTCCAGGATCATACAACTAGTAAATGTGTGAGGTAGGATTTGAACCCAGGTATCCTGACTCCAAGTCCAGTACTGAATCATCTCTTCCACCTTTGCTTCCCAATTTTTGAAAGAAACAAAAAAGATTCTCAGTCTTTGAAATAGCAAGACCTTAATGCCTTTGTTAAAGTCTTCCTTTTGATGCCTCAGGATAGTATGGAGGTGACCCTAATTTGCTTCTTAGTTTGTTTCTTTCTTTACTCTGGAATTTTATTTTATTTATCATTATTATTTAAATTACACTTTTTTCAATCAGCAAAACTCCTCCTTGTTTCCATCCTACTCTATGCCTCCCACCCCCACCCTCCTTTCCCAAATTGAAAATGAAATAAAAACAAGCACAAATTTCCATATTGGCTCTGTGTGTGTGTGTGTGTGTGTGTGTGTTCGTGTTCCTGGTTTCTTGAAGACTGCCAGTGAGGCATGAGCTGTGATGTGCTCCATCATACTGGAGCCCCAGAATGGAGTCTGCCATTCGATGTGATCTGCCTAACTTTAGGAAAATTCCTCTTCTGACTTGAATCAGAAAAACTTGCATTCAGATTCCACTTTGGACACTTACTAGCTGTGTGACCATAGGCAAATGGGTCAATTCTTGTTTCAGACAACTGCTTAAAACTCACCTGCTAAGCATCAGGTTTTCAACCATATTGTTAGAAGGAGTTTACTATACTGTAAACTGGACATACTGAAGAATCAAATCCTTTGGTTAAAATAATCACCAAGAATTTATTAAGTTCTGTATGTGTGCAAGGTGCTGAGGTTTAGGAGGTAGCATTTCATCTGAGCCCTGAAGGAAGTTGTTAGGGTTTCCAGGAGACAGAGGTGAGGAGGGAGAGCATATCACACCTAGGGACCAGACTCTGCAATGTGGGATTTCAGGGAATAGCAAATAGGCCAGTTGGTTGGAGTAAAGTGTCCATGAGTTGTAGTAATGTGGAATCAGGCTAGAACTAGACTGTGAAAGGCTTTAAATACTAAATAGAACAGTTTATATTGTATCCTAAAGACAATGGGGAGCCACTGAAGTAGAGCCAGGGGGGTGACGTGTCTGATATGTACTTTAGGAATATCAAAATAGCAGCCATGTGGTGGATGGATTGGAGAAATGGATGGAGAAAGGGAATGCAGGGAGACCAACTGGGAAGATTTTATCACATTTCCTAATGACACTATTCTCTTTTATAACAATCAAGTGCATCATTGAAGATTTGGAAACCAAGGATGCCCATCAAATGGCCGAACAAATTATTCTATGTGATTGTGATGAAATACTATTGGGCTGTAAGAAATGATGAAGGGAGTGGTTTCAGAAAAACCTGGGAAGACTTGCATGAACTGATGCAAAGTGAAGTGAACAGAACCAGGACACTTTGTAGAGTAAAAGTAATAATGTAAATCATTTTGTATTGATTTTAAAATAATCAACTTTGAAAGACTTAGGAACTCTAATCAGCACAATGCCAGCCACAGTTTGGAAGGACTCGTGATTAAACATTCTATCTGCCTCCAGATAGAGAACTGGTGGACAGATTACAGATTGAAGCATATTTTCTTCTTTTTCTTGCCTTTTTTTTTTTGAACATGGCTAATGTGGAAATTTGTTTTGCATGACTATACATATTTGTAATGGGTTTTGTTTTTCATACCTTCCCAAAAGGGAGGGGGAGAGGAAAGGGAGAGCATTTGGAATGGAAAATAAAATTGAATTAAAAACATCTCAATATATGCCTTATTTTGTACCCCTAGTACACCACCTTTCTGCCTGTAGGGGAAAGTTTTGCTTCTCTGGTACTCTTTCCACCATGCTCTGCTGTGTGCTTTTACCTAAGGGAGAGAAAATACATTAGGTGGCTTGCCTCTCCCAGCTTGAGAAACTCATATTTCTATGGAATCTCCTGTACCATATGCTTCTGATAGTGAGATCAGCCTTTGTCCCAGAATCCTATGGGTTATCTCAGGCCTCAGGAGCACCTCACTGGAGCTTCAGGGTGGAGTGTTTTCGTGGATTGGTTTGTTGCCTTCCTACTGGCTAAGGCTTATTTCAGTAAACGCTAGTCACTTTTTAAAAAAATTTTATTTTTTATTTTTTTCACTAGTCACTTTTAAAAATTTTTTTTCTTTTTTTTACTAGTCACTTTAAAAAATTTTATTTTTATTTTTTTCTTTTTTTTTCACTAGTCACTTTTTTTTTTTAAAGCAACACTCATATTAATCCTGCAGGTATGTGTGGCCATATATGTTCTCATGTCTTTTTGCTCAGTAACACTGGTTGCCATTCATCTCTGCCGAGAGATAAGCTGCAGATGTTCCTGTTTCAAGTACCTCTGTCCCCCACATTTTGTTTTACCAGAAGAATATAGAGGTAATTCAGATGATAAATACAGTGTCTTTTGTGGCTGGGAGAACTGAATATAAATGGAAACAGAGGATTGCTGTTTTAGTTGACATTGGTTCATTTATTAACCTTTAAATACCTCGATGTTTTTGAGCTCTTGTATGGACAGCTGCTTAAAATGTGTTAGTCGAATTATTAATACAGAATACTGTAGCGGATGGACCCTGGATTTGGAGTCAGGAAGGCCTAGGTTCAAATTCTGCCCTAGATACTTAGCTTCAGTTTTTTCATCTGTAAAATGGGTGTAAACCTTCCCCACAATATTGTGAGGACCAAATACAATAATATAGGTAATGGACTTTGTAATTCTTAAAGTGCTATTCAAATGTAAGGTAATAGAGTATTGAAAATTTGGGGGCTATTTAAGCTGTCTGTGATGTCCTGCCAGACTTATATGTTGGCTTGAAGGTAGGGATCAGCTGTCTTTTATATTTGTCTCCTTTGTGTCCAGCACGGGGCTTTGCACGTAGTGGACACTTAGTAAGACATTATCAGGTTTAGAACTGGAAGGGAGTCCAGAGGGATTCCAGCTGGGAGGGGTGACTTGGTGAATATGACAGAGCTTGTTGAGTGGCAGAAACAGGATTCAAACCCAGGCCGTCCAGCCCCACCTCACCCCCAACTCCAAATCTAGCCTTCTTTCTACTAAACTCCATTCTCTGTTTAATTGAATTGTTGAAAATGTATATTTGGTCCAGTTCTCTCAACTTTGAAAATGCAGTTGGGTATAAATAACCTCTGTTCAGTTCCATGTTTGTTAACCAACCAAGGAGATCCCGGTTATACCCTTCCTCTGCCAATATAGGATTACTTACAAACATAGGGAAAACCCAAGCTGGTTTGATGTGCCATTGATCAGATAATAGCACTGTGGATTAAATATTGTGATCTCCATGCTATGTCTCTCACCATAATAGAGGGAAAATTTGTTGATATGGCCATTAAAAGTTCTTGTCCTTTGACAGAGTATGGCTTTCCTGGTTCTACTCCATTTACCCCACCTCTGCCCTTTACCCCCCAACCCTGTTGCCAGTTAGCAGATTTATGAATTCAGGGCTTTTGTTGGTCTTACTTGAAGCAATCTGAAATATGTCATCTGGAAATGAGTGCAAAGACTCAGCTCTGAATTTGAATTTCTCCATTGATGTTAGGAATGTGACAGGGCCACTGCTGAGCATTGGGAGCCAAATTTTACTAGATGGAAGTAGAATGTTTTATTAAAAAGAAAGCATTTGCCTGGGGTGGGAGGAAGGGAGGGACTGAGATGGAAGGTGGGAGGAGATGGGATTTCAGTGTAAATGAATTGTTAAAGGCTGTGTTTTAGCTTTTTGGCAGGGGGGATAGTTTTTAAATGACATGATAAACCAAGAGAATGATTAAGACTCAGAGCATCCAAGGAGCGCTCTTTTCAGCTTTCATGAATTCCTTTTAACCTTGCATTTGGTGTCATTCTGTGCATTACTGTCAAAGGAATCTGCTTCCTTTGAAATCATGAAGTGTTGCTGCTGGGGATAATATCATGATGGTACAATAGGAGTGTGGCAACAAGGCTTACTAATCTCTGCCAGTGCCTTATTACCCAAGTAAAGGTGTCTGTGAGTGAGTGTGAGTGCCTATAAACAGAGAGTGTATGGTGAGGATATATGGTAATGGGCAGGATGATGGGCAAAATATTTCTCATGAATTAGGGATGACCTTTCATAATTCACGAGCAGCAAAACGAAGGAAGACTGGAAATCACCTGAAAAGCTTGCAGAAGCAGTTTGTAATTCTTATGAGGCAGCCTGGAGAGCTGAATAGTGCTTTTTCTGGTGCATGGTGTAACCTCACATCGTTTATGTGAGGTTACAGGGAAAGGAGGATTCTGCTACTGATAAAACTTAGTGGCCAGAATTCTGTGGTCTTAATACTTACCAGTCTGAGCATGAGGTTATAAGGTTAAGCACATAGTAGATGCCTGGGGGTGGGGCATGTTGGTGGAGGAAGACATGTAACTTGTTTGATTTTTGTTTTGTGTGAAACTTAGAGGTTTTTTCTTCCCTCAGATTTCTGGTTCAGATTGATGTCATATGCCTGAATACATCTAATTTGCTTATATTGCTTTTCACTGTTTTCTCCTCGTGTTACCCTTCTCTTTTAATCTGTGATACTGCTTCCAGTTCACTTAAAAAAAAAACCCAAACTTGTAAGAAGAAAAGTATGCAAACCTCCATCTTCTGTCACCTTCTCTAATTCAAAACAAATCAAATCTGGTTCCATTTAATATCTACCTTGGTTTCCTTCCCATCTGTAAAATGGGAAGGATGATAGCATCTGCTTCCCAGGATGGTTGCGAGGGTCAGATGAGGTGATATTTGTAGAGTGCTTTACAAACCTGAAAGAGGTATGTAGGTTCTAGTTATTATTATTAGTATCATTATAGGTATTTCTAAGGGACTTTCCAAATTCATTTCCTGTAGTGTGATATTGCTATGAACAGTGTTAAATGAAGTCATTGGGCTTTGAAAAACTTTGGGTTATGCAGAAATTATATTGGACTTCTTTTACTTATAAAGATCTTTAGATTTAGATTTAGAGCTGGAGGTTGTCTACTCCAATCTCCTTATTTTAGAGATGAGAAAACTTAGGCCACAGAAGTAAAGTAATTTGGACAAGGTCACATAGGTATTAAGTTGTAGGGCTGAGATTTGAACCCAGGTTCTCTGCCTCTAAATTTCTTTCTACTATACCACTGCCAAGATGACCAGGTATCTGTTTTTGAGTTTCTGTGTTTGTCTTTTAACATCGTTCCTCATTCTCTTCTTTTGCTTTCTTGGGTGCGTGTGTATGTGTGTGTGTGTGTGTGTTAACCTACCTTTTCTGTTTGGGCTTCGACTTGACCTCTGATGAGCTATGTGACCTTAGTTAAGTCACTTTAATCTCTTTGAGGCTCAGGGCTTTTCACCTAACGGGGTGATAACAATAACCTATATTTTCCTCTCTGAGTTGTGGGGAGGGTCAGCTCTAAAGCTCTTGTATCCTGGTCCCCTTATGTCTCTGGAGCAACTCACTCCCTCTCATGTTCAAGGTGCTATATTGGTTTATCAGCTGTTCCGATCCACAGATCATGAACCCCTACTGGTTATTTGCCCTATTGCTTGATATGCTAGAGACAAAGAAATATGATACTTCATCTGAGCAAACCCTAAAGCAAGGTAAACCAGGAAAAGAAGTGAACCAGATAGCTAGTATGTGGTGTACCCATACTCAGATGACTGCCACTTCCCCATACCCTCTAGGCAACCAATGAGTCATAATCCCTTTCAATAATCAGACATCCTAACCCTTGGGAAGAAGTAATTCATTTAGACTTAGTCATTTGTTAGAATTCTTGAGAGTAACGTCTCTAAATAGCTTCTGCTCAGTCCTTCCCTGTGAGTTTGAAGCAGCAACTAGTATGCATTGTTCCTTCAGATACTGGGTACAGCTAGAGTGAATTTCCCCCTCTGTTATTGGCTTTCCCTATGCCAGGATCAGATCTGACCTACCTTCCGTGTCTTATAGTCTCTAGCTGTGCCTCTCCATACTCCCTCCTCACCTGCCATGACCTTTCTTCTCTCTCCAGGTGGCTGTTTTCCTGTGTTTCATGTTTCAATTGTGTCTCCCCTGCAAGATTTCTGTTATCTTCTAAAATTGAGCATAGTGAAAACTACTAAGGTTTCATCTAAGCTTCTGGGAGATGTATTTCCAAAATAAAACATGATTTCTGTCTCCTGGATCCACTTAACGTACAAACT
Source organism: Phalanger gymnotis (assembly GCA_028646595.1). Taxonomy (NCBI): domain Eukaryota; kingdom Metazoa; phylum Chordata; class Mammalia; order Diprotodontia; family Phalangeridae; genus Phalanger; species Phalanger gymnotis. The sequence goes on along the minus strand of CM053623.1, from coordinate 328,005,101 downwards.
ATTAAATTGTGAGCTATGTAAATGTTGTCTGTACAAATGCTTGTTTTTTGTTTTTTTACATTTTTGATATTTCTGTATCTGGTTCTAACTGACGTTCGATTTAGGTTTATTGATGTTTGAGGGTGGTATTTTGAGGTATCTTTAACGTTTTCACAATGACTTTCAGATCTCCAAAGATTTTTCTATTTCTCTCTTGGGGAGTCATTTCTACCAGACTGAATTCTGCTTTCCTCAGTATACTTTCTTAAATTTGCTTAATAGAATGGAATGGACCACATGGGTTGTGTTGAATTCAGCCATCAGAGGGGCTACCTGACCCTGACCCTGTGGTTGGAACAGGTTGGAACCAGTGGGAGCCAGTCTTGAGGTTTCTCTCCAAGTCCTGCCATCGCTGCACCTGGAGCCCACTGTTCTGACCACACATTAGCACTCCCCAAGCCTCCCCAGCCTTCTCTGTGGATTTCCAGCTATTTTATAAAACAACTTAGATAACATCTTTGAGAGGCTGTGTCTTCCGTGAGACTCCCTCCTGTTGAAGTGTATTTAAACCCTGCCTCTTCTACACCTCCTGGGTACTCCTGCACTGCAGTGCGGCCAAGTCCTCTGAATTGCAATTCCCTTGCCTTGATTGAAGACCCCTGTGACTTTGGTAGTCCTCTTATTTCAGGTTGACAGTTGGTATGAGTTTTTTCCCTTTTTTCTCCCTAGTTAAGCCTATGATATTTAAAGATGCTATTATTTCAAATAGAAAGAATAGAGCTTGGCAAAAGGGATGGAGAGAGAGGTTTTTTCATGCTCATGCTTATTAGTACATTCTAGGTTTCAGTATTTGAATAGGTCAAGCCTAACTTGACATTAATTATCCTATGTTATATTCCAGGCAGAACTGCACGTTTTCAGAAGAGATTCACAAAGGGCTTTGGTTCACTGTTTGCTGTGTTATACTGTGTTGTCTTTATGTTCTATCAGCTTTGTTATTAAATTAACACTCATGTGGGTCTACGTAGTCCCAGGATTTTTTTTTCTCAGTTATAATGAAGGATTTTTTGGGGGGCTTTGAGAAGTCTATAATTACTTATCACACTTCTAATGTGATGAGAGAATCATTGCCTACTTGCTGTTTTCCAGCCAGGAATTTCCCTCCTTTGGTGGGCACCCAGGGTCCTAAATTAAAAACCAATCATTCCTCATAATTTATCTTTTTGCGATGAGGACAGCTATCCTTCCTGAGTGCCTCCTATTTGATGCTAAATAAATGGAGGCGAATGAGAAAGGATAAGAGGAAGAGGGCAGTTGTAGCTCATCAATGTTAATGTTTGGGGGGTATTTCTTTTTCGTGTCTACAGTCTTGGGAAGTCCTCTCCAGGGAATTACCAGCGGTTGACACTGATGATCCAGAAATCTGTTGAGGTGAACTGTGTAATAGAGTGAAGCAGGCAAATATAGCCCAAAACCAGATTGGCTCCTCTTATGAGAGAAGACAATTACAGGTAAGAAACTGTAAAAGAAATTAATCTTCATTTTGATGTGGTCTCAGGGATGGGCAGTTTTTCTTTTAAATAAAATTTATCTAGCCGTTGCTTGTATATCCCAATTATCTTCCAGTCTATAAAAAATTGTGTATTTGTGTATATATATGTATATGTGTGTATATATGTATATGTGTATATATACATATGTGTGTATATATATACATATACATGTATATATACATATATATACATATACATATACATACATACATATATATACATATATGATTAAGCAGAACCAACTGCTGCATAGACCTAGACTGAAAGGGTGTGCAATATTCTGCATTTGTAGTTGCTCCATTCCTGTACTTAAAGGAGATGAGGTAGGTATCATCACCTGTCCTTGGGGATGCAAGATTGACCATTATGACTACTCAGTATTTGGCTTCCTTTGAGTTTTCTCTTCTCTGCATTGTTGTGGTTCTTGTTATATTGTTCTTGTTCTGCCAGCTTCACTCTGCATCAGTTCATACAAGTCTTCACCTGTCTCTCTAAGTTCCTCACATTCATCATTCTCATTGCACACTAGTATTCCACTACATTGACAATTTGTTCAGCTATTCTCCGACCTATGAGCACTTGTTTTGTTTCCATACGCACTTTCATTGAGTGTTTACCAGATCCCATTTGGATCAAGTCTGGGCTAGAGGCATTGCTTCAATTTAATTTTCTTTTTTTTCTTTTTTGCTAATTATACTTTCAATGAAGATACATCATTGTGCATACTAATGAATTCACAAAGGATCAGAGTTTCAGGCAAGTTGTTAATAATTTAGATTGAGAATGAGTGTTTCAAGACTTTAATAAGTTGATAACCTGGAATTCAACATTTAAAAGAAAAGACTTTTTAAAAATAAATCTTTTTAAAAAGAAAAAAAGAGAGGGCAGCTAGGTGGCACAGTGAATAAAGCACTGGCCCTGGAGTCAGAAGGACCAGAGTTCAAATCTGGCCTTAGACACTTGACACACTTACTAGTTGTGTGACCTTGGGCAAGTCACTTAACCCCAATTGCCCTGCCTTTCCCCGTCCCCACCCCGATAAAAGAAAAAAAAGATTTCATAAGTTGATAGGTATCTTGATTTCTTGTCTAAATGGGAAACATGTATTTCTGTAGAATAAAGATGGACTTGATTATTTAATGGTCCTACTTGTCAGATGCGCTGATGAGTCGATTCTCAAGAATTTGCTCAGGTCTGAGGTGCCCAGATGCATTTATTTGCCCAATTATTTTGCCCCAAAACTGTAACTCCCTCTCATCTCTAGGCTTAAATACAAAATTCTCAGGTTGGTATTTTAAGCCCTTCCATTCTGGATCCTACTTTCCTTTCTAGTTTTATTTCATAATGGGCAGTCTGGTGCCATGGAAAGAGGGTTGGATCTGGAGTAAGACAATCTGGATTCAGATCCCAGTTCTGTACTTATCACCTGTGTGATCTTGGGTAAATCACTTAAGCGCCCTTGGCCTCAGTTTCCTCATCTGTAAAAAATGAGGTCAGAGTAAATGCCCTTTAAATGATTACCCATTCCAACTCTGAATCTAGAATTTCATTTCGTTCCCCTTCATTCAGCAATTTTCTAGTTAATCTGTGCCCATTCCCATCACCCACCCTCGATGCCTTTGAACAGATGGTCCTCCACGTCTGAAATGGGATCCCTCCTTTCTTCCACTCTTTCAACCCCCTAATAAAAGGATTTGTTTTGTAAAGCTTGGACTCAGTCAAAGGGCTGCACTTGAGGATCTAGAAGGCCACATGTGGCCTCGAGGCTGCTGATTTCCCACCCTTGCCTTAGACTCTCTAGCTCACTTCATAGTATAGTTCAGCTGCTGTCTTCTACATGTTGCCTTTTTCTGGATTCCATTAGTTTTTAATGCTCTTTACCTTTGGAAATGAGTTACTACTTTGTAGTTCTTGCTGTCAATCTCCCCCCTCCCCACCTCCAGTGGAACATAAGCTCCTCTAGGGCAGAGGCCGCTTTGTATGTCTTCATATCCCTAGCACCTGGCATAGAGGAGGTGTAGAGTAAATGTTTATTTCCCTGAATTCACTTATGGAACGCTGGGCACAGGCCATTTTAGGTATACTGTATAGAACTTGGCATCAAACAGGCAAAAACAGCCTTCATTTGTCCCGTTGGCTCTGGGATTCATGACATCATGCTTTGTAATCCTCAAATGAAAGGTAGTTCATAAGGAGCAATGGTCTTTATAGATGGGAAATGGCTTTCATTAGCTTGAGTATTCTACTCTAGACTTTTAAAAATTTATTTCAGAGAATATCAGATTTGTGCATATAAGAAATCATTTGTTATATGCTTTTTGTACCATAAATAAATTATGTTTTTATCCTTAAGGATCTAGGCAGCATGCTACATTGTTGCTTGTTCAGTACTGAAGGGAAAAACTGCTTTGTACCATATGATAAGTTATTTTAAGTTGTATGACCCAGTGGATTTAAATCTTAGCTCTTTCACTTACTAGGATGCAAAAATATTTTTTCCCATTTTTAAATGATTTACTGATGTACTTTTCATTTTTATGTTACTGTCACAATCTGCTACCACCATCCCAAGAGGCATGCTTCGTCATCCGTCCTCTGAAGTTATGACAGGTTATTCGGAATGTTAAAATCTTTTAGCTTTGTTTCCCCTTAGATTATTGTGGTCATTGTTTAAATTATTCTCCTAGTTTTCCTTACTTCATTCTGTATCAGTTCAGATAGATCTTCCTGAGTTTCTCAGAATACAATAAAGAATGAATTCTTTGTATTTGTTATTTCTTCTGGAGGCGTTAGGCGGCACAGTGGATAGAGCTCCAGCCTGGAGTCAGGAAGACCTAAGTTCAGATGTGGCCACAGATACTGCCTGTTGTTCTTTGTCCTTCATTCTCAAAGAGAACCATGACATCAGGAAGGTGATGCCATGACTTGCAAGTGAATTGGATTTAAGTGGGGGAGGGCTGTGTCAAGTTACCAGCCTCACTGTCTCCTCCAGAGTGCTCTGGGTCCAGTGGCCAGATAAAGATCAGGACGACTGGAGATGGTCCCCAGATACTTCCTAGCTATGCGACTTTGGGCAAGTCATGTAACTTGTCTTTCAGTTTCCTCATGTGTAAAATGGTATAGTAATAGCATCTGCCTCCCAAAATTGTTGTGAGGATGATGAAGATGAGATAATATTTGTAAGGCACTTAGCATAATGCCTGGTACACAGTAGGTGCTTGTTGTTGTGTAGTCTTTTCAGTTGTATCTGTTTCTTTGTGACCCCATTTGGGGTTTTTTGGCAAAGATACTTCAGCAGTTTGCCATTTCTTTCTCTAGTTCATTTCACAGATGAGTGAAACGAGGCAAACAGGGTTAAGTGACCCAGGCTCACACAGCTAGTACGTGTCTGAGGCTGGATTTGAATTCAGGAAAATGAGTCTTCCAGACTTCAGGCCTGGCACTCTATCCACTGCACCACCTAGCTGCCCATAAGGGGTGCTATATAAATGTTAACTATTACTAATTATTACTGTTATTATTATAGCCTATGACATTCACATACTATAACTTGTTTAGTCATTCCCTAATCAGTGAACACCCAACTTTCCTTCTGGTTCTTTGTAATTGCAAAAAGTTCTGCTATAAGTATTTCTATGTATAGGACCTTTCCTTCTGCCTTTAATTTTTTTGGAGTCTATAACTAGTAGTGGTATTCTGAGTCAAAGGAGTATGTACATTTTTTGAGACTGGTTAGACCAATCAATGTTCTACCTACAGTGCATTAATGTGCTTGTCTCCCTATAACACTCCTGCCCCCCCCCCCCGGTGCTTTACTGTCTGTGCCACCTAGCTGCCCCCAGATCGATCGATTTTTAGAGGTGGAATGGACATCAGTGTCCGTTCTGGGTGACTTGTCCCAGAGTTAGTTCATGTGTGTAAGAAAAGGGAATGATGGGTGCAGTGAGTAGAGCACCAGCCCTAGAGTCAGGAGGACCCGAGTTCAAATTCGGCCTCAGACACTTGACACATTTACTAGCTGTGTGACGTTGGGCAAGTCACTTAACCCCAGTTGCCTTGCCTTGCCACCCCCCTCACCAAAAAAGAGAATGAGATGTCAATATGAGGTAAAATATGAAAATATGCCAAATGAGTAGGAAACAAAGTAACTACTTTAGGACTGGGGAGGAGAGAAGACATTGTCGTTGACTGGGATGGTCCTAGAAAGCTTTATGGAGAAGGCAGGATTTAAGCCTAGCCTTGAAATGTGGATAGCACTTGCGCTGAAGAACTTCCCCTGGAAGAGTGAATACTGTCTTGGTTGGAACAGAGGATTTATGTTGGACTCAAGGTGGGGCTAAGATTGGAAGAGTTGGTAGGGGCCAGCTTGGGTCACTTACCTTTCTTCCAGAAGCCGTGGTAAAATCTGATCTATGCTTGATATTTATACCCCTTCCTCCTCTTTCTTTCCCATCACCACAGTTTTGTTTCCTTTCTCCTCGAAGAAGTCATTTCGTGTCATTTTATCCATCAGCTGTCATCAAGAGCATTTTCGAAATGAGTAGGTAGCAAGGGATTCCACAGAAATTGCCATTAAGAACTCTTAATCAAGGGCAGCTAGGTGGCGCAGTGAGTAAAGCACCGGCCCTGGAGTCAGGAGGACCTGAGTTCAAATCTGGCCTCAGATACTTGACACATGTACTAGCTGTGTGACCTTGGGCAAGTCACTTAACCCCAATTGCCCTGCCAAAAAATAAACAAAAAACCCTCTTAATCAGAAGGGGAAAATCAGTTGCGTTTATAATGTCTTAGATTTAGACCCCAAACCACTCTGGCTCTCATTGATTGGGCAACAGTAGATCCCAGGCCAAATCCTACTAGGTCATTATTGAGCCATGATTGGCTCAGAATGAATGTAAATTGCAATTGTTTCTGTTTTGGCCAGAAACCCTGAGGGTCTTCCTCTCCCAGATCAATTTTTTTTTTTTAATTAGGTAAAGAGGCCATTCTCTGCCTCATTTCTTATAAAGCCTTAATCACTGAGTGGGAGTTGCCTCAGTCAGACTGAGACCTGTTAAAGACTTTAGCTTGAAAAAGTTAACATCCCCACCCCTGCATCCTAGGCCATCTCCAGTCATCCTGATCTATATCTGGCCACTGGACCCAGATGGTTCCAGAGGAGAAAGTGAGGCTGGTGACTTTGCACAGCCCTCCCTCACTTAAATCCCATTCACTTGCAAGTCATGGCATCACTTTCCTGATGTCATGGTCCTCTTGGAGAACAAAGGACAAAAGTAACAACAATGCCAATCATATCTTCCAATCCTATAGGGAAACTATGAGGTTAAAAGAAATTAGGTGACTTCCCAAAATGGCAGAGTCCTTAAGAACCAATTCCTAATTTTGGATTTAGATAACAAGACTAGGCTATCAGTTCCCCAGACTCTTGCCTCAACTCTGGAGGAAGGAAGCTTAAGTCGTGCTAACTTTTATTACCATTTCTTTTTCTGATCAGAACCCTAAACTTAAGAGCTCATTCCTTAATAACCTCAACCAGGGACAATGCTGATGTGGATGGATGAGCTCTCCTCACCCCCAAATGTGGGCCATTAATGTCTCCCTCTGCATTAAAGGAACAAAAGCATTTTATCTTCGTTGCCTTAAAGGCAGCCTGAGGAAGAAAAATTAAGATATTCATCAAAAACCTTTGAGTTTACTAAGTGAGATTGGTAGTAGAGATTAGATACAGATTAGGCAGTGCAAAGACTTGTCTATACCAACTGTTTATCTCAGGTAACAACTGTTTAAATCCCATAAAACACCTTCTGTGTTGACAGCACTATATAATGGAAGATGGCTTTGGATTGGAAAAGGTACCAAATAAGCTTTTCTTGTATCTCTCCTTTTTGGGAGGGGTGAATGTAGGTGTGGGCCTTAGAGGGAAGGTTGTGTGGTTTGTCCTTTGTTCTTGAAGAGGACCCTGACATCAGGGAGATGATGACATGACTTGCAATTGACTTTGATTTGAGTGAGGGAGGGCTGTGCAAAGTTACCAGCCTCACTTTCCGCTGGGAGCCATCTGGGTCCAGTGGCCAGATACTGATCAGGATGACTGAAGATATCCCAGCAGAGGGAGGGAAAGAATACAAAAGCAAAGCAAGCTGTTGATCTGAGGTGGAAGTAGCCAGAGAAATCATCAACTAGTGATATGGGGCTGAAAAGGGACTATAGAAGCCAGTTTTCATTTTAGAGACAGCTGTGAAGGGAGAGGTAGGATTTGAATCCAGGTCCTCCGACTTCAAGTCTAGGACTCATTCTCCTATACTACGTGGAGTGGAGCTGGGATGGAAACAGTATAGATTTTTACAAAACAATGTAAGAATCAAGTTGTTGGAAGTTCTTGGGGAGTAAATAATAGCTGATATTCCAGAATTCAACTGGCAATATTCAGAGTATTCAATCGTAGAATCCAAAGGGTTACAGGCTATTAAGAAAAATGAGAAAATCAGGTAGTATTTGGAAGCACACCCCATCCTTCTTTCTGAAGCACAGGATGGTGTTGGCCAGTAAAGGAAGACAGAAGGGAATACGAAGGGACTTTATACATGGATGCAGCCTAGGATCAAGTCTTTCTTAGTTTTTTGGGTCTTTTTTCATCCTCCCCCAAAGATCGTTAGTTTGGAAGGGTGTCTATGCCTGCACCTTTTCTGAAGTAGTTTTGCCCCACACCAGAGACCCATTTTGGTTTGTCCTATGACATTTAATTTCAGAGGTACAAGAATACCACCACTGCCCCCAGCAGCAGCACTATGAGGGTGAACTTTGGAGTCCGCCCCCTTTCTTGGGTTTTCAAAAGGGGCTTGTTGACACTTAGGGCTTTGCTGCCTATTTAGATCCTCTGCTGTAAACACCTTGTTTAAGATTTCAGCCTTTGATGCTGAGAACTCCCTCCTTTTGCTTTGATCAAAGGAGAAGCATGACCAGAGCAGCTTCTGATCTCCACATTAGCCTTTGGTTTTTTTTGTCTTTGTTGAGAGATGTTTGTCTTTTTATTTCTGTTAATTCAGAGCTTACTTTGGAAGGGAGTAAGAAAACAGAAATAAAATAAAAGGTATCAAATGAGAAAAGATTACAACTGGATTTGATTTGGGGGTGGGGAGCAGGGAGAGGTGATTTTTTTTTTCTTTTTTGGTTCAGACCCAGTAGAGGCAGTGTAGGACAGTGGAGAGCATGCTGAATTTGGAGGCGGAGAACCTAATTTAATTCTAGCTCTGTTCCTTACTGCCTGTTTAACTATGGGCAAGTGACCATACATCCCTGGGCCTGAGGCCCATTTTTTAGTAAAATAAAGAGGCTCGAACTAGGTCTCTGCAAGCTCTGATTCTGTGATCTTAGGAGCTGTGATTCAGTAAGTTTGGGGAACTCCCAGTGTGGAAAATCCCCTCCGTTAATATAGATTGGTAGCATTTATCTTTTATGTATCTTGTATCTAAACTTTTCTTTTCAATATTATCTCCCCCATTAGGATGTAAACTCCAAGAAGACAAGGACTCTGTTTTTGTTTTTCTTCAGGAGCAGTGCTTAGCACAATGCTTGGCAAATAGTAAGCACTTAATAAATGCCTGATAATTGACCGATTTAGCTGTAATTTACAGTGTCAGGAGAGTTGCCTGAATACCAATGGTATGTCTGTATTTGAAAGATATTTTTTTTTAAAAAGGAGGGAAAGCAAATATTTGTACAAAAATATTTATAGCAGATCTTTTGGTGGTGGTTAAGAATTGGAAATCAAAGGGATGCTCATTAGTTGGCTAAATAAGCTGTGGTAAGATTGTGATGGAATATTATTGTGCTTTAAGAAATGACAAGCAGGATGATTTCAGAAGAAAATCTGGAAAGACTTATATGAACTGATGCAAAATAAAGAAGGAGAATGCTGTACACAGCTGTACACAGTAACAGAAATACTGTATGACTAATAACTGTCAATAACTTAGCTATTCTTAGCAGTACAATGGCCCAAAACAATCTCCAATGTCCAAGACAAAGGACTAATGATGAAGCAGACTGTCCACCTCCAGAGAAAAACCTGATATTGAACAAATACAGACTGAAGTGTGCTATTTTTTCAATTTCTTTCTTTCATTCCTTTTTTTTTTTTTGAGTCTTCTTGTACAAAATGACTAATATAGGAATGTTTTACATGATTGCCCTCGTATAACCTATAATATGATTGCTTACTCTCTCAGGGAAGGAAGTGGGAAGGGAGGAAGGGATAGAATTTTGAGCTCAAAACTTTTAAAAAAGATAACAATTATTGGGGAAAATAAAGTATTTTAAATGAGAGAGAGAAAGAGAGGGAGAGAGCGCGAGTGAGTGAGAGAGCTGCCTGGGCCAATGACAAGTTAAGTGACTTGCCCAGATTTACACCACTAGTATATTTCAGAGGCAAGACTTGAGTCCACATCTTCATTCTGAGGCCACCCTTTCTCCACGAACTAATAGATAGAGTTCTGGGCCTGGAGTCAGGAAGATCTGGGTTCAAATTTTACCTCAGACACTTACTAGCTGTCTGACCCCAAGCAAGTCACTTAATCTGTTTGCCTCAGTTTTCACATCTCTCAATTGGGGATAATAATAGCAGTCCCAGGTTCTTTTGAGGATCAAACAAGTTAATATTTGTAAAGCATTAGCACAATGCATGGTATGTAGTAGGTACCATATAAATTGATGCAGCCCGGGCTAAAGTCCATGAATTTGTTTTTAAAAATGTGTTGATAACTGGATTTCAATATAATTGGTTGCCTCTGTAATTTCATGTTATTTTATTTTATCCATTTTAAAGTATCATCCTGAGAAGGGGTCCATAGGTTTTACCAGACTGCTGAAGGGGCCCAGGACATAGAGCAAAGGTTCTTAATCTTCTCTGTCATACTGACCTGCTTGTTTTAATGACCAGACCTGTGATATCATTCCTGTAGGAAACTGTTGGATCATAGGATCTGGGAGGCACCTTAGAGACCAGCAACCTAATCCTTATTTTCTTTACAAACTTTTTTTTACTGTGTCTTTGTTTACATTTTTTAAATTGGAAAGCACCTTGGTAAAGTTCTATCAAAAATCCAAGAAGAAAATTATGAAACCATTTCATGTGCTTCATCTTTGGCTCTTCTTGTGGTTCTAGTAGTAAAGGCTCTTTCCTCCAGCAGTTAGGAAGCCCATCAGTGTAAAAAGCAACTCACCTGCTTGACATGTTCATAAAAATATTCATTAGAAGCATGGCTTGTGGCAGGGGCAGGTATGTGGTGCAGTGGATAGAACACCAGCCCTGGAGTCAGAAGGACCTGAGTTCAAATCCAGCCTCAGACCACTTATTAGCTGTGTGACCCTGGGCAAGTCACTTAACCTCCAAAAAGGAAAGAATGAAAGGAAAAGAGACAGACAGGTAGACAGACACAGAGTGCTCTGCCAGTGTTAACGTACTGTGGACTCCCTGCTCCCAGGCACACCTTCAGCTGTTTACATCTAGCCAACTATTAAAACTCTTTCATAATTTGACTTTTCATAAATGTGGAAATAGTTAATGTCATCTGGAAGAGATCTGAATGCATTAATCAAAGATTCAGCAGGTTGGTCTTTTTCAGCTGGCCTTTCCCATCCCCTTGCAAGGTGGTCTGGTGATGGTGGAACTGGAGCAGGCAGAGAAATGAGAATTATTCAAGGGATAGAGTTTTACTGGCAGGAAGCATCCACGTTCTCAGGAAGGAGACAAGCCATCCACTCCCTAGTCTTGCTCTGCCATACCTTTGCCTTAGACTCCTAGCAGAAGTCTGTGGTCCCTGGAGACCTGACATTGCAATGTCCACAAGAACCCAAGTTGCTTGCTCAGGGTCACACAGCCGGTAAATATCTGTGGTAGAATTCGAATCTAGGTCTTCCTAACTTAAAGTTCATTTCTTTATCCACTTAGCTCCCATGGAGGTGCCTTCCTTTACTGGTACAGATTAGCACCTGCTCTACTACTTACAGTCTGGAACATAGAGAGTTTAAGCGACTTTGTGTCCTCGGCAGACCTTGAACCCAGGCCATCTCTGAAGAAGGCTCTCTAATTCAGTACACTATTCTCTGGATGATCAGTATTAAAAATAAAAGCCCAAAGATTAAACAGGTTTCTTGTGGGGCACTCAGTTTCAAGATTCAGGAATAATTCCTACATTGTCTTATCATCCTTCTGGTTTTCCCCAGAGGGCTAGCATTCTATGAGTGGTGTTAAGATGGTATCTAAGGTGTTTCTTTATCTATCAGATATTCAGAAGCCCAGAGATTAGTAGAGGATGTGTGCTGCTTCATGTGTTAGTACAGCTGTCTGTAATGGGTGGGAAGAAGAGTCCTTGTTTCAGTGCCTTGTCAGAATTTTCATAGCCAGAGGTAGAAATACTATTATTTTCAGGAAAATCAGCAATCTCCTCTAATCCTGCAGCATTTATTAAGAGCTCTGAAATATGCAGGGATCTACCAGGTGCCAGTTATACAAAGCCAAAAAGAAAAAGAAATCCCCTTCCTGGGGAGTTCACGTCTGAGAGGATCAAGAAGGGTATCGGGCTGAGATGGTGCTTTGAGCTGAGCTCTGGAAGGAACCAACAATCATAACAGGTAGAGGTGAGAAGGGGCTGGAATCCAGGGAAGGAGGAGAGCCTAGGAAGAGGCATGGAGCCCTCTTTGGGGGAAGAGGAGAGAAGGAGGTGGTTTGAAACATGAAGTACATGAGGGGGAATTATTTGGGATAAGCCTGCAGAAGTAGATTCGACAAGCCAGATTGTGAAGGGCTTTAAATACTAAGCTGAGGAGGCAAAGGGGGTTCTGAAATGAAAAATAATTAATTACAAACTGGATTAAGGTTAGGTGTGCCAGAAAGCACAAAGGACATAGTTAATCCTTCTTGGAATAGGGAGAGGGAGTGGGAAAGCTAGGTGGTGGAGTGGGTGGCATGCTGGATTTCATATCAGTTAGACCTGAGTTCAGATCATGCCTTGGACACTCACCGGGTGACTCTGGGCGAGTCACCCAACCTTTCTCGTTTTTAGTTTCATCATCAGTAAAACAGGTATAATAAGAACACTTTCATCACAGATCAAATGAGACAATATATGTAAAGTGCTTTGCAAACCTTAAAACACTTTCAAAATGTTAGCTGTCAGCATCAGCATCATCCTTATGATAAGAGTGTTCGGGCAATTAGAGGGCACAGTGGAGTGCTTGCCAGGTCTGGGGTCAGGAACACTCATCTTCTTGAGTTCAAATGTGGCCTCAGGCACTTATTAGCTCTGTGGCCCTGAGCAAGTCACTTAATCCCATTTGCCTCAGTTTCCTCATCTGTAAGATGAGCTAGAGAAGGAAATGGCAAACTAGTAACTGCCAAGAAAACCTCAAATGAAGTCACGAAGAGTCAGACATGACTAAAACAACTGAACAACAAAAGAAACTGTTCAAGTTATGGGAAGGGCTTGAATAATGATAATGACGATGCTGTTGATGATTATGAGTCATGCAGAATTGTCCATTGAAATGAAGACGGTTATGATGGCAATTCAGGAAATTATATAGACAGGTTATCCTTAAGGATTGCTGATCAGTGCAGATTGTGTAAGGTAGAAACTGTTCAGCCCTCAACAGGTTTGCATAGAGAATGTCGTGGAAATGCCTTTCATAAACTAACAATTGACAAATCCCATACTACAAATATAGACTTCAAAAATACCCTTGGAAATTCATGAAGCAATATGTACTGGAACTGAATTATCATAGATAGAACTGCTGACCATAATCACTTGGATATAACACAGAGGCGGAAAACTTTCAGAACGACATTGGTGTCTTAATATCATCTTCAATTCCAAAGCTGCTTCCCCAATCTCCTACCTAGAGAACCATCCCTTGTCATCAGGCAGGAGGAGGGGAGGAAGGACAGTGGAAAGAAAGAGGAGAGAGGGAAAAAAAAGAGGAAAGAGGAAAGCAAAGGAAGAGAGAGAGAAGAAAAGGCAGGAGAGAAGAGAGAAGAAAGAGAAAAAAGGAGAGGAGAGAGGAGAAGAGCCAATCTGAGAACACTAAGGCCTCAGAAAATGAGTTATGTCAGAGCAGAAAAAGTCAGATAGGTGGTACAGTAAATAGGATGCTGGGCCTGGAGTCAGGATGATCTGAGTTCAAATCGAGCCTCAGATGCTCACTAGCTGTGTGACTGGACAAATCACCGAACCTCTGTCTACCAGTTTCCTCACCTATAAAGTGGAGAAAATAATACCACCTACCTCCCAGGGTTATTGTGAAGATCAAGTAAGATAATATTTGTAAAGCACTTAGCACGGTGCTGGGCGCATAGTAGGTGCTTAGTTAAAGCTTGTTTTCCTCCTCTTTCCCTATATGCACAGGCTGTCCTAGACTCCTTTAGGGGTGTGGGATCATAAATTGAGAGGTGATAGGGCTCTCCTTCCTTACCTTGATCTTTTGAGATCCTTTACTTTCTTGAAAATTCATCTCAAGGGCCACCTGTTTGAAGAAGACTATCCTGATTCTCCCAGTGACTAGTGTTCTTCATGGTCCCCTCTGGCCAATTAATATCTATTTGGGGTATATTTGGTATTTATTTACCTGTGTATGTGCTGTATTCACGTAGCAGAATATTAGCTCTTTAAGAGTGGAGACTAACTTTGTTTTTGTCTTTTCTATCTCACTTAGCATAGTGCCTGGCACATGGCAGGAGCTTACTGACTTGTAATGAATCCTGTGCTGTGCAGAGTACATATACTTTTGGATTCCTGGCTCTATTCTAACCAAAGACATTTTGTTTTTGTCTTCAAAGATACCGATAGGGTGTCCATTAAGAAAAGGCAATCCTGATTTCTTCTGCCATTCACATCATGGTAAGAAAACCAGAAAGGTGACGTTAAATTGTTGAGACGATGATTAAACCAGAAAGTCATTTATAGCCAGTGCAAGAAAGTATGCGTAACTGGTGATGGGCGATGAGGGTAATGACATCCCTACCGTTGCCTCGTGTTTGGCACGACTGTTAAATCAATAGCTTGTTAAAAATGGGATTTTACTGTGCAAAGATCGATTTGCTAAGGGCCACAAAGACCATAGCTCCCCATAGTATGGTCATATGTTAGTTGTTTTAACAGCTATTGGGAGAGAAATAAAAAACCTGAACTCAGGCTGTTTTCTTTGGAAAGCAAAAATTGGCCATTTCTCTCAGCAATTTTTATTCATTTCTGCTCATTAGGAATTCCATGTGTGCATTGTTAAATTCACTCATTCACTTGCCAAATGGAATAGTAGAGAGATGGGACGTTTGGCATTTGCAACTGCGTTCAAATCCTAGCTCACCTTTTTACTGTTTCTGGGACTCGGATGCTAAGCCACTTCTACCCTTTGGGCCTCACTTCTCTTATTTTGAAAGAGCGGGCTGGACAAGATGATTTCTGGTCACTTACAGCTCTAGGTCTTCTAAAATATTTGTTGAGCGCCTCCTATATGAAAGAAACCGTATTGGCTGTTGTGTTCGTGAAAAAATTTTAAAGAAATGCTTTTTGCTCTGTATAGAATTATTTAAAAAAAAAATAGAAACGTGTCTCCCAAATAATGAACATTTGCCTTTCTCAAAAATTAAGTGAATTCTCAAGAGCTTTATCTTTACCAGCTTGAATTTTTATGATATTGTTATGTGTTTTTTATGTGTATGTTTATACTCTTGTGCACCTGTGTCAGTATGTGTTCATGTATATATAAAAGTATATAATTACTGTAGAAAGCCAATCGAGGGAAGAGATTATGACTGCATTCTGTTTGTTAATAGAAAGCTGTAGCTTTTTCCTGAAAATGGCTTTAGTTTCAGGTGTACCAGCGACATCTGAGAGCTGCCTTGCCAGATGAGTTGTTTGTTGTTATTTTAAAGATAAAACAGATGCTCCGCTGATCTTCTAGATATGGTTATTTATGTGGCTGCTTTTCTACAGGAGGGGAAACAAGTTTGATTAATTACCATTAAGTACAGTGCCTCCCCTAGGTAATGAATTCAGTGTGTTTGTCTGTTTTCTTCTTTCTTTTAAATAAATTAGTTGCTAGTTTAAATAGATATGGATGAAAGAGGCTACAAGAACATTCAGCTGTTTACAAACACGTGGGATGGCAATGCTGTTGAGGATGGAGTCTATACTGGGAGGATGTCCTGCTTTGTGTAGGAAGATGACACTGATGTGCATCCAGTATCTTTAGAATATGTACCTTTCAAGAGTTTTTCTAGGAACTTGGGTGAAGCCAACCATATCTCTCTTGCTCCTGATACCTGACGACATTCCTATATGTGCAAAGTGGTTGTTTGGGATTAGGGGCTTTAGTCTTTGGTCATATAATGAAATTTGCTCATAATATGGGTCCCTCTCAGGGATCAGACTGGTGTCCGTGGTCTCGTTAGCTTCACATTCAGGCTTGAGAACCTGTTAATGTTTTAGTCAGGATTCCTCAAAGGAGTATATTCTGACACGCTATATTCCTTGGCACACACCAAATCACAGAATCTCAGAGACAAAAGAGACCTAAGAGACCATCTAATATTCATCATAAATGACTGGTTATCCTTTCTACAACTTACTCAAAAAGTGATTTTTTTCCATTTATCTATCTATTTACTAGACAGTTCTCCAGTGAAAGATGGTGCTCACTGCTTACCCTTGTTAATTTCTAAGACATGCTTGGAAGAGGTCCCCAGGACCGATATTGTAAATCGATATACCTTGGTATTATCATGTTGAGAATGGATAGAACATTGGACTTCTAGTACTCATCTTAAAGAATGTAAAGGTTGTGGGTTTCAATCCCACTTGAGTTGATATTTCAAGGAGTGTGGTGTAGTGGAAAGAACATTGGATTTGATGTTAAATTCCTTAGTTGGAACCCTGGCTCTGTTACTGCCTTTGTCATCTTAGTTAAATCACATCATCTCTCTTTAGCTATCAAATCAGGAGATTTGAACCAGATGATCTTTCATGTCTCTTCTAGTGATGAATCTATGTGTCTATGACCTGAGTCTAGGGATGGAAGCAGAAAGAAGAGAGACATTGACTGGTCACTGGCTGGTCGGTCACTTGGTTCCTAGTAGATTGTTTAAAGTCCCTCTAGGGAGTGGGCTTTTGGGGGGAGGATAGGGATGAAAGAGAGACTGGGCAGTTGTGGATAGGTTTCAAGCTTCATTTTTGGAGGGAATACTCACCTTAATAAGATCATGGATCCTGTGGGGGGCATCATTTAGAAGTTCAGTAACTGGGCTCAGAAATTCTGTAACTCTAATGGAAGGAAGAATGGATTGATACCCTTATTGCATTGAGAATAGAAAATTGCATAATTCCAACCAGCCTCAGTGGGCCCTAAAGACAGTCCCACTCTCAGTTGTTTTGACATGCCCTCTTTGAATAACATCAGAATCATTTGTCATTTGCCCAGGAAGAGGACTTTATTTTTTTCTTGTTAGATTACTGGCATAGAAAAATTTGTGGTATCTGAGATTGTGAAACAGTTTTCTGAACACTTGGGCTTTTGGTCAAACCAATTTAATTTGTCTAGGTCTAGATATTGAAAATATTTGTAGTCAGTCTTGAAAAGGCTTTCCTGATAAAGTAGAGCAGACTATACCATACATGAGGAATTGAAAATCTGCCAGGTTTTGGTCACCTGTTGGTGGAATGTTTGTCTTAAATTTACCACATGATTTTCTTATGAGGTTGGAGAACAGATCTTGAATTCTACCATACTCATCCATTAATGTTATATTTTTGAACTAAAGCAAATGGCATCTATCTGTAGAGGTGGGAAGAGTGGGAAAGAGGTGGATGGGTTGGGGAAAGGAATTTAATCAGCTGGTGTGTACTGAGTTATGTTTTTTTGTAGGGGGGAGGGGTGATGATGGTGATAGCTACATTTTCACTTTGGCCGTAAATCTCTAAGCTCATCTTTTTTCCTTCTGACCTCTGCCTTATGTGCCAGGCAGCTCAAAAAAGCATAACGACAGTTTAAAAAATATTATTTCATTTTCCATAGTAGCGGAGGTAAAAGGTTGTAATTATTTTTCAGATTTATTCAAACAGGGGTGGATTTTCATGCTTGCTGGAAAGATGACAAACAATCCCGTCCCTACAAAATAGAAATCTAGTCAAATATTCCATTAGGTTTGAGTCAGCATGAGACTTATGTGGTCACTTGAAGGGAAATGCTTGATTTAATCATGACTAGCTAGGACAGCACCTCGGGATTTGGATGTCTCGATTCACTGTTATCTTATTGTTATCTTTTTATTGGGGAGATGCTTGATGGGGAGAAAGAGAAAAGGGGTCTGCAGGGGAGCCAAGTAAAGTTCAAAATTCGTATATGTATATGTATACACACATATACATATATGTGCACACATATGTATATATACACACACCCATGTATACACACACACATACACACATATATATTTTCTGCGATTCAGGTGCAATTAAATGGCCTCGTAGGCCTCCTTCCATTTAGTTGTCTGGTGTCTCATCAGTAAATACTGCTCTGTTTTCAGGCAGAGATAAAGATCCGTTGGCTTATCTATATTTTTCTATGACTACCCATTTAATCAAGTGGGGTTGCAGATAGTCATAGGTCTGCTACATATTTCTCCAGAAAAATAAGATAAAGAATATAGCTGACAAGAGGATGAGTAGGGAACCTGGGTCCATTTTTTTTTAATAAAGCCATGAAAACATTTCACAGAAGCTCTCTCCTTCACCCCAGGGAAGACTCTAAACTTTCTCTGCCTTTTTGAAAACCATAGTTTTTCCTCTGAGACAATTAGAGGAGTGGAGAAGCATCTCAGGTCTCAAGAAGAGGAGTAGTAACTGTTCTCTCCTTACTATAAGAATCCTGTTATATATTATTTAAGGTATACAGGTCAGTGCTGCTGCGTGCCAGAGGAAAGGTTATTCCTAGCATGAAGTCTTTATCTGAGGCACTTTTCCTCACTCTAGAAGACAGAGAATATAGGAGGAATGAGAACCTAGAGAGACTATTTCTAGGTGGTTATATGTACTTCAGTCATTTTTCAGTCATGTCTGACTCTTTGTGGCCCTATTTGGAGTTGTCTTGCCAAAGACTCTGGAGTAGTTGCCATTCCCTTCTCCAGTTCATTTTATTGATGAGGAAACTGAGGCTGGATTTGAACTCAGGAAGATGAGTCTTCCTGACTCCAGGCGCAGCACTCTATCCACTGTACCATCCTAGCTGCCTGGATATATGTAGAAGCAGTCCCAATGGGAAGATTGGCCAGCAGGCTGTTTCAAACCCTTGGAAAGGCCTGGAAGAGACAGGAGTAGGCAAAAGCTGGTCATATGAGGAGTTGGGATAGAATTGAGGAGGAGATTGTGGTAGGATTGTTTTTGTGGTGTGGGGCTAGAACTGTGGTTTCATCCTGGTATGTGGCACTCCCAGTGTGGGAACTCTCTCCTCTGATACAAATTGCTGACTTCTCTGTACCTTAATAGTCTTGGAGAGATACCTAACAGCAGTGAGATTTAAAAGTATTCAGTAGACCTCTGTGTTCCTTAGGTTCTCGGGTATAACTTACATTCTCTTAGAGAATTGCCTGAGACTTAGACATTTAAAGCGATAAGAGTTGTGGTTCTAGAGCTACTGTGTATCAAAGGTAAGGCTTGAACCCAGGCCTTCCTGACTCCAAAACTGGCCCCCTCCTGTGTGTCTTAAACTGTGGGATCTTGATCCCCCCTCTTTAAGAAGCTCTGAAGAGATTGCGATTGGAAAAAGTTTAAGAAGCCCTGCTAAGCCACACAGCCTCCCTAACTTGGACTAGGGATATTAAGCAATAAGATTTTTGTTTCTTTGTCGCTCTAAGAATTGAATATATTTTGTTAATCTTCACTAGAGGCTGTATAGCATAGTGGGTGAGAGCTAGTTTGGGAAAGCTCTAGGTCTGTGTTGTTAAAGGAAGCTCCTTCCACCAAGGAGATCACCGATGATGCAGGCCATGCCTCTACTAATCTTCCCAACATTTCAGTGAGACACAGAGTGGGAATGGAGGGACCTGGCCCAGTTAGCATGGTACTCAATATTACTTCCTCTTCCCCACGGGTCTAGGGTGCAGCCCAGGATCTGGCCAGTGGGTGAAGGGGACCTAAAGATCCGAGTAGTGGAGGGCTTACAGTAACCCACCTCTGCCCCTTCCCTGGTGCTTCTGGACAAGCTGGAAGTTGTGTTGTCCCTGACACAGGAACATTATTTAGTCTTAGAGTTTGACCCTGACCGGCTCTTATGTTTCTAGTCTGCCCAGAAGTCTCGGAGTGACACTGACTGAGCCCTCAAGTCAGAAGAGGGCTGGTTTTCTCTCTGTTGTTGGCTGAGGTCAAGCCCCAAGACAGAGACAGAGGAGAGGAGCCCTCTGTCATTCATTCAGCAAAGATTTAGAAAGTGCCTGTTGTGTACAGTTCATTGTGCAAGGTCCAACCTGTCTCTGGCTTCCTTAACCTTCCTTGTCACCCCTGACTTTGCCACTGCCTTCAGGTGCCTTTCTTTTGCTATGTCTGTATTTCTTGGCTTTTAACTGATAAGACTTCAGATTATATGAAATTAAACAACAGCAGACAAAACAAAATTGTTGAAAAATCTTGACCCAAAATGGTCAGCTGAGCTTCAGGCTGCCTGCTGATGTTTCCTTCTTCTCTCTTCTCCTCACTCACCCCTCTCCTTCCCTCCTTCCTTTCTTCTCTTTCTCCTTCTCTCCCTCTTGCCTCCCTTCTCTCTTCTTCCTGCCTACCTTCTCTCTCCTTCCCCTCTTCCTTCTCTCATTCCTTCTTTTTCTCCTTTCCTTCTTTCTCCCTCTCTTCTTCCTTCTCTCTCTTCTTCCTTCTCTCTTTCATTCCTTCTCTGTCTCCTTCCTTCCTTCCTTCCTTCCTTCCTTCCTTCCTTCCTTCCTTCCTTCCTTCCTTCCTTCCTTCCTTCCTTTGTTTTCCTCTGTCCTCCTCCCTCCTCTCTTTTTACTTCCCTCCCTCTTTTGCTCACTCCTTCGCTACCTTATTTCCTTCTCTCTCCCCAGGATGCTTCAGTAAAATTCCTCCCTTTAAACAAGGAGAGTATATTCTTTTGGAATTATACTTGCCCTTAGCATAGTGCTGCTCATGAAGGGGCAGGTAATCATCATTATGTGATGATAACAGATTAGGCTCCTAGGGAGGAAGACTGACTCTTTCTTGAACAGCATCATTTTGTTAGATGATTGGCTCCCTGGGGCACCATGCCAGCTAAATGAACAGACGTGACCTGTGCCCTTTCAGAATGTATACTCTGTCACAAAAAGGTGCTACTTAGGAGGTTGTTCCTGTGCAAGCTTGACCTCTAGAGTCATTTTTAACATGCAGATGAGTCAACATCTGTACCAGAAGGGTAAGCAGCAAGACAGTTCTCAGATGAGGCAAATTGCAAATCCTTCACTTCTTTTTTCACTTACGAACTTTCAGAACTACTTTTAAAATATGTAGTTCAGATTATTTTCTCTCAGTTTTTAAGTTGGTACAAATACATCTAAGGAAGTATTTGTTTTCTATTTTAAAATAATCTCTCTCTTGGCCATATTTGTAATGCCCTGTTGGAAAAAGAGGATGAATGTAACTTGCCTTTGTTCTCTTGAATAGAAAGCTTTTTGATGCCGGGGCAGATGGCTCATACTTTTTCATTCAAATAAAAAATATCTAGAAAAACAGGGCTTACCCTAAATAAAACTAGACAATAGTTTTTCCTCAGTGCAATCTCTCTCTCCCTTTTTGACACTCTTCCTGTATTCTCAGTGCTCCTTTCCTTACCAGATAGGTGCTGCTTCCGTGTTGTCCTGCATCCTACCAATCATGAAAAACCTAAAGGAATTAGATAAACTTAAGCTATGGCATTGGTGACACAATGGCATTACAGAAAGAGCACAGGTTTTAGGTTCAAATCTTCTATTACTTTCCTTTTTTCTTCTCTTCTTTCTTTCTTTTTTTTTTTGAGGCAAACAGGTTTAAGTGACTTGCCCAGGGTCACACAGCTAAGTAAATATCTGAGGCTGGATTTGAACTCAGGTGCCCTGGACTCCAGAGATAGTACTCTATCCACAGTGCCACCTAACTGCCCCAATTCTGTTACTTTCTTTACATACTTGTGTGACTTTGAGTGATTTAAATTCTCTGGCTAAGTGAGGAGGTTAGCAATGTACATTGTTCAAGAGAGTCTCGTCTCACAAAGGTGACAGAGATGCCTCTAATATTCAGTTAGGTAAATGAGTGGCAGCGGCCTAGACATGAGTACAGGACCTGGGAACCAGCATACAATATGGATACCCTATTATTGATAAAGACTTTCCATCACTGTCACCTAACTAAGCCATGGCATTGTAGGGTGGAAAGGTATTCTTGGGGAACATCTGGCCTTACTAGTACAACTAAATCAAGAAGGTGGATAGACATGGATATTGGGACTACAGAGAAAACTAAGTTTCTTCCCTGGCCTCTCCTGGCTTTCAGTTTACACTATCTTGGTCTCTGAATAAGACCCATTTCACTTTTTTTTTCCAGTAAATTAGATTGCCCTTTCCCATAACCTCAGTGATTTTCCTTATCTCAGCAGTAATTAGCCTTCTTCAGTGATATAACAATGGTAAAAATGCTCTGTGTAGATTTTTTATGACAAAAACAAAGTCAATGTTTTTTGGTCTTGCATGGTTACTAACTGCCTACACTACTCATTCATTAACTTACGGTAAGTAGATAGTAGAAAGCATGCTTGTTTTGGAGTCAGAGGAAGTGAGTTCAAATCATGGCTTCTGCCTTGCTGGGTGACTTTCCTTCTTGGGTTTGAGTTTCCTCATCTGTGAAATAAAGGACTTGAATGAGATAACCTCTGATGTGTCTTCTAGTTTTAAATCTCTCATCTGTGATCCTATGGACTAGAATTCCTCTGAATACTCTTTTAGCCCCTAAAGCTACCAGCTTAAGATCTTAAGTCTGTGAACCTATGAACTTCTCCAGATCTCGTTTTCATGGACTGGCACATAGTAGGCACTTAATAAGTGCTTACCAAATTGAAGTTCAGGGCCTCTCTCTTATATAATTAAACTTGACTGAGTTTTATTTTGGCTTCTTAGCAAAATGAGAATTAGTGACTGTAAATGAAAAGAAAAATTGCCTTGTGGTTAGTAGAATTAATCTGTGCCATCTATGAGAAGAAAATTTAGTTTGCTTCTAAATAATCTTACTAGATTGGTTCTATCATCCTCACAACCTAATTTCCTAATGGTTAAGGATTTTAAAACTTCCCAAAGACCTTAAGGTGATCCACGTATCTTATCCACTTGGGATAGGGGCAGGGTCCCTTTCATGCACAAAATATAAATGTACACCCAGGTTAAATGACTGAAAATGAGATTCAGTGTTTGATCAAGTACCTAAAAGCATTCATTCAATTAGAGCCCCAGAATAATTATAACTCATTCCTTTGTATATTGTCAGACATGAGAGGTGTTTGGTCTTAAGCAATTTTATATGGTAATCGGTAAGACATTTTAATTGTGTAAATGATCCCCAAGGCTCAGGTTCATGTTTTGTGTTACTGTTTGAATAAAATTATACCTTTGTGAAGGGTTTGTAAAGGCCAAGCACCTTTACCAGATAATTTATGCATTTGTAGGAGTGATTTCCATCTTTTGGGCTATGAATCGCTATTCACTCCTTCTATAAGTGTTTAGGCTGGTGTTTGTTTTTGCTTTCCGTATAGGGATTATAAAAATTTTATTTCGAGCAAGTCTTAAGGTAGAATTTACCAAATAAACAGAATTGTTTCTTGTGTTATCATCACATCCTCAGAACTTTGGTTTTCCCATGCTTTTCCATCACTTTTAATTCTTCAGAGGCACATGGTGAGCATGAGTAGGCTACAGCATATAACCAATGAGTAGCTCCAGAGAGGAGGAAGAGGAGGAGAAAAAACATCATGGAGGGATTTTGTGAGAAGAAAAGATTAGTTACATGGTGTGGACAAGATGGACAGCCAGAGTGCTGCCTGGGGACATTCAGGTCATTAACAACAACAACAAAAAAAAGCAAGGAAGGACTTCAGAACATTGGGTAGACCCCAAAGTTACAAGAGGACCTGAACAAGAATCTCCCAGAATGGGCAGGCAAGGAGGAGTTGTGAACTTGATCATCGGAAGGCAATTCTGAATCGAAGAGATCCCAGATCCAGCTGAACATCCGCCACTATGTCAGAGACCTGAATCTATGGAATTTATCCTCTGCTGCAGTGTACAGATCGCAGCACTTTCATACCTTAGTGTGGCTGGCCTCAAGAATTACTCATTAAAGGGCGGAGCCAAGATGGCTACTGGGAAGCAGTGACTGGCGTGAGCTCCCCACCAAGTCCCTCCAAAAACCCATAAAAAAATGGCTCTGAACCAATTCTAGAGCTGCAGAACCCATAAAGTGGCAGAGGGAAGCAGGGCTCCAGCCCAGGACAGCCTGGATGGTCTCTGGGTAAGGTCTGTCCCACACGGAGCTCCCAGCCCCCAGCTGAGGGGAGCAGAGCTGAGCCCAGTGCGCACGGCGCGAACAGACCAGACTCAGACCTACCAGACAGGAGAGGAGCGGAGAGTGCCCTGGCATCCTGAAATACTGAGCTATGGCATCCACCAGACCTCTCAACCCACAAAGAGCAAAGACATCAGAGAAGGTTAGTGGGAAAAGCTGCGTGACTGAGTTTGCAGTTCCGGCCACTTGCCCCTGGGGCAGCGGAGGTGGGGCAGCTTTAGAACTAGGGCTGCAGTTGCTTCTGGCCCCAGGCCCACCTGGTGGGAGGAATTAAGTGGCTGATCAGAGCAGGAGTGAAGAGCCTGCTGAAGATTTAAGCCCAGTCCAGGTAGGGGGTTCTTGGGGAAGGAGGAGTGCTGGTGATGCAGCGCATCCGCCCAAGTGTGGAACATAGAACTCTTTAGTCTATAAGCAGCCATACCCCATTGAAAAACTCAAAGGTTAATTAAGT
>CM053623.1:327950145-327979999 GCA_028646595.1 Phalanger gymnotis | reverse complement strand
GAGGTTTGCAAAGCACTTTACCTGTGCCATCCCATTTGATCCTCACAAAACCCTGTGAGGGGTAGATGTTGTTATCCACATTTTACAGGTGAGGAAACTAAAGCTGAGAGAGGTTAAGTGATTTACCTAGGATCACACAGTAAGTGTCTGAGGCAGGATTTGAACTCTTATCTTACTGACTCCAAGACTAGCACTCTAACTAGGTAGTGTTGCAGTCCCCTTCCCCCACCAAAAAAAAAAAGCTTATCCCTTGTTGGCCATGCTTCTGTGGTGAGTGTTTCCCCACTTCTCTAGGCTGGGGTGGCTAAGACAACAGACACTTCTCAGTGGGCATGTTTTTAAAGTCTTTCCTATTTTGTAAGACTTGCTAGACCCCGTGCTTGGGTGGTATATAACAGAAACATGAGTTGGAAGGGGCCTCAGCAGCCATCCAGGCCAGCTCCTCCATAGATAAAAGGAATCCTGCTGTGACATAGTTGATGTAGACATCTCAGGGGGGCAAATCAGTCATCTCTCCAGGTAGCTTATTCCGCTTTTAGACAGATCTAATTGTTAGAAAGTTTTTCCTGACATCAGATCTTTTGCCATGTTTCTTTGCCATGTTCACTTGTTGTTCCTGGTTCTGCTCTCTGGGGCCAAAGAGTGCAGGTCTAATCCCCCTTCCATATGAAAATCCTTAACATTTCATTTTTAAAAATTATTTATTTTTAGTTTTCAACATTCACTTCCATAAGATTTTGAGTTCCAAATTTTCTCTCCCTCTCTCTCCTCCCCACTCCCCAAGATGGCATGTAATTTGATATAGGCTCTACATATACATTTATATTGAACCTATTTTCACATTAGTCACGTTATGAAGAATTAGAACTAATGGGAGAAACCACAAGAAAGAAGAAACAAATAAAAAAGGAGAGAGCAAATAATATGCTTCAATCTCCATTCAGACTCCATAGTTCTTTCTCTGGATGTGGACTGCATTTTCTATCATGAGTCCTTTGGAGTTGTCTTGGATCCTTGCACTGTTGAGAAGAGCTAAGTCTATCAGTTAGTTATTGCACAGTGTGGCTGTTACTGTGTACAATGTTCTCCTGGTTCTGCTCACTTCACTCAGCATCAGTTCATTCATGTCTTTCCAGGAAAAACCCTTAAAATTTCAAGAGAGCTATTAAGTACACCCCACCACCACCGAGCCTTCTCTTCCCCAGAATAACTATCCCCTGTTCTTTCAGTCAGTCCTCAGAAGGCCCTGACTCAAGGACTTGCACCATTCTTGTTGCACTCCCCTGGATAGTCTCCAGTTGGTCAATGTCTTTCTTAAACCATAGTGCCTAGAACTGATCACAGTACTCCAAGTGAATTCTGACTAGGGCAGAGGACAGAGGGACTATAGGACTCTTGGGTAGCCAGAGTCTTCTTCATGCCAGCATGATGCATTACAGTACTATTCATAGGGGAACCTCTGCTGCAGAGAGCACAACTCCCACGGCCTGGTCACGTTCACATGCCAAACATACGTTTGCTTAAAAGACTTTTACAGAGAACTTACACAAGGCAAGCACCCACACAGAGGTCAGAAGAAGCCATACAATGACACTCTCAAGGTGTCTCTGAAGAACTTTGGTATTGATTGTGAGACATAGGAGATGCCGGCACAGGACCGCTCAATATGGTGTGCCCACATCAAAGAAGGTGCTGTGCTCTATGAACAAAGCAGAATTGCAGTAGTTCAGAAGAAACATGGGATGGGAAAATTTAGACACAATCGTACTCCAAATGCTCATGTGGATGATTTGTGCCTAACTTGTGGTAAAGCCTTCTTGACTTGTATTGGTCTGATCAGCCACAGTTGGACACACTGTACCCTGACCCAATGTATTGATGTCATTTTGGTCCTCTTTGACCACAAAAGATGATAACCCACAACATTGTTAAATGCTTACTGTGTGTCAGATACTGTGCTGAATTGGAGATGCAAATACAAGCAAATAAGACAGTTTCTAACCTTCAGGAACTTACATTCCAATGGGGCAACATAACACATAAAGAGAAGCTGGAATGATAGATAACAGATTTAGAGCCTTAAAGGACCTTAGACATTGTTTAGTTGAAATTCTCTTGCTTTTAAGGTAAGGAAAAACATGCTCCAGTAGGCTTAGGGGCTTGTCCACATGTGACCTACAGAGGAAGGGGAAGAGCCAGGTTTCAAACTCAGGTCCCCTGACTCCAAATCCAGAGCTCTTTGGACCCTACTCAAGGGTTGTAAATGGTTTAATTTTCCATGAAGCGTGTGAGGAGTGTTTTCTAGTAAAATGATTGTTTTCTTTCTGGCATCCTACCCCCAATTATTCTTTAAAAATCCTTTCCCTCTTGAAAGTGGATGCCTCAGAAAAGTCTGATGGACGGGTCGCCATGAAGTTATATCATTGAGTACACTGTAAAGATTTCTAGCCTGAAGGCCAGAGTCTTGCAGAGGAGGTCCGTTTTTACTTTTTTTCTTATTCCTTGGAATGTCAAAGAAGAGAATATATCAATATAAGGTGAAAAGCCATTGCCCCCACCTTCTGTCCCCTCATCTATCAGTATAGATCGACACTATTCCAAAGTGACTTGGGATCATCCATGAGGTCATAGAGTTTGGTTTTGTTGCAGGATAAGACCTGGAAAGCCTGAACTCAAACTTAGACATGCCCTGGAATGCCTGTGGTATGATAAAGAGGCAGCGTGAGTTAGTGATTCGTGAGTAGTGCTGGACTTGGAGTCAGGAGGACCTGAGCTTGAATCTCACCACAGACGCAAGCCGTGAGACTGTGGGCAAGTCACTTAATTTTTCTCAGCCTCAGTTTTTTCATCTGTAAATGGAGATAATTACTAGTGCCTAGTTCCCAGAATATGAGAGGATCAAGTAAAGTGCTTTGTAAATCTTAAAGTTCTATATAATGTTAGATATCATCATCATCATCATCATCAGTTATCATTTATAAAATAAAACTTCTATGCTCTTTAGTATAGTCCTGTGAACTGTTGAGCTGGGGTTTCTCTAACTCTCCCTCCTAAGGCCACTGTGCAGTGAGCATCCTCAGGTCAACTGAGGTCAGCAGTGATACCATACCACAGGACCGAGCTAACACAGTGGATTTCTGATTGTGATTGGGTTTTGACCTGAAAACGAGAGGTTTACCAAGCACCTGTGATGTAACAGGCACTGTCAAAGGTGCTAAAGATACAAAGAAAAAAATGAAACCATCTCTACCTTCAAGGAACTTATACTCTATTGGGAAAATACAGTGTGTCAGCCAGTACAAAATAAATACAACAGAGGGAAGCCACTATAACTGGGGACAATCAGGAAGGTCTCATGGAAAAGGAGCATTTGAGCCTGTCATTTGAAAGGAAGCTAGGGATTCTCTGAGACAGAGATGAAGATTGCAAGTGAGTAGAAGAAACCTAGGCAAAGTCATGGACATGGTAGATGAAATACCTCATATGGGGAATATAAAATAGACCAGTATGGAACTTAGTGAATATAAAGGAGAATAATGGGCAATACATGTATTTTCTTCATTGCCTGACTGCTCATCTCCTAATTAGGAGCTAATGAAATTATAAATATGCCTTTATAACTGTGCATTATTTTTATGTGTTTAAGTGTTTATAGAATACTTTCCTCAAATAGCCCTTTGAAGTAAATGGTATAAAATTATTATCCTAATTTTACAGAGGGAGATACTGAGTCTCACAGAGTAGGGAGTGGCTCATTGACAGAGTCAGAGATGGGTCTTTTGTGTTTCCATCATATCAGGCTGGCCTTCCACAGTAATAAGACAATATACATACAACAAATTAAAGCAAATGTTGCCTCTTCCCCTATGCCCCTCTCTGCAATATTCACTGTTAGGTACTATATCTTTGAATTTCTCTTTCAACTTTAGGGAACTTTTGGTCATGAGAAATTGCATGTGTAAGAAGTACGTGAATTTTCTTATTTTTGCAAACATTGGACACATTTTGTGTGTGTGTGTGTGTGTGTGTGTGTGTGTGTGCGTGTGCACGTACGTGGGGTCAGCGTGTTCAGATTTTATCCTTTACTGTCTCTTCCCCATCCCCTCTTCCCCTTCCAGCCTCCTTCTCTTTCTCTTTGCTGTTTCCACTCCAGGATAGTATATTTGGTTTTTGTGGATCAATTTAGCTGTCTGGGGTTTATGTTTTTGTTTTTGTTTTTTCCTGAGCTGACTCTTGCTGCTAATGACTGTGATCATTTATGGTGTGTCACTGAAGTCTAGGCAAGTTAAATAATTGAACAAGCTATGGAGAGTAAGATAGCTGTTCCTGTGTGTAGTAACTTTGTTGCCATGGTAACACCCTTACTTGGTTAAGGCAGCTGTTTGTCATTTTGACCACATGTGTGTCTAGCCCAGGACAGAAGGAAGGCAGCATGGAGTGCAGAAAGACCGCTGGATTTGGAGTCAGAACCCGAGTTCAGATCCTATCTCTTCCTCTTATTACTGTGTGACCTTTGAAAAATCATTTTCCTTCTCTGTACCTGTTTCCTCTGAAAACAAGAGACTTGGACCAGATGATCTTTAAGGTATCTTCTAGTAACTAAGTATCTTGCACATAGTGGACACGTAACCTATTATTTGTTGAATCCTTCTCTAAAGATATAGAGGCGATGTGGTGTTGTTGATAGAGAACTGGGATTGGAGCCAAGAAGACCTGAATTCCAGATTCTCTTCTCACATATGCTGGCACTGTGACCCTGGGCATGCCAGTCTAAGACTCTAAGTTACAGAGAAGCTCCTGACCTGTATGGGTAGAGGGAATACCCTCACCTGGGGAACTCCCTATAGCAATGAAATTACAGATCCACCCCATCCCTATGGAAGGGGTTCTTAACCTTAGGTCTGTCAACATGGGTTTTATTTCCTTCCAATATTTTGATAACCATATTTCAATATAACTTGTTTCCTTTGCAACCTTATATTTTACTTTATGAATTTAAAAACATCATCCTGCCAAAGGGGTCCATGATACAAAAGAAGTTAAGAATTCCTTTTTTGAACTAGGATCCTAACAGTGAAGTGGCTGGGTTGGGGGAGGTGGGGAAAGAGGAAGGAAATCTGCTCAGAAATAGGTGACTTGTTGGGGCAAATCCATTTCTATTTCAAAGGATTTTTTTGTGGTATAGTATAGTAGAAAGAACTCCTGGATTGAGGATCAGAAAATTTGATTTAGAATCTAGCTCTGTTCTTGCCTGTGTGACTTTAAACAAGTTCTTGTATCTCTCTGGGCCTCAGTTTCTTCATCTATAAAATATTAGGGTTGGAAAAGATAATCTCTGTGGTCCCTTCTGGTCCTAAATTCAGTGATTTTAGTTCCTCTGTTTCCTTGGGTAAGTCACTTAACTTTTTTGGGCTTCAGTTTCCTCATCTATAAAATGAGGAGGCTGGGCTCTATGATGTCCCCTTTTTAGCTTTAGACCTCATGCTTCTTGGAGGAACTTATGCTTATGAAGGAACTTAGTCTTTCAAAGAACATTCCTTGTTAGGTACCTGATCATCTAGGTGCATCTCCGTAAAAATATAAATGCCTGTTCACTAGAAACAGATGTTTTGTGCTATCACTATTTGGTAAAAACTCTTCTATACCAGAGCTCTACAAGGGAAATTTGAGATAATTTGGTTTAGCATGAAATGTGCTAAATTCAGAATCAGATCCGACCTAGTCTTGGATCTGAAGGGGGTAAAGAAATGGAGGGAAGGGAATAAGCATTTATATGGCACTTACTGTGTGCCAGGTGCTGTGCTAAGGGCTTTACAAATATCTCATGTGATGGTAGATTCGGCTCATGTGGCTGATGGGAAAGGCATTTAACCTTCTAGTCTGTTTCCTTAGCTATAACATGGATACAAAAGATGATGCTGAAACAATTATAGTGACTGGCGCCTCATAGTATTAGCTTGGAAAGGCTTCATAGGGGAGATTAAATTTCGAACAGTGCATTGGTCTGGCAGAGAGAATGGGAAAGCAATTTTGAATTGGAGATCTAACGTTTATTAATTTTCAGGTGAGTGGAGGAGCTATGTGAACAAGGGAAGGTAAGCAAGTCAATTCGACTATCATAAAATGAAAGTTTGGGTCTAGTGAGATAGAAGAGCTAAAATATGGCATAGCTGCCTGGTTCAACACAGCACTGGTAGTTTTCATTTAATGAGTGAGAACTTTGTCATCCATCCTAGACCTCTTTTCCTTTTTTTTGAATATTTTTTTTTCTTTTGCAGGGGGGAAGGCAGGACAATTGGGATTAGGTGACTTGCCCAAGGTCACACAGCTAGTAAGTGTGTCAAGTGTCTGAGGCCAGATTTGAACTCAGGTCCTCCTGACTCCAGGGCTGGTGCTGTACTCACTGTGCCATCTAGCTGCCCCTCCAACCCCAACCTCTTTTAACAATTCTTTTTTTTTTTCTATCGTGGCAATTTTCTGATATTGAATTTTAATTGAATGTTCCTGTGTAACAAAGGTCAATAAACAAAATGACTACATCTGACAGGACATATGGCACCCTTGTTCTGTAGTCCCCCTACCTTTTTTCCCCTCAAAGCAGGGAGAAATCCCCAGTAGCCTTCAGAGAAAGAATTATATGGTCAAGCTGATATGGGAGGCTAAAGAGACTGGAGGTGATGAGGGTGTCCAATCAGTTAATCACCAAGCATTTGCTAAGTAGTTACCATGTACAGTTAGGTGCTGTGCTAAATCGTGGTCCTTGCCATCACAGAGCTTAAATTCTAATCGCGGAGACAGACAGTAGGTACACATACAAGTATTTTCAGAATGTATCCCAAATGAATACTAAGTAACTTGTTTGGGAGGAAGTGCAGCTAGAGTTGGGGAATGGGAGACCGGGAAGAATGTGACAAAGAAGGTGGCAGTTAAGATGAGTCTTGAAGGATGAGTCTAGGGATTTCAAGAGGTGATGCAGAGGAGGAAATGCATTCTGGGCATGGAGGCACACTCAGCACAAAGGTGGGAGATTGAGTAATGTGTGTGTGTGTGTGTGTGTGTGTGTGTGTGTGTGTGGAGGGGTGTGGGGGGAGGCTAGGGAGTGAGCCAGCGTGGCGATATCATAGATTTCCAGGAGGAGATTGAAGCATAAGAAGACTGAAAGATAGGAAGGCTCCTGGTCATGGAGAGATTGAAATATAAGCTCTCGGAGGGCAAGAATTTTCATGTTTGTCTTTGTATTCGCATTGCCTAGTATGGTGTTGGTCACATAGCAGTGGCTTAATAAATTCTGTTGATCAGTTGTTGACTGGTAATTCTCTTTGAAGAGAAATCCCTTGGCTCTGTAGCTATCGTCGTTAACTTTTCTTTTCCCTCGCTTTCCTTAGTACTTATTTACTCCTGAACCATCTTTATCTCTTCCCTTTCTCTTACCCCCTGTAGCCCAAACATTGCAGATCCCGTGTGTTCTTTTATGTCTCTTGAATCAGTTACATTCTCTGCACCTATACGGAAAACATTGTAATTCAGGTCTCCATCACTTTTCACCTAGACTGTTATAATAGATTGCAGACTGGTTGCCCTGCCTCTTGTTCTTCCTTCACAGAGCTGCCAAAATAATTTTCCTCATGCATAGATCTGATTACGTCACTCCCATGCTCAGAATTCTGTAGTGGCTTCCCATTGCTTAAAATTATAAACTTAGTCTAGCATTTAAAGTCCTCTAGAACCTGGCTGCAAATTGTACCCTTCTAACCTCACGCCAGATTCCCCTTCATACATTCTACATCAGCCATCGTCTCATGCTTGGAACACACTTCCTCCAAATCTCTACTTGCAAGAGCCTTTCTTTGCTTTTAAAGCTCAAGTTATATGCCATCTTCCCTCCAAGATTTCTTTAATCTCTCTTCTGCCCTCTCCCCACCTAACCTTCCAGGTGAAAATATTCTCCTTCTTCAGATTTCTCTAGAACACTTTGACTTTCCTTTGCTCCCATTACATACACCTTGTGTTTTTGCAAATGACCTATTTTCCCTAGAAGACTAAGGTCAGCTAGGTTGCACAATATTCGAATGCCAGGCTGGAGTCAGGAAGACTCATCTTCCTGAGTTCAAATCTGGCCTCAGACACTTACTAGCTGAGTGACCCTGGGTAAGTCGCTTAACTCTGTTTGCCTCAGTGTCTTATCTGTAAAAATAGATGGAGAATGAAATGGTAAACCACTCCAGTATCTCTGCCAAGAAAACGTCAAATGGAGTCACAAAGAATTGACTAAAAAAACCTGACTGAACAACAACAAAGTAGACCAAGTTCCTGGAGGGCAGGGCCTAGGTTTTTTTTCCCCACCTTTGTATTCCTGGCAGCTAGAATAGTTGTGTTACACACTTAATAGTCATTGAATTGAAGATAGAATCATAAATATGTGTCAGAATAAACAGATTATCAAATCTCTTATCTGCTCTTTTTTTAAAAAGAATAAAAATTTAGTCTGGGAAGAACTTAGTTTTTAACTATTCGATCAGTAGTATTTTAAATTGTTTCTTAGACAATTTAATTTAATTTGGATACAAATGTAAACGTGTCCTTGTGGATAAAAATTCAAAAATGAAACAGTCCCTGCCCCTAAGGACCTTACAATCTATAAAGAATAGATGAAAAACATTTGTTAAGGACTTAGCATGTGATAGGCATTGTGCTAAAGCAGTTGTACACATATATGTATATACAGAGCAATTAGAAGATGATTTTTAGAGGAAGATTAGAATTCACAGGACTGTAGATTTAGAGCTAGAAGGACTTCAGAGGCCATGGAGTTCAACCTCCCTCTTTTTAGAGAAGAAGAAGCTGAAGCTCAGAGAGGCCTGTCTCACCCAGCACCACACAGCAAATAAATGTATGAGGTGGAATTTGAATTCCAGTCTTCCTGATTCCAAGTCTGGAATTCTATCTGCTTTGTCACTTAGCTTCTTAGGAAGAGACTTCGTGTAGACGGAGGCACTTGAAGGAAGTCAGAAATTCTAGGAGGGAGAAGCGGGGAAGGAGTGCATTCCAGGTTTGAGGAGCAACCAGTGCAAAGTCATGGAGGTGGAAAATGAAGTCCTGGTTTAAGAATAATAAAAATGCCAGTTTGAATGGTCTATATAGAGATTATGAAGGGGGAATAAGGTATAGGAGAACTAGAAATGTAGGCTAGGGCCATAGTGTAAAAGCCTAAAGGCTTTTATATCAAGCAGATATTGATACCTATATGCAGATGTCTATATAAATATAGATAATAGATTTTATAGAAAGCAGAGGGATAGATATTTTATGTTCCCTGAAGAAGTATCTAACATTGGATTCTTCCCCCAACATATTTCCAAGTTCAAAACTTTGAAGCCCCCAAATCTGGCCCAAGTTGGTTGGCATTTTAGTTGTATAACTTTTAGTCTTATCTGTGTATAAATGGGGCATTTACTTTATGCAAATTTATTCTGTAATTATGTAATCAAAAGCAACACAAGTCCCCAGCTTTCCCCCAAAGCTAAGCATTTGGGGACTCAACCGTGTTGCCCGTAGACTTTGGAAAAAGGGAAAAATTTTAAAAGACATAATCCTTATGAAGCTAAGTTTTAATATCTACTATGCTTCCATCTATCCTTGACAATTAGAATGTGAATTTTCTAGGCTTTAAAATATTGTTTATTACCCAGCCACATTTCTTTGGATTCTCTTTCATCTTTTCCCCAAGAGGAAGAGAAAAGAATCATCTGGCTTTGTTCAAGATTGACAATCGGCTTTACCGTCTTCAAAGACCTTAACTTTATTTATGGTGAAGTTTGTTATGATTCATGGTTTCTACCTTGAGCTACTGTCATACCATGGCAAGGATGTGCACTGAATATTGTGAAAAGGATGTTGGCCTTTTTTGCAAAGGGGCTTTCTGAAAGCAGCACAATGTGTTGAAAGCCCAATATTGAGATGGTCAGTAAGCATTTATTAAATTCCTACTATGTGTCGGGCACTGTGCAAAGTACTCAAGATACAAAGAAAGGTCCAAAGACAGCACAGTGTAGAAGAAAGAACGCTGGAGTTCAGTTCAGTTTAAAAAGCACTAATTTGGTTCCTACGGTGTGTAAGGCCCTGTAGATACAAAGACAAAAAGGGAACAATTCCTGTCCTTAAGGAGCTATATTCTTCAGGAATTGGAGTTAGAGAACTAGAGACTGGGTTTTGGGCATTTCCAGTTATGTGGTTTTGCACAAGCCACTTTTACTCCTCAGGACCTCAGTTTTCTTTTCTGTAAAGTGAGAATCTTGGACTAGATGACCTCTAGGTTTTGTGATCCTTAGTCAATGGACTCAGCCCAGGGCCTTGAGTCTTTGCCTTTTCTCTCCATCTCCATCTTTGTGAGAACAGACTGCCTTGTCAATGTAGAATGAGCACAAGAGGCCAATTTTGTCACTGCCTGGAAATACAATGAAGGATGACTTCATTCAAATACAGTATAGTTGTAGCCTGACAGCTAAGTAAATATGGATAAATGATAATTTGGCCTGCTGGATTATACCACTGTCTTTTTCTCGGGTTTGATTTATGCAGGAGTACTTTTCATTTGACTCCTATAAAACATACAGGTAAACACACTTTCATTGTTACATGGTGATTTGAGAAATGTAGAATGGAAAAAAAAATCTTGGTCTCAGATATCTTGGATAAAAGCGTGGTGGCTACGATATCTAAGAAATTTGACAAAAACGTAGAAGACACAGAGCTGTTATTTAGTAGTTAAGTGGTCAAAAAAGAATATGACCTTTTCAGAAGAAATAGAAAGCTTCAGCAATCATGACATAGTGTCCCCAAACTATGAATAATAAGAGAAATGCAAAATAAAACATCCCTGAGGTTTCACCTCATTGACAGCATATTGACAGAGATGATGAAAGATGGAAGCAGTTGGTCTTGGACGGAAGGTTTGCAAAAAGACAGATACATTGTTGATGGTGCTCTAAATTGGAGGGGGCCATGGCAGGGCAGAGTAGGGAGATGGCTGGATGTGAGCGTGACTGGAAGGGGATTTGGGGAAACATGGGAAGATTTGGATAGGCTGGTGTAGTGGGAAATTAATAGAACCATAGGAGAACAGTATTATCCAATAATTTTAATAATGTAAATAAAAACACTATAAAGGTGGCTGAACTTAAAGACAACGGTTGACATCGATTGCAGACGGTAGATGAAATTGCTCCTCTTAGCAGAGGTACATACAGGGTGCCACGGGTCCTGAATGTTGAATACGCTGCCAGACAATCTCTTTCACTTAATGGTTTTTCTTTGTGAGAAAACTTCTATTGGGGTGTATATATGTGGCAAAATATCTGTGGAATAAAGAAAAAACTCATCCATAAAACTTGAAAACAAAAAAAGAAGGGAGGCAGCTAAGCAGTTAGCTGTACTTTGTCAAGATCAATCCCAGTCAATTCTATCGCCCTTAAAAATAGAACTCAACATATTTACTTTTTAAAAATAATGACCCCATTTGTTTTTACATAATCACGTTCATTTCTGAATAGTTACTTCCTTCTCCCCTACCAAATGAACCATCCCTTTTAAGAAAGATTTTAAAAGAAGTTAGAGGTGGTGGTGGGGAGCAGTTTAGCAAAACTAACCAACCCATTAACCACGTCTGACAATATATGTAGTATCCCACTCCTATCATCATCTGCCTCTATGATGAATGAGGGAGGTACATTTTCTCAACTCTTTCTAAGGATAATTCACATATTTAAAAGGGCAAAATGAAGTAGAGTAAATTATATTGTAAGTCAGGTAATAAAACAAATGATAGATGGAAAAATAACCACAGATGTACTTGAGGAAAACTGGTTTGGTTTTGGGTGCTGGTCCAGGAAGAGAGAAATATTGAAGGAAGAACTCATTTCGCAGCTTATGAATGATTGATTCAGCTAGTTAATTTTCCTGTCGTTGTCTAAATTATGTGGTTTGGGGAGGAAGGGATAGGCTTGATAAGATTTATAAACATAATCTGCATAATTTTTTTCATGCCCTAATGGAAGCTGTTCTTGAACATTTGAAATCATCAAAAACCTGGCTTTCTTTTAATCCAAAGAACTTG
This sequence comes from Phalanger gymnotis, assembly GCA_028646595.1. Taxonomy (NCBI): domain Eukaryota; kingdom Metazoa; phylum Chordata; class Mammalia; order Diprotodontia; family Phalangeridae; genus Phalanger; species Phalanger gymnotis. Next base: position 327,967,887 of record CM053623.1, on the reverse strand, counting down.
CATCATTGTATTTTCTCCCCTTCAATATGGAATACAGATGAAGGTCCAGTCCTGGTAGGACAAGGACTAAATTTTATTTAAGTGTTCCATTTCTTTGGGAATTATTTATCAAAGCAGTAATATGTCTTCGTTATTTATTATAGTTATTGATGCCATGGAACAGGTCTGGCTTTTCAGAGGCTGTGATGGCAAAGTACAAGATCTGGCAGACCCTATGCCATGCCAGAAAGCCTAAGAGTACTGGCCCTAGGATGGACAGTAGATCTTTTATTTAAAGACCAGCCTGGCTAATTTTGGAGGGGCTTCTCAGTCCAATGACCAGATTGTAAATTATTGCAACACTGAAGGAGATGGACACAATTATCAGGTGTTTCTGTCCAGTGGCTGTGGAATTCTTGGTAGAAATAAAAATGATAATAATCACATACACATAGCATTGTACAGTATGCAAAGCTCTTTACTCATGAATAACCCTGTGTTGTAGGTCAGGCAAGTGATATATTCTCCATTTTGCAGATGCAAGAACCAAAGCTTTGAAAAGTAATGTGATTCAGATATAATCTTATAGATAATAAGTGCCTGAGGCTGGATTCTGACCCATATCTCTTTACTCCCAGACTATGTCTCCATCCGCTCTGTGAAACTTTCTAAATGCCAAGTTGAGAGGTGGGGTTTTTGGTGGGTTTTCCACCTACATCTAATGCCATGTGTGTCTTTATGCATTAAATAGACATTCCTTCCTTGATTTATTGATCAACCATTGAAGTGCCCTCTGTGACAGGCAGCTTAGTGGAATGGCTAGAGAGCTAGCTTTGGAAATGAGAAGTCCTGGGTTCAAGTTCTCTTTCTGACCTATTGGCTGTGTTTCTGATATGATCCTGGGATTCACCCTGAACAAAATGACTGAATAAAGTTCAAACTCTTTAGTCTGTTTGAAGCTCATCATGATCTGGTTTAGTGATTTGCCCAGGGTTCAAATTTGCACTCAGATCTTCCTAATTCCAGTGCTTTCTCACCCCCACACCTTTGCCAAAGCCATTTTCTTTGCCTTGGAATACATCTCTTTGTTTCCCCAACCTTTTTATATCCTCTTCTTTCTTTGACACTGTGTCTGTTTGTCACTTCTGAACATAAATATGTTATTTTTAATTTTATTTAATTATGTAGTTTTCCTATTTTCCTCTTAGAGCTGGAGTTTTTAATCATCTGTCATGGACCCCTTTGGCAGTCTGGTGAAATCCATGAACTTCTCAGAATCATGTTTTGTTGTCTACATTCATAATCAAAGAAATGCTAAATTTAAGTTAGAGCAGGCGTGAATAACCTGTGGCTTTTGACACACCAAAGGATTTCCTCTACATACAATGAGTGTTTTCCTTTACATTTTTCCCAGAATCTTTTGCCTTGCTGCAAGGTGCCCAAGGGCCATAAGTGGCCCATAGGCTGCAGGTTGTGCAGGCCTGAGTTAGAGGTTAGTGAAAATAAAATGGAGGGTTTTTTCTTTTTCTTTTTTCTTTTAAACCATTCACGTTCATGGACCTCCTGAAATCTCTCCATAAATTCCTTGGGTTTTCCAAGGATTCCATGTATCCATGGATTCCAGTAATAGTTCACATTTGTACAGTGCTTAAGGTTTCCAAAATGTTTTCTACACATTATCTCATTGGGCCCTCAAAACAACCCAGTGAGGTAGGTGCCAATATTTTATTCATTTTATAGACAAGGAAACTGAAAGCTTAAGTGATGGGAGTCACTTAAGTGATAGATCATAAAGCTAATTAAGTGTCTGAGATAGGATTTGAACCTAGCTCTTCCTGGCCTCATCCCATTCCCTTCCCTTCACTGGCCCCAACTGGTCCAGTACTCTATGCACAGAACAACACTAGTCCTATCTTCCTCTGCAGCATGAATCCTGTGAATTATTACAGAAACTGAGTTCTCCTTTTAAAGAGATGTTCCTGTTCTTTATTCCCAAAGCGGGAACTCTTAACTTCAAAGCTTGAGTAACATGGTAATGGGCATGGAACTCTAATGCATGTTTATATTCTGCTATCATCCTGGGGTTTCAAGCACTTCAAGTGTTATAAAGCAAATTTAGTATTAAGCTAATTATGCTGGTTCTAATGTACTTGGGAGCCCAAGGTGTTATAATTAATGCTCTGCTAGCAGCCCTTTCAAATGAGGACAAGGGTAATTTTTAGGTCCTTCATCGGCTTATAGTCCTAATTATGGCCATTTGGAAAGCTTTGGTGTAATGTCTGTTGATTCGTATCTTCTTATTGAGCAATCAGGATTGAATGACCCAATGATCAGCCTTTTAACCTATCAGATAGGACCCAGGTTTTGCAAAGGAGGTAGCTTTACTCACACTCATATTCTGCTCAGGCTTTTGCACAGTCCATCCCCCATGCCTGAAACTCTTCCTCTTCACCTCAGCCTCTTAGAAGCCGTAGGTCCCTCAGGATCATGGTTTTATAGTTCTAGAGCTGGACGATACCTCAGATGCCATCTATCCTAACCCCCTCATTTAACAGATGAGGAAACTGAGGTCCAGGGAAGTTAAGTAACTTGCCCAGAGTAAATAAGCGGTAAGTATTAGAGGAATGGTTTAAATCCAGGTCCTTTGACTCTGGAGTTAGAGTTATTTCTATTATACTGAGCTTTGTTCAAAGCACAGCCAGCTTCTGCAAGGGGTTGTTGCCTATCTCTCTCAATCTCACCCTGTCTGCTGTCCATTAACTCTCTTCCTTCTCTTCTTCAAATTACTTTGTCCGACTGGATATTCTTTTCATTTGCTTCTCTTTAGGTGTGTCATACCTGTCTATTCAGATGGGAGCTACTTGAAGGCAGGGATTATTTCTTTTTGGTCTTTGTACCCCAACACCTAGTCTAGCATCTTGCATGTAGTAAGTGCTTAATAAATGTTTGTCAAATTGTATGAAATGAAGATGGGCAGTAGCTACCAGTGGATGGGGGTAAGTAGCTCTCATAATTGTCTAATTTTTTTTTGAGGGGGGGGGAAGACAAGGCATTCGGGGTTAAGTGGCAAGTGTCAAGTGTCTGAGGCCAGATTTGAACTCAGGTGCTCTATTCACTGCGCCATCCTAGTTCCCCTCGTAATTATCTTCTTACAAAATGCTTGCCTTGGTCTTCCTCCTCTGTGGTGATTACAATATACTCGATCCTCTGGTAGTGATTATTAGGGCCCTTGGGTATAAGGATAAATTGTCAAAAGGGCTTGAATTTAATACAAGGCTAGAAGCTGCATGTGAAAAAGCTACCACATGGAAGCACCTTGGTCAAGTTTGGTGGGCTGATCAGTCAACTTGTCCAGTTTTAGACTGCATCATCTACACAATGGCGCCAGATTGTGCTAGGCACCATGCTGAATGCATCCCTAGCAGTAGAGGTTGGAAGCATGGAGGACAGTAGGAGAGAGTTGTAGCCCACGTCCTCTGGAATGGAGATCTTTGACTCTGCTACCTGCCTCCTGTGTAATATCTCGCCTCTCCTGCTAAAAGAGACAAAGTGTTGTCTAGTGTTGCTGTCACCATTCATTTGCACTACACGCTCTTGAAGTGTTTTCTCTAGCCTTACTTCTCCCTCAGATTTCATGGCCCTGCTCCGACCTGTTTTTTTCTAATTCCTTTTTTTGTTGTCGTTCACTATTTTTGGTCACGTCTGACTCTTTGATACCCCCTTTGGGGTTTTCTTGGCAAGGATACTGGAGTGGTTTGCCTTTTCCTTCTCCAGCTCATTTTACAAATGAGGAAACCGAGACAAACAGGGTTAAGTGACTTGACAGAGTCACGTGGCTAGTGTGTCTGAGGCTGGATTTGAACTCAGGTCTTCCTGACTCCAGGCCTGGAGCTCTATCCACTTTGCCACTTAGCTACTCTGTTTTTTTTTCTTACCTGTCCAGATACTTCTCAATCTCCTTTACTAATTCATTGCCCTCTTCCTGTCCCTTTAAATGGGGTGTCCCTTCAAAATCTACCTTTAGCTTTCTTCTTTTTTTTTTTATATTCTTCCCCTCAGTAGACTTTAAGCTTCTCGAAGGCAAGGATTATTTCTTTTCTGTGCTTGTATCCTAGCTTTTAGTTCAGTGACTTGCACATAGTAGTAGTGCTTAATAAAGCACTTAAATTCCACTTTGCATCTACTGCTATGCCTGGTTTCAAGTCTTTGGAACAAGATGCTCCCAAGCCAGGTATGGCCTAGTGTCATGTTCTTCACCCCTTTCTTTCTGTCTTTTTTTGTGTGTTTTTTCCCCCTTTAGATTCTAAGCTCCATGAGGATGTAGACTATCTTTTTATTAATTGTATCCCCAGTGTCCGGCACATAGTAGGTGCTTATTAGATATTTATCAGATTGGATTAAATAAATAAATAAAGTTTGTTGACTTAATGAAATGTCACCCTACTTCTGACTTCGATTATTTGGTAAAACCCATTCTCCTTGAAATCAAGACAGATGGCAGCTGGTGATTGGAGGCAGAAATTCATCTGTTTTCTCTGTCATTTTCAGAGAAAGTGCTGCAGTTGTGCTTTACAGCAGCGAATTGCACAATCAGCCGTGATGAATGTATAAGCATTTTTAATTAGTCTGCATGCCCTCTTTCTAATGCAATCAGAAACCTTCCATCTGAGTAGATTTAGAATCATTCATTTATCATGCTCAGAGCTAGATAGAAAACCTTTCTCTTCCAGCCTCCAACTTAAAATCTCCAATTGAGAGAGGCTTTGGTTTTTTTTTTTTAAGTGCCCAGGGTATATACCTATAGAAATAGGCATTCTGAATAGATGGACTTAAAAGTAGACTGCTCCAATTCTAATTGCAGTTAAATGTAGATAGTTTGGATCTTACAGGCTCATGGGGAGAATCATTTGAGAAACCGTGTTGTAGTGGAATAGAATATAAGCTCCCTGAGGGGAGGGACTAACTTTTTTTAAAAAATATTTATATCTTTGGCTTCCCACAAGATCCTGGCAAAGCAAATGTTTAATAAATACTTGTTGGTTAATAGAAACATTGCTGAATTGCACAGCATTGGGCCTCAGTGTTGAGATCTCCTTATTTAGAAAATGAGACTAGATTTTTAAGGTTCCTTTGATGTTCTGACTTTCTACGACCTTTAATGCCCTTAAGATTGTTCCTCCTTCTCCCTAGGACTGCTTACCATGGAGGTTCAACATCTTTTGTTTCATAGTCTTGGTATTCCAAGACAGCGATGCAGTGGATAAAGCACTAGCCCTGGAATCAGGAGGACCTGAGCTGAAATGCAGCCTCAGACACTTACTAGTTGTGTGACCCTGGACGAGTCACTTAACTCTGCCTAAAAAAGCAACAGCAAACAAAATAAAACATTTGGGTATTCCCAATTTGAATCCCTGGAGATGATCTAAACAAAAATAAAGGTGACCAAACATATACACAGTGATAACCCAGTATGGTGATGCTGGCTTTAGAGCCAGGAAGACCTGATTTCAAGTACTGCCCTTAACTCCTGCTTTCTTTGTGACTGTGGACCAGTGAGTTAACCTCTTCATGCCACTGGCAATTCTGCCTTAATAGCATAATCAGAGAAAAGTTGCTGTTCTTCATTGGTAGAGTAAGTTCGTAACCTGGAACTCCCTTTGTTGATGAAATCCTAGGTCTTGCTCAAATCTGCGTCTTTATTGCTGTGGTCATCTATCTGTGGAGCTGACTGTGCTTTGGAGAGACTGAATTTTATGATTATAATGAAAGCCAAATGCTTTGGTTTCTAACTCAGTGAAGAAACCACTAACAGGAAAGAGGAACACTGACATGACCTGTTTGTCTGTTTTGAAAACAGTTCTTTAAAAAAGAACAGTGAACTTCTAAAAACAAAAAGAAAAGCTAGAATTAAAGGTAAGGAGAGCTTCTAAGAAAGCTCAGTTTTTACTGATTCACTAAGATTCCTGTCTTTGAGCTATACCAGCTTGGAGATTTTTTTCCTTAATTCACTTCAACAGTTGAGAGATATTTTGACAAGTGCCACAGTGAAGCTGCATTTCTCCTCAAATGTGTTTTGATTGCTGCCTCTCCCTCCTCCTAGAGAAGCACTGTGGAGGAATGGGAAGAATTCTGGTCTGACAGCGATTAGTCACAAGGTTAGTGGGTATTGGGGAGGAGACTTGAATCCAGATCTGGGTTCAAGCAGTGTCTGGCACATAGTAGGTGCTTAATAGATAGACCTGAGATTGGGTCTCCTCTCCAACACCCACTAGACTTGTGACTCTGGCTGAGTCATTTAACCTGTTTCAGCCTCAGTGCTCTCATCTATAGTATGAGATAGAGAATTCTTGCTTTACATGCCTCATAGTGTGAGTAATCTGCTTTGTACAATCTTCTAGTATTATTGAATTGTGAATTATTAGACTGTGATCTTATCTCTTTTTATCTTGGTTCTAGATTTCACAATTTGAATTGACAAGGTAAGATTTAGTTTAAAACATCTTTTCTTCCTTGCTTGTCAATTATTCTTGCTAACTGAAGGAGTTTGTGTAGCAGTAGCATCCGTAGTACCCCTGATCCTACGGGTGTGATTTGTACATCCAGTGAGTCACATTCTCTTTTGTTGCTGCTTTCAAGGATTGATCAGGGCAGCCTACTCTGTTCTGATTGGTCAGTCTGTCATCTGGTCTATTATGTGTGTCCAGAGCACCAGAGGACCATAACTTTAGAGCTGGAAGGGACCCCAGAGGTCATCTATACCAAAGGTATCCAACATATGGAACATGGGCCCCATTAGGTCTGAAAGACTCCCAAGTGCTCCTGAACCAGATTAAAATGTAATTGGAAAATATTTAACAAGATAAAGAAAAATACAATAGAACATTGGTTTTAAGTCAATATGTAGCCTGCAGGGATCTTTTATGTACAGTTCAATGGCCCCCTGTTTTTATTTGAGTTTGACACCACTGATCTAGACCAAACTTCCTCAATTTGAATATAAAGAAGCTGAAGCCCAAAGAGGCAGTGACTTACCTAGGGTCACATGAGTAGTAAGTCACACAGAAGCCCGAATTTGAACTTGAGTCCCCAACCATACTTCACAGCCACCTCAGTCATCTTCTTGCCATTCACCTTGCTGTACCCTCCAGACCACTGGACCTTGCTCTTTACCTTCCTTCCCTTCCTGCCCCTTTCCCCCCAACTTCTTTTCAGCTGGAATTGTAACCAAGAAATCAACAGGTACGTACTTACATGTGCCAGGCATGGGCATACAAGTACAAAGAATGAAACAATTCCTATTCTCAAGGAGTTTACATTCTGTTGGAAGAGACAGCAAGTAAATAGACATGCAGCATAAATACAAATATATAAAAGTCATTAAATATAATGAAATTGGGAGGGGCACTAGTAGTTGGGATCAGGAAAGTCTTCATGCAAAGGGTGGAAAGAAGGAAGCAAGCATTTATGAAGTACCTACTGTGCGCTGGCACTGTGTTAAGTGCTTTGTGAATATTATCTCACTGGATCCTCACAATAACCCTGGGAGACAGGTGGTATTATTATTCCTGTTTTATAGTTGAGGACACCAAGTTAAGCCGAGGCTAAGCGACTTGCTGTAGTGGTAATCAGGGCAGGACTTTTTGCTGTTCTTAAGTTCCTTTAATAAGTCTGGCATTTGTTTGAATGGGACAGGTAAAGTGGGATCTTTGTGCCTTGGAGTGTTTCTCAGCATTAAGACAATCTAGAGTCATTGAATTGTATATGATGGGGTGTTGGTGGTTGGAGCTTTCTCATACTCTAGATGGCGAGCCTCGAGCCCTCAGTGTCCTGAACAGGGTATGTGTACCGGAAGGTTAGTGTTTCACTTTTAGGGGTACACTCCTTGAAAGGGTGATGAAACTCTGGGCAAGCAGTTGAAATGTCCCCCTGCCCCGGCTTTGATAGATAATCCAGATGTTGGGGCTTCTCTGGTAACTCTGAATTGTGGTTTGATTAGACAAGGTCTGCGATGTTTGTAATTTCTGTTTGTGTTTGCCCTGAAGTTCAGGGGGCTGATCTTTTCACACTGAACTAAGTGAATGATATATGTATGTTTGATTAAACTGAGATTGCTAACCCCTTAAAGTTGCTTTCCTTAGAAAAGCAGATCAAAGAACCTGTGTTGGCAGCCCTTCTGTGTGCTCTTCTTTTTGGTCTTACACAGCCACCATAGCTGTGTTGTTACACTTGCCCAGGGTCATATGGTTAATAAGTGTCTGAGGTCACATTTGCACTCAAGTCTTCCTAACTCCAGATTCAGTACTCTCTCTCTTGCACCACCATTTGCCTGTAGGTGTTTCGTGAGATGCCCTACGAGGAAGGGAGACATAAGGAGGGAGTGCATTCCACACAAGTGGGATGGTCATTGGGAGGAGGAGTGTTATGTGTGAGGAACAGTGAGAAGGTAATTTGTCTGGATTTCAGCATACATTAGGGGAAGTAATGTCCAATGAGGCTAAAAAGAGCGGTTGGGTCCTGGTTACACAGGGCTTTAGACAGAGAAGTTTTTTTTTATTCTAGAGACAATAGGAAGCCATTCAAGTTGATTGAGTAAAGGTATCCCATGGTCAAAGGCAGCCTAAGGAGTATCATTTTGGCAGCAGTGTTTAAGATAGCCTAGATTGGTGGTGAGACTTGAGGCAGGCAGCCCAATAAGGAGGCTGTTGTAATAATGTAGATGAAAGGTGATAAAGGCCTGGTAGATACATTCTTAATAGAGAGAAAAGGCCAGCCAGATGCAAGCACTGATGGGCCCTACCAGTCTGCAAATGCTTCAAGTGTGTAGAGTGTGATGTGCCTGTCAGAGAAGGGCCTGCTCATTTCAGGAAGGTTCATCTCCAGAAACTTGGCCACAACCACCCTCTAAATTGTAGGAGTAGAGCAGTACCCACGGGCAGCTAGGTGGCACAGTGGTTAGAGTGCTGGGCCTGGAGTTCAAATCTGACCTCAGACACTTACTAGCTGTGTGACCCTGGGCAAGTCATTTCACCTGGTTTGCCTCAGTTTTATCATCTGTAAAATGAGCTGGAGAAGGAAATGGCAAAACACTCCAGGATCTCTGCCAAGAAAACCAAAAATGGGGTCAGGAAGAGTCAGACATGACTGAACAAGAGGAATATCCACACTGAGGAAACCATACTCAACGTAGTAGAGATGGAAAGAATTCTCTCATCAGTCCATTTAGGAATAACAACCTAAGGCCCAGAGAGATTGCCCACCTTCCTATAGCAAGCAATAATAGCATGGCATTGAGTCCATGATTCTTAGAACCACTGTTCTTTCCACAGGGCTACAAGGACATAGTATGAACTCTCAATTTAGCTTCTACCAGCATACCTGCTTTCTCTTTGTTTAAACTGTGGTCAGGAACTTGATCAGCAGGCCTCTCCATATTCTCTAAAACATGGTGCAGGTCCCTCCGGCCCTTGATGAGCTCAGTTTGAACACCATCAGATTTAAGGACATATTTTAGGGTATTTTTTTTTAAATTTTCAGCCATCCTAAGTATTTCTGCAGCAGGCACTCTCTACTCCTCTTAAGTTGAGTCGAATTGTGCTCCAGGCAGATTTGTCCTCCTCTCCAGGAATGGTAACTGCCCTTCCAAATAATAAAAACAGCTTTTGATAATGTGTTAGGCTGCAGTGGGAATGGTAGAGCCTTGTTCTGTGGCATCCCCAGCTCATCAAGTGGGGATTTCCTCTTAAAGCCATAGAATAGCAAGTTGAACCAAGAATTATCTCAAAAGAAGCTCTTTTCCCAACAGAAATAAACAAGGCTTTGAGAACAGGTGATCTGCAATTAGCCTTTTGTTGGAGCCCTTGTTGAATTTGCAATCAGGGCTCCTGCATGCTGTGCTCTATCTATTTTTAGTTGTACAAACACTTAAAATATACTATCATTAGATGCTAGGTCATGTCAGCATTTTTTCCGTTTCTCCCTGGGTACCTACATGTCCACTGATTAGGCTTACTACAGCGATTATGGTTCTACCTAAGATAATTCCTTTTCAATCTGAAGGGCATTTATAGTGCTTTGTTACTAAGAAATTTCATGTAATAAACTATGCTATTTCAGGACAGTAGGCTATTACAAACATGGTGAAGTGACTTGCCCAGTATATATAATACATATACATACACACACACATATATGCACACATCTGTGTGTGTGTGTGTGTGTGTGTGTGTGTGTGTGTGTGTATTTCCTATCAGAGCTCAGTGGAGATAAATGGGAGGTTCTGGAAATGGACTATATTAGTGAGAAATTAATTTTTGTTTTTTGAAGTTTCTATCAATCACTGTTGAGTTTTCTTTCTACTTAAATAAAATAGGCTTCTCTTAAAGAGTTAATTCTAGCATTTCATTAGAATAACATATTTTAACGTTGGAAATATCTTGTGTAGTTTGTTCTGGGAATAGGAAGAAGCATGGGAAGGAATCCATCTCTTTTACACATTTACCAGATATTTAGTTACACTGAACCCAAGTGTTTTTCTTTCTCCTTCTGGTATGACAGCATGTGGCAAAGTATATATACAATGTTAGCTCTGTGTTTAATTTTTAACCTACAAGGAAACTCATTTATAGTCCAGAACCAATAACATTCAGATGAAGGAGAAAAGTCCTTCATGAATTCCTTTTTCATTTATTCAACAAGCATTTATTAAGCACATACTACTTACAACTTCCTAGAGATTCAAAGATAAAATGAAAATCAGTTTTCATTCTCCAGAAGCTTACATGCTAATGAAGAGATACAGTGTAAATACAAAGTAATGTTATTAGGTTGAGAACATTACCTGTGGGAAGGATGAATTGAACCCCAAACCCATTTATTTTGTTTTACTTGTTTTCAATTAACAAGCATTTATTTTCTCTCATCCACTTCCCTCCTACCTTCTATTGGAGATGGGGAGGTGGTGCGGAGAAAAACAGAGGTTTTGTGATAAATATATGTAGTCAAGCAAGACAAATTCACTTTGAGTTCATCTCTGTCAGCAGGAATGTAGCGTAATTCACCTTCAGTTCTCTGGAATCACAAGTAGACACTGCATTGGTCATAATTTTTAAGTCTTTCAAAATAATTTGTCTTTAAAGTGTTGTTGATACTGTGCAAATTGTTCTCCTGGTTCTGCTCACTTCATTCTGCATCAGTTCATACCGGTCTTTCCAGGTTTTTTGAAAATCACCTTTTCATCACTTCTTATAGCACAATGGAATTCGATTACATTTATATTCCATATTTTTTTCAACCATTCCTCAGTTGAATTCCCCTTAGTTTCCATTTCTTTGCTGCCACAAAAGAGTTGCTACACACATATTTGTACATATGAGCCCTTTTCCTCTCTTTGATATCTTTAGCAGTATAGACTTAGAAGTGGTATTATTAGGTCAAAGAGGGGCATAGTTTCAAATAGCTTTTCATAAAGACTGGAGCAATGCTCTACCAAGACTGCATTAAAGTACCTGTTTTGCCATAGCCCCTCCAACATTTATCATTTTTTGGTCATCTTTTCCCATTCTTATGAGTATGAGGTAGAACCTCAGATTTGCTTTAATTTTGATTTCTCTAATTATTAGTTATTTGAAATCTTTTTTTATGTGGCTGCTGATGTGAATTGAACCTTGAAAGAAACTAGGGGTGATTAGTGAAAATGATGGGGAGGAGGGAGTACATTCTGAACAGAGGCAAGAAATGACATTTAGTTGGGCTGTTTGGCTGGCATATAGAGTGTGTGAATAGGAACAATGAGAAATAAATGTGACAGAATGGAGCCAAACTCTAATTAGCTTTAAATCTTGGATAGAGGAGTTTGTATTTTATTCTAGAGGCAAGAGAGAGTGTTGCAACTTTTTGAGTTGGGGAATGGCATGCTAGGGACCTGTGCTTTAGGAAGATCTCAGGTCAAGGTGTCTATCAGGCGGTTGGTGATGTGGGAGGAAATGGACTGGATCAGGAGTCATCTGCATAGTGATGATAACTGAACTCATGATTGCTGTTGAGATCACAAAGAGAGAAGCATCAGAGAAGAAATAGAAGATAAAGTAGTGCCATGGAAAGTGCTGGATTCCTAGATAGAAGACCTTGGATTCAAAGTGCTGAACTCAAAGTGCTAAATTTGGAGCTGTGGGACCCAAAGCTGAACCTCTGCTCTATTCCTTATCTCCTGTAGTACCTTAGTCAAACAAGAACCTCCCTAGCTTTCTGTTTTTTCACGTTAAATGACAATGTTGGACTACACACCCTCTAAGATCCCTTCCAGTTATAATTCTATGATTCTATATTGTCATAGGAAAGGGAAGGAAGGAGGGAAGGAAAGAAAAAAGGGAGAGGGGGAGAGAGAGGGAGAGAGAAAGAAAGAAAGGAAGGAAGGAAGGAAGGAAGGAAGGATGGATGAGCACAGACCTTTAGGAAACATCCACAGTTGGGAGACTGGAATACTAGAATTGGGTTAATCCTGTTGAAGAGACCTTTTATACTTTTCATTTGTTCTGAAGTTTAGCAGGTTTAAGATTTTATTACCAGGTAACACAAGGAGCTTTCTGCGTATGGGCAGTTGCTTTTTGGTAATGATGTATATGCCTTATAGAGTGTATGAACTGCCAGTGTCTATCACTGAGATTCCATTGTATAGATTCTGCCTTATGTTGAGGGGTCTGATGTTGATTTAATGGTTTAACTTTAGCTAGTTAAATCTTCTCTAAGGATCCTTAGCACACCAAACCGGTATTAACTTAATTATTCTTAGAGATAAAAGGGCAAATACCAGCATGATTTTTACTTTCCAAACTCAAGAAATGTCATTTTAATGAGCTAATGGCTCCTATTGGAATTAGTTATCATCAGTGAAAATATCAGAATATTGGTGGAAGAAGATAATTTGAACTATATATATATATATATATATAATCTACTAATTTGATTGCTACAGATGGGTGATGGTTAATGATTAAACTTTAGCCACAGCCCTAAAGTTGTGTTTTTAAAATCTCACTTCCTTAGAGAATTTCCTCTTATGGGACTCATGTCTATGTCATCACCACCCAATAATGCTCTACTATGTTCCCTTATGGTTGTGATTACTACCTGCTTTTATTCCGTTTAACAATAATGAACATTTGGGCTGAAAGGTAGACTTTCGTGTATAATGTCACTTTGTTCTGGAAGGAATAGTCTGTGAGTACACGTGATTTTGGCATAATATTTTCCTTAGTTCATAAGAGTAATTAAATCAGTCTCATCTTTGCTGGCATGCCCTAACTGCCCTTTTTAACAAAGACAAAAATTAATGTGCTTTTGTGCTGGAAGATCTTATCAGAGCTGAGCTATGTGGCAACTTTCTTAGCCTTTGCCAAGTTTTCATTCTTTAACCCCAGTCATTGTCTTGTGCTATATAATTCCTTCCTTAAAAAAAAAGTTTTATCGATGTCTTTTGTTTTTACGTCCCAGTAATTTCTGAATATTTTCCCATGCAAGCCTTTCATTAGTATCAAAGAAAAATGATCAGGCAAAACCAGTGGAAATGGAGACGTTATCTGACCATATATGCAATATTTCACTTTTGTAGTCTACCATGGATCCAACAAAAGGAAGGAAGTGCATTTTTTTGTTTCTTCTAGTGGACCAACATTTATCATTACGATTTCACAGAATTTTATTGTTCAGGTTTACATTATTCCAATTGCGTAGATTGTTTATTATGTTTATCAATTGATACAGGTGTTTCTTTGTTTCTTGGAATTCCTTATACTTGTCGTTTCTTAGAATGTAGTAATATTCTATCATATTCATATAACGAATTCTTTATTTTTTTATTATACACTAGAAATTGTCATTATGGATGGAGATGACTATCTCCATATTAAAAAATGGCTAGAAGAAAGAGGATTATCTGTGAAACTGAACCTATCACATGTAGCTTATATATATATATATATATATATATATAGTTCCATGTATACACATTATTAAATTTAACATGGTATGCCAACATTTCTCTGTTTCCTTTATGAGGTTTTTTCCCCTCCTGTGTATTTTTAAAAATGTTTCATTGATGTTCTTCCCTTTTTTGGGCATCACTGTCACTCCTCTTAATCCCCTAATGAAAGCCTTCCCCTATAACAAATGTGTAGAGTCAAGCAAAACAAATGTGTAATGTATTGGTTGTGCCTGAAAATGTATGACACATTTTGTACCTCTCTACCAAGAAGGTGAAGAGTCTTCTGGAGTCATGGTTGGCCATTGCATTGATCAGAGTTCTTATATCTTTCCAGGTTGTTTTCATTTACATTGCTGTGTCCTGCTCATTTCACTCTGCATCTGTCCATATACCTCTTCCATTCCTTTTCATAATTTCCTGTAGCACAATTACATTCCATTATATACATATGCAATAATTTTTCCAGCTATCCCCCAGTTTATGGAAACCACTTGTCTTATATTCGTTTTCCACAACAAAAAATTGCTGGTTTAAATATGTGTGTGTAAGTGTGTGTGTTTTAGCTACTTAGGTTGTTCTTTATTTTTTTTCCCCACTTAATAGTATTTTATTTTTTCCAGTTACATGTAAAGATAGTTTTCAACATGCCCTTTTATAAGATTTTGAGTTCCAAATTTTCTTTTCCCTCCCATATAGGCTATACATGAACAATCATATTAAACATATTTCCACATTAGTCATGTTATAAAAGAAGACTCAGAACAAAGGGGAAAAACCATGAGAGAAAAACCAAAAAAAGTGAAAATAGTATGCTTCGATCTTTACTCAGACTTCATAGTTCTTTCTCTAGATATGGATAACATTTTCTATCATGAATCTTTTGGAATTTTCTTCAGTCATTGTATTGCTGAGAATAGCTAAGTCTATGAAAGTTGATCATCACGCAGTGTTGCTGTTACTGTGTACCGTGTTCTGGTTTTGTTTACTTCACTTAGCATCATTTCATGTAAGTCCTTCCAGGTTTTTCTGAAATCCTCCTGCTCATTATTTCTTATATAGCACAATAGTATTTCATTACATTCATGTACCACAACTTGTTTAGCCATTCCCCAACTGATGGGCATCCCCTCAGATTCCAATTCTTTGCCACCACAAAAAGAACTGCTATAAATATTTTTGTACACATGGTTCCTTTTCCTTTTTCTTTGATCTCCAGGAGAATCTGCCTAGTATTTTATAGAATTTTATATTTTATAAATTTTATAGAATTTTTTAAATAGAATTTTATAGAATCATAATTCCTTATAGACAAGGATTATTGACTTTTTGGCTACAGTTCCAAATTGCTGCCCAGAATGGTTAGATTGGTTTCACAGCTCCACCCATAGTACATTAGCGAGCCTGTCCTTCTACAACCAACAATTAGCATTTGCGTTTTCTGTCATCTCTGTGAGTCTGATGGATGGATGTGAAGTGGGAACTTGAGTTGTTTTGATTTGTATTTCTCTTATGATTAATGATTTGGATATATTATGGTTTCTTGAGGAATTTTGTTTTGTGGAAATCTGCCTCCTGGTTAGGTTTTTGCCACTTTAAAAAATCTGCAGATATCCATCACTTTATGGAATAGAATTACAGATGAACAGAACTTGAGAGTTGGAGGGCACATGAATGGCCGTCTAGTCCTATCCAGCCATAATAGAAGTCTACAGTCTAATAAGCCTAACAGGTGGCTATCCTTGCTTTCTTTTTGGACCTCTGAGGAGGGGGACTCCATCATCTCTCTAGGTGGCCTGTTTCACTTTTGGATAGCTGTAATTGTTGAGATGTTTTTCCTGACATTGAACCTCAGCTTTTCCTTTTTTGCGGCTTCTTCCTGCTTCTGCACTCTGGGGCCAAATATTAAGTTAGTCCTTCCTCCCCTAATCAATCAATCAATCATTTAGTCAGCATTTATTAAGCACCTACTCTGTGTGAGGCACTGTGCTAGGTGCTCCTTCAACCTGACAACTCTTCAGATACTCACAGGCAGATGTATTCACCCTGAATGATGTGGACTCAAGGCTCTATACCATCCTGGTTTTTCTCCTGCAGCCTCATTGCTGTTTCCCATCTCTCGGCTCTTTTTCCTCATCGCCACTTCCTGGCTTCTCCTTCTTCCTTCAAGTTCCAACTGAATCCCACATTGTACAGGAAGCCTTTCCCAATCCCTAATTCTAGCGTCTTCCTTCTGTTAATTCTTTCTTGTTTATCCTGTATGTACCTTGTTGGTATGCATTTGTTTGCTTGTTGTCTCCTCCATTAGATTATTTCCTTGAAAGCGAGGATTGCCTTTTGCCTTTCTTTGTACCCCAGTGCTTAGCCTAGTGCCTGACACTTACAGTACTTAATAAATGCTTATCGACAGACAATTTCTAGCTTGTTAATATCATTCTGAAATAGTGGCATCTAGAATTGAATACAGTTCTGTGTTCCTCAGGCAAACCTCTGCCTCAGTTTCCCCATCTGTTAACCGGTAATAATAACAGCGCCTACTTCCCAGGTTGTTGTGAGGATCAAATGAAATAATTGTAAAGTGCTTAGCACGGCACCTGGCCCATAGGAAGTGCTATCTAAATGTTTGCTATTTATTTTTAGTAGTAGTATATCTGACCTCATTGGCTTACTAATTGTGTGACCTTGGATAAACCACTTAACCTCCCTCTGCCTCAGCTTCCTCATCTGTAAGACAAAGGTAATAATATCACCACTGAGGGCTATTGCTAGGATCAGAGGAGATGGTATGCATAATGCACTTTGAAAACCTTAAACACCATCCGAATTCTAGCTATTATTATTAAATTTTACCTTATTAGATTCAACTCAGCGCTCTTGCCTGTCAACAGCCTTTTGAATTCTGAATCTGTCCTCTGCTGTGTTAGCTGTCCCTCTCAGTTTGTGTCATCTGAAGATTTGATGAGCATACCATTGGAGTCTTTATCTAAGTCACTGATAGCCACATCCAACCCCAGACCAAGCATAGGGTCCTAGGGCAGTCAGTCAGTAAGTGTTTATCAAACACCTACTGTGTGTCTGTGCTAAGCACTGGGGATACTAAGAAAGACAAAAGAGGGTCCCTGCTCTAAAGGAGTTTACAGTCTAATGAGAGAGAGAGAATATGCAAACCAGCTGAATATGGGATACACTGGAGATGACTAACAGTCAAAGGCTCCAGCATTCCAGAGCTATTGGGAAGGGCTTCATGTAGAAGGTGACATTGTAGCTGGGACTTGAAGGAAGCCAGGGAGGCCAGAAGCCAGAGAGGAGGAAGGAGAGCATTCTCGGCATGAGGGATAGCTAGTGAAAATTCACAGAGTCACGGACTGGATTGTTTTGTGTGAGGAACAGCAAGGGGGCTAGAGTTATTGGATCACAGAGTACATGGAAGCAAGTGAGGCACAAGAAGACTGGAAAGGTAGGAAGGAATCTGGTTATGAAGGAATTTGAACGTCGGAGGATTTTATGTTTGATCTTGGGGGTGATAAAGAGCCATTAGAGGTTATTGAATAGGGAGAAGTGGGGTAGGGGTAGGGGTGCCATGGTCATACCTGAGCTTAAGGAAGATAAATTTGATGGTCAAGGAGCCAAGATGGCGGCTGGGAAGCAGTGACTGGCGTGAGCTCCCCACCAAGTTCCTCCAAAAACCTATAAAACAATGGCTCTGAACCAATTCTAGAGCTGCAGAACCCACAAAGTGGCAGAGGGAAGCAGGGCCCCAACCCAGTCTGGGTAAGGTCTGTCCCACA
>CM053623.1:327898627-327949645 GCA_028646595.1 Phalanger gymnotis | reverse complement strand
GTTATACATAATGATATGCATGTGGCCCATGTTGAATTGCTTGACTTCTTAGGGAGGGTGGATGGGAAGGGAAGAGGGGAGAGAGGAAGGGAAAGGGGGATGGGAGGGGAATGGGGCGACGGAGGGGAGGGCAGACTGGGGAACAGGGCAACCAGAATGTATGCCATCTTGGAGTGGGGGGGGGAGGAAATGGGGAGAAAATTTGTAATTCAAACGCCTGTGAAAATCAATGCTGAAAACCAAACATGTCAAAAATAAATTAAAAAAAAGTTTGATGGTCAAATGGAGGATGGGCTGGAGTTGGCAGAACTTGAGGCAGGGAGTCTAACCAGCAGGCTACTGAAGTAGTCAAAATATGAGGGGATAAGGCATCAAAGGAAATAAAGGGATTGTATATGAGAGATGTTAAAAAAAGTAGAAATGACAGGACTTGACAACTGACTGACTGCATTTTGGAGAAGAGGATGATGGACAGTGTCAGAGACTGCAGAGGGGGCAACTAGACTGAGGATTAACATCCTTAAATTTGGGCAACTAAGAGATGTTTGGTCACTTTGAAGAGAGCAATTTGAGTTGATTGATGAGGTTGGAAGTCAGGCTGCAGAGTTAAGAAAAGATTGAGAGGAATGGAAATAGAGATATGTATCTTAGATGTCATTCTCAAGGACTTTAGCTACAAAAAGGAGGAAAGATATAGGATGATAACCAGTGGGAATGGATGGATAAAACAATTGGATTTTTGAGGATGGGGGAGACATGTGCTTATTTGTAGGCAGTAAAAAGGCAGCCAGTAGACAAGGAAAGATTGAACATTGGTGAGAGTGAGGATGAAGAGAGGGGATTTTGTTGGAGAAGACAGCATGGAGTGGGATCACTCGTGCATTGTAGAGAGGTTAGCATTGACATGGAGAAGGGCTTCATGTATGAAGGAGGAGATAGTAGTAGGAGGCATTTGAGTGATGGGAGATGAGGGGAGAGGAGGTTACTCTTGGTGAATAGAAGACTCAGTGTTTTCAGTGCAATATGAGGTTTAGTTCCTAGAGAGGGTAGGGGAAGTGAGAACTTTGGGAGATTTGAGGAAGCATGAGAATCTTTGGAAAAGCCACTGAGGTGAGTGAGATAGTGGGTTGATTTGGGAGACAGAAAAGGCTTGCCTTGCCTCAGTGAGGGCCCACTTAAGATTATTTAACATAAGTCTGTAGTTGTCCCAGTTGTCATGATTTTGTCATTTTTCCCTAGCTTCTGTCAGAAGCATGTGAGTAGGAGCAAAGGCAGCTAGAGACTCCTGCCATGATCACACTGAAACATTAACAGCTAATCTCAGTCCAGCTATCCAACCAGTTCTGAGGCCATCTGATTGAATTATTCTCTAAGTCATAGCTCTCCATCTTCTCCACAAAAACCAGTATGAGATACTTTATCAAAAGCTTTGCTAAGATGTAGGTAAATTATATCCATAGGATTCCCCTCTTCTACTACTAGCTTAGTGATCTTGTCAAATAGCTGTGTCAAACAGCAAATTGATTGTAAATCATTTCTTTCATCAAAATCTTTCTTGGATTCATCTTTTACTTATCAGATCTAGATATTTTCTTGTTGTTTGGGTCGTTTGTCTAACCTCTGAGAAAGTGTTTTGGAAAAGTGTCTTTTTTGGTAAGTAATAGCCAAAGAATAATCTTTTTCATATTGTATTTCTGCTTCTAATGAAAGAGAGAGCTTTAATGTAAAGTTTCATCATGATGTAAATTTCACTTTTTTTTTAAAGAGCAAACCTATTTCTCCATCCTTCTTTTCTGTAGGTCTTGATTGTCTTCTGATATCAGAGTAGTTTGTTTAATCAGAATACTATTGATTAGGATGGCATAACTTAACACTAGCAGCTTGGTGGTG
The DNA here is from genome assembly GCA_028646595.1 of Phalanger gymnotis. Classification (NCBI taxonomy): domain Eukaryota; kingdom Metazoa; phylum Chordata; class Mammalia; order Diprotodontia; family Phalangeridae; genus Phalanger; species Phalanger gymnotis. Next base: position 327,947,755 of record CM053623.1, on the reverse strand, counting down.
CAGTGGATAAAGTGCAGGGGCTGGTGTCAGGAAGATGAGACTTCCTGAGTTCAAATCTGGCCTCAGACACTTACTAGCTCTGTGACTTTGGGCAAGCCACTTAACCCTGTTTGCTTAAGTTTTCTCATCTGTTAAATGAAGTAGAGAAGAAAATGGCAAACCACTCCAGTGTCTTTGCCAAGAAAATTCCAAATGAGGTCTTGAATTCAGACATGGCTGAAAAATGACTGAACTGAATTTCATACTAGACTACTAGCTCCACAGGGAGACTGAAAATCTCTGAGGGGACCATTGTGTTTTCTAGATGTCTCAAATGCATCATGCTGTACACACAGATAATTATGGGATAATTTTTTTATATATGCAGTTTTAAATCTATGATCCTCTGGGATTTTATCCCACTACTCTTTCTTTATTGCTCAAGTTGTTTCGGTGGTGTTGACTCCTCATGACCCCATTTGGAGTTTTCTTGGCAAAGATCCTGGAGTGGTTTGCCATTTCCTTCTCCATCTCATTTTGTAGATGAGAAACTGAGGCAAATGGGGTTAAGTGACTTGCTCAGGGTCACCCAGATAGTAAGTGTCTGAGGCCAGATTTGAACTCAGGAAGATGAGTCGTCCTGACTCTAGGTCCGGTGTTCTATACACTTTGCCACCTAGCTGCTCTCTAGGTCTTTCTATGTACTACTAGTACTGATACCTGCTTCAGTACCTTTCCCAAGAACAGAGGTGGCCAAAGTGAACATAGTATAGAGAGAAGAACATTGGGTTTAGAATTGGAGCATGTGGATTTGATCCATGACTTGGCTGTTTATTGTGTGACCTTGGATTTAAGCCTCAAGGTTCTTCAATAGAAGAACAAGGGTTTGGATCAGATGCTGTCTCAGGTCTCTTCCACCTCTAAATTCTATGACATCATAAGAATGAAATTTATCTTAGCAGAGGGAAAGAATTGGTTAGACATAGTAAATTCACAATCAACTGGTCGTGTTCAGTCAGATCATAGACTGATTAAAGCCAAAGCAGAGTTAATGTCATATTAGGAGAAAGACTAAAGATGAGAAGACACTGGATTGAAGTTTTAACATTTTAATCTAAAAAATGGAAATGGGACAAAGGTTAAGGCACTGTCACTATGACTACTCGCTGGTTTGTTGGTTGATTATTTAATCCAATAGGGGCTTATTGAACATGGGCAAGGCATAACGTTAGGTGCTGTGGATATTCAGCTAGCATTTATTTTTATTGTTATTCAGTTGTTTTTCAGTCATGTCTGACCCTTGGCAACCCCATTTTTGGTTTTCTTGGCAAAGATACTAGAGTGGTTTACCACTTCCTTCTCCAGATCATTTTACTGATGAGGAAACTGAGGCAAACAGGGTTAAGTGACTTGCCCAAGGTTACACAGCTAGTAAGTGTCTAAGGCCAGATTTGCTCTATCCACTGTGCCATCTAGCTCCCCCACTAACATTTATTACCTATTACGTGCTGGGCACCATGCTGAACTCTGAGAAGACAAAAGACAAAAATGTGTTCTTTGCTCTCACTGAGCTCATAGGCATTGGAAGTTTGGGGTAGCTTTAGAGTGGGAGGTTGGGGCAGGGTTGGCTTGAGGGGAATGGGAATCAAAGGTCGGACAACGAAAGATGGAGAGGAGGGTTTGAACAGTGGCAACCCTATGTTCAGAATCACTGGGATGGGTTGGGTATGGCAGGATAGAAGTATGTTAATTACTGAAGAATGAGTTCCAGGTAGGTTATTGTCCACATTGACAACTCCGGTGCAGTTGTCCCAGGGCATCTGGCAGCTGTACCTGTCTGGAAAGATGGTGGGAAAAGGGTGGGGTTTGTTGGAGGGTGCTCAGACACTGATAGAACAGGCCCTGTGGAATTGTAGGGGCCACATGATGTATCTGCCTGGATCGAGAGGGAAGAGTCAACTCTGCGTAGGGTTGGGAAGGATGAGAAGCCAACATGAAAAAACATCCCTGCCTTCAAGAAGCTTACGTTCTATTGAATAACATTACTTTCCTCTTTGACTGTATATATCTTGTATGTGCAGTTATTTGTTGTCTTCTTTTTTTTGTCTTTAACTTTCTACTTAATTGTATTTTTCCCCAATAACATGTAAAGATAGTTTTCAACATTCATCTTTGTAAGATTTTGAGCTCCAAATTTTTCTCCCTCCTTCCCTTCCCTCTTCAAGACAGCAAGCAATCGATATGTGTACAGTCATGTTAAAAATATATTTCCACATTAGTCATGTTGTGAAAGAAGACTGAGAACAAAAGGGAAAAACTACTAGAAAAAAAAAGTGAAAATAGTATGTCTCTATCTGCATTCAGACTCCATAGTTCTTACTCTGGATGTAGTCAGCATTTTCCATCATGAGTCCCTTGGAATTGTCTTGGATTTACTGTTGTCTTCTGAATTAGAATATAGACTTCTCTTTTTCCTTATTAAGTTTTATTTTTAATTTATGGAATAAAACAAGCATTTCCATAACATAGTATAATAAAAAAGATGACTGTACATGAAACTGCAAATCTACTATGCACAACTTGCTAGTCCTTACAAATATACAACAAAATTATTATGTATATTTCTTTTTTCTTCTCTTTCTGCTACCATTAGACAAAAAAGGTGTATATATATATATATATATGTAAAATTATTCTATACATCTATTTATCAGTTCTTTGCCTAGATTCAGATAGCGTGTTTCTTCATATGTCCTTCAGAGTTATTTTGAGTACTTGTAGTAGTCAAAATGATGTATTCGCTCAAAGTTGTTCTTAAAACAATATCGTTGTTATTGTATGGTTCTGCTTGTTTCGCTCTTCATTATTTCGTGCAAGTCTTTGCATGTTTTTGTAAATTGCTGAGCTCATCATTTGTTATAGCACAGTAGTATTCCATCACAATCATGTATTTGTTTATCTGCTTCCCAACTGATGGGCATCCCTGCAATTTCTGGTTCTTTGCCGCCACAAAGAGAGCTGCTATAAACATTTTAAAACATATAGGTTCTTTTCCTTTTTCCCTAATTATCTTTGCAAATAGACCAAGTAGTGGTAGTGCTGGGTTGAAGGGTATAGGTAGATTAATAACACTTTGGGCATAATTCCAGATTGTTCTCCAAAATGGTTGGATCAGTTCACAATTCCACCAATAATGAAGTGCAGTGTTATTCTTTAGGGAAAGAACATTACATTTGGAAGTCAGAGGGCTTGAGTTTACTGACTGCCATTTTGTTTCCTGTGTGACCTTGGGCAAGTCACTTTTCCTCTGTGGCCTCAGTTTTCTCATCTATAAAATGCCACTGTTAGGCTAGCTGACCTCTAAGGCCCCATTCTAGCCTTCATTTTATGACCTTACACTCTCTCCTGTGTTTTGCCAGAAAGTTTGGTGCCTTTCCTTTTCCCCCATCTAAGACATGGAGCAGAAAGCATTTCATATCATCTAAGAACTCCAGGCTCGCTAATGCTAGTTGACCAAAACTAAAATTTATTAGGCCTTAAACCAGTCGGCCCCTTAATGCCTTAGTCTTCAAAGTATGATTTTTTTTTAAATTAGTATCTTGTTGATTTTTTAAAATCTTACTTGAGTCAGTTCTGAATATTTTGCCTTCCCTCCCATCTTCCTCCTCCCATGGTTCCCAGGCAATGAACCTTTCTTTGTAACAAAGAAAATAGCTAAGGAAAACCAGCCAACATTTGGACCATGTCTGCTAGCATATTCGATATTCTGTGCTTGTCCATACTCACGCTCTCCAAGGAAAAGAGGGAAGTCCGGTCTTAACACAGTCTTGCTTTACAGGCCTTGGAGTACAGGCCTCACTTATCACCCACATGCCTTAGCTGCCCTTGTTCTCATGTTGAAATCAAGGGCCCTCATTTTCCTAGGAAAATTGAGGCAATTTGAGATCTGTGGAATAAGAGGAGTGAAATGCTTCTCATAGGAAGTGCTGTCTGCTAGAGGAGGAAGACTTTTAGAAATTAGGCTCTAGATCTTGCTGTGTGTGTGTGTGTGTGTGTGTGTGTGTGTGTGTATGCGCGTGTGCGCGTGCGTACATAGCCTTTCTGTGCCCTCTTGAGGCAGCTATGTGGCATAGTGGTTGGAGTGCTGGGCCTGGAGTTGGGAAGATATGAGTTCAAATTTGCCCTCAGAACTAGTAGATATGACCTTGGACATATTGCTTAACCTATTTGCTTCAGTTTCCTAAACTGTAAAATGGAGATATAATAGCATCTGTCTCTTGGGGTTGCTGGGAGGATCAATTGGGATAATTATAAACTGCTCAATACAGTGCCTAGCACGTAGTAGGTACTTAATAAATGATTGCCTCCCTCCCTCTTTTCTTCCTTCCTTTCTCTCTCCTTCCTTCTCTCCCTCCCTCCCTTCCTTCCTGCCTGCCTTCCTCTCATGGTGTGTCAGCTAGGGGGAGCTTGACTTACTGGGATAGATGTTTTCAAAGCAATTTCAGGTACTCAAAGGGAGATAAAATCACGTGAGGATGAATCCCCATCTCTGTGGGGTTGGTTTATCGGGATTAAACAATCAATAATGATTATCTGCATTGATGGACAGAAGTAGAGGCTCAAATAGTCTAAGGCAGAGTAAATCTCCAGGGATAAGATTTTTATGTGAATTATTATTTTCAATAGTAGATTTAACTTCCTAATTATGTTTGCTTAGACTGATATTAAAATTAACTTGCATTCCCTGCGTATACATTGACTGACAATGTGTGTGTGTGTATATGTGTGTGTGTGTGTGTGTGTGTGTGTGTGTGTGTGTGTGTAGCAAAGGGTTATATTGAGTGTCACAGAAAAGCTGTCTCAGAGACATAGCAGAGATAATAGCAAATCCTTTGTATTCAATTGGACCTTTCTTTGGGAGTGAGGAGTGGAGTGCAAATCCAGAGACCATCACTAGTGAAGTGTGTGGGGACCAGGGCCAGCTCTAGTACTCTAGAGTCAAGACAGTCACAGGCAGTTAGATGGCATAGTGGATAAAGTACTGGACCTGGGACTTGCTGGCTGTGTGACCCTGAGCAAGTCACTTAATTTCCCTTCCTCAATTTCCTCAACTGTAAAATGGAGATAATGATAGTACTTACTTCCCAGGGTGGTTGTGAAGATCAAATTCGACAGTATTTGTTAAGTGCTTGGCCCAGTATCTGGCATGTATGGTAGGTAGCTAACAAGCTCTCCCTTGCCATCTCCCTTCTTCCATTCCCTCCCTTTCTCTCTCCTCCTTTCCTCCCTCCCTCCCTCCTTCCTTCCCTCACTTCCTTCCTTTTTTCCTTCCTTCCTCCCTTCCTCCCTCCCTCCCTTCTTCCATCCCTTTCTCCTTCCCTTCCTTCCTCCCTCCCTTCCTCCCTTCCTTCCTTCCTTCCTTTCTTCCTTCCTTCCTCCCTCCCTCCTTCCATCCCTTCCTCCCTCCCTTCCTCCCTCCCTCCCTTCCTCCCTCCCTCCCTTCCTTCCTTCCTTCCTTCCTTCCTTCCTTCCTTCCTTCCTTCCTTCCTTCCTTCCTTTTATATGACATTGTGGAAAGAACACTGGACACAACTTGGGTTTAAATCCTAACATTACTTCTATTATGTCTAGACAGGCATGGTATCGAGGCTGAGGAAGGTGACAGTGCCACTTACTTGCACCCTATTCTCATCTGAATACATCTGCTGTATTGTGTTCAGTTCTGTATTAGAAAGGCTGTCAGGTAGAAGAGGAATTAGATTTATTCTACTTGACCCCAGAGGGCATAACTGAGAACATTGGTAGAAACCGTGAAGAGACAGGCTTTTGGTTCCCTGTAGAGAAAAACCTGGCAGTGTAACTCCTGTACAAGAGTGGAATGGACTGCCTCGAGATGTTGTTGCTTCTTTATCATTAGAGATCTTCCAGTAGAGGTTGGATGGTTCTTTGTTGGGACAGTGGCACAAATAAATTCCTTTTTCAGTTACAGGTTGGGTTAGTTGACCTCTGAAGTCCTTTTCGGCTCTAAGATTCTGTGACACTACAGGATGTAGATCCTTTTACCTCTCAGGATCTGAGCTTCCCCACTGGTCAAATGAATTTGTTGCTTTGGATTTGGGGCAAAATTTCAAAATCTTTTGCTTAAAGCAGCAATACTAAAAGTGTGGTCCACAGGCCCCTGGGGGTCCCTGAGACAATTTCAGGTAATCCTCTGGGTTAAGGCTGTTTTCATAATGCCAAAATGTTATTTGCCTATTAAAATGCTCCTCCCTTTTCCAATTTCATATTTGTATGAGACCAGATTTTCTTTGGCAGTGAGGTGGCACAGTAGACAGAGTGCCAGGCCTGCAGTCAAGAGGACCTGAGTTCAGGTCAGGCCTCAGGTACTAGCTGTGTGACCCTGGGCAAGTCATTTAACCTTATTTGCCTCAGTTTCCTTATCTGTAAAGTGAGCTGGAGAAGGAAATGGCAAACTACTCTAGTATCTTTGGCAGGAACACCCCAAATGGGGTCACAAAGAGTTAGACATTACTGAAATGACTGAAAAACAAAAGATTTTCTTTATATACTTCAATCAAAGCAACATTGCAACAGACTGAATGCAGAAGCAGATATGAGAATTTAGCTTCCTTTTAAGCCAGATGATAGACATTTGAAAAAATACATAAAATAATGCCATTCTTCTCTCTAATTCTTAAAAGTTATTTTTAATTAAAATATTCATGTTAATATATAATGGGTTTATTGTTCTTTAAAAATGACTAATACATATTTCAATTTTTCTGTTTTAATTTCTAATATGGTAAAAATTGATATAGCCTATGTAAACAAAAGCTCTTATATGCTCAGTAGTTTTGAGGAGTGTAAAGGGGTCTTGAGGCCAAGAAGTTTGAGACTTGTTGGCTTAAGGAATGGTTAGTAAACATTTAGAAAAAGAGAGAAAGCTAAAAAGGAAGAAAACAAAAGAATTCAGATGGCTTCATTAAGACCTGGTCGTGCCAGACTGATCCCATTTCCTTTTCTAACTGGTTTACCATGCTGATAGATCAAGGAACTGCTGTACACATGATTTACCTAGATTTTAATGAAACATTAAACATGGTGTCTCATGCTATGCTTATGGACCATAAATAGAGGTGTAGGCTAGCATCCGGATAGAAGGGTTGGCTGGATTTTAATTCCCTGACTTGTTGGATCCCAAGAGTAGTCAATAGTGGCACCATGTTAAATCAAACCAGTTAGCCCCACCCTACCCCCACCCAAATCTTCCTTTTTAAAAGGTGTCAGATATACTCATGTGAAATAAAATGATTGTGTTATTCTGGATTAACACCAAAAATACAAGTAACAACTCCTCCAAGTGTTTTTCACATTCTCATTCATAAATTTAGAAAAAAAAAAACAGAAGCAACACATCTTTGATCATTTAAGGTGTGTATGAACATTTTCATATATAAATATTTAAATTTATAGACTACAATTCCATGCCTTATTGATCAGTCCCAGTTGTATGTAGGGGAGAGAGGAAAGTATTCAGTGTCAGCATTTTGATGAATATGTGTCTCTCAATAGTTTTTAACGACCCCGTACAAGGGCTGAAGCACTGAATTGGGTTATATTATGAAAAGCTTGTACACTAGAAAGTATTCAATAAAAGCAATAAGCCTGAATAAGGGAATAAATGTATAACATTTGTTGCTTCCTCCTTTCCCCCATCCTTTGACAAGGCCTTACAGTTATGTGGGTTCTTACTCACAAATATGTGAATTAAGAGGTTCTGGTCAACCAACCCCAGAGACTGGACTCAAGCTTGGAAACACTGGAAAAATAATCTCTGTATAAGCTTACAATGAGTGCTTGGCTACCATATTTCCAAGTCTACCTTGTTACATGCTCATCCCTGGAAAAAAATATGTGTGTGTGTGTGTGTGTAAGTTGGGATTCCTACTTTGTGTATGTGCTTTAAAAAGTCCTTCGATTATGTTATCTTGGTGTTATTGGCACTTCACCCCAGCTTCTGGAACCTTCTCCCCCAGCCCCCTCCCGCATCATGAAAGCATCTTACATTTAGCAATAAGAAGGGATCTCAGAGCCCATGTAGTTTATGCCCCTCATTTGACAGAGGAGGAAACTGAGACCCAGCGATGACGAGTGACTTGTTGAAGGTCACAGGTAATAAGTGGCATTCAGGAATCAAGCCCAGGTCTTTTCATCGCCCCATGTCTTTACAGGGTCATAGGTTTAGAACAAGAAGGTGATCTAGCCCAACTGTTTCACTTCACAGATGGGGAACTTAGGTTAAATGACTTGCCTAACATCACATTAACTAGAGAAAGGTAAGGAAGCAAGTATTTATTGTGCTAAGAGCTTTACAAATATTATCTTATTTGATCCTCACACAACCCTGGGAGTCAGGTTATTATTCTTCCCATTTTTATTATATATTTATTACATATATTTATTATATATTATTATTTCCATTTTGTAGATGAGAAAACTGAGGCAGACGGAAGTTACACGACTTGCACAGTGGTCATACAGTTAAGCAGATTTCTGAGGCTAGATTTGAACTCTCATCTTCCTTATTTCAGGCCCAGCATAGATCTCCGTGCCACCTAGGTAGTATGTAGCAGAGCCGGGATTTGAACCTCGATCATGTAACTCCGAATTTGACACTCCTTCTATTCATTGCATTACCAGTTCTTACACGTATGGAACCTATGGTGTTGATAAAAACAGCTCTTTACGTTGCACAGAATGTCGGTCCTTCATTCTTTGAGGTCAGATTGCTTTGGCCAACATTCCTTTAGAGTTGACCTGTGGAACAATTTTATTTCCTTCTAAGTAAACTCAGCATACACAATTTCATGCTTATAGAATCAACAAATTAAGGAAGAGTCCAGACTTTTTTTTTTCAGCGTGAAATCTGCTTTAAAAATTTTAAATCTCTTTGTATTGGCTTAGAATTGGAAATTGAAGGGATGCCCATTAATTGGGGAATGGCTAAACAAGTTGTGGTTTATGATTGTGATGGTACACTATTGTGCTGTAAAGAAATGATGAAGAGGAAGTTTTCAGAAAAATTTGAGAAGACTTCTATGAACTGATGTAGAGTGAAGTGAGAACCGGGAGAACATTATGCACAGTAACAGCAATATTGCAGAATTAACAACTGGCAATTACTTAGCTATTCTCAGCAATACCTTGATCCAAGATAATACCAAAAGATTCATGATGAAAAATGCTATCTACCTCCAGAGAAAGAACTGATGTCATCTGAATATAGGGGAAGCATATTGCCCTGCCCTGTCCTCTACTCAAAGTGTCTAACCCAAGCCCCACTAGGTCATTGTTTGGGCCCTGATTGGCCCAGAGTGAATATAAATAGCAATTGTTTCTGTTTGGGGCAGAAACCCTGAGGGTCTTTCCTTCCCAGATTGATTTTTTTTTTTTTGACTAGGTAAAGAGGCCATTCTCTGACTCATTTCTTACCTAGCCTTAATCACTCAGTGGGTGTTGTCTCAGTCAAACTGAGACCTTTTAAACATCTTAGCTTAAAAAGGCCCCGGTCTCCCAGTGCATCCAGGGCCATCTCCAGTCATCCTGATCTATATTTTGCCACTGGACCCAGAGTGCTCTAGAGGAGAAAGTGAGGCTGGTGACTTTGCACAGCCCTCCCCCACAAATCTAATTCACTTGCATGTCATGGCATCACCTTCCTGATGTCATGGTTTTCTTAGAGAATGAAGGACTAACAACAAACCAAAGAAATCACAAATGTTGTTCTGTATCTTTCCCTGACTCCTTCCCCAACATCTTTATTATAGTTACGTTGTTCTGTATTATTACATTGTTTCCTGTTCTCTCCACCTCTGGAATCCAGTTGCCTTCGAGGCCATCTTGGCCATGAAGCTCTTCCCGATCCCTTAATTGTATTTACTTGGTATATTTTTTTGTATCTAAATGTATGTACGTATTGTTTCCTCTGATTCACTGTTAGCTCCTTGACAGCAGACTCTTTTGTTTTGCCTTTGTTATCACCAGCACCCGGCAGAGTCCCTGGCCTGCTTAATGAATGGGCGCTGATTGCTGTTGGTGGAGCCTCTGGTGAAGTTGCAATTCAGCTCTTTATTGTATCATTATTAACTTTAGTAATATTATAGTGATATATTATTAACAGCAGCTAACATTAACTATGTGCCAAGCAGTATGCTGAGTACTTTATAATCATTATCTCATTTGATCCTTACAACAACCCTGGGAAGTAGGTGCTATTATTATCCCATTTTACAGATGAGGGAACTGAGGCGGAGATTAAGTTATTTGCCCAGGATCACACAGTTACTAAGTATTTGAGGCCAAATGTGAACTCAGGTTTTCCTGACTCCAGTACTGGTGTTCTATCCACTGTGCACCGTAGCTGCCTTAATTTATTATTAATATACCACCACCACCACTACCACCCTCCTTCTCTTCCCCCTCCTCCTCTTCCTCCTCTTCCTCCTCCTCACTGCCATTACCACTTCCACCACCACCACTACTACTGCTACCATCACCGCCACCACCACCACCACCACTACTTCTACTACTACTATTACTACTACTACCACTACTACCACCACTACTACTTCTACTGCTGCTGCTACTAAATAGAGAATATTTCAACTAGAGAAAGAAGAGAGTAGCAAAGTTTGATAGACTCAAGTACAGTATTTGAGGATTCTACCCTTTCCTTCTATCTCAACCCTCCTTTATTCTGATCCATCTCGTTACTATTTTATCTGTTTAGGGAACTCCTGGTATAGAAAAAAACCTTCCACAGACGTAGATCAACCACTCACACATAATGGAATAGTTTTAGAGTTTTGACAGGGGGACTGAGTGGTTAAGTTATTTCCCTGAGATAACTTAGTGAATATGTGTCAGAAGCCATACCTGAACTGAGGTCTTCCTCTCTCTAAGTCAGGCTTCTATGCTGTAGACCCTGCTGTCCCTCAGTGGATCCATTTATACTGGAGAAATTTCCATGGCTCAGTGTTATGGGGAGGGGATGGGAGAGAGAGTTAGAGAAGTATTATAAAAAAAAAAATTACTACCCTACAAAATTAATACCTACAACGGTAGGATTAGTACATTCTTGGGGGTAATTGTCGTTATGACATTGACTATATCATGGACCTAGCCTCTGTCTTAATTACTTCCTCCTCAAAAGTTTTTACCTTTAGTCATTGGATCTTAGACAGACTTAGGGCTATAAAGGAACATTGAGGTCATGCAGGCCAATGCCTTTATTAACAGGTGAGGAAACTGAAGTCCATAGAGCTAGAACTTGCTTGTGCAAAGCTGTATAGGTAAGTGGCAGACCACAGAGCTGAGCCCTGACTCCTTGTTCAGTAATCTTTCACTACTCCATTTGCTATTTTTCTCCTAAAACATCAGCTCTGCAGGACCTAAGTGACTTGGGTGAGTCCTTTAAATTCTGGGCCTCAGTTTCTTTATTTATAAAATGAGGGAATAGAATTACATGACCTCTCAGGTCCTTTATAGCTCTAAACTCAGACCTATGATCTGTATTTGTATAATTTAAGAAATAGGAAAATAGGCTTTACTGTATCAAAACTGAGGCAACACCTACACAGCTAAATGGCACAGGTTATAGAGTGTTGGGCTTGGGTCAGGAAGACTTGGGTTCACATGCTGCATTAGATACTACTGTGTGACCCTGGAAAGACACTTTCAGTCTCAGATAATAATACAGTTATTCTTCCCACGTTGTGATTCTCCCCATTGTGGTTTCGATATATTGAAAGTTGGCATAAAACATTAAATGGGAGTTTTTTGGGAGTTTTGCAGAAGCCGCAGATGACGTGAAGGCCAGCAGATGGCACAGAAAAAGTTTAGAAACTCAAAAAAGCATAAAATATATGTTTAGTATGGTATAATAGCAACAAATTTTATTTTTTAATACCATAATAATTCAGACTTCTTCTCTGGTACTAAGGGAAGGTCAAAAAAATTTATGTGGATTTTCCCGATCATGGGGGAGCCATGCTCCTAACCCTTGTGATGTGGGAGGTATAACTGTAGTACCAACCTCCCAGGGTGATTGTGAATTTCAAATGTGTTAGCATATACAAAAACCTTTGCAAATCAAAAACCTTAAAGTCATATATAAATGATATTTTGTACTCTAAAGCAACAGGTCTGTGAAGCAAGGTGTTCATCCTATCATGTAGAACCCTCATATCTTAAGTAATGGACTGTTAAAGTAGCATTAGCTGAAGTCAGGACTTTCTCATTAAACTGGAAGTTCGTTGCATTGAACCCTTGAAGTGTCTTTAAGGAACACTAAGTTAGTCACTTCTTTCTGTCTGTCTTTCTTTCCTTTATCACCTTATCCATTCCCCTCCCTCCTCCTAAGGCTCTCTTCTCACCAAGGAAAACATTTAGTCTCTATGTGTCTAATAAGGGATGAAGAGGATTTACTGGTACATCTTGTAAGGTAGCTAGCAATACTTTTACTTGTAGGACAAGTAGTCTTGCGTTCATCCTACTTTTAAATATGAAGATCAGGTGGGTTCAAAATCTCAAGCATAAAAAAAAAAAAACTACAGCTAGATCTATGTTATCTCAACCATTTGTAAGGAAACATAGCAAAAAGTGGGACTCATGGAACAGTGGGAAGAGCCTTGAATTTCCCATCAAGGAATGACATAGGTTCAAATCCTAGGCCTGCTACTAATTATGGGTGACCTAGGGAAGTCACTTAACCTCTTTGGGCCTCAGTTTCCTCATCTGCAAAAATGAATGTGTTTCATTAGACCCATAAGGTACTTTCCAACTCTGTGTTTATTATCCTATTTGGATGTTGTTTGAGAATCCTTCATTTTCTGGGGTTTGGGAGGTTTCTTCTGAACACAATGGAAGTCCTGCTTTCACTTGCCTCAGTACCAGAGAAGAGCATATTAGTTGGGGAAAACTTTTATTCTTGTCTTTGTTTCAGACTAGTGGGAAAGCAGTTTTGCTGGTGGAGGGCTTTAAGTTTGTTGGTGGTGTTTTGATAATAAAGATTTTGCCTAGAGTATTACTGATCTGAAGTGCAACTGGAGTATCCCAGAACTTGATAGCCATTTAGTCTTGGCTTCTGTCTCTTAAGAAGGACTGCTTTGGGACCTTTGTACAAATAGTTATCCATCTCAATTTTGTTTAGGGAAAGAGATCACATAGCCCCCTAGATAGGCAATTCCAGAGTTTTTAACCCTTTCTTTTGGAAGGAAAAGCCTTTCTTCCTCCTTAATGTCCTGTCGCTCATTAGTAGGGGACCAGGACAGGGAGAGTCAGTGCTTGATGAAAATGATTTTAATGTTGGCAGTGATCTGACTTTGAAGCAGACCCTCAACTAATACCACCGGGACCAAAAAACACAAAAAATGTGAAAGGAGCCTACAAGTCAGCCTTTTGGGTTAAATTCACTTGAGGCCTTCAGGTGCGGGAGTCCTTGGCCCTCTGGATATAGAGCCCTGTGGAGGTGAGAAATCCCAGGATACTATTCCTTGAGGGGAAAGCAGAATCATGGGAAGGCTGAGGCATGACCATTGAAGGACGAAGCAGGGCATTACCGGGGTACAGGGGAGCTCACCTGGTATGGCTGGTGTGGAGGGAGGGAAGAGGAAGCACATCACAGTTTTGTAAACTAATTTTTATTTCTTTCTGCCAAAAGAATACAAGTATTGTTGTTGCCCTTAAATCTAGGCACCCTGGGGAAAGCTCTTATATCCCTGCCCTAGTTAGGTTTTGTTCTGGGGCTGTGGTAGTTTGCCAAAGAGTAGTTGATGGGTTATTTTCCTCCTCTCTTCTCACTCCCCCTCACCCTCTTTCCAGTTCTCTCGTCTGACACTTAAATGATCCCTTTCGTTGCCGTCTTTTTTTTTTCTCTATATAATGTGGATTCTCAAAGACACTGACTAAAATCCTACTCCTTGAGCTCCTCAGGTGAAATTAGGCCAAAGGCGTATTAGAAGTTAAGTCTATACTTGATTCAATTTCTTTTCCTTACTTCGTAATGAGTTATTTAGCTTTTTGTTATTTGGCCTGGGCTTTACTAAAACCTTCAGAAAAAGAAAAAGGTTTCTAATAGCCTAGTCTTAGCATAGATAATTTGAACATCTCGGCCCTTTTTCATTTTCATTATATAGAATTATTCTATTTAATGAATTAAAAAAAATTCTTCCTCAAGGGGAAGAGCCTGACTAGTTAATTATTTTTTAATCATTAAAAAAAAAAAGTCTATGAGTTCTTTCACTCCCCCACCCCCTAGGCCATATGTACAAGGCAGAAGAGAAAGATGGGGGTGGGGGAGAATCTACTCCAACACTTACTGCTTTGATTTCCCTGAGGTAGGAGCTCTTTGATCTTGTAAAAGTGGGATGGTGGGATGTTTTATTCTGTAAGGTGTTTGTGTATGTGCATGATGGATATGTCACTGACCCAAGTAAATGGAAGAACATTTTCTCTCGCCTTTAAATGTATTGCTTTCCATGTTCCTTTGACAAACATGCTTTTCTTGAGTTAGAACGTTTTAGAGGCATTTGGCACCAAATCAACAGAGCTGTGGTTGTAATGGAATTTGAGGCACTGAGAAATGGTGTTTGATTGGTAAGAATCCATTTTCTTTTATCTAACCTCTTTCTGCCTCTCCTCCCCCAACCCCTGCTGGCTTGTTCTCATTCTCTCTCTGTCTCTCTGTCTCTCTCTCTCTCTCTCTCTCTCTCTCCCCCCCCCTCCTTCTTTTCCTCCCCCTCATGTCCTGTCCCGCCTCCCCCCAGACACATCTGTCTCTCTGTGTCACTCTTAATTTATGGGAAAAAGAGAGACTGACTTCTGAGTATTATACAGTGTGGACTTTCTTGTGATGTTGTTTTTACTTTGCCTCTAAAAGAGAGGAATAATTGCCTGAGAGTGGTTTCAGACTCAAATAGAAATGAAGGCCATTAGACCATACATGTAAGGATCTCAGCAGGTGCTTTTTGCCTTAGAGAACTACATATTAACATTATCTATGTTTTATTATATTTTTCTTTGTTTTGTTAAATATTTCCCAGGTGGGTTTTAATCTGGTCTAGGAGAGTTGCTGGCCAAGTGTTTGATACCTCTAGTCTAGAGAGTCAAAGGGATTTCCAAGGTCATGTGAGTTGTACTTGATAGGGTCAGGAGGAATTTAAATTCAGGCTCTCAGACTCCCAGACAAGTGCCCTTTCCACTACAGCACACTGTTTTCTTCAACAAGAAATGAAACCGCAAAGGAAATAGCTTAGAGAGTTGGGCAAATGGAGGAGCTGAAATTTTGCTGTTGACAGGGAAGTAGTCTGGCACATTGTGGAAGGAACATTGAACATTGTGTTAGAAGGCTCCTGGGTGTGAATTCCGAGGCTAACACTTTGTAAACTCAAGGAACTCCCTTCTTTTCTCTACCTTTCTGTTTCCTCATCTGTCCACTGCATCCAGAGTTCTGGGTGCCACATTTGAGAAAAGATGTTAATAAACTGCTCAGAAGAGGGTGCCCTGAATCATGAAAGGTCTCAAGGTCATGTCAAAAGAGAATCATGTGAAGGAAAGAGGTGGGGATGGTGAAGAGAAGACGTGCAAAGACATAACAGCCAATGGTCTTTGATTATTTGTAGGGCCACCATTTAGAAGAGGGATCAGATTTACAGTTAGGTAGAAATTGATGAGCATGATGATTCTCCAAAGGGCTCAAATTATTAGACTTCTCATTGCATATTTCCATGGAGATGGAACCAGTGGCCATATTTTACATAATTATAACTTCAGCTAGTGCGAATTCCAAGATGTGCGACCACTTCAGGGATTCAATATTCATATTAATGAAGACTTAGCTAGCTGTATTCTCCTTGTGCTGTCTCTTCCCTTCCCTATAGGGCAGAATTAATGAGAGATACAGGAAGGCAAAATTCGGCTTAATGTAGGTGAACACTTCTTAACAGTGGAGTTAGCTCTAGATGAAGGAGGTGAGTTCTTCTTCAGAGAGCTTCAGACAGGGGCTAGCTGACCACTTGTCACTTCTGTTGGGGAGGGTCTGGATGGCCTCTAAGGTTCCTCACTTCCAAGATTTTCTGGGATTCTCTTGCTAGGAAATCTCTAAGCTGTTTTTCAGCTCTAAAGTTGGATGATGCTATCACTCTCAGAATGTCCATGTCATCACTGAGCTGTGACCATAGAATGCAGTCCTGGACCGAGGCGTCAGACACACAACCCGTAATGCTCCTGAGTACTACAGAAGCAGATCAAAATGTAATTGGGAAATCTTTAACAGAATACATAAAAATACGATATGATAGAGATAATATTTATATGTGATTTTCTAAGTCATCATGCAACCTGCAAGGACTCTAATGTATGGTGCAATATCCCCCTTTCTTCCCCATTTCTGTTTGAGTTTGATACCACTAGTCTAGCGGACTTCAGACTTGTTTTGCTCATGTTATTCAAGGACACATTTCTCAATTGCTCTTGTAAGTTGTATATGGTTTGAGGGAGACTTGTTCATTCCCTTGTGACTGCAAGGAAGTTCCATGTAGTTCACAGCACAATAGAGTTCCATGGCACGTGGTTTGGGACTCACTTACTTTGTTGGCCCCCTTCGAAATAGTACTGTGCAAACGAAGGTTGTTCTGTACACTGGGACCACTTGGGTAGTCTGCTCATTTCATTAACTGATCTTTTACCCCAAATATGTTTCTTATTGTACCTGCAGCTGTCCCCTTTCTCCAGTTTATATTCTGTAATTGTGCAACTAAGGGGAAGGTAACAAATATTTATTAATAAGCACCTACTATGTGCCAACTGCTGTGTGCTTTACAAAGTGCTTTACAAATATTATTTCATTTGTTCCTCACAACAATCCTGAGAGTCAGGCGCTGTTATTATTTTCATTTTACAGATGAAGAAACTGAGGCAAACAGAGGTGACATGACTTGCCCAGGGTCACACAACTAGTAAGTGTGTGAGGCTGGATTTGAATTTCCTGAATCCAGGCCCAGAACTCTGTCTGCTGTGCCATGTAGTGGCGTTCACAGCAAAGCCCAGCAAATCTGTGTTATTATTACAGGCCAACTATTGAATTCTCTGAGTGACTGCTATATAAGAATGCAATAGCTTTTTTTATACAAAAATGTTTTTAAGAAATTGTTCTTTGAAGAGATTATCTCTAAAGTCTCATCTAATGCTAAGTCAAATCAAGTCAATACACATTTATTAAATGCCTACTGTGTGTAAGGTCCTGTGCTGAGACCTGGAGATACCAGGAAAGGAAAACAAAGCTCTTGGTCTATAATTGGGTGGGGTGAAGATGGGTAACAACACGTAAACTCTAAATCTGTTTCCTGTGACTTGGGAATTAGATAAGGTTAGATATAAACCATAAAAGTACCTCCCAGTTCATCACCAGAAAAGACATGGTATAATTTTAATTTGAAACACTTGGTTGTGAAATGTAACATTTGTAGAGACTGAAGCAATAATTATTGTGATAACCTGTATTAATAAGATATGCATCAGTATCATTATATTTAGTTGTTCCTGAAAACCTTGTAAAATTCTTAGGATTGTTGGGCCATGGCTATTTCTCCACTGGTTCTTCTATTTATTAGCTCTGTTCTCCTCTTCCTCTCACTTAAAGCCTCCCTTCCAGTAAGATAACTTTCAATATATATTTTAAGATCACTAAAAAATCTCTCAAAGTTTTAACAATACATCTGACTTTGTTTGACCTTTTTGTTGACACTGGGCAATGTATAAAAACAAAAAGAAACCTATGCTTTCCAAAGGTGTATACCACTGTCATGGAGGCTCTCCTCTCTCAGACATCTGGAATCAGATAAAAAAAAATCTCATAGAAATCTCAAATCAGCGTATCTAAAACAGAACTCATTATCTTTCCCTCCCAAATCTTCTCCTCTTCTGAACTTCCTTGTTTCTGTGGAGGAGACAACGTAGGCTCGGCTCACAACCTAGGTGTTAGCCTTAAATTGTCACACTTGCTCTGTGTATTCAGCGTGTTGCCAAGGCTTGTTACTTTGGTAAATCTCTCCTGTAAGTCCCTTCAGATACTCGTACAACTACCACCCTAGTCCAGGCCCTCATCACCTCATGCCTGGACTATTGCAATTGCCTTCTGATGGGACTCCTTGCCTGCAATATCTCCCCACTCCAGTCCATCCTTCACCTGAAGTGATCATCCTAAAGGACTGTGCTGACCAATTCACTCCACCCCTCCCCCAATAAGTAGATTCCATTGGCTCCTTGTCCCCTCCAGGATCAAATATGAAATGCTCTGTTTGGATTTTTAAAAAGCCTTTTACAACCTTGTTCTTATTCTCTTTCTGGTCTTCTTACATTTGGACTCTTCCCTGCATATTTTGTCATCCAGCAACACCTGCCTTATTATCATTGTTCACCCCACATGATAGCACATCTTTAGACTCAGTGCCATCTCATTGGCTGGCCCCCATGCTTGGAATACTTTCCCACCAGACCTCTGCCTCATGGCTTCATTCAAAACTCAACTCAAATCCCACTTTTACTGTAGGCCTTTCCCAGAATTGTCCTTCCCCTCCCCTCCCCACAATGCTTCCATCTACTCTATCTTATATGTAGATAATTGTTTGCATGTTGTCTCCACCATTAGTCTGTGAATTCCTTGAATATAGCAATCACTTTCTTTGTATCTACTAGCTTAGCACAGTCCTTGGCACAGTCTTATATGACTGAGTGATTGCAGGGAATTCTTTCCTCTCCTCCTTCTCCCTCGCATTTGGTGATGACATTGTGCTTGTCATAGAAAGCCCCAGAAAATGCATTTCTTCCAAGTGATATCCATAATCTCTCAAACATATTTGGTGTTGTTGCTTTTCCTATTAACATTGCTAGCTTATATTGGTAAAGAGTTCTAAAGTCTACCAGCCATTTTTGTCCCAATCATCCTGTGAACTAGGTAGGGTTAGTGTTGTTTTTCTCACTTTATCGTTGAGAAAACTAAGTCTCAGAAGAGTAAGTGACTTGCCCAGGGTCATTTAGCTAATGTATCACAAGCAGGGTTCAAGCTCCAGTCTTGCCTGATTTCATGTCCTTTTGTTTCCCTTAAGTGGCAAATTTTGTGTACAGTACATGCCCCACACCCATGAAGATGGAGACTCATTTATTTTTGTCACCCACCTACCAAAAGTACAGTACCTTACATGTACTATTAGGGCTAATGGATGTTTTTTTTTAAAATTGGACATAATTGTATTTGAGATGTCTGTGGAATATCCAGTTTGAAATGTCCAATAAATAGTGATGGGAGCCGGAGCTCTAGAGAGAGGTTAGGGCTAGATGTATGGGTCTGCAAAGGAAAGATAAGCCTATGAGAACTGAGAAGATCATAAGTGAGTGTGTGTAGAGAAACAGAAGAAGGCTCCCGATGGACTCTTAGGTGGGCATTCTTAATTAAGCGGTAGGCATGCATGATGATATGGTGGAGATGGAGGAGGACAGAGTACGCAGGAGGAGAACTAGAAGAGGACAGTGTCTTGAAAATCTAGAGAGGACGAGAATTGAGGTTTATAAGTTCAAGCTCATGCATTTAGAACCAGAAAACAAGAAGCGGTAGGATCATAGAATTTTAGAGTTGGAGGTGGGAGAACCTTTTAAGTCACCTAGTCTCACACTTTCATTTTACAGAGGAGCAGCATACTGAACTTGGGAGACAGCCAATGACTTGGTCAAAGCCTTGAGTGTTCCAGTAATAGCACATTCTTTCCTGGAGCCTCTAAGTGAGCTTAATCTCTCTGCTGTGTCTTCATCCATGAAATAGGATAATACAGTTTATTTTGAGTTTCTGAGGGATATTTGAGGAATAATTAGTTAATGTTTACATAGCTCTTTCAGGAGAGGAAATCTGTAGAAATTTGGAATATTCATACTGGATCAGTTCTACCATTTTGTGTAATGTGCTAAAAGCACAGTAAGCGTCTCAACCCGTTATTTATCAAGGGTTTTGGACTCATAGCCTTAAAACTTGAAAGTAAATGGGGGGGCAGGTCTTAAAGATCATTTAGTTGAAGCCTTTCATTTTACAGATGAAAAAAATTAAGACTATAAATGTGTATCACCAGTGGACTAGTCTCTTGGTGATGAAATCTTTGGCCGTGGCGACCCAGGAACCAAACAAATAATACAAGATGTCTCTCAGTCCTGTGTGGCACTCCTCTCTGCCTCGTCCTCCTTCCCATCCTTCCCACTTATGCAGTGATGGTGAGACAGTAGCAGAAAGTGGGGGCAGAGGTTGCTAAGCATCACATGATTTACAAACTCTCTCTCTATATATATATATATATACACATATGTATATATACACATATATATATATATACTCCCTCACAATGTGTATATACAGTTTTGTGTATGTGTCATAGATGTAAAATCTTTTAAGTAAGGGCCCCAGGGTTAGAATCTTATTTTTGAAGTATTGTTTTAAAAGGGGGAATATTTTGTTAATCGCAATTTAGAAAATATTCCCTTCTAAAAAATGCTTCAAATATAAGATATTAACCTTGGAAAGACATAATTAATGTAGGGAAGAATCAGAGCATAACACCCACCCACCCTCACCTACCACAAGCAGTGATTTAGGTTGGGTTGGGGCTGGGAGTGGGGTGAAATAATGGCAGTAAATACTTCATTTAAGCCAAAACTTAATTTAGAATATGTGGTCTTTGCCTTTTTTTCACTCTCTTCTTTCTTTTTTCTTCTTACAACCAGTCTTTGGCAGGCACATGTTAATTTTGGGGAGAAGAGTTTTAATTAAAGAAGTGTAGATAGCCTTGAACCATGCCAGTGCATGCCACTCACTCGGGGAGAAGGCAGGAATTCTAGAGGAACTGAATCAGAATAGAAGAGAGCTGTAATCTATCCAGCTGCTTCTGTTGGCTTATAGATAAATTAGGGCCTGCCATCTAGGGAAGAGAGCCTCTCAGGGGGTTTGCTTTGGGGGCCTGGCAACCAGCCAGCCAATGAACCATCCTTAATATGTCACTGGAGTTATTTTATATGTCGTTTCAACTTTTACTTTAGTTGCTTGTAGGAGCAAAATGGCAAGCCCTAAATTCCTTACCCCCAAGCAGAAATGAAAGGAGCCTTATGTTAATTGTGAATTTAAACACTGAAATAGAGGGGCTGTTTCTGTGGTGGTTTTTATGGGCTGGATATAATTTGTTAATGTTGAGCATTTTGATTTTTTTAAAAAAATCCAGACAACTAGAAACCGTAAATTTTTTTTTTCTAAATTCTGTTCTTATGAGAAAAAGACACATGACATAATAACTAATAATGGAGAGTTAGTCTGACTAAACCAACAAGTTTTTAAAAAGTAACTTTCAGGGAACAGTATAGGTTCATACATATGTAAGTGCAAAAATTGAGTGGCTCTCTCTTTTTATTCTTATCTACTATTTTAAAGTTTTTTGATGCTTTTTGAAAAGACCGTTGTCTTTTCTGGATATAGCCCAGTGAAACTTCCTGTATAGCCAAGGAAAACACTCAAATAAAATCTATCAATATAGTGACTGTGTCAGAAAGCATCTTCACCATTATACCTCCATAGCCCCTCATCTCTCTAAGGAAAGGAGGGAGGTCCATTTCTTCATTTCTTCTTGAGGCCAGATCTGTCAATGTATAGAGGTATTTTGGATTGAGAAATGTAGCTGGGATGTGTGTGTATGTATGTGTGCATGCAGATGGCATTGTGTATGTATTCTAATAGGGAAGCAGTTCTGTAAATGTGATCAGAAGACCCTGGAGGTCTCTGGGTACAGGAAGTCTGTGAGGTGAAAACTATTTTCATAATAATACTGAGATGTTTTGATTACTAATACAGTAAATATCAGTAGGTATAACCAATAGTAGGCTGGTAAATATTTAACAACTGGCTCTCCGGGAAAAAAAAATTTATATAGGACACATTTTTAAGGTTAATCTGCATCACTGAAGCGGCTAGGTGGTGCAGCAGATAATAGTGCTGGGCTTGGAGTCAGAAAAGACTCATCTTGCTGAGCTCAAATCTGACCTCAGACACTTGGTAGTTGTGTGATTCTGTGCAAGTCACTTAACCCTGTTTACCCCAGTTTCCTCATCTGTAAAGTGAGCTGGAGAAGGAAATGGCAAACCACTTCAGTGTCTCTGCCAAGAGAATCCCAGATGGAGTCACAAAGAGTTGGACATGACTGAAATGACTGACCAACAACTGCATCATTAACATTTTTGCCATGACTTACTTAAGCCTAAACAGTTAGCAGCACAGTACATTAAGCCCTGATTTGTAGCCTTTGCTGATTTCCAAGATGTTGGAAAATCTAACAGTTGACTCTCATGAGCTAAGGTTTGACCTGGCTCTAGCAAACCCCTGGAAATACCCCCTCCAAATGCTCTTTGAGGGATGGGGTCCTCAGGGATTCTGAGACCAAGAAGTTTGAGAACCTCTGATCTAGATCTGGTTCCAGCCAGGAGAAACCTATCTCTTTTTTTTTTTATTAGCCATTTAGATTTTTACATATTCAAGATTCCTCTTTCCTTCTCCTCTCTTCCTTTGAAAACTCTGTACAGGTTTTCCTGAGCCTCCAAATAGAAATTGAAATAAGTCTCACACACATTTTGCTATTTGAGGGCTCTTGTATAGGGATTTTCTATCGAAGGTGGTGTACTAGAATGTTGGATTTGGAGTTAGACACCCAGTGTTCAAATCCTGGCAAATCTTTCCCTGTATGACCTTGGACAACCCCCTTAACTTCTCAGACACTCAGCTCCTCATCTGTATAATGAGGAGTTTGGACCAGATGACCTTTAAAGGTCCTTCAAACTGGAAATCTATGAGTCTACGGTGCTTAAATATGTAATTCCTTTAGAACATTTGTCTTTTCATTGATATAGGTGTAAATCCTATTGATAACAGTAATAGAACATTATCTATGTAGTGTTTCAAGGCTGACAAAGTGTTTTTCCTTGTATAACAACCCTGTAAGTTAGGTAATTCAAGTTTTGTGATTCTCACTTTACAGATGAGGAGACTGAAGCCCCTTGTGCCTTCCTGTATTTTCCCAGCTTTTAAATGTCAGAGTTGAGACTTGACCACAGGTCTTTTGACTTTTAAGGCTGGTATTTTTTTCTGTTATACCATACTGCTTTCCCCACATTATGTTTTAGTGTCCAACCCTTCTGTGCCTTAGTAGACAGTTGTCATTAGTTGTGGTTGCAGAAAAAGAAAAAAGAAAGTTATCCCTTGCCTTAGTTGGATTTGATGTGGGAAAACAGACAAAAGAATTCTTCTTTGGGCTGGTACCAAAACACAGAATCACATAGAACTTCAGAGGGGGAAGGGACCTCAGATGCCAACCTATACCAAAAAAGAATCCTCATTACAACATACAAAACTGACTAGCCATCCACCTTTTGCCTGAAGACCTCTCCTTCAAGAGGATGACCCAGTACCTTCAGAGACAACTCATTCCATTCTTCAAAACCTTTCCAACTTGGTAGAAACTTCTCAAGCTTATGCTTCAGCAGCATAGCCTTTCATAGCTCAAGGTCACTTTAATCAGAGATAGATTGATTTTTTTGTTGTTATGACTGTTCCTTGTTTGTGTGTGTGTGTATTTGTGTGTAATCTTATGAAAAATGCTCAGTAGCAATAGTAATTGAAACAACCCACCACCACCTAAATCTTCAAAGTGAAGTCATGCTAAAATTCTATCCATTTACTATTTGTGTTAATGTGATGAGGTTTCTCAGATAAATACAGTAAAATGTGAGACAGAAAATAGATGTCTTTGTTGGAAATGAATCATTTCCAAAGTTGTGAATTATTTTTCATTTAGTACATTAAAAAAATACTGTCCAAAAAACCCTTTCAAAGCCCAACAGTAGTTTTCTGGCAAACACTTAACACCTAACTTCTTATTTTTCTCCCTATATTTGCTGAATGATGTGTTGCCTAATCTTTTATCCACAGATGACTGCCTTCTTATTGGATTACAATGGTCGATTTTCCTCTCCATGTGTTTTCTGTTTCTGTGTGCCAACATCTGTAAAATGAGAAGAGCGAACTAGTTGACCTTGAAGATCCCTTTACTCTCCAGATCCTGTGATCCTATGACGTTGGGCAAATCTTCTGTGACCTTGGGCAAAGCACCAAACTTCTCTAGCTCTCAGGTTCCTTATCTGTAAAATGAGGGTGTTTGCCTAGGTAAGCTGAGAGTCGTTTAGCTATTAAATTCTGTCATGCTATCTTTAAAACATTTCTCCCCTGAAAAATAAATAAAAAATTAGCATATCGAACCTCTGAGCCGTTTCCTCATCTGTTACCTGGACATAATAATAGTTGTATTCCTTACCCTATAGATTGCCTTGGAGAAAGCACGTTGTAAATCTGAAAAGTGCTATATAAATACTCAAATGCTTCTGTTATGTCATTGATTCAGGAGTTCACTCGGAGATGGAAATGCTACTCATCCATGTCTGCCCATCTTGTTTAACTCCCAGCCTTGTCTTTCAAAAAGTTCTTCACCAAATGTTCACTCAGTATGCTTGAGGCCTTCCTTGCTTTCTTAAGATGTTAAGAGGGTGCCGTTGGGGTTTTCCATCTGATAGTACAGACCGTCTTTTTTCTCTGATAAAATTCTTTGATGGCCTTGTTCGCTCCTGTCCAATGAGTTCCTCGTTGGTCATAGGTTGCAGCCTGCTCACACCCATCATGTTCCTTTGCATTGTCTTTCCTGTAATGCTCATGTTCAGTCCTTTGGAAGCAGTAGTATTCCAGGTCAGAATGCCATACTTGCAAATATCTGACAAATGTTTATATTGAAAATAGGGGCCTTTGCTCATATGAGAAGCATGGGACTGACAAAAGTGCTTTGCATTTTCCCAATATTAAACCAACCCACCCTAATCCTTTGCAACTCTGGACCTAGTTTACTATCAATATATAATCAATCTGAAACAACTGTATTGTTCCACTGTGTGTATTTGCAACACACATGTATATGTGTATGTATGTATTTGTATATGTTTATATACTCATATATGTATCCACACATGTATATGTGTGTATAGTGTACATACACACATATACTGTTGTACAAGCTCTTATGATGTCAGTTCATATGCTTATTGAAATGTGGGCAATATTCTTCATCCACTTGGTCTTTTCTGTGTGTATGGATAGGCTAAACTCCATTGGATGATTACAGTTCTTTTCTAGGAGGTTCTGTAGTGTCTTGATTCAGTCAATATGATGTCATCCACAAACAGAAGCATCTGGAGGACAGCTTAAACCCCAGGGAATCCCTTCTCTGCCTAAACTTTGCATTATTTCTCCAACCTAGTGGCAACGACTTTTGACAAGTATACATCTCCCTATTTTATGCCTTCCTTGATATTTGTCATTAGAGGGTTATGTAATAGTGTTATTTTTTTGGTTACACATATTTTTAAAAACTGAATTGTTATTACAAGTCTTGAACAATCTTGATATGTGGATGTGAGATACCTTACTGTGAAGAGCCCATAAGGTGATGATTTGTTTTGCTGAACTGGATACTTTTTTTTGTCCTTTGTTCTGGAAGAGGACCAAGGACATCAGGAAGATGATGTCTTGACTTGTGAGTGCATTGGATTTAAATGAAGCAAGATGGTGCAAAGTCACCAGCCTCACTTTCTCTCCTGGAACCATCTGGCTCCAGGGGCAAGATATAGATCAGGATGACTGGAGATGGCGTAGATACAGTGGGAGACATTGGCCATTTTAAGCTAAGTTCTTTCCCAGGTCTTGGTTTGTCTGAAGTAATGGCCATTTGTTGATTAAGGCTAGGTAAGAAATGAGGCAAAAAAAAAAAATGGCTTCTTTAAGTAAAAAAAAAAAAATCAATCTGGGAAGGAAAAACCCTCAGGTTTCCTGGCCAACACAAACACAGTTGCTATTGATACTCAACCAAGCCATCAAAACTCAAACAATGACCAAGTGAGTCTTGATCTGGGACCTATTGTTGGCCAATCAGTGAGAGTCAGAGTGATTTGGCTTTCAGACATAGTCAAATAGCCCCATTTAAATCCCAATGGATTTTATCAAATCCTAGGTTTCCAAGGCTGTATTTCAAGAAATCATAAATGAAACTACTTGGGACTAAAGAGTCAATTGTCCCAGTTTGGTTTTTTTTTTTTTAATGATAGAATACGTAAGTAGGGAAGAGAAAAAAGAAATCTAGCCTGTACACCCCAGGATATCTTTCAAGGTTCAGTGATCAAAATTTATATTCCTTTGTGCACAAGTAAGGCTATGCTTTTTTGTAGTCAACAGACAAAAAGCCAATGGTATTTTCTGTTCTCTTCATCTTCCACATGTAAAGTGGTAAAGAAAGGGTCTGTTAAATTTATGTTACGTTACGAAGTCTGGTTTTTCCTAACTAATACTGTCATCCAGGATGGCCTCAATTTATCTAAAATAAATTTTTTTGTTATAAATGAGAAAATTGTCATTTAGGTTAGTAGTTGTTGATGTTTTCTTGGTCACTTTTTTAAATTAGTAAAGTATGAGATTTCCCCCCCCTCCCGCCCCCATGACTGGTATAATCCCCTTCATTAGGTGCCTTGTAAATTAATTCCTCAGTGCTTCCACAACTTTATTGCCTCCAGCATGAATCACTACTATGTGTACTTAATTCATCTGACTGAATTTCCCATCTTTTTCTTCTCCCTTTATAAAACCCTTCCATTTCTACTTCCTTTGTTAATACCCCAGGACTATGATGATAGGATCAAAGTGTGGTGGTTCCACTATCCTTGACAAATGGAACATACCGTTATAATTTTTGCAGATCTTTTCCATTTTTCTTCTGTTTAGAATCTTTGTGTTTTCATCCTTGACCACCATCAGAATGACCTTGCTTAGTTATATATTTTGCTAACTTTATATTGGTTGGGGCTTCCACTACTTCTCTCTGATTGATGAAACAATATTCCTCATAATCATCCATCATCTTTCTTTGTAAGATTTACCAAATCAGTGTCTGTTCTAACCTGGTGTTGCCATCTCTCTTCATTTGGCAAGTAAGTCAAATAAAGCCTCTTTCAAACTCTTTTGGTCTCATAGCAATGAATTTAATTTACATTGATTTGAATTCTGGATGAAATTTTTATAGTTGATATTTTTGTCTTTTTGTTGTCTATTTCCCGTTTTTAATTTTTAATAGCTTATTTAAATAAGATTATATCTTTTTAATTGTATTCCACATATTTTTCTAACTACTATTCTTTCTCCTTATTAAAAATTCTACTCTTATCTCTGGTGAGTCAGTTGTCAGACTTTTCTCAGTGAGGTAACTCTCTTGTCCATAATAAGCTTTTTCCTGCCTGTTAAAATGTAAATGTGCATTTCACATTTTGTTCTTTTAAATATTCTCTATTTTGTCATACCCAGGATTCCTTTTTCCTCTTAATTTTCTCATCAAATAAATAAGCATTAATTGAGTCCCAACTCTGGGTCTAGGATATTAGAGGAATAAGTCTTAGGCCCTATGAGCTGGTGGTTTTCCTGGGAAGACAAGATTTACACACACATTGAACAATGAAGAAAAGTATATAAGGCTCTATAATGAAGTGCCAAGTTGTGTAGTGCAGACATTAAGAGAATACTTGGAGATATCACTGAGCTTTATTAGCAGAAATGGGTAAATAGGACAGATCTTGCCTTGCCTAGCCAAAAGGCAGCTAAATGGTTCAGTGGATAGAGCACTAGAGCTGGAGTCAGGAAGATCCGAGTTCAAATCTCACCTCAGACACTCACTAGTTGGTGGGTGTCTCTGGGCAAGTCACTTAACTCTTGTTTGCCTCAATTTCCTCAACTGCAAAATGGGGATAATTAAGCCTCCTGCGGTTGTTGGGAGGATGGATTGAGATAATATTTGTAAAGCTCTTAGAATAATACCTTGGACATAGTAGGTACTTAATAAGGGCTTATTAGAGAAGTGAATAAGACTTATTCTTTTCTTTTCTCCCTTCCTCCTAATATTGAAAAACCACAATTTTCTAATAATGCCCCTGCCCCTGAGTTGTGCTGGAGGTAGATGAGAGGTTGATGGCTCTTAACCCATGGAACTAGATGAGGTAGGAGTTTGAGGGATCAATAGTGGTGTTGTAAAAAGTGCACTGGATCTAAAGGCAGAAGACCTAGGTTCAAATTATGGCTCTGTTGCTTATTCCTTGTCCAAGGTCAAGGTCTCCTGGCCTCAGTTTCCTTATCTGTCAAATGGTGGGGAAGGAGATAGAAGATTGGATTAGGTGATCATTAAATTTTAAATTAAATTTAAATTAAATCCTAAAACTGTGATTCCCATGACTTGGATGGAGCTTAGAAACTTGAAGCCCAGGAAACAGACAACAAAAAGAAGCTTAGAGTTGGAACAAGAAGAGAATTGGCTCAAAACTAGCTGAAAAGGTAAAGGAAAAAAATCAAACAAGTAGTCTAAAAATTGAGAACTGAGAGAGACAGATGATTAGAGATGAGGAGCCCCTATCTACAGTTCCCTGTTGATGAAGAGCTAGTGTGTCCTAATTTATACCTACCTTGGTATCATACCAAGATTCTGGAACTGGGCACCCTAAATACGAGACCCATTTTCTTAACTGTACTTTAAAATTAAACATGAATACAAATTTTAGAAATGAATTTCATTCTTTCATTCAAACATTTAGTGGGCAATGCTATATGCAAGGTAATCTATCAGTACCATAAGGGATACAAAGATGATAATACATAGATCCCACTATCATGGAGCTGACAGTAGTGGAGCTTTGGTAGAGGAGAGAGAGAGTATATTTTAAGACTCTTTTAGCTTTAAATCCTATGACTTTTCAATTTTTACCAAATAATGAATTCTTATCTCCAAATCTTAAGTCATTCCACTTGTCAAATACAAGATTACTATATTTATTTGCTGCTGTAAATTGTGTATCTACTCTCTTCTATCAATCTACCTTTCTATTTCTTAGCCAGTACCAAATAGTTTTGATAATTATTGCTTTATAATATAGTTTAAGATCTGGTTCTGCTAAACTTCCTTCCTTTACATTTTTTTTCTTAGTTCCTTTAATATTCTTGACTTTTTGTTCTTCCAAATGAATTTTGTTATTATTTTCTCTAATTCAGCAAAATAATTTTTGGTAATTTAATTTAATGACTTTTCAAATATTTTTTCAGGAGGTGTTCCAACCATGCCCCAATTCACTCAAAACTTTGCCTCCTCCTTCTTACCAACCCCTTTCCAGCCCTGGAGAAACATCTGCTTTGAAACTTTGCTCTTCTGACTGGTGAACTGCATACCAGAGGGTCACAGCTAGATTTCACTTTCATCATGATTCTACTCTCTGCATTTCTTCTGTGTTTCTTCTTCCCCTTCAGTGGCTTTGTATGTTGACTCACCTCCTCCTAATCCTTTAGGTGTTGTCTTCCCTAACTAGAATGTTAGCTCCTACAGGGCAGGGACTGTCTTGCTTGTTTGTATTTGTCTCCCCAGCTCTTAGCAGGAGGTCTAGCACCATGGTAAATGCCTCATAGATTCTCTGTTTCTGTTGCTCTCTCTTTTTCTCTCTCTGTCTCTCATCCTATGTACATAAACAACTATAATAGTAAGGGAGAATGTGTTACAGGGTATAGAGAAAGTGCTATGAGGATCTAGAGGAAAGAAGGAAAGAATACTTCTAACCAGGTAGATGGGTAGAGGGGGACTTCATGGAGGAGACTCTAATGGACCTTGACCTTAAACGTTAGGTAGGAATTCCCTGGGCCCAGTAGGGGCTGGTGGTGACATTATAGACAAAAGGCAGTGTGTGAGGTATTAAATTTATTCAGGAGATAACAGGGAATTGTTGAAAAAACCATCGAATAATTAGCATCTTATTTTGTCTTTTTCTATTTATACGGAATATTACACAGTGGTGCGCCAGAACCTAATGAGTTCCGTATTGATTAGTAATAATATTAACAAGCTGGATCACAACCCAAGGAGGTGATTAGGATGGCGAATGACTGGAGATGTTGCCATATCATGAATGGTTGAACAAAGTAGACATGTTTGCTCGAAGAAGGAAAGACTTGGCTTGGGATAGAGAAGTAGGATGAATAATAATACTAGTTAACATTTATCTAGTGCTTTAAGATTTGCAGAGTGCTTTATGTGTCCTTATCTCATTTAGTCCTAACAACAACAACGTGAAATTAGTGCTATATATTATTCCCATTTTACAGATGAAGCAAATAAGTGACTTGGTCATGACCACACACCTAGTAAGTGTCTGAGTAGGAATTTTAACCTTGTCCTTCCAGTCCCCTATCCACCATATCATGCTGTCTCCCAGCTGTCTGTCTTTGACTATTTGAAGGACTGTTATTTGAAGAGGTATTATACTTGGGTAAAATAATCCTAGATCATAGACCTGGAACTAGAAGGAACCCAAGAATGCATCTTTTGCAAGCCTCTCATTGTATATTTGAGGGTACTTGGGCTTTGGGAAATTGTCCAAATATACCTAGGTATAGGAGTAATCTTCTGTACTATCTCAAATTAGTTATGACATCTCTAGGACTTAGTTTCCTCCTCTGTAAAATGAGAGGTTTAGAATAGATCAGCAGTCTCCAAAGTATAGTCTGTGGACCCATGAGGTTCCCCAAGACCGTTTTAGGGGATATGCAAAGTAAAAACTATTTCTATAACATATTAAGAAATAAGTTGCCTTTTTAAACACTCCTCCCTTTTCTGGGTCCATGTCTGTATGAAGCCACATTTTCTTCATAAACTTTAACCAAAATAAGATCGCAGCAGACTGAATGCAGAAGCCATGCTTCTTTCCATGACTGAATAGAAGTCAAATCTTTGGGGGTGATTTGAGGGAGGCCTGGGGAATTATCAAGGGGAATATTCGTTGTTAACTATTTTTCTTACAGCTATAAATGGCTTTGTGATATGTTGGTGATTAAGGAGAAAAAAACTGGGCCAGGGAATTATTGAGCATTGAGAATTTAGGCGTAATAAGATTTTATTGGTCTCAAGCCTGAGGTTAGCTGCAGTAGTCTGACCTCAAATGTATTTTTTCCTCTTCCACTATTAGTTATAATTGAGGGCATGAGACTTCCTCCTCTTCAGCTGTTCCTGATATTTGAAAAACTTCACCTTTAGATGGAATTGTACATGATAAACAGATTTGTAGTAATAGAGTTTTGATATGTTTCATTTGGATCTAACTAGAGGCCATCCAGAAATCTATCCAACCCAGGACTGAGTGAGCTGTCCCTTGGCTAGTGCTGGCAGCAGCTAGTGAGTCCACACAACAAAGACCCAGTTATTGTTTTTAATTAGATTAGATTTGCCTGGTTCTAATTCTTTGAGTTATGTGTGAGAAATGCTATCACGACAAAAAGAGCACAAGCTAAATGCTGTTACAATAAAGACATTACAAAGAGAATTTTTTTGTAACAAAATTATTTCCATATTCCATAGAGGAAACACTTTTTGATTTGTTTACAATGAATTATTTTATATAGCAGATGCATTTTTGGCCAGTTGACAAGTATTTAATAAAGTGCTTGTTAGATGCCAGCCAAGATGCCAGCCTTTGTAGAGATACAAAGGAAGGCAGAAACACAATCAGCCCTTTAAGGAGCTCATATTCTAATGGAAGAGACATCTTATAAATAACTAGGTCTATGCAAGTTTTATTTATAAAGTAAGTGGAAAGCGACCTGAAAGGGGTTGGGGACCTGGAAGGATGTTCTATAGAAGGTAGAATTTAAGCTGCTTCTTGAAAGAAGCCAGGGTACCGGAGACAAGATGGAGAAGAGCATTCCAGGAATGAGAAAGTGAGATGGAACCATAAGTACAGGCTATTTGCAGCTAGATTGTAGAGTACTCATAGCTAAAGAGAGGATTTTTAAATTTGATCCTGGAAGAGACTGGAACCACAGGAGTTCGTTGCGGGGGAGGGTGTGTGTGTGGGGGTGATGATGATGATGGTGATAAGCTCTCTATTTTATCTAAATCACCTTAGCACCTGAGCGGAGGATAGATTGGAATGGGAGAGACTCCTACTTTGATGATTTTTTTGCTGACTTTTCCATTATTGGAAGACCTTCCCTCCTTACTGCTGCTTTATATAATTTATAGCTTCCTTGGAGGCTCAGTTCAGGTGCCACATCCTATACAAAGACTTACCTGGTTTTCATAGTACTCTCCACTTCCTGAAATTAGTACTTAGTACTTTCCACTTCCTAAAATTACTTTGTATTTATTTGCCCATGAAAAGGTTTTATCTTCTATGTAGAATACAATTTAGAAGGCTATTGCAGTAGTCCAGGCGAGAGATGATGAGGTCTTGAACTGGGTATAAGGTCTGGAATTCCTCTGGCTGGGGAACCATGTATCTCCCCTATAACCTCGGGGTATTCTTTTGATACCAAAGGAAGGGGTCAAGGAGTTCTAGATTGATTATAAGTAGTAGTCTAATCAATCATTATGAATACTTACAAACAAAGGCAATCTTCAGTCAAGGGTGGCAGCCAGACAGTTTTGTGGGTTCCCACTGAAGAACCCCCAAATCCCCACAGTAATTATAGAAAAAAGACAAAGGCAGGAGGAACTAGAAAAATGCATCACCACCGATTGGTAGATATTTTTGGTTTTCTGCTTAGTAGTGAGTTTGGGAATTAAGTCAATGTCATGCCCAAACATAAGTTTGTATATTGATCATGTTCAGTCACAATATTCTTGTTTCGGCTTTCATAGATCATAGTATCTTAAGTTCTGATTCATTGTCCAAGTTATGATTTTTAAACAGGTCATCATGTTTGGGCTTCTACCTTTCACAAAGTTTAAGTTTTTGTGGCTTTTCACTTATTACTATATTTTAGGGCATTTTCCTGATTGGAGGCGTACACTGGGCATTGTGTCTGTGTGAGTGGAGAGATGAGGAGGTATATGAGAGATGTTCAGAATGTAGAAACAAAAGACTGGTAACAGATTGGGCATTTGGGGTGAGAGAGAGAAATTTAAGATGACACTGAGCTTGTGGGGCTGGGTGACTAGGGAAGAGTGGTTCCCTTGACAGTAATGGGCAAGTTAGGAAGGAGGGATCATTATGGGGAAAATAACGAATTCCATTTGGGCCATGGTAAGTGTCTTCTGGGCCCTCTTTTTGACAAAGTCTCCGAGGACAAAGGACCTACTTGAATATTTTGTGCATTTTCAGGTTTAGGAGAGCTGAATCATAACATGGCATACTAGAAAAACTTATTCCGTAATAGTCTCTTTAAACAATCTATATTTCAGCTGTATTGGCCTATTTGTTGTTTCCTGTGTATTATATCCCATCTCCTACTTCGATGACTTTATACTGACTCCCATCCATTATTGGAAGACATTCCCTCCTTACTACTGCTTTATGTAATTCATAGCTTCCTTGGAGGCTCAGCTCAGGTGCCACATCCTATTCAAAGACTTTCCTGGTCTTCATTGTTGTTAGTACTCTCTACTTCCTGAAATTACTTTGTATTTATTTGCCCATGAAAAGGTTTTATCTTCCAAGTAGATATGAGATTCTGAGGACAGGGATAGAAATCTCCATGGCAGGCTCTGCTTTAGTAATTTTCTCTTTATTGGCAGAAATTTGTTTTATTTATGATGATAAAGAAGGATAAAAGAGGAGATAATTACATGATCTCTTTAGATAGGTCTCCCATTTTTTCTTGTTGTGATGCTCTTGTTTTATGCTATTATTTTGAGCATATAAAATCATTATATAGAATCTGTGCCCAAATCTCAGGTTCTCAGTTCGAGGGGTCTGCCTTTTGAACATTCTAACAGCCTAGTGTTTAGAAAAGAAATACTTATTTTTCAGTGGTTTAAGATTTCTTTTTATGGGGAGAGAAATCCTCTTCTTCACGTTTCCATGAATGGAGGTCTCAGGTATAAAAATAAAGCTGGCTTTCATAGGAGTTCTGCATATCTATAAGCCCAGAGAGCTTATTGGCAAGAACTTATAACAGAGAGTTTTGCCTCAAGATTTCAAACTTCAGGACAGTTCAATTAAAAAGAACAAAAGATAGAATGGGTAGAAACATCTGAGAATATACCATAATCATGTTATATCGAATCACATTTGGTGTCTGTGTGTTTGTATATTTACTCATATGCCTATTTTAAAAAAATGATCTTGTTTTCTGGATGTGACAATAAATCACATTAGGATATTTATTTGGGTCCAGGGGGAAAATATGGGTAAGGAATCAAAGCAACTGTCTTTTATACCCAGGTATACTTGAATAAATGAATGAATGAATGAATGAAAACATCGGTATTGATTAAGAACTTATTGTGTTCCAGGCATGGTACCAAGTTCTGGGAATACAAATACAAGAGCAGTGGCAATCCCTGCCCTCAAGATGCTTATATTCTAATGGGAGAAACAGCATACATAGGGGAATAGCCAGTGAATACTTTGATCTGCATAGTTCTAGGGATGCCAAGTAGGGCCATCGAGAAGTAGATTAATGCATCCCATCAATGAATGATAGAGTTGATTTGATTGTGGTTTATCGTTCCAGGACTGGTTGGAGTGGGGAGTTTGGGAGGGTGGTTTGGAGAAGATAGGAAAGAATACTTGTACTCTGGTAAGAAACATAATACTGATGTCCGAGATACCAGCTTCCCATTGTGTCTAATACAAAAAACCAAAATCCTCAATCTGGCGTTTAAAGCCCTCTGCAAATGGGGCTTAAACAGAATTCAGTCAAACAGATAGAGCACCTCAGAATCAGGAAGATCCAGGTTCAATTCCTATCCCTGATGCATAGTAGGGTCTTTGTGGCCTTTGTTCCCTCTAGACAAGTCTTTGTAATTGCAGCTGAAGAGCTGACGCTGTCCTGCATTAGTGGTAGAAGGATTGCCTTCATTGAGAGTTTCCTGTGCCCATGAGATCAGGAGTCTGGTCCAAGAAAACCCCCCAAATCTGCCTCTTGCCCAGCTTTCTAGTTTTATTGAAGTATGATGTGGTGGAAATAGCTCATATAAGTAATACTCAATGAAATTATGCTGTGTATGTATGTATGTGTGTACGTACGGTAGAGAGACAATATGGCCTAGTGGGTAGAGAGCCAGCCTCAAAGCCAGGAAGACCTGAGATCAAGCCTTACTTCTGATACATGCCAGCTTTTGTGACCCTGTAGACTAACAGTGATAGTTTCCTCACTATAGGTAGTTTTTTTAAAAAATTTTATTTATTTTTAGTTTTCAACAGTCACTTCTATAAGCTTTTGAGTTTTCCATTTTCTCCACCTCTCTCTTGCCCCTCCCCCTTCCCCAACACGGCATGCAATCTGATATAGGCTCTTCATGTACATTCTTATTAAATATATTTTCACGTCAGTCATGATGTAAAGAATTAGAACAAATGAGAGGAGCCACGAGAAAGAAAAAGCAAAACAAAAAGAGTGAGCAAATAGTGTGCTTTGACCTTCAGTCAGACTCCATGGTTCTTTCTCTGGATGTGGATAGCATTTTCCATCATGAGCCTTTTGGAGTTGCCTTAGATCCTTGCATTGTTGAGAAGAGCCAAGTCTATCAAAGTCAGTCATTGCACAACGTTGCTCTTACTGTGTACAATGTTCTCTTGGTTCTGCTCCCTTCACTCAGCATCAGTTCATATAAGTCTTTCCAGGTCCTAGCTATTCTTAATCAACTGTGTGTGAGAGAGAGGGTGAGGGTGTGTGTGTATGTGTGTGTGTGTGTAAGGATGAGATGAATAATTTACTCAATCCGCCCTTCCTTGGAGTAGGTGAAAAAATGCCTAGTCAGTCAGTTTCAGCATGAGCCTCAGAGTAAGCGTGAAAAATCTTGGAAAGCCATCTGGTGAAATAAAGGGTGAGGCAGCTCTGTGGTGCCCCAACCCTAGGTCTGGAGTCAGAAAGACACAAGTCCAAATCTAGCCTCAGACACTTACCGGCTGTGTGACCTTGAGTAAGTCACTGAACTACTGATTGCTTCAGATTCCTCAACTGTAAAATGGGGATAATTTCAGCACCTACCTTTCAGGGTGGTGAGGATCAATGCAGTAATAATATTTGGAAACTGCAGGGCACAGTTGCATGGCATATAGTTGGTGCTATATAAAGGCTTATTCCTCCCACCCCCAAATGATACCAGATAAAAGGTTTATTCTATTTGGTTAGGGATTTCATTTTGTACTGTGGGTCCTTTTTTACAATGCTTTTATAGCATTAAGGTAGGTGGAATGAGAGGAATTCTAGAAATTGGAGGAAATACAGCTTTCCAGCACATTCCTAAGAAGAAACTTCCTGGTGGTGATGGAGAACTTCCTTGGCCAGATCTCTTTCCCTCCCCAATTTTGACCAGAGGAGGACATTTGGAGTATCAAAGGATCCTGTGAATGGGATAGGGTAATGGCATTATGTGCCCTGGGAGCCATGTATAGAACCTGACTCAAGACTCAACAAAGAGAGCCCAGTAAAGAAATTCCACCATGCCTGAGGAAAACTTGAACATCCCATAAATGGGAGAAAATGACTTCCAGCAATTAGGAGCTATGAATGACCCCTTACAGTATCGCCTTGGTAAATACCCCTTTCTAAAAACATTTTCTTCACTGACAGTCTTTGTGGTAGGCTATAGAAACACCCATGGGTTCTTGAGCTGATGGCTGTAGAGAATCACCCCTGACTCCTCGAGGTACCCTCTCAATCCCTGAGAAAAAGATGGAGCTGCCAGACTTTGGAGACCCAGTTCATCATCTGTGAGAGTAGGAGTTGGGATAAGGATGACCTAGAGCTTGCATGGGCTACAATTCATGTGGCTTAGGACCTGTTTGACTTTGAGCAAATCTTTTCCCCTCTGGGCCTCAGTTTCTATGTCTAGGAAATGAGGGGGTTGCATTAGATGACCTCTTAATTCCCTTCCAGCAGCAGTCTGTGATACTATAAACCTGCCAGTGTAATCTCCTCTTATTACACCTTTTTTTTCGCTTGGCTTTGATTTTTCTGGACTTTCCTGAGAATTACAGCTGTGATCTTCCTGGGAGTTAAATGAAAGTCCCAGAATGGCTGCAAAAAAGGAAAGGAAAAAAAAGATGCAAAGGCTGGTAACAGCAGAATATAGAAAATATATTGGAAAATTTGATGTTCAAGGAAATATGTTTCCATAAATCTCTCATAAATATGGAGAATCGGTCTTTTTCTCTCAGTTTTATATTACCCTAGAGATATACCAGTGTCTTAATGCGTTGATAAGATGGAAATGAAATAGAAAGTGGAAAATATCCAGCTCTTTGATCTCTATCTTTATGTCTTTGTCTTTTATGCCATCATTTTAATTTGTAGAATCTCTAGATATCCCTCTTCCCCCCTCAATTCCAGTTTAAATGTTTCCCCATCTTTCCTCTACTTTTTCCCCTCAAGATGAAGTATGTGGGATCTTTTCTGCCAACCATCATTGTGTGAGGTCTTTAGGTATTTTCTTAACTAGTCTGATAGAGGATACATAATCTGGTTACTGACTGATAGATAGACAATGGATATTATCTGGATAGCTGAGGTTTTCTTTTATTATAAGCCTCAGAAAGAACCTTTGAGGAAGAATCTTAGAATTCTGTTGCTGTAAAGGAATGCGTTTTCTAGTTTATTGTTAGCTGTTAAAGCGAATGAAAATATTTCAGGTGGTAGACATGGTTGCCTTTTTCATCCTCATTAAAATGAACAACAACAACAAAAAAAATGCCTTGAAGTTTGCTTGGGCATATGATGTCTAGGGCAGTTATTCCAAATAAATTGGAATAAATGCTTTTTAGACTTATAGGCTTTTAAAAATTGCCTATTATCAAATATTGTGGTGCCACAATCGGGATAAGACAAGATTTAGCAGCTTATACATTAAAGGATCAGAAGGCTTGGAATATGATATTCTGCAGGGCTAGGATTACAACCAAGAATCATCTACCCAACAGAACTGAGTATAATCCTTCAGGGGGAAATATGGACATTTAATGAAATGAAATTGAGGGCTTTCAAGCATTCCTGATGAAAAGATCAGAGTTGAATAGGAAATGTGACTTTCAAATATAAGACTTAAGAGAAGTGCAAAAAGGTAAACAGAAACGAGAAATCATAAGGGATTCAGTAAGATTAAACTGTTTTCATTTGGGGAAGGTGATATTTGTAACTCCTAAGAACTTTGTCACTATTAGGGCAGTTAGAAAAAGTATACATAGATAGAGAGCATGGGTGTGAGTTGACTATGATGGGATATAAAACAAAATAAAATTAAAGGTAAGGGAGATGCACTAGGAGGAGGATGGATTGAGGGAGGCAGTTGTCAGAAGCAAAACACTTTTAAAGAGGGACAGTGAAACAAGAGAGAGAGTGAGAAGGATATACAGGGAAAAAAGTAGAATGGAGGAAAATACACAGTAATCATAATTGTGAGTATGAAAGCGAGGAACTTATCCATAAAAAATAAACAGATAACACAGTAGATTACATGATTTAGACATAAAGAGTGATACCATAAGCAAGTTAGGGGAGCATGGAATAGTTTACCTGTCAGATCCATGGATAAAGGAAGAATATATTACCAAACGAAATAGAGAACACTAGAGAATATAAAATGGATAATTTTGATTAGATTAAATTAAAAAGTTTTTTGCACAAACAAAATCAGTGCAGTTAAGATTAGAAGGAGAGCAGAAAACTGGGGAGAGAATTGACAGCAAGTTTCTCTAATTAAGGCCTCATTTCTCAAATATATAGAGAACTGAGTTACATTTCTAAGACTACAAACCATTTTTCAAATGATAAATGGTCAAAGGATGTGAACAGGCAGTTTTCAGATGAAGAAATTAAATGTATCTATAGTCATATGAAAAAATGCTCTAAATCACTATTGATTAGAGGAATGCAAATTAAAACAACTCTGAGGTACCACCTCACACCTATCAGATTGGCTAATATGACAGAAAAGGAAAATGATAAATGTTGGAAGGGATGTGGGGGAATTGGGACACTAATGCATTATCTGTGGAATTGTGAACACATCCACCCATTCTGGAGAGCACTTTGGAACTATGCCCAAAGGGCTATAAAACTGTGCATACCCTTTGACTCAGCAATACCACTTCTAGGTCTATGTCCCAAAGAAGCCAAAAGGAAAGGGAAAAGGACCTCTATGTACAAAAATATTTATAGCAGCTCTTTTCGTGGTGGCAAAGAACTGGTAACTGAGGGGATGCCTCTCAGTTGGGGAATGGCTGAACAAGTTGTGGTATATGATTGTGATGGAATACTATTGTGCTGTAAAAAATGACAAGCAAGATATTTTCATAAAAACCTGCAAAGACTTACATGAACTGAGGCTGAGTGAAGTGAACAGAACCAGGAGAACATTGCATACAGTAACAGCAATATTATACAATGATCAACCATGAATATCTTAGCTGTTCTCAGCAATACAATAATCTAAGACAGTGCTGAAGGATTTAACGATGAAAAATGCCATCCACATCCAGGGAAAGAACTGATGGAGACTGAATGCAGATCGAGCATTTTTTTCCTTTATTTATTTTTCTCAGGTTTCTTTTGTCTCTGTTTTCTTTCACAACATGACTAATAGGGAAATATACATAATCGCATGACTGGACGTGTATAACCTGCATCAAGTTGCTTGCCTGCTCAAGGTAGGGAGGTGGGAGGGAAGGAGAGAATTTAGAATTCAAAATTTTAAAAATGAATTAAAAATTGTTTTACATGAAATTGAAAAATTTAAAATTATGTGTTAAAAGTTGTGAACTGATCCAGCCATTCTGGAGACCAACTTGGAACTATGCGCAAAGGGCTATAAAAAAGTGTATACCCTTTGACCTAGCAATGCCACTTCTAGGGCTATATCCCAAAGAGATCACACAAGTGGGAAAGGGACCCGTATGTACAAAAATATTTAAAACAGCCCTTTTTGAGGTGGCAAAGGATTGGAAATCAAGGGGATGTCCATCAATTGGGGAATGGCTAAACAAGTTGTGGTATATGAATGTAATGGAATATTTTTGTGCTATAAGAAATGAGGAGCAGACGGATTTTAAAATAACCTGGAAAGACTTACGTGATCTGATGCTGAGTGAAGGGAGCAGAACCGGGAGAACAAATTATACACGATTATAGACACACAGTATCTGTAAGGACTAACTTTAATAGACTTGGCTCTTCTCAGCAATACAAGGCTCAAAGACAGTTCCAAAAGATTCATGATGGAAAAAGCTATCCACATCCAGAGAAAGAACTATGGCAAACTATTTGCTCTCTTTTTTTTCCTTCTTTTTTTTTCTTCTTTCTTGTGATTCATTCCACTGGCTATAATTCTTTTTCGCAACTTGACTATTGTGTAAATAAGTTTAATGCGAAGGTATATGTAGAACCTATATTGGATTACATGCCCCCTGGGAGGGAGGGGGAGAAAGTTTGGAACTCAGAAACTTGGTGGAACTGAGTATTGTAAACTAAAAATAAAAAATAAATTAAAAAAATTATGTATTAAAATGAAAAGTAAAAAGCACTTAACAGATAAAACAACCTTTCATTTTCTTAGGTTAGTGGGGGACTTATAGATACAGAGTAATGCATGCACTATCAGCTGAAGTCGGTATTTTGGCCATTTTTGCTAAACTGCTATTCTATGTTACAAAGGAGAGATTTATTTGTGGGGACTGTATGGGCAAATGGCTATGGTGTAAACCAGAGGTGTCAAACACGTCAAAAACTTCCAAGTGCGGCCCGAACCATGTTAAAATGTAGTTCCTATCTGATTTTAATGTGCTGATGTAGTAATAAAAAAGAAATATGTAAACATGTATGGTTTTCTAAGTCAGTATGTGCACTGCAGGCACCCTGTCATATAATTTAGTGGTCCTCATTTCCATCTAAGTTTGACACCTATGGTATAAACAATAAAATTTAACAAACTACTACAGGTCAGAAATGACACAATTTTATTCCTTGTAAAAGTATGTTTGCAGAAATTGCAAACCTTCAAAATGTTCATCTGAAACTTAAATACTAGAAATTACATATTGATATTTTTGGTTAATCCTTTCAATAAATCCTGAGTTTCTTGCTACTGCAGAAACTCATCTCTATGATACCAGTTTTCTCTTGATTATGCTTTGTGGCTGCCAATCTGGGAGCACCACAGGCATCATGTTGGAGTGGAAAGAAAAAGTCAGTGGATTTAGAAACACAGGCAGCAAGCTAGATAACACAGTAGATAGAATACTGGGTCTGGAGTCAGAAAGAGCTGAGTTCAAATCTACCCTTAGATTCTTACTAGCTGTGTGACCCTGAGCAAGTCATTTGACCTCTGTCTGTAAAATGGGGGTAATCATAGCATCCAATTCCTAGGGTTGTTGCGAGGATCAAGTAAGGTAATATTTGGAAAGCACTTAGCACAGTACCTGGCATAAACTGCTTCATCTGATTGTAGGCTTCTGGAGGGCAGGCTCTGTCTTTTGCCTCTTATATATGCCCAGTGCTTAGCACAGTACCTGTCACAAATAGACATTTAATAAATATTTGCTCATTGATTGAAACATGTCAGGCATTAATAAATGTTTGTTTATTTCCTATCTATGCTTCCATTTTAATCCTGGTTCTGCCACTTATTTAACTGTGTGAACAGATAAATCCCTTAGCCTGTCTGGTAGTGGATTAGAGGATGTTCGAGGTCCTTTCCAGATACAAATCTATGATGCTGTGCTCTTATACTAAGAATTAAAACTGTTCCAGACATTAGTGGTAACAATATACTGTGGCAACAGGTCCATTGGAGGCTACTTAATATGTTAATTGTTATTTCTGAAAGTTCTATTTTTCTGCATTTCTTTCACTCTAATTATGTCTCTAGTTCTTTAAAATGTACACTGTCCCTTCTCAAAATGAGAAAGTATGTTTTTGTCTTTGAAGTTTCTACATAATTCTCTCGTTTTCAACCTTCTCAGAGAGAGCAGTTTGGTGCTTCTAATCCCTCTGATGCTTTATTTTTAAATGTTTCATCGTTATTGGCTGCTTTTGGTTTTAAGAGTACCTATGTTCCTTTTTTATAATCATGGTTTTTTTCCCCCATTGGACAAAAATCTATTTTCTCTTCATTCCATTCTCACCCCTTTTGGAAGAAAAAAAAGAAGACTCTTGTAATAGTTATGCACAGTCAAGCAAAACAAATTCCTGTATTGACCATTTCTAAAAAATATATATACCTCATTAAACATTGTGAAGTCTATCAGCTCTTTGTCAAGAGCATCACCTTCATTTCCAAATAGCCCTCCCACCTCCGCTACCCAGTGAACCAGCCCTCGTAGCCAAGAATAAAAAAGAAAGAGGGGAAAAAAGCAGTTCAGCAAAAATAACAGACTCGTCAGCCCAATGTGTCGCATTGGAGGTGTGCTGCGCATCCTTAGTCTACAACCTGTGAATATAAAGAGTATACCACCCCTCCCCCTACCCACAGTGTTGAATGCTGAAGATACTTCAGTTTTTTTGTCTTATATACTCTACCACTTCTGTGGTAACCTGTTCTAAAATGGAGTTCCATTTGCTGCCGTAAAATTATTCCTTTTGTTTAGGCTAAATTGGCAGTTAAGGCCCATTTTCTCTGTTTTGCTGTCTCTGGAGATGAATGACTAAGCCGTGCCTGCCTTCCGATGACCATTTGTGTACTCACAGTTTAAAATCATTTATTTATTTATTTTGACTAGCTTGAATTCTTTAAGCCTATTCTCATGGGTCCTATTTTTCAACCCTCTATAATTATTTTCCTATAGCTGCTTTTCTATGGGTCCTCTCTAAATAGTGCATAGTTCTTTAAAAATGTGACTCACACTGTTCTAAAGACTTCATAAAGGCCCAACCGAGCTCATGCAAAACC
This sequence comes from Phalanger gymnotis, assembly GCA_028646595.1. Taxonomy (NCBI): domain Eukaryota; kingdom Metazoa; phylum Chordata; class Mammalia; order Diprotodontia; family Phalangeridae; genus Phalanger; species Phalanger gymnotis. The sequence goes on along the minus strand of CM053623.1, from coordinate 327,904,709 downwards.
TATCCTGGCTCTCCTGCTTTTAGATTTGCCTTCCGTTTTTGGATAGAGGCAAATTTATGCTTGATGGAAGGAAAAACCTCTTAACAATTAGAGCTCTCCAAAACTGAAATAAGCTGCCTCAGGAGGTAGCAGATTCATCTTCAATCCAAGCCTCAATGAGCATATTTGTGGAGTAGGTTGTACCTTGGATCACTTAGCATCCAACTGGCTTTTTGTGTCACTGATGCCATGGGGACAAGTCATAATAATCTATAATCCAGTCTTAATATCTCATTCCTTCACGTGTGCCAGCCATCACCTTGTGTTCCACCTGTTACAAGTCCATTTAAAACAAAATACCTTAGTTTGGCTCCTTTTTACTTTTCTTTGGTAAACAAAAGTTGACTCCCCCCGTCCCGCCCCCTTATTCAGGGATGATTTCTCTCATTTGTAAGTTCACTTAGAATTTGAAGTGTCATTGACTCTGCAGTGTACAGCTGCTCAGTCCATTAGCTCCGCTCTGAAATTCATTGATGAATATAGTAAATAGTATTGGGCCCAGGATTCGATGGGATGCTGTTTTATAAATCTGTGAAGCCATTGATGAGAATCCTAACTTCTTGCTGTTGGAGTCATTTCAGTCATATCCAACTCTGTTACTCCATTTGGGGTTTTCTTGGCAAAGATACTGGAGCGGTTTGCCATTTCCTTCTCCAGCTCATTTTGCACATGCAGGGTTAAGTGACTTGCCCAGGGTCATAGAGCTAGTGTCTATGGCCAGATTAGAACTCAGGTCTCCCTGACTCCAGGCTCAGCACTGTATTCCCAGAGCCAGCTAGCTAAGTATTAATCCTAATGCCTAGCAGTAATGTAAAAACACTTCACAACAATCCTGTGTGGTAAGCACTTTAATTTAGTTCTGTAGGCATTTGTTAGTCAATTACCATGTCCCAGATGAGAGGGAGCTGTATATAACATAGAGCGAGAGTTAGTTTGAAGTCTTGCCTCTGACTCCTGATATCCCTGTGACCCTAGGGAAGTCACTTGACTTCTTAAATCTCTCTGCAGCTCTCTGTATAAGTTGCAGAGAAAGTGTCAACCTCTGTTGGTAAAGAGCATTCCTCATTTCTGAAATTATGCTAATGGAGTTGCAGGTGCTAGTTCCTTTCTCTGTTCTATATATCAGGCATTAGATGCTCGGCATACAAAGACAAAAACCAAACAATCCCAGCCCTCAAGACACTTACCTTTTAGTAGAGGGAAGCAAGATGTACACAGATAACTAATAGAAAATGTTTTGCTATTCAAAGTAAATACAAAGTAACGACCAGGAGAATTGGTGTTGACCATAAATAGAGTTTTCCCTGCCAGTATGTGTTAGAGGTGAGACTTGAACCCAGGGCTTCCTAAGTCTAAGGCTGGCCCTCTAGCCACTGAGTCACAATGCTTCTCACTTGTCATTTAGCAGGGGGGAAGGGGAATCCTAGGCTGATATATGTTTATATGTAGGAACGCATCATCATCATTCCATTTTATTTGGTTATAAGGGGCATGTGTGAGTTAAGAGGAAACTTTAAGAACTGACTAAGAATGATGCTCCTTCTCTCTCTTTCTTATGACTGATTTGTTTATTCTGTGCAATTTGAGCCACTATGCTTAGAAACTGGAACTTCTAGTTCAATGCAGTGGTGGGGTCAAACTGCTAGACTGAACATAATGAGATGCATTTTTATTGTTGTCATTCCAGGTTTCTGCAAGTGACAAATGTGAAGAGACATTTTTTCCAATGTGACACTTGAATCTCAGCGATGACACTCCGAGTTTTCACTGAAAATTAAATATGACTTAGGAACATCGTTCCTTGGGAAGGTTTATGATGTCATCGGTTGCCAGGGGCAGCAAAATCCAGCAGGCTGTCAGCCTGCAGGGAGTTGACCCAGAAACATGCATGATAGTATTTAAAAATCACTGGGCACAGGTAAGAATATATTCAAGGAAAAACTGTTTATCCTTGCTGGCTGAGATAGCTATAAGGTTCTACTTCACGAAAATCAGCTCTCTCTTATACTTGTTTATCAGAGATCTGGGCTGGGCTCACAAACAAATGGAGCCATTCTCCTCAGGGTTGGCATAGAGTTGATGTCTCTTCTTTCTCTGTGCCTCAGAATGGTCTCTGGGTTAACCAGAAAAAAATAACAAAAATAATGGTAGTCTACTTTTACATAGTACTGATGGTTGGCAGAACATTTTACATACGTCGTCTCATTGGGTGTTTGTAGCAACTCTGAAGTAAGGCAGGTATGAGTAACTCTGAGCAGCTAGGTGGCACAGTAGATAGAGTGCCAGGCTTGGAGTCAGAAAGACTTGAATTTAAATCCATTCTCAGACACTTAGTAGCTGTGTGACCCTGGGTAAGTTACATAACCCTGTTTGCCTCAGTTTCTCCATTTGTAAAATGAGCTGGAGAAGGAAATGGCAAACCACTCCAGTATCTTTGCCAAGAAAACCCCAAATGGGGTCATGAGGACTGAACAGCAACAAATTATTATCACTGATTTGTGAAAGAGGGCAGCAGTGTTGCTGACTTGGGAGTCGGGAAGACCTGAATTCAAGAGCCAACCCCAACATATAATGTCTCTGTGACCTTCATTAGTCACCGTGCCTTAGGCAGCTCTCTAAGACTATATGGGCTGTAAAGCTGGGTGACATCTTTGTTTTTAGAGCAGCCCTGTGGAATCTATGTACTGATGAAATCGCAGTTCCAGTTTAAAAAAAAAATTACAGATGGAAAAGTAATGAATGTTGCTGGTGAGATCTGAGCCCAGGTCTTGCTGACTTCAAGTCTAGTGCTTAGGGGGCATGCACATTACTCAGATCACAACAGGGATACAATTCAGCAAATATTTATTGAAGGTCTGCTACGTGCAAGGCAGTGTGCTATTATCAAATATGAGTCTCTCTTCACAAGCACTATACATGTTACCTCATGTGATCTTCTCCACAACCCTGTGAGATAGATGTTATTCTCGTCCCCATTTATAGATGAGTATACTGAAGCTGAGAAAGCTTAAGTGGCTTCCTCAGGGTCATACAGCCAGTAAATGTCTCAGTCAGGATTTTAACCCAGCTCATCCTGACTTTAAACTGAGCATTCAATTCTTGTATCACCACCCTGCCTTACATTTTAATTGGGGTAGCGGACTATAATGCATGCACAGAATTGAAATGCAAGATCATATGGGCAAAGGAAAGTACCAGACAAAATATTATATGAAGTTTTGCAGAGGAAAAGGAGGAAGCTGAAGGAAATCAGGGGAAGCTTCATAGAGACAGCTGAGATGAGCCTTGAAAAAAGAGAAAGGTTGTGAAATAATTCTTGAGTAAAATATTAGCTCTTGTGAACAGCAAATAGACATCAGATACTTCCTTTTCTTTTCTTTTTTTCTTTTTGCCTGCCCTAACCTCAAGGAGGCACCTAAGAAAGCCTTCTTTGGAGGAATAGGGGCATTGTAGGAATCGAGGTAGCACAGTGGATAGAATACCAGGCCTGGAGTTAGGAAGACCTGAGTTCAAATCTGGCCTCAGACACTTATTAGCTGTGTAACCCTGGGCAAGTCACTTAACCTCTGTTTGTCTTAATCCACTGGAGAAGGAAATGTCAAATCACTCCAGTGTCTTTTCCAAGAAAACCCCATGGACGGTATGATTCAAGGGGTCACAAAGGGTCAGACACAACTGAACAACAACTACAATCTCCTCCTAAGCCTTGAACAACAGGTCTCAGTGTGTGTGGTTAGATTTAAGTGATTAGGTGTAAGTTATCTAAGTGTATGTATGTAATGTCTACATTAGAGAGACGTAGATGGATGATTTTTTTTTTTGGCTTATCTGTTTGGGATGATCTGCAAATCTTGCCTGCTCTGTTTGTATGAATAATTAAGGGTTGAGCATTCAGAAAATTTGCCAACCCACCCTTTCCACAGAGAGCACAGAGGGAATTAAATAAATAAAATTGGCTTTCTTTACTACTTGTCCAGCATTACTCTCCCCAGGTGAGTTGGTAAGTGGCTATTTATGAGACAGGTTTTTAATGACTGCCTAGCCACCTTCCTGTGTGCCGGAAACTGCATGTGGGGGAAAGAAAGCACCGAGCCTGCAAATCACTGCAATTACAGGGGACACAATTTAGATCAAAAAATGAGCAGAATCCATCCTGTTTTTGAGCATTTTCTACGCTCTAGCTCCTTACCAACATCTGGAGAAAGACTGCCAGTATTTCTTGTACGCTCGCAGTTCAGCGTGGCTCTTTACTGTCAAATTCTAACTGCTTTGCTCAGGAAATTGAGGGCAGATCTATTTCAGCAAAGGGAAATGGAACACTGAGGTAGTTTTTAAGCAAATTTCCAAAAGAAAATCCCCCAAAGAACTCAATCTTTAGCTGTAATTACCTGGCTATTCTAAGGTGAATGTAGCATTTTCCCTCCTGCCTCCTTCTTTTTCCTCATGCAGGCTGGCTTTGATGTTCATTTCTTGCTCTGTACTTCCTGTATGTATATCTGTCTCTCATTTAATCTTTTTTCCTTTTAACCAACCTGCTGATAGAGTTTTTCTTTCCAGGATGGAAGGGATATGGTCTAGTAGTTTCTTTTCATTCTACTTCTGTTGTATAAAATATTAAGTTAACTCTGGATTAAATTGTGGAGATAATAAACCCTGCGGCTAGTCCAGAACAGATTAGGAGTCATAGGCCTGTTTTCTCTAAAGCAGAGGAACCTATTGGGTTGCTCATCTCCTCTCATTTTCCTGGTCTATTCAAATTTTCAGCTTCACCCCAGGAAAAATGAACAAATAAACAAACCATGATTAGGAGTGTAAATTAAAAAAAAATGTAGTCTTCTTTTCAACATGGAGGAGAAATGATTTTAGGATTATCTATCATTGTGGATTATCCACCATTAATGGTCCTGCCATTAATGCAGTAGTCAAGAGTCATTAGTCAGCTATACCAGTTAGAACTCTCAGCAGATGACTTCGACTTTGAAATGAAAATATATAGAATTATGAAGGCAATAAATTATTATCAAATAAACGTGAAATTTTTTCCCATTCAAATTCACTAATCTCCTGAAATTTCTCCATGGACCTCTTGGGGCCCAGGGTAAGAACTAGTTATCTAGAAGGGATAAGTTGAGTATTCCTTCAGTAGATGTTTACTGAGTGGAAACATTACAGGGAATGGAGTAGTGTAAGAAAAGAAGCTCTGGTTTTAGTCAGAGGACCTGAGTTCAAATTCTAACTCTGATTAGCTGTGTCATTCTGGGCAAGTCATTTTGACTCCCTGGGCCTCAGTTTACTCATCAATAAAATGGTGGGGTTGGACTGGATGGCCTCTGAGTTCCCTTCCCTTCACATTTAGATTTATTATAACTTAACGACGACAATATACATATTGTTCTATTGGGCAGTAAGGTATAAAGAAGTAGGATGTTTAGCCCTTGCTCTCAAGGAAGTTTAAACCTGACTGTAAATGAGCACGCAATAAATGCTTGTTGATTGGTTGACAGGCTATATATATATAGCCATATATAAACATTCAACAAGGATGCAAAGCAGTTAATGTAGGATGTGCTACACGGTCATGATTGCTGGCTGAATGCTATGTATACAGGTATAGGGTTTCAGAGCCGAGAGGAAAGAGGTCGTAGTTGGTTCCAGAGGTCAAGGACGGATTCCAGGAGGAAGGGAACTTAGGTTTAACTTAGGTTAAAGCTTACAGGATGTACATAGGGTTTGGCTAGATGAAGATCAAAGGACAGGTGGATATTCCATGCAGGGGTCCCAATGTTAGCAAGACTGAGATTAGAATTTTCTGAATGATAGCTTTTTTGGGGGAGGGGTGGTGTCTGGTGGAGGTGGGGAAGGTTCTGGCAGTTGAGGGAAAAGGAGAGAATTAGGACTAGATAAAGTGAATGGTGTATGTATCACTCTTGTCTTGAGGATCTGTAACATTAGTGATTTGTCTGTAATCCATATTCTCAAGTAACAAGAGCAATTGCCAAGGATTTAGAAACGAACCAAAGCCTCACACGAGCTCCTTCCTTCC
>CM053623.1:327881145-327898127 GCA_028646595.1 Phalanger gymnotis | reverse complement strand
TACACTCTGGTTGCCCTGTGGAACTCAAAGTTTTTTAAAAATGAACATGAAAAAATTGTTTTTACGTGCAACTGGGAAATAAGATACACAGGAAATGGAGTATAGAAATTTAGCTCACCCTACGGGAAAACAGAAGGGAAGGGGTGTAGTAGCAATTTTGATTTGAAGATCTTTCCCACCCATTAATAGGCCACGTTACCTGCTTATGTCACAGGAGGCCTAAGGTACATGGTGGGAGGAACTTCCCTACAGGAAAAGGAAGTTATGTCACAGGAAATGCTGAGAGAGAGAGAGAGAGAGAAAGAGAGAGAGAGAAAATATGACTGCTTATGGTGGCCCTCATGACTGCTAGAACTCAACAGGCTGACTTAAGTTGTACCGTGAGTTTGTTCTGGGAAGACCCCAGTATGGGGTCTGAGAGGTTTTGGGATGGCTAGGCTCCATGTTGTGATATTCTGTATTGAATGCCTTGGGCTCCTTGCTGTTATGATGAAATGGACTGACTGGCTGTGGGAGCTGAGCATTTGGTTATGGGAAATGGTTCTCTGGTGTCTGAATAAATGGTTTACTTCTACCTTCTATGTAGAGAGTCTTGTATACTTTGCGATACAGAACCACATAGGCATTTTGACAATTATCATCTACATTGTTATTATTGTCTTACTGTTTCGAGGGGATAAGAGAAAGGGTGTGTATGTGATAGAAGGGAGGGGAGATTGGCAGAGGGGGTAATCAGAGTGCATGCTGTCTTGGAGTGGGGGGAGGGGAGAGATGAGGAGAAAATTGGAACTCAAAACCTTGTAGAAATGAATGTTGAAAACTAAAATAAATAAATAAATATTTTTAAAGAATAATTAACCACACTTTGCACATTAGTGGGGAGGAAGAGGAGGAGGAAGAGAAAAACACAAAGAAGAAACTGGGATTTATATAGCTTAAGGTTGCAAAGTTTTTTACATAGGTTATTTCATTGGATTCCTACAACTCAGTCAGGTGGGTATTGTTATTATCCCCATTTGACAGATGAGAAACCTGAGACTAAAAGACATTAAGTTACTTGCCTAGGGAAACACAATTAGTAAGTGTCTAGGGATGGATTTGAACTCAGACCTTCCTGATTCCAAGTCCAGTATTCTTACCCACTGTACCTATCATCATCATCATCATCGTCATCATCATCACCATTATTTTTGTTATTATCATTATTAGTGGAAAAATCTATTCTGGTCCTGGGAATTTCAAAGATGGTGCATGCTGTGCATTTACCTTTTCAGTGGCCCCCAGCCAAAAGAGAAAAAAAACATTGGAAGACCCAGGTGTAAACTAGTTTTATGCTCACATCCTCTTAAAGCACAGACTCCCAACAATGCTTAGTCAGCCCAAGGCTCTGATTTAATTGGTGACTTTGTCTTGGATCTTTCACGGTTTGCCTTCTCAGTGTCTTGTTAATTGGGTCAGGCTAATTTCACTACTGTTCTGGCACCATGCTATATCTGATGAGTTATAACAGATTCTGTACCTATGCTAGAAAATCAGAACAGATGACTGTGAGAAACGCCCTGACACAGTAAAACGAGTGTTGGATTTCACATCGAAACCCGGCTCTGCCACTTATCAGCTGTGTGACTTTGGGCAGATCTTTCTGGACTTGGATTTCCCCAAATGTAAAAACTTAAGAGCGTTGCACTAGTTGATTTCCAAAATCTTTTACATCTCTACGTCTACGATCCTATGAGCCTAACTTACCCTAAGTATTAAGTTACTCCAAAATCTAGTAGAGGTGAAATGTACCATTTGCTATGCGCTGTAAAATCGCTGAGATTTGGTTATCTTCTAGATACTCCACTACCTTTTCTTGGGAGAGTGTTAATAACTTCATAATAATAACACACACAGTGTTTAATGATGACAAACTATTTTCCATATATCATCTCATTTGATCACTTTTAAGATTAATGAAGTCATTCCAAATGGAAAATCAAAAGAAACTTTAGATGCCTTTTGGCACTACTAGAGAAATTAAGATGGCGCCCAACTCTGTGGTGTACTTATGACTGTAGCCAGCAGGGCTACTTTGGGGCCACTTTTACTTAAAGAACTTTTCTAAATGCAGGTCCTACCTCCCATCCTTATGCACACCTCAATGAATTGTTCCTCTTCCTTACAAATACCTCGTACTCCTAACCAGAAGGCTACAGGAATCTCCCATGCCCAACAGGGGACTTGATTCAATCCCCTGAACACCTGGAAACTTTGCTCCCCCTATTCTTCCTTCATTCTGAGTGTCTACAATGCTAAAAGATGGATCCATGACCATTCTGTTCCAAAGGGTGTTGCCACAACAAGTTGGACTGGGCAGTCTCTACTGCTCCTTTTGGCTCAAAACACTGTATTTGTTTGGTTTTCTATTGATGAGCTTTGATTTCATCTGTTACAGAGAATTCCTAGTAAGGAAACTCTCTCTATTAATGGAGATTGCCACTTGTTCTGCAATTCACAGTGTTAGAGAATTTACTCTGGTCCCCAAAAGGTTAAGTGATTTGCCCAGGGTCATCTGGCTAGTCTATGTCAGGGACAAGACTTAAAGCCACACCTTCAGGACTCTGAGGCTAGCACGCTCTACTCCATTTTGATGCTTCTCCATCCTATGGATGCCACCCTAAAAAATCCTGACCTTTCAAGGCTTCAGATTCCATAGAATGAAAAAATTCCCTATTATATCAGTTCTTTTGGTAAAGTTTACTTTAGATAAATACCTTTAAAGTTCTGTCAAAAGAGGGAGAAAGGATTCTTTCACATAGGTCTTCAAAACAGCAACATGCAAGACAAATTAGTTTAACCACAAAATTACGTCCAAAAAATAGATATGCAGGGGTTTTATAGATGACACTGAGTCAGAAATTATTTAAAAGTCAGACTGAAAATCATCTCATTCTTCTAAAATCATACCCCTACATATAAATATAAGTGTTTATAGTTGTATCATATATGTACACAACCATGTGTGTATATACATACATATCATACTATATATCACAAAGTAAACCATATAGTAAAACATTTAGTTACCTATTTAATCATGACTTACATTTTCCCAAGATTTTTTTTAATTTCCTATTAAATGCTGAGTTCCCAATAATTCATACTGTTCTTCAAAATTTTTTATTTATATTTTAGGGGAAGATAGTATTGTCATTTCGCCTCCAGAGGGGTTTCACTTCCCTCTCCTGGTACGGGAACTCCTTCCATGGCTGATTTGCCACTCCTATGCAACTTAAAATCATCTAAGAGTTATTTGCCTAGGGTACAGAAAGAATAAATGACTTGCCCATGCTCCCAAAACTACTATGAGATAGAAGCAGGTCCTTCCTGACTCCAAGGACAGACCTCTACCAACCTGGCCAGGCTACTTTTTTTCTCCCAATCTAGTCCTGTGCTAACATACCTATTCTTTGGCTGGATAAACCTAAAAAGACCGACAAAAGTTCAGACAGGAACTGCTAATGAGTATATAGGACTTTCTTTAGAGATGCAACTCAGCCCGACAACAAACCCTGCCGTGCATGCAAAGCCCCTAAGTTAATGTTGAACTTCTCAAAGAATAATTTCTCAGACTTACACAACTAGCCTGTCCCAGCTCCACCCCAAAATGGTGAAAACTGAGACAATGGTAGACTCTGAGCCCAGATTGCTCTCAACATCAAGTCCAGGTCTGTTTGTAGCACGCATCATACTGCCAGCTGCTGTCATCATCATCACCATCATCATCATCATTACAACTATTACTAGTCATAGTATTACTACTACCACTACTAGTAGTAGTAGTAATAGTATTGTTACTACTACTACCACCACTACTATTACTACTACCACTACTAATAGTATTACTAGTAGTAGTAGTATTTTTACTAGTATTACTAGTAGTATTTTTACTACTACTAGTACTATCACCACTATTACTACTATCACCATTACTACTACTATCACCAGTACTATTACTACTACCACTATTGCTAATATTACTACTACTACCACTACTATTACTACTACCACTATTGCTACTACTACCAGTATCACTACTATGACTACCACCACTACTATTACTACTACCACTACGACTACTACTACTACTATTACTACCACTACTATTGCTACTACTACCACTATCACTACTACTACGACTACCACTACTATTATTATTACTACTACCACTACTATTACTGCTACTAACCCTATCGCAACTACTACCATTACCACCACTATTATTACTACTACAACTCTTACTACAATAACTTCTACTATTCCTACTACTCCTTCTCCTACTACCAGTCACATATATTTGCACCACTTCATGAGAAAATGAGCAAGGGTCTAAAAAAACAACCTTACAGCTTGGACAATGGTTTTTCATCATCCCAAGTCAAGTAATTTATACAACTAAATATTTTGACCCTATCTAGAAGATTAGTCAGCCTTAGGATAAACATACTCTGTAGTTAAAGCCAGAGAGCAGTCACAACAGGAAGAATGATGAATAAATTTCTAATTTAGGGTACCCTTTACACTTCCATTAATTGCCGTATTCATTTGTTTGAACTCAGTGCACTGCCCTCATTAGTGCCAATCATAAATGATAACTACCTGAATTCCAGAAGCATATTTATGTTTCAGGAACACTTCAGTAAGGAGTTCTCACAACATTTTTACATAATGACCAACATACTTAGGTCATAAGGTGCTCACTTAAGCCAACAAATGATTATCTTTCCTGATTAACTTAAGAGTAAACAGAACCATAAACCAAGAGTTTACTCATCCCTCTTCCCGGGTTAGGGAGATGAGTGTCTGAAGAATTCCCTCATCGTTCTTCCCTGCTGGCAGATGAGACTCTATTCAGTCTGTAACCCTGCTGTGTACAAGCATGTGTGTATATATATGCATAGAGGCACACGCACACCTGAGTATCAGCAGGGGATTATTTATATACTTGATTTGCTATTTCACTGAAGCCACTACTGAACCCAACACATACTAAATCCCTTGCACTGCTCATGCTAAGTAGCATTATGGGAGGAAAGAAAAGTCACTAAGTTAAGTGTTCACCAACTGTGCCTCTCACCCCTGGACATTCCATTCATACTGACTTCCCCCTTGTTAGACTTTTACTAGATGGTTCTTCTTCTTAAGAGAAAAGCCTTAACACATATTTTGCATCCACTGTTCAGCATCAGCATAAGCCCCGGCCCTCTGAAATTTGCCTGATCTTGGGACAAGGCTGGACTTCTTTACTGCCAAAGGTACTCCGGTAATTAGAGCAAAACAAGCACTTGTAAGCCCATCTGTCACCGACATCATTCATAATGAATACATCACTTAAACTTAGATAAAGAACTCAAGAGACTCGCTCATGGAATGTCAGAGCAAGAAAAGATCTTACAGGTCAACAAATCCAACTACCTCATTTTAAAAAGAAGAACACCAGAGCGTGAGAGGTGGTCTGCTAAGATCATATACACAGAGCTAAATGAGAACGTATAGCCCAGTGCCATCATCATCATACCACTGGTATACTCATAAAACTGGGGATGAGTTAGAGACTGCGGAGATCCTGATCCAATAGTGGAGTATCCTGGATTTAGCTACCTACTGTGTGTGACATTGGAACGGTCAATTCACCTCTCTGACTCAGGTTCCCCATTTGAAAAATGACGGGGTTCACCTAGATAATCTTTAGGGGAGTCTTCCAGATCAAAATCTTATGATCTATGTAAAAAAATGTCTCCAGGAGAATTCTTCACTGCCATCTCTAAAGTCTTCAGTTCTACAAGTCAGCCATGGCAACAAGCAGACACTGTTAGAGCAGATGACATTTAAACATGTTGACCTGTCCCATAGAACAACGGAAACAAGAATCGATGTGATGGGCCCCTTTCTCGAAAAAGAGGATTTCTCTCCCATCTTTTCAGTTGGCTTGGAGAAAGGGGCAGTGGATAGGAAATATGCTGACCAAAGACCTATTTCCAAAGGTTTTTTTTTTTTTAGGGCCAATGAGAATTCTTCCTAGAGTGATACATAAAGGTCATAAAAGATGAGGACTGAACAAGGGCATTGGCTTTAGCAATTTAGAATTCTTAGGTAACTTTGGAAAGAGGTGCTAACCAATTCCTCCTCTTTCCCACCCACTCTATGCAAATGTCCCACATCACCAATTAATTGCTTATTGGTCATTCCAACCTGGATGCTTCATAGGCATCTCAAATTCAACATTTCCAAAACAGAACTCATTATTTCCCCCAAAAAAACATAATTTTCTTCCAACTTACACCTATTACAATAGCCCATAAATTAGTCTTTCAGCTTCCTGTCTCCTCTCTTCATTCCATTATCCTCTGGGCAACTGCCAAAATAATCTTTCTAAAGAATGACCATGTCACTCCTCTCTTCAAGAATCTTCAGCAAGTCTCTATTGTCTCTAGAACAAACACACTTAAGGCCCTTCACAAACTGGCTCCAGCCTAACCTCCTAAAGTTATTTCTCTCTACTCCCCTGCACATACTCTACATCCCAGCCAAAGTGGCCTGCTCACCGTCGTCTATGGAGAACATTCCATGTCTTCCCTGCGCCTGGAAGGCACACTCTCACCACTCCAAACTTAGAGAATCCCTCTGTTTCCTTCCAGAGTCAACTGAGGTGCCATATCCTGCAAAAGGCTTTTTCCTGATCATACAACCCCAACCATCACTCAGTCATTAGTGATCTACCCCAAATGAAAATTTCTGCATATTTACTTCTCTGTGAACGCTCATTTCTCAACCTTTTGCAATCTGGGTTCCAACCTCATCATTCAAATGGATTACTCTCTCCACAATAATCTCTTAACTGCCATATCCAATGCTCTTTTTTTCTTTTCTTTTTTATATTTTCTTTTTTTCCCGAGTTACATGTAAAGACAATTTTTAACATTAAACAAATTTTTAGTTCCAAATTTTCTCTATCCCTCCTTCACTTTCCCCCTCCCTGAGACAGAAAGCAATTTGAAATAGCTTATATATGTATAATCACGCAACATCTATTATTGCATTAGTCATGTTATAAAAGAAGACATAGACCCAAACAAAAAAAAACCGCAAAAAGTGAAAAACAGTATGCTTCAATCTGCATTCAGACTCCATCAGTTCTTCCTCTGGGGGTGCAGAGCATTTTTCATCATTAGTCCTTTGGAATTGTGAAGTTTGGATTCAGTCAAAGAGCTGCACTTGAGGACTTGCAGGGCCACATGTGGCCTCGAGGCTGCAGGTTCTCCACCCCTGTGGTAGAGAAAGTCCAGAGAGTCTGGAATACAGTCGGAATAGGAATAAAGACAGGGCTAGTCTGGGTGTCCTTCTTAAAATGGAGCTTCTAGGAGAATCCAGCCAATCAGAGGAAGAGGCCACAAGGGTATGGGTACTTCCAGTGTGAGAAAACCAGGAGTTAAGTGAACTTCTAGGGTGAAGAAACTTTTGTGGCATGGAAGAAAAAGTCCAAAGGGTCAGAAGTATAGCCTGGATAGGAAGGAAGTTATCACTGTCCTGGACATTTTCCTTAAAATGGAAGATGTGGGAAGAACCAGCTAATCCAAGAAGGATGCAATTGCCCAAATATATTCCTAAAATACAGATCTAACCACGGCACTCTCCTGATCGCTAAACTCCAGTGGTCTGTTATTACCTCTAGGATCAAATACGAATTCCTCTGTTTGGCATTTAAAGCCTTTTACAACCTAGCTCCAAATACCTTTCCAGCTTTAGTATATATTACTCTCCTTCACATGCTCTATTGTTCAGTCTAACTAGCCTTTTTTCTATTCCTTAAACGATACACAATTTTCCAGTTCTAGCACTTTGCAGAGGCTGTTTGTTCCTCTCCCCTTCCTCAACCCTGGAACTTCCTCATCCCTGGAATGCACTACCTCTCCCTATCTCTGCCCCTTAGAACCCCTTGTTTCTAAAAAGTCTGCCTCCCTACAGATTTCTCTACTTTAAGAGTCTTATTTTCAAAATTAGGAACATTTTTGTACATGCTGTCTCTCTCAACAGAATATAAGCTCTTTAAAGGAAAAGAATATTTTATTTTTAATCTTATCTTTCTAGCATTTAGCACAGGGCCTGGCACATGGACAGAGAAGTTTAAAGACATATTTCATAGGAGAAGATTGGACTAGATCAGTACTTCTCAAATGCAGGCCCTGAGTGAACCACAGAGTTGCTATGAGACATATGGAAATCAATACATAAATCTAAAATCTATAGATAGATTTCCCCGCACATTCCCATTATTACTATTTTTCAAAATTATGTGGACGTTGTTAAGATTAATCATAAATTCATTTAAAAGCAGGGGTAGGGGTGGGGCAGATATATCTCACAGCTACAAAAAGAATGCTGTTGACTCCAGTGACAAGCCTCGGCTATTCTAAGAATAACAATTTATGCCCTTCAGAGAATGTTTTCCCTGATGTTGGAAAGATGTTTTTTATTTTGCAAATAAATTTGAGTTACTTCTTTTTTTTTGTCAAAGGAGTTAGGGATAGGAGATCTAAACTACCTACTTCTTCTACACCAGCCATTCCTAAGCAAAGAAACATATACGCATACCTCAGAGATATTGCAGGTTGGATTCTAGACCACCCCAACAAAGTGAATATAGAAATAAGGCGAGTCACATGAATTTTTTGGTTTCCCAACACATATAAAAGTTACATTTACACTATACTGCAGTCTAGTAAGTTTGCAATAGTGTTACAATACTATCACACTAGTATTACATTAAATACAATGTACATACTTTAATTAAAAATACTTTATTGCTAAAAAAAAATGCCAACCATCGTCTGAGCCTTCAGCTAGTTATAATCGTTTCCTTGGTGGAGGATCTTTCCTCGATGCTGATGTCTGCTGACTGATCACGGTGGTGGTTGCTGAAGGCTGGGGTGGCTGTGGCAGTTTCTTAAAATAAGACAACAATGAAGTTTGCTTCATCGATTGACTCTTTGTTTCATGAAAGAGTTCTCCGCAGAATACAATGCTGTTTGATAGTATTTTATCCATAGTAGAACTTCTTTCGAAATTGGAGCCAGTACTCTCAAATCCTGCCATTGCTTTATTGACTAAGTTGACGTACTGTTCTTCAATACTGTGGTGTCTCGGGGAATAGAGAGGGCCAAGGAGAGGGAGAGAGATGGGGGAATGGCCAGTTGATGGAGTAGTCAGAATACACACGGATCTCTCTTAAGTTCCCTGTCTTATCTAGACTTGGCTCGTGGTACCCCAAAACAATCCCAATAGTAACATCACAGATCATTGATCGGAGATCATCATAACAGATAAGATAATGATGGAGAAGTCTGAAATACTGTGAGAATTAATGAAATGTGACCCAGAAATACAATGTGAGCACATGCTGTTAGAAAAATGGCGCCAGTGAGCTTATTCATCAGTGTTGCCACAAACCTTCAATTTGTTAAAAAAAAAAAAAAAGTAGTATCTGCGAAGCACAATAAAGAAAAGCACACGAAGACGAGGTATTCCTGTAATGGAAACATTCCCAAATCTGGAGTCAAAGGGCCTGAGTTTGAGCCTTCTCTTGGCTACTTCCCTTTGTAATTGTGAACAAGTCACATAATCTCCTTTCGGAACACCTGAAGTCTTGTAGACCTCAGTTTCCTTATCTATAAAATGGGGCAGGGAGGTACACTAGATGGCACAGGAAATAGAGCACCAGCCTTGGAGTCAGGAGGACCTGAGTTCAAATCCAGCCTCTGACACTTACTAGTTGTGTGACCCTGGGCAAGTCACTTAACCCCAATTGCCTCGCCAAAACAAAAAAATAAATGAAGGAGGTGTGTACGTGTCAGACTAGATAATCTCCAAGGTTTCTTTGGTTCCGAATTGCACAAATCAAGTTTGAAAAACCCCTTGATCCAAAAGAGTGTTAGTCGTCAATACTAGCTTTTTCTTTGAGCTACTAAACACTAATTAAAACTAGTTAGAGGTAAAAGGGCAAGAGAGCACACTCAAATTATTACTTTTCCTCCCTGCTTCAATTCCTCCAGGTTATCATAGTAGGCATATTTATAAGCATCAAAGCCCAGAAAGGAAGGAGAGAGAATGCAGAGTGAGGAGAACAGGCCCCAGGAGGTCTTGACCTAGAGTGATGGTGCTGCCCCTCGATCATCACCTCGCCTCACCTCTCTCCCCTTTCAAAGAGAAGGAAAAGAAAGTCAGTGGAAGAATGAAGGAGATTGAATCATTCCAACAGGGAGCAGTGAAAAGAGAACTTGTGCATCTTGGGCCAATGAGAACGGGGCAGCTAGGTGGCATCAGAGTGCACAGACCACTGGGCCTTGAGTGGGGAAGACTCATCTTTCTGAGTTCAAACCTGCCCTGGGCGGACACGTGCTAGCTGTGTGACCCTGGGCAAGTCACTTAACCTCTGTCCACCTCCATTTCCTCATCTGTAAAATGGGAATGATAATAACATCTGCTTCCTAGGGTTACTGCAAGAATTAAATGAAATTATAATCATGAAGAGCTTAGGATGGTACCCGGCACATAGCGAGCTCTATGTCAATGTTAACTATTATTATCAATATTATTAATATTAATATTTTATACACAATATGAAATTATTAATTAATATTTTATATACAACATAAATATTTTATATATTATATATTATATACATAATGTATATATTATATTTATATATTTTATAAATCACATAAATATATAAATAATATATAAATTTTTATATGCTAGGTAGAATTAATATTTTTATAAACAATATAATTATTAATATTAGCAATATTATTAATAGTAATAATAATACTATTAGTAGTAATAGTACTACTACTACTATTATTAAACACTACTACTACTATTAATAATAATGATAGTATTTATAGAATATCTTAAGGTTTCAAAGTGATACTGAACTAGGTACTAGAACTTGAGGCTAAAAAAGGATTCAAACTCAGGTCTTTCCAATGGGAAGCCCAGCACTACATCCAACATGCCGTGGCCCCTCGCTGCCTGCTAAGCTACCGGCTCTGTCTCTACATTGCTACCTATAATGGTTTTTCTCAGTCCTTAGCCTTCTCACTCTCTGCAGCACCTGATACAGAGGACTGTCCCTTATATCCTTACACTCTTTCCTCTACGGGTTTGAATGCTCGCACTGTTCTCCAATTTGTCTAACCTTTTGGTCTTCTTGGCTGGATCGGCATCCACGTTCTAGCCCCAGTGCATAGAAAGGCCCAAAGTCCCATCTGGGGCCCCTTTCTCTATTTTTCTTAGTCATTTCATAGGCCTGGAAAGAACCTTAGAGACCATCTAGTTGTTGTTGAGTCTTTTCTGATTCTTTGTGACCCCATTTGGGGTTTTCTTGGCAAAGATACTAAAGAGGGTTGTCATTTCCTTCTCTAACTCATTGACAGATAAGGAAACTGAGGCAAATAGGGTGAATTGATTTGCCCAGGATCATACAGCGAGTAAGCATCTGAGGCTGGATTTGAACTCATGAAGATGCGTCTTCGTGACTTCAGGCGCTCTATCTACTAAGCCATCTAGCTGCCAGAGAGACCATCTAGTCAAACCCCTTAATCTAAGATTAGGAAATAGGCCCATAAAGGTTACGTGATTTGCCCAAGGTCACTCAAGAAATAAGTGGCAGTTCTAGGATTCAAATCTGAGGCCCCAGAATCCAAAACCAAGGCTTCTTCCAATGTAGCAAGCTTCTTCTCACCAGCAACAACGGGTTCAGTGATTCTCTCCATCCAGATGATGCCCAGATTTATCAGAGAGCTCTAATCTGTCTTCTGAGCTCTAGACTCAAATCAACTACTGCATATAGATAATCTGTAGTTGTCTCCAAGTAGATGTTCTATAGGCACCTCAAACCGAGTATGTCAAAAACGAAAATCCCAATTTTTCCTCTTAAATCCAGTCCTCCTCCAAACGCAGCCCTTCCAGTGATCCTGGTTTGAAATTTCAGAGTCCGTTTTGACTCTTCTCTCTAATCGCTTGTTAAATCTTCTCAATCCTACCTCCATAGCATTGCTCACATTTGTTCCCTTCTCTATGCTCTCTAGACTCATGGTCGGGAAGGGAATAAAAGCATTTATACAACACCTACAAGGTGTCAGGCACTGCGCTAAGTGATTATAGATATCATCTCATCTGATTCTCACAATGACCCTAGGAGGTAGGTGTCGTTATTATCCCCATTTTGCAGTTGAGGAAACCAAAGAAGAGAGGCTGAATTACTTGCTTGGGGACACATAACTAGTAAGGCCATATATGACCTCAAATCTTCCTGACTCCAGGCTGCGCACTATGGGGGCCATTCTTACTCACACGGCTCACCTAGTCCATCTCTCAACTAGTTTCCTGCAACAACTTTCTATTTAGATTCTTGGCTTCCAGTCTGTGATCCATTCTCCCCATAACTGCCAAAATAATCTCTCCAAAACCCAAGTCTAACCATATCAATAAATCAATAAACATTTATTAAGCAATGGGCACTGTGCTGAGTATAAGAACCCATTAATCCATTCTGTCAAAAAGATAAAAATCTTAATTCCCTAGCTTGAAACTTGGACAGGCTTTATGATCTAGATTCAACCTAACAGGCTTATTTCACATGACCCCCTTTCACACCAAACAAGCAGAATTTCTGTTCCCTAAATTTGATATGTCATCTACCACTTCCTGGCCTTTGCCCAGGCTGTGCCCAATTCCTAAATGACACTCCCCTTTTCAACTTTACCTGAGAACTCTTGGCTTCACACAACAAATTAGTATAACCATTCTGGAAAGCAATTTGGAATTTTGGAAATAAAGTGGATAAACTCTCCATACCCTTTTCTTTAAAGGTTCCACAGTGAGGCATACACCTCCCCCCCAGGAGGTCATTGACTAGAAATAAGTCCCAAAATACACCAAAATATTTTATAATAGCACTTTTTGTGATAGCTGGAAACAAAATTGATGCCCATTGAATGGGGAATGACTAAACAAACAAACGGAATGTAATATTATTGTACTGGGTGAAATGAGGAACCTGATGAATAGAGAAGTACGGAAACACTTACATACATGGATGCAAAGTGATGGAAACAGCACCACGAAAATAATATATACAATGACTACGACAGTATTATGGAAGGAACAATAACTAAAAACCAAAGAAAAATGCTGCAAAATTATAAAGACTACATTTAGCCCTAAAGAAGAGATATAAGAAAACACCTTATCCCACTCCTCTGTAGAGATAGGGTGTCCACAGATATGAAACATTTCATGCTATGTTAGTTTTTTTCAAGGTATTGATAGGTTTTGCTGATTTTTTCCCCTTCTTCCTTTTATTCTTTTAAAAAATAATTGTTTGTTTTAAGAGATAGCTATCTGGGTGGGAGAAAAGAAGTGATGCAAGGGGAAATCTAGGTGACGTGAAAACAAAATCAATAAAAATTCTTTCAAGGTTCAGCTCAGGTGTGACTTCTAAGAGCAGGAGTTTCTAACCTGTGGTCCACAGGACCCCAAAAGGTGTACAGATAGATAGACTTCAGGAGTTACATAAACTTGAATGGGGAAAAAAATAAATTTTTCTTTTTCTTTTTTTTTGAGGAAATCTGGGTTGTGACTTGCCCAGGATCACACAGCTAGTAAGTGTCAAGTGTCTGAGACTAAATGTGAACTCAGGTCCTCCTGACTCCAAGGCAGGTGGTTCTATCCACTGCACCATCTAGCAGCCCCTAAATCTTCATTTTCACTAACTTCTAATCAAAATTTTGCATTTCCTTCAACTATTTAATAACATAGTTCTGAGCAATTCACAGGTTTCACCAGACTGCCAAAGAAGTCCCCCTCATAAAAAAAGATTAAGAATCTCTGCCCCAAGGGGACTCTTTCTGATTCCCCTACTTATTAAGGCTCTCTTCCCTCTTCCTTTAATTAGCTATATACTGATTTCTTACATGTTGTATCCCACAAGAGAAACAGAAGCTGCTTGAGCCAGGGACTATTCTTCCTTTTATTTCTGTACCTCCAAAGCCCAGTACTACGCTGTGTACCCAGAAGGCTCTGGATCAATGTTTTTTACACTGAATTGGCTGTAGCAGCCTTAAAGTCCTAAGATCAAGGTTTGAGGTCCAACTCTGACACTCATCAGCTATGTGCCCCTGGGCAAGTCACTAACCTCCCCAAGTTTCAGTTTCCGTATTTGCAGAATGGGAATGACAATATTTAAAAAAGTACCAAGACCCAATTCACAATGTTGTTGGAAGGAAAACACTTAGTAATTCTGTGTGAGTTGTTACTAGCAAATTTTTTTTTTAAAAAAAAGGCTTTTTAAACACCAACTTGGGGTATTTACAATCAGGAATTTGCAAGCAGGAAAAAAAAGTCTTGTTCATTTAAAGCAGGAGTTCTTAACCCTTTTTTTCTTTTCCATAGGTCCTTTTGGCAGCCCAGTGGATCCTACAGACCCCTTCTCAGAACAACAGCTTTACTGCCTACGTTCCTAATCGAAGGAAATGCTAAATCTCAGTTAAAGATTAATGAAAATAAAAATGCCTTATTTTTTTCTCCATCCAAGTTCAAAGACCTCTCCCCTTGAAATTTCTCTATCTCTGATTTAAAAGCATTCTCATTCCATCCATCCATCCATCTATCCACCTATCCATCAACAAGCCTTTATTAAGTGTTCACATAATGCTAGGGACAGGAAATACAAAGACAAAAAAGAAATCGTCCCTGTCTTCGAGGAGTTTACAACCTACTAGGGGAAATGATATATACCTATGTGTATAATATTGTAATAGTAATCAGGGCAAGATTTTTTGTTGTTCTTCTCTTTTGGGATACTAAGGCTATCAAATGCCTTTAATGAGTCTGGCCTTTGGTTGAATAAGGCAGATAAAGTGGGATCTTTTTTTGTCTCAGCACTAAGGCAATAGGGAGTCATTGATTTGTATATGATGTGGTGCTGGGTGGTTGAGGAACTTTCCCACATCCTGGTTACCCACACCCTAAATGCTAAGTTGGCCCCAGCCCTCAGGGTCCTGAAGAGGGTATATGTATTAGAAGGTTAGCATTGACTTTTAGGAGTACACTTATTGAAAGAGTGATGAGACTCTGGGCAAGGTGTTGAAACAGACCCCCTGGCTTTGATAGCCCAGATGTTGGTGCTTCTCTGGTAACTATGTATTGCTATGAATAGACCAGTTTGTGTTATTGCTCTGTTTATAATATATGCTTGTAATTTCTGCTTGTATTTGCCCTGAAGTTCAGGGGGCTGATCTTTTCCCCTTGAACTAAGTGAATGATATATGTATGTTTAATTAAACTGAGATTGTTAACCTCTTAAAGTTGCTTTCATTAGAAAAGCAGATCAAAGAACCGGTGTTGGCGGCCCTTCTGTATGCTGGTGTTATTGGTCTTACATAGCCACAGTAGCGGCTAGCAACATCGTCGCTACGAATATATGAGTATATATAGAGGTATGCTTATTTACATATATTAGCATATGTATGTTATATATTATAATATTTAAAGCAATAAATATGATATACCTCATATATATTGAATATATATTATCATCATGCATTATACAATGGTGTTTTATATTACTTATGTAAAATTACAAAAATATACAATACAACAATAAATAATATATTGTACTTATATAATATGTTGTATATGATCATATATATGCATAGGATTACAAAGGAAACCAATTATACTTAAAGTTATAAAAATATGAAGGGAAAAATTTCATGAACTCTAAGTTATGAACCTCTGATCTAGTCCAATCTGTAATTTTACATATGAGGAAAGTCGTGTCCCAAGACAGGGATAAATCTTGCCCGTGATTGCACTGAGTGGAAAGTGGAAAGGCCAAGTAGAACCCAGGCCCTCTGACGCCAAGTCCAGTATTCTTTCTATGGGGTCCACAAGGGTCTGTTCCCCAGGTTCCAGGTTGGCATCCCTCTATACAGAGGAAACAAATTGGAACGCTGACAAATAGTACAGCCAAGACAAAATAAAACAAAGCTTCCTTTCATACATGACAAGGCGGAAGCAATTTGACAAATTTAAAAACTCTTTAATAATCTAAGCTTACGTGAATAGGAGTGAAACTTAGGAAGTAAAACTGAATCTCTGGTGCCAGAAAGATAGAAACTTCTACAAAGGAACAACTGTTCACTTTATTTCAAATAAACAACAAAAGAAACAATGACCTAGTCCAATTGGCGAATCCACATTTCTCAATTGCTCCAAGACAAACCCAGAACACAAGAAAAGAAGGAATTAAAATGAACAGAAAGCCTTGGCTATCCTATGATCATAGAGCTTTTTTGTTTTCCTATTTTTATCCGGACCTCTGATTTCTTCGGTTCAAGGAATTCCTAATACAGAAACCCCACTTCAGTGCTATAGATTTCTAACTCTTCTGTAATTTATAATCTCTTGGCTGCTGAGAGATTAAAAGACTTGTCCATGCATGGTCAAACAGCTAGTCAGTCTCCAGCTCTAAATCTATGGTCCTATCTGTCAGAGAAAGACTGAAGGTGGTCCTCCTGACTCCATGGCTAGCCCTCTAGCCAGAACAGCATATTGCCTCTCAGTACTATGTAAGGAAACTTAAAAATTTTCCAGGAGCTCCCATAGCAACTGAGAAGTGCGCCTGCCTTTTCCTTCTTCACCATCATAGCCTTGGAGCCTTCTACAATTTTGGCACCATTTGGGCCTAAAACTAATTTCCCAGTCCAATACATGCCCATAAAATCGTGAGGGGGGCCTCAGGAATAGAGCTTAAGCTTGCTAAAGTAAGCAAGAAGATTAAAGAAGATAGCTCATATTCCCCAAATGATAAATGACCAAAGGATATGAACAAGCAGTTTTCAGAAGAAGAAATCAAAGTTATCAATAGTCATATTTTT
>CM053623.1:327839240-327880645 GCA_028646595.1 Phalanger gymnotis | reverse complement strand
CAAAAGTGTTTGCTTCTGATTACCCCCTCCCCCAGTCTGCCCTCCCTTCTATTACTTTCCCTCCTTATTCCCTTCCCCCTTCCTTTCCTGTAGGGTACAATAGATTTCCATACCCAATTGAGTATGTATGTTATTCCCTTCTTAAGCCAAATCCGATGAGAGCAAGATTCAGAGTGTGACTGATTCTAAGGGTTTTTTGGTTGCTTGCTTCTGGACCTGTGATTTCACCATAGAGAGTCTCCTTCTATTATAGCAGATCGGCTGTTGATCTTTAGTTTGTAATCTTAGAGATTTGCTTGGGGAGCAGAGAGCTTAGGTGACTGTCTAGGGCTTACACAACCAATATGTGTCAGAGATTAGACTTGAACTTTTCTAATTCCTAATTTGGCTCTCTCTCTCCAATGTCTCCTTGCTTCTCTTTTTTGTCTTTTGATGGACAAAAGGCAGCCATGAGTAGGATCTCATGAGGAGAAGGGAGAAGGGTGGGAAATTAATGCCTGTTTAGTGCATAATTTTGTAGGTAGAGATTTACCAGTTATGTGGGGAAAAAAACCCATCATACAGGTCCTCAAAGAATTCATTGCACATACATACCATACACCAGACATATAATAATGTTAGGGTTATGTTATATATCTACCACTTTGGAAAACTTAAAATACTATATAAATGTGAACTCTGGCAAACCCTGCCCTCCTGGAGCTCATAGTCTATTAGAGGAATGTGATGGATTCAGAGTCCAATGGGCTTTCTACCCTACATCTCTAATGTTATATCTTTGACTATTGATTCATGGACAAGGGCATGCATGTATGCTGAAGGGTGTCCTATGACACTGGGTCAAGATAATGGAATTTACAGGGTCCAAAATCATGTAAATCAAATACACACTTTGTCTCTCTGGTTCTCATTCAGTCTCTGTGTGTCTTTCTCTCTGTCTCTCTTTGTCTCTGTTTCTCTCTCTCCACAAATATAATGATTTGTGTTTTGTTTTGGTGCAGGTTGTGAAGATCTTGGAGAAACATGACCCTTTGAAAAATGCCCAGGCGAAATATGGATCTATCCCTCCAGATGAGGCCAGTGCCGTCCAGAATTATGTAGAACATATGCTTTTCCTGCTGATTGAAGAGCAGGCTAAGGATGCTGCGATGGGACCCATTCTGGAGTTTGTGGTCTCGGAGAACATCATGGAGAAGCTATTCCTTTGGAGCTTGAGGCGAGAGTTCACTGACGAAACCAAGATTGAACAGCTGAAGATGTATGAGATGTTGGTGACCCAATCCCACCAGCCTCTGTTGCACCACAAGCCCATCTTAAAACCTCTCATGATGTTGTTGAGTTCTTGTTCTGGGACAGCCACACCAGTGGTGGAGGGAGAGCTGGTTGTCTTACTCAATCAGCTCTGTTGTATCCTAGCCAAAGACCCATCCATTTTGGAACTCTTTTTCCACACTAGTGAGGATCAAGGAGCTGCCAACTTCCTCATTTTCTCCCTTCTAATTCCCTTCATTCACCGTGAGGGGACAGTGGGACAGCAGGCACGAGATGCTCTCCTTTTCATCATGGCCCTCTCAGCCGAGAACAGCATGGTGGCCAGCCACATTGTGGAGAACACCTACTTTTGTCCAGTAAGTTTTTTGCATATGGTCCACACTCTTGTTTCCGCTCATTCTTCCTCATCTAGTGTTAGTTCTCATTAGTATTTTCCTTTCCTTCTTTTAACTACTTTGTTTCTTGCTTCGCATCTAGTGTTGAAAGATGTTGGGCCATTGGGGAAGACAGTGTTGGAAAACAGAAAGAGCTAAATTCACCTGCCATTTGGCTGAGAAATCTTTCCCTGAACACAGCAACCTGGGAAAAGGAGAGATTTGTGTTACTATTTTCCACCTCCTGGCTTTCAAGTTTCACATATATTCCATTAGCAAACAGTTTATAGTTTGTTCCAATGGTGCAAATCACGAAAGATCAATAAAACTGGCATTCTTTTTATTCACTGCTTCTCTGGGGGAGTTCTCTGCCAGGAGACAATGGTGGATGGAAGGCCTCCACACAGTCAAAATCACAAATTCACCAGAGGGCAGGGACTGTTTCATTTTGGTCTTTGTCTCTTCAGTGCCTTCCTCATTTCTGGCATAGGTTAGACCCTAATAAATATTTGTTGATTAGTTGATTTCATTGCAAGATGAGGACCACTAATTCATTGGGCTTTAGAGATCACATGGTCCAGTTCCCCTCATTTTGCGTGTGAGAAATCTGAGACCTAGAGAGAAGTGATTTACCCAAAGTCACACTGGTGGCCGAGCTAGGAAGTTGAACCCAGACCCTCTGACTCCAAATCTTGCCACGACACTGTGGTTTTAACAAAAAAAATAAGACTTCAAAATTCTAACATAGTAAGTTATCAGTCAGCCAATGATTAATCAGTCAACAAGGATTCACTAAACTGCTACTGTGTTCTGGGAGCTAAGGATATAAATACACAAATGAGAGAGCCCCTACCCTCAAGGAATTTTTGTTCTCCTTGGGGAGTGGAAAGTGGAATGAGCCTGGGAGATATGTGTTAACAGATAAGTAAATATAAGATATACATGAAATAAATACACAATGATTGGACAGAGGAGATAATATTTGAGCTGAGCTTTAAAGGGATCTTGAGGCTCCAGTGGGAAGGAGCTGAGAAGGAAGGACATTTCAAGCATGGGAGGTGGCCTATGCAAAGGCTTGGAGGTAGGAGATGGATGAGATGCAGTGTCATGTGCAGAACCTGCAAGTATATGTGCCAGTTTGGCTGGAGTTTGAAGGAGGGAGTGGAAAAGAGAGACAAGAAGCATTTATTAAGTACCTATTATGTATCAGGCACTGTGCTAAACACTTTACAAATATCTTATTTGATTCATTTAATTTGTAATCAGTATAGGCTGCAGCCAAATCATGAAGATTTTCAATGTCAAACTCAAGCAATGGGAAACCACCAAAGTTTCGTGAACATGAAAGTTCTATGGTGACACCTGTGTTCTAGGAGGAGACCATCATAATTTTCCCTATGCAGTTGCACCTCTTGACATATAATGAAACAAAGCATAGATCTCTAAGACTAGAGTGGACCAGCTCCGGCTGCATCTTCACCCGTTAATGAGGAAATGACACAAGGCTTCCAGCTCTTCTGTGGAGTGTTCCAGAAATCTTCAATAAGCTTAAACTACTTACACTTCAGTAGATTAAAACTGCAATAAGACTTTTGGGACATCCTATGTACCGGTGGTAACCAAATAGCACCTAAGGATGATCTTAGTGTTAGAGTCCTCTTTGGATTCATGTAGGATGTCGGGAATGTGGTAGCATGTTGAGTGCCAAGAGGATTTTAATTGGACAGATTCAGAATTTGTCCTCTACTTCCAGTAGTAGCTATATACATTTTTTCAGGCCCAGTTTTCAGACAGACCCTTATTACCTCCCCACATTCTTTCCCTGGTTCACAGAAAGTGCATTCTTTACGTTGACCCTTTGAAGCCTCAAATCTGCTATATTTTGCTGAGATCACTTTAAGCACAAGTGTGTATGCGTAGACGTAGGTGGGTGGTTAAATTCAGAAATGGGCAGACAGCACTTCCTTGCCATAAGGCACACTAAGTGGGTGGAGTAGTTTCCCTGCTAATTATGAAATGTGATATGATTTGCTCTAAGGTTAAGAATCAATAACCAGCTTCACATAGCTCAGGACATGATAGTTTCTGTGCATTTGAAATTAAAGCTGGGCCAAATCTGCAAGTGCATGCCCATAATCCTTGCTACTCGAGAGGCTGAGGCTGGTGGATTGTTTGAGCTGGGGAGTTCTGAGCTGCAATAAAGTTAAAACTGATTGGGTGTCCATCCTAAATCCGGTACTGTTGTGGCAAATCTTCAGGAGGGTGGGGATGGGGTGGAGGGAAGTCACCAGGCTGCTTAAGGAGAGGGAAGCTGGCTAAGTGGAGGACAAAGCTTCCATGCTGATCGGTACTGGGGTTGGGGCATGAGAGGATGGTGTACTCTCAGCCTGGACAAAATAGGGAGACCTAGTGGGGGGGGGGTGGGGAGAGAGAAAAACTGTGCTGCCTAATTGGCATTACAGGGGTTTATTTTAGAGCCTGTAGGTGCCACTATATCTTGAATTAACACAGTACACATACACATACATATATGTATACATATAATATCCCAAAAGTCTATGAAAGCTAAAATGTCATTAAGACTTTTGGGACCCTGCCTGTGCATGCATGTGTGGGTGTGTGTGTGGGTGGGTGTGAGAGAGAGAGAGAATGTTTTTCCTTTTTTGTGGGATATATTGCTTTAGCATGATGGAGTTTTGGTAAACTGCCTTTGTATTTAACTACCACCATACATTTTAGTGATCTAAGAAAAACATTGCTGTATGAAAAAAAACAACATTAAAAGTAAGACAGCCTACAAGGTAAACAGGATTTGAAATTAGCTTCTGGTTTACTGACAAGAGAAGAGAACTGCATAGCTTTACTATTAAAGAAGGAGGATGAAGGATGTAACACCTCATCGGCAAGGGATTGGGGTAGTAATCTTTAGGATAATTACCCTTCAACGTGTATAATGTTGTGGTGGTGGTGAAACCAGTTCTTACGCTATAGCCAGGTTTCATTGTTGGTTTTCAGAATTGCCTTGCTTTTTTTTAAAGTGTTTAAAACACTGTACTTATTGTTTTTAAAGGTTAGGGGAAAAAACAGGAGGGCAGTGAGGACATGGGCTGGCCTCATTTGAATAGAAGCCATAAAGGAATATGGAGCTTGGTTGTGTTAAGTCGTGCCCCTTAGGATAGATCCCATAATCTGATTTGTACTCTGGCTTCCATAATTACATCTGACACTTAATTTAGAAAACAAGGTCTCTTTACAATGGAGATAAAAAGCTTGCTCTATTAACCATCTAGCAGAGGACCACAATTGACAAAAAGCTTTCTCTAATTAGTATGATTGTCAAAGTGTGTTAGCATCAGCCTTCTTGAAGAGCAATGACTCTTTTAGAAAACTAGGCCTCTGTTTGAACATTTTTTTTTGGAAGGGCAGGGAGGAGGATAAAGGAAGGAGTTTAGTGCTCACCTGCTCCTGCCTTAGAGATCTTCTTTGTACTTTCCCAAGTAAAGATGGAAAGGAGACCAACCATTCTGCTACAGGAAATATTTCAGTGCTGGCACATGGCTGGGAGACTAGATGATCTTATCAGCAGATTTAATTAAAGAAAAAAAAATCAAGCAGAAATTGTTTTAGCCCTAGAAGTTTGTTCCCTGAAAAGAATCTGTAAATCAAGATGTGCAAATGAGAACAGCTGACCTTTAGGCACGTGGATGCAGGTAGAAAGTTGTTGATCTCATCCCAAATTTATGAGGCCTTTTATTTTGGTGAGTTGTATCAAATAGTCCCTGCCAGGTGTGTGGCTGCCAACTTCAGATAGAAACCATCTGCTGGAATATCTTAATGCTCTTTTGCTAAAAATGAATTGGATACCGTAAGACCTTTAAAGTTCAAAGACAAGATCTCAGCAAAGAAAGACCACAGGCTGCCAAGGTTGGGTAACGCTATTGTTGCTATGATAGGCTTATTTCCCATATGAGGAAATTATGTGAGATATTGATGAATTATGTGATTGGATTAAGGCTCCCTAATGTTTGGTCATAAAGCCAGAATTATATCAAGGACCTGTGATTTTTTTCCCATTGTTGAATGACCAGTGTGGGAATTCCCTTCATGGATGTGGTTTTCAACCAATTTATAACTTAGAGACTAAGAGAGTTTTCTCAAGCACAGAGAAATGAAGATTTTTGCCCATGATCATGTTGCTAGTAAATGTCAGAAAAGGAATTTGAACCCAGGGCTTCTTCATGCTAAACCCTATCCATTATGTCAGACTTCCTGTCAGAGCCTGGGATGGAACTGAGAGTTTCTTATCTTAGACTTGTGGCTTTCCTGTGGTCTCACAACAGAGACCTCCCTCATTAATCCAAGTGTACTTGATTCTTTGGCAATTCATTTGTTGTGGTCAGGAGAGCTGAAACCTTCCTACCAGGTGTTAGTGCTGGGTAACTTAGGAAATCTCTTAAGCCATGGCCTTCCATTTCTTTAAGTCTTGTTCGTGGAATACTTCTAAACTTCCTGGTATTTCATGTTTGTTCTGAGGTTTTTGGACATAAATAACAAAATTTAATTATCGTGCACCTGTAAGAAGATAAATGGAACTGGGGTCCATTCCTATTTCTCTGGCAGCCAGGTGGCATGGTGGATAGAATGATAAACTTGGGAGTTAGGAAGACTCCAAAGTTGAGGTATTGCCTCAGACACTTATTAGCTGTGTAACCCAGGGCAAGTCACTTAACCTCTTTCTGCCTCAATTTCTTCATCTGTAAAATGGGATAACAATAACATTGACCTCACAGAGTTCTTGTGAGGATCCAATGAAATAATATGTGTAAAGTACTCTGTAAAACTCAAAATGCTATATAAATGCATTATGTTATTATTATATAACTTCTATAGGTGTCACTTCTTCCATTTGACTATGAGTCCTTGAAGACAGGGACTATATTCACTTTTCTTTTTGTATCCCCAGCATTTATTTATTTATTTTTACATGAAATTTTTTTTACTACGACAAAGGCACCATACATTTTTCATGGTCTTGGTCTTTCCTTCTTGCCTTTGTCCAAGGCCAGAAGAGAAACATTTGCAACTTTTACAACCCTGACTTGGACTCCAGGAATATCACTAACAGCACGACCTTTTTGACCAAATCCAGCATCCAAAACTTCACCATTTTCCACAATAAAGTTCAAGCAGCCATCATCGGGAACAAAGGCAGTGATTTTTCTTTTAACTATTCCTAATCAACTAGACTGTCACACACACTTCCTGATGGCAGAATTGGGATGCTTTGGCTTCCACACCAACTTTTTCTAAGACAATCTCTTTTGCATGAGATGCTCCTACAAATGGGTTGGCCGTCAAGGCAGTGTCCAAATGAGCTTTCTTGTATTGTTTGCCATGCCAATTTTGGTCTCTTCAGTGGCTTCAGAGTTTTCTAGCAGTACAAAGACCATGGTACTTACCCATGCTGCCACCGCCTGGGCCAAGAGAAAAGAGAGGTATCCCCAGTATTTAGCACAGTGCTTTGAATATAGTAAATGTTTAATAAATGCTTATTTTCATATCACTATAATCATCATCATCATCTCCTTTGTTAAACTGGTATTTACCGCTCAGTTCTAGAGACTTGTTAATTTAGAAATCCCCTCTTAGGCATCCTAAAGAAGTCATTCAACCTTTGCTTGCAGACCTCACTGAAAAGGGACTGCCAAGTTCAGCCCCTCCTATTTCTAAATAGATCTAATTCTACAGAAGTTTTGCCCTTGTGATTCATTGTAGTGTGGAGGTGGCCCTGGTCCCCAAAGGGTTTGCCTGCAAAGCATAAGCAGTAGGAATTTCTGCAGTGCAGGAAAGGCTGTAAGTATGGCTGAGCCTGCTTTCCAAAGACCTAAAAGGCATCTCTCTCCAGTAGACTGGTGGTGAATTCTTTGGTCATGGCAACCCAACAAACAAAGAAATTACAAAGTGGCCTGGTAGAGTAGAAGATCCTATGAATCACAGAGTTTTTAACCTTTCATAAATATTCCTGTAGATGAAAATAATGATTCAGCAATCATCTCTGCCAAATCCTTTTTTAATATAATCCTAGGGTTTTTCAATGAAAAAAAAATCTATTTTCTTTTTCTCCTTCCTCTCCCTACCCACTGGGGAGAAAAGGAAGAATAAAACTCTTGTTACAAATATGCAACATCAGGCTAAAGGAATTCCCATATTCGCCATGCCCCAAAATAGGTCTCAACTTGTCCCCTGAGTCTGTCACCTCTCTGTCAGGAGGTGAGTAGCATGACAGAAGACACCAGTTATCTTCATGTATAGTTATCAAAATGGTTTTAACCTTTTTGTGGTGAAGCTTATGGATCTTTTCTTAAAATAGTGTTTTTAAATACATATGATTAAAAAATATAATATTACAAAAGAAATGAATTAACATTGATGTAAAGCTATCAAAATGGTTTTTAAAAAGTCCATGGACACCAGCCTAAGAACCTCTGATCCAAATATTTGTTGGGGAGTTTCAAGTCACTATTAATAATTTTTGTTCTGTGCTTTCCAATTCAAAGAGCTTCCTTCTTAGCAGGGAAAACAGAAGTAAAATGAGAGTTGAGTATTTCTGTCTTCTTTTTGCCATTCATCATTCTACTTTTTCTTTCATCCTTTCTCCTCTATATAGTTTTAAGAATTATTTAAGAATTACCAGCCTCTGCTCATTTTCAATATTAATGATTCTGATTCAGTCGTTATAGCAATATGCCATGGAAAGAGTGTTAAACTTGAAGTCAGGAAGACCTGAGTTTAAATCCTAATTCAAATACTTATTGGCTACATGACCCTGGGCAAGTCACCTGACTTCTTTCAGCTTCAGTTTCTTCTTTTGCAAAATGAAAATGATAACACCTATCTCACAGTATTGTTGTCTTAACCACATAAGATAGCATATGTAAAGTGCTTTGCAAACCTTAAAGTACTATGTGAATTTTTATTATTATGCTATCCTTCATTTCCTTCCCATGACATAGTCCTGTGGGGACTATATGAGAAGTACTAATATTCAAAATGAGTTGAAAAGAAATGATAAAGACTGAAAAAATAATTCTTTTTTAATAAGTTATTTATTTTTAGTTTTCAGTATTCATTTCCATAAGTTTTAAATTTTCTCCTCCTCCCTCCCATTCCTCCTTCCCAAGACGGCTTCCAATCCAGTATAGGCTCTACATATACATTCCTATTAACATATTTTCACATTAGTTGTGTTGTATAGAAGAATCGGAATGAATGGGAAATAACCATGAGAAAGAAAAAAACAAAACAAAAAAAGAAAATAGTCTGCTTCACTCTCTATTCAGACTCCATAGTTCTTTCTCTGGATGTGGGTGGCATTTTCCATCATGAGTCCTTTGGAATTGTTTTAGGTCCTTGTATTGCTGAGAAGGGCTAAGTCTATCAAAGTTAGTCATCCCACACTGTGGCTGTTACTGTGTACAATGTTCTCCTGGTTCTGCTTACTTCACTCAGCATCAGTTCATATAAGTCTTTCCAGGTTTTTCTGAAGTCCTCCTGCTCATCATTTCTTATAGTGCAATAGTATTCCATTACATTCATATGCCACAAATTGTTCAGCCATTCCCCAATTGATGGGCATCCCCATGATTTCCAATTCTTTGCCACCACAAAAAGAGCTGCTATAAATATTTCTGTACATACAGGTCCCTTTTCCACTTGTGTGATCTCTTTGGGATACAACCCTAGAAGTGGTATTGCTGGGTCAAAGGGTATGCACATTTTTATAGCACTTTGGGCATAATTTCAAATTGTTCTCCAGAATGGTCAGAACAGTTCATAACTCTACCAACAATGAATTAGTGTTCCAATTTTCCCACATCTTCTCCAGCATTTATCATTATCCTGTTTTGTGCATGCTAGCCAGTCTGATAGGTGTGATGTGGTACCTCAGTTGTGATTTAGAGCATTTTTTCATATAACTATAGATATCTTTAATTTCTTTCTCTGAACAGGCCTGCCTCTTCATATCCTTTGACCATTTCTCAATTGGGGAATGACTTGTATTCTTATAAATTGGACTCACTTCTCTATATATTTTAGAAATGAGGCCTTTTTTTTTTATTTCGGAGGGAGGAAGGACAATTGGGGTTAAGTGACTTGCCCAAGTTACACAGCTAGTAAGTGTGTCAAGTGTCTGAGTCTGGATTTGAACTCAGGTTCTCCCGACTCCAGGGCTGGTGCTCTGTTTGCTGCACCACCTAGCTGCCCCTGAAATGAGGCCTTTATCAGAGACACTGATTGTAAAAATTCTTTCCTAGTTTTCTGCTTCCTTCTTAATCTTGGTTGCATTGACTTTGTGCAAAAACTGAAAAGATAATTCTTAAAAAAACTACGCAGGAGATAAAGAATGAAAGAAAAGCTAGGATAATAGATGATATCATATGCATACTTTTTGAAAATATTAAATTTTATTATCTTTTGTTTTTGCATCACTTACATTTTCTCTTGTATCCTCCCCAACCCTTTCCCAGTCATCCCCCAAAATAAAGAATATTAAAAGAGAATTTTATTCTTGAGAATTTCCCATCTCTTTTCAACTGACTTTGCTTGTGGACTATTAGGCTCTGAGATCTTTCCCCTCAATTCTATGAAAGCTTTAAAATCCATTCTTCTGAAAATCCAGAGTATAGTGTCTGGCTTCCTGGCTTTCTGTCTCTCCCCTATTACAAATCCTAAGGTGAAATTGTTAGGGGCAGCTAACTGGGAGACCATTGTTTGGTGACTCAGTAGTGACTCATTGTCACCAGTTTTCACCCTCTCGTTCACTGGGCCTGGAGTTAGGAAGATTCATTTTCTTGAGTTCAAACCTGACCTCAAAAACTTACTAACTGTTTGACTCTGGACAAGTCATTTAACCCTGTTTGCCTCAGTTTCCAAATGGGCTCATGAAGAGTCCAACTGAACAAATTGAACAACAACCAAAAAAGGTGCACTTGTTGCTTCCTCTTTGCTTTCATCCTGTTTCCTTCAATAGCCAGTTTTCTCTTGTTGCTTAAAATCAAGTGCAGATGGCTGGTTCCCTTTGTCTTCCATCTCTTAAAGAATGAAATCATCATTAAGGCAAGTTCATGCTAGGACTTGCTTCTTCACTTTGGGCTGAGAACACTACAGCAGATGTTGAAGTGTTCATGATTTCTATTCCTGTTTTGTCATCTATTTCCCAAATGTTTCTTATTTTCTCCTGTCCAAGTGTTCTATAGTGTAATCGATGATTGTCTCTTACGTTTCTTTCTGTATTGGATTCTATTATGATTCTCCTTTCTTATTTCTCGATTTCCTCAAATCCCTACATTTTAAATATATAGTGCTATTTCACCCCATCTCCACCCTTTTATCTGTTCTTGTTCAATAAAACATACTCTTAAAAACTATATTCCCGTCATGAATCCCATTCTATTGTCTCGGTGATATAGGTGAGGCCACATTTTTCTCCTTATATAAGCATCTCTTATTCACCATACTTGTTATCTATACTCTGGGCATTCCCCACTCCTGAGGTCATGGGTTTTATTGCTGCCGCCTCATTTGTTGGATTTTGCCTCCTGTGTATTACTGTGGGTTCTAATGCTAGTTGTCCTTTCTGGCAGCTATTACTCACTGTGGTGTCTGACTTCATAGATAAATGTAGACATTGTTTTCCTTCCCGCCTCCCTTTTTTTTAAGCTTAAAACTCTCTTAAGCTGAAACAAAATGCGTGTAATACTGTCCTAGTGATTTTGAAAGGAAGGATGAATGTGGTGGTGGGGAGATTTTGCCTTACCCACGTGTGAGGCGGAAGATTCTCTTCCACTTGTTCTTTTGTAGGTGTGCTGATTTTTCATCAAAGCTCAATCTGTTTTGCAGTCAGGACTGCAACAGTTCTTCACTTGGGAAAAAAATAAAGATTTTCTTAGAGGATTTAAAGAGAAAATTTTATGGCGTGTCAAGTTTTTAACCTCTGAATTAATCTTCATGCAAATGCTGGCTCTAATTCATTGCTGCATAGAAAATCAAATCAATAGATACTCTTTGAGCTCCCACTATGTGCAAGGTTCTTGTAATCAAAATGTTCTCTTTTAAGTATGTTATATTGGGGGGGAAAGTATATACTTCCAAACTCTGATTCTTCTTTCTTCTGAGCTCCAGTCCTGCATCACCCACTGCCTACTAGACATCTCCACCCGGATGTTCCATAGATATCTCAGACTTCCCATGTCCCAAAGAAATACATCTTCCCCTTTCTACCAACTCATCCTTCCTTCAAGTTTCCCTATTATTTTTGAGCTTGACACCATCCTTCCAGTCATTCAGAATCACAGCCTTAGACTGATCTATGATAGTTCCCATTCCCTTAGATTGCTATTTCTTGTTCGTTATGTTTTAATAGTATATCTTACATTGTTTCCCGTCTCTTTACTCCTAGAGTCACTGTTCTAGTTCAAGGCCATCATCAAGTCTCTCCTGGACTGTAGCAAGAGTCTCCTAATTGGACTTTCAGTTTCCAGTTCTCCAATACATTCTCCATGCATCTATAAAAAACAATCTTTCTACAGCATGGTCCATACATATCAGTACTGTGCCTAAGAATCATTGACTCCAGAATAAAATACAAGTTTCTCAGCTTGGCATTTAAAGCCCTTCACAATCTGGATTTACCTTACCTTTCCAGCCTCATTTCACCTTATTTCCTTTCACATTCTATCTATTCCAGTCCCAAACTGGCCCTCTTATTATTTCTTGAACTTGGCACCCCATTTTCCACCTCCAGGTCTTTCTATAGACCATCTTCAATGTCTGGAATACACTCCTTTTTCACCTCCACCTTTGGGAATTCCTTGCGTTCTTCAAAATTCGACTTAGGCACCACCTCCATCGGGAACCCTTTTCCAACCCCCCTACTTGTTAGTGTACTCTCTGTCTGTCTCTGTCTCTGTCTCTCTCTCCAAATCATATTTATTAATCTATTTAAATTTTGGATTTCTTAGTGGAATGCAAGCTTGTTGATGGTGGGGACCTTTTTTCGTTTTTTCCCCTTGTATTCCCGGCCCCCTGTCA
Source organism: Phalanger gymnotis (assembly GCA_028646595.1). NCBI lineage: Eukaryota > Metazoa > Chordata > Mammalia > Diprotodontia > Phalangeridae > Phalanger > Phalanger gymnotis. The sequence goes on along the minus strand of CM053623.1, from coordinate 327,867,908 downwards.
TAGTTCCGAGAGCATATGAGATTCATAGGAAATACTGTTTGAATTGAATGGAATATGTTGTTTTGGAACTGGGTATTATTTATAATCAGAGGGACCTGATCAGGCTTCTGCTTGTAACTCTTAAATGCCCTTTGTGCAAGGTGTGTCAGTAGAGCAAAATCTCATAAGTATTATAGGTTCTTTTAAAGACACAGGATAAAGGGTAAGCAACCAATTGACTGGCATAGCAAGATGTGGGTCTCTTGTAGGCTGCCATTTACTCTTTGCCTACCACAGAGCACGGGGGAAGGCCAAAATACAGACTTTGTTTGTAGGATACTGGATTAAAGGGCCAAGTTGAGGGCACGGTCAACATAATTAGGAAGGGTGTGCTATGTATGAAAGGCTTAATTGTGTGAATCAACTTGAGAATTATAACACAGTCATGTTTGCCTAGCCTAACACAGAGGAATAGCTGTAGCCCTATTCCCAGGCATTAAGGTAGGAATGAAACTAAAAGGATTTCATGTATCAAAGCACAAAAATCTCACCTGTGTTTCTTCCTGAAGCTTGGCAACACTAATTTTTTTTTTGATTTACAAATTCCCTCTCTTCCTCTAATCCCTCCCCCACCCATTGAGAAGGCAAACAATTTGATATCAATTTTATATACGAAGTCATACAAAACATATTTCCTCATTAGCCATGTTGCAAAAGAAAATACAGACCAAAAAAACACCCAATAACAAAAAACAAAGAAAGTAAAAAAAAGTATTCTTCGATCTGCATTTAGACTCCATCAGTTCTTTTTCTGGGAATGGATAGCTTTTTTCTTCCTAAGTCCTTTAGAATTGTTTTAGGTTGTTGGATTGCTGAGAGTAGTTGAGGCATTCACAGTTGATCATTATACAATATCGCCATTACTGTATACAGTATTTTCTTACTCTGCTGATTTCACTTTGCATCAGTTCATATGAGTCTCTCCAGGTTTTTCTGAAATCAGCCTGCTCATCATTTCTTATGGCACAATAGTACTCCATCACAATCATAGACCACTATTTGTTCAGCCATTCCCTAGTTGATGGACATCCCCTCAATTTCCAGTTTTTTGCCACCACAAAAAGAATTACCATAAATATTTTTATACATATACATCCTTTTTCCTCTTTTTTTTTTTATCTCTGTGGAGATATAGACTTAGTAGTGGTATTGGTGGGTCAAAGGGTATGCACAATTTGATGGCCCTTTGGGCATAGTTCCAAGTTGTACTCCAGAGTATTTGGATCAGTTCACAACTCCACCAGCAGTTCATTAGTGTCCCAGTTTTCCCACATCCCTGCAAACATTTGTCATTTTCCTTTTCTGTCACGTTAGCCAGTCTCATAAGGTGTGAGGTGGTACCTCAAGAGTTCTTTTCATTTGCATTTCTGAAATCAATAGCTATTTAGAGCATTTTTTCATATGATTATACTTTGCTTTGATTTTTCTTAAAACTGCTTGCTCATATCATTTGACTGTTTATCAGGTGGAGAGTGATTTCTCATCTTATAAATTTGACTCAGTTCTCTGTTATCCCCAACTTCACTAAGGCATTTCTATGCATTTACAAGCTTATGAATGCTCAATTTATGACTAATTTATTGTACATTTTCTATACATTTTAAAGCAGTAGAGTTTTTAATATTTATTCTGTTTGTATTATATATGTACTTGTTTCTCTTATTGCAATGTAATTTCCTTGGGAGCAAGAATTCTTTCATTTTATTTCGATCCACAGCACCTAGCCTGGTGTCTGGCACATACTTAATAAAGGCTCGTTCAGTGAATGATATCACGCATATGATTGGTGGAGTACAGATGTAATTGATGATTAGAATACATCATTATGGAAAGCCTGGCCTAGTTTTGCTATATTATATGGACGTTTTTGTCTTTTTAGTCTGCAAATACAGAAGAATGATCTGCTTTAATTGGGTATCAAGGCACTTGTTGTAGCCTGGCATTCCCGTCTGTGGCTTTGTGAGTGTTGTCATTTTTAGAAGTCTTTATCCTGAATCTAACGTACATCAAATAAAATAGGCATTTCCATGTACACAGCAGAAGAGAAAAAGAGGATTGATTGTACATGAAAGTGGAGGTCTTTATTAGATATAGCTTGTGGTTTTTTTTTTTTTTTACTTTTTTCTGAAATGATACATACTATTTGTAAACTGTCATTTTCCTTGCTAAACATTTTACAAAGCGAATTTATTCATTAAATTGATGTTGCCTTAAGTTTCCATTTCTCTCCACTTAGAACATATTTTTGTTTAGCAGAGATGTTTTGGGGCAACTTTTAGCTTCTTTGTTGTGGTACCTATGTTGCACTGGTTAAATTTCTTTTGTTGTCCTTCAGTTGTGTCTGACTCTTTGTGACTCCATTTGGGGTTTTCTTGGTAAGGATGGATGCTGGTATCATTTGCCATTTCTTTCTCCAACTCGTTTTACAAATGAGGAAACTGAGGCAAACAGGGTCAAGTGACTTGGTCAAGGTCACACAGCTAGCAAAGGTCTGAGGCTACATTTGGGTCTTCTTGACCCTAGGCACAGCACTTTATCCACTGTGCCATCTACCTGTCCCTTAAATTTCTTTACGCATTGTGACTTTAGAAAGAAATACCATTCATTTGGGGCTTAAAATACTGAGAACTGAGTCACCGATTTTCCTATGTGAACAATTGTGTATAATGTTTGAAGCCGTGGATGGATTGTATTTTTGTTGTTTCATAGAGAAGGAGACATAGAAAGTTGAGAAATCAATGCTAGAAATACACACAGTGGTAGATTAAAATTTAATTGTTTTGTACCCAAAAAAGCCCATCTGAATCTTGAGAAACTAACATATTACCTTGTTGCATCTTCAATCCAAGTGAGTCAAGACAGTTAATTCCATTGTGCTTTGGTGCGGTGCTCTGATCAGACATTCCTGCCTGCCCTAAAAACTTTAGCTGGAAGCAGAGTATGCTAGTGCCAGCTCTAAAGGGCTTCAGAGAACCAGTTACTCAGTTTTATGGGAGGCATTCACACCTCAGAAATCAGCCATCCTACAAATCAGAGCTTGATTTTGGTTTGGTTTTGTTGATTGTCTAAACTTAAGAAAGGGCAAATGATGCAGATTAAAAGTGTGTGTGTCTATTTTCGCCCCCTCAAAGAGAATGGTTGTTAAACACATACTGGCACACCCTGCATTATACTGCAAACATTGCTCAGCAGGAGTGGAGTGCAATGCTCTAGGAATAAAGTCATCTCCAGATTGGAGGTGTGGTGCCTATGGGATGACAGCAGTAGCAACAACAGGCATTTATATGGTGATTTAAGCATCTATTATCTCAATTTAGCCTCCTGATACTCTTGCTAGAACTGTTTCTGAATCCACATCCAAGTGTGAAAAGAGGACCAGGGTCCTTCGTGGATCCATAATCTGCATGAGGCTGACATAGGGGTTGGGGTGCACTTTTTTCCTGGAAAAAGATGCCTGGCCCTCAGCCAGCCCATGACCTCTGTGTGATACATGCAGTTGCTGCCCCTGGTAGTCTCTATTATCTACCTCATCTCTCCTGGGAGTTTCAGTTGTTTTTCAGTCATGTCTAATTCTTTGTGACCCCATTTGGCGTTTTCTTGGAGTGGTTTGTCATTTCCTTCTCCAAACAGAGTTAAGTGACTTGCCCAGGGTCACCCAGCTAGTAAATGTCTGAGGCTGGATTTGAACTCAGGAAGATGAGTCTTCTTGGCTTTAGGCCCAGTGTTTCTCCATTAGTCCGCTGCTACTCCTTTGCAGATTTTTTTTTTTTGCTGTGTTGTCTCTTTCTCCAGGGCTATGTTGGGGTCCTTAGGATCCTAGGTCTTAGGGTTAGAAGGGGCTTCAAAGACTATCTAGTTCAGTCCCTTCATTTTACAGATGAATCAACCCTGGCCCAAGGAAATCCAATAACTCACCCAAAAAGAGTAAGCATTAAAGGCAGGATTTGAATCCAGGTTATCTTCTCTTCCAAACCTCATAGGAATCATGGTTGTACTGTAATATGATTTTCTGCTGTGCCTCCTTCCCACCTCCAAATTGTTTTTTGTCTCAGGAGAAAATATTCCTAGTTAAGCTGTTGATCACTGGCTCTTGCCATGGAGCTCTCTCTGAGAACAGAAATGTTTATTTTTTAAGTTGTTTTAAATCATAGTTAATGCTTCACTTATTCACACTTCTTTGAAAAGTAATCTTTTGGATATATAAGCCTCCCACACAGAGCCTGGTACTCTCATATTTCCATTTTGCTTCTTGGAAAAGTTCTGCTTTTGTCTGAAATATTTGTCAGAAACGGTCATTTTTCCTGCAGTTTCATACAAGCCACAGAGTGTTTGTTTGCTTTCTCTTGTGACAGCCTTGTCTATACCTACTTTGGGGACCAAGAGGTGGACTTTGCATTTTTTTTTAAAAATGGATGAATCTTTTTGACCTGGGAAGAGAACTGTTATTCAAGTGTATCTCTTGTTACTAAGTAGATCGAGAAGTGGGGAAGACTTTAGAGGCCCAGAATCTGGGCCAGGCCCCTTAACTTACAAATGAGGAATGCCTCCAGAGCCCATCCTCTTCCCATTATATTATGGTTTATTTTATCTCCCCAGAGTTAGCCACTATCAATTAATACTACTAATAATAGCTAACATTTCTAATAGCATCTAGTGTGTGCGAAACACTTTACAATTATTCTTTTCTTCGATCTTCACAACGACCTTGGGAGGTAGATGCTATTATTACTTCAATTTTACAGTTGAGGAAACTGAGGCAAACAGATCAAGTGTCTTGTTCAGAGTCACATAGCTAAATGTCTGAGGTCAGATTCGATTCCAAGCCCTTTGCTCTATCCACTGTGCATCTAGATGCCCAATTTAAAACAAACAAGTTTCATCGATGCTTTTAACGTTATTGTCTCTTCCAACCCTTTCTCATTCCTCTTTCTGCACAGAACCCTGCTTTGTATAAAGCAAAATAAGCCAACACATTGTCTAGCCGTGTCTGACATTTGCCATGTTTAGGACCACATCTCTCTCAAGGCATCTGGAGTCAAGACTGGTCATTATGTTGCTCAGAGTTCTGCATCGTTAGGTTGGGGTTTTTTTAAACTTTTTTTTGATGAACGAAAAAGCCACCTACATCAGTTTTTAAAAATGAAAACCCCAATGTGATACAGTTATATAGACCAGCATACAGGCAATTCTTGCTTTATGTAAAATCATATTATGCAAATTTGACTTTACACAGAACTCTGAAAGAAATTCACCTTTCAAAAAAAAACCCCTTTATTATCTTTACTGTACAGTATAATGCTCTCTACTCCTGCCCCTTGGCTCTGTGGGCTCTTGCCCCCCTCCAAACCCTAAACAACAACAACAAATAAGCCCCCCAAATGAAAGCAGAAGAACAGATATGTGGAGAAGAATGGATGTTAGAGAGGCCACCCTCTCCACTATTACGTTATAGGAGTCTTTGTACCAAGAGAGGATACCTTTGTTTCGCCCACCCTGTGTGTCTGTCTTCCCACTGTCTGTGCTGGAGTCTGTCCCCAGACCTCACATCTTCATCCTCTTGCTCTCCCTTCTCTGTCCCTGGTCCCCAGGTATCCTTGAACATGTGGCTGCCTCCTCCCTTCCAGATAGCCTTGAGGGACCCCTTCCTGACTCCCTCCCTTCCTCACATCCACAAGCAAATTCTCACTACATAAAAATCGTTTTAAGTGGAGGTCTGTGGAACTGTTCACTTATGTAAAGTGAGAACTGTCTGTATCATCTTTCCAATAGTCTGTTATTTGGCATTTTGTAGGTGCCTGTTATGTACCCTGGGAACATAAAGAAGAAAATACAAAAACAAAAACACAGTCTTTGTTTTCAAGGAGCTCCCAGTCTAATGAGGGAGACAGCCATGTGCAAACAAGACATGTCTATATAGATGTACCCACATATACATAATGTATACATGTACACATACATAATATACACACATGCATGTATGTGTGTATGTATATCACAAAATAAATTGGGTGGAGGATGGTCTCAGAAGGAAAGCATTATAATTAAGAAGGGCTGGGAAAGACTTTTTGCAAAATACGAAACTTTAGCTGAGACTTGGGAGTCAGCCAGGGCAGGTAGGAGGCCGGGAAGAGGGGGAGTGTCCAGGGATGAGGCCCAGTGAAAACTTGGGGTGTTGGGGGATGGATTGTGAGTTGTACGTGAGAAACAACAAGAGGCTAGAGTCAGTGCTGTTTAGTAAAGGGAGTGGAGTAAAGTGTAAGAACATGGGAAATGTAGGAAAGGGCTGGGTAATGAAAGGCTTTGAATGTCAAACCGAGGCAGTTTGTGTGTGAGTTTTGGAATGGAGAGTGTCTCCTCATGGAAATCAACTCAAGTGTTATTCCTAAAGGGCTTTAAGGTTTGCCTTTCTCCTACTTTTTCTCACCTAGAATTTGGGCTTCTTGCCTTAGCTTGAGGAAGCCCTTTAAATTTTTTATGAGTTTGTGAGTGTCTGATATCTGAACTCAATTAAGCAAAGTGTAGGGAAGACACCGCATGAATGTCAAAGCAGGGCCTAGGATGGTTGAATATTTGGTAATCTCCTTCTTACCAAGTGGCCATCACATTTGCATAGTGTTTTATACTCTTCTAAGCATTTTCACACATATGTTCTCATTTGTTTCTCACTACAGTATTTGATAAAGATATTGATTATCAGGACCTTGTACCCAGAAAACAGAATGTTATAGTTGTTAGAAGGCTAGCTTCAAACCCGGGAAGATCATTAGGCTTGAGACCTGGTCATGTTACCCAAACCTCTCAGTGCCCTAGACAACTGTCTAAGACTAGGTTACAGTAGAATTGCTAATTTACATTGGTAGAGGGAATAGTTTTTCTGCACTGGTGGGGAAAAAAAGTGTGTGTGTGTGTGTGTGTGTGTGTGTGTGTGTGTGTGTGTGCACGCATGCGCACACACACATATTAATGTGTTAACAGGAATGGAAATTAAGACCTAGCAAGATTAAATAATTTGGCCAAAGATACATAAGTCAGGATTAGAAACCCAGAACTTTCTGGGATCACATGCCATTTTCAGATTTGCAGAATATTTTTTTGTAGATTGTCTTTATGAGCACCAACCCTGCGAGGGAAATATTTGAGTATGACTATCCCCGTTTTACAGATGAGGAATATGAGGCGAAGGGTACCATAGCTAATACATGTGTAAGGTAGGATTTGAACCCAGGTCTCTCCTGACTCTTCTTCCATTGCTTGTCCTGCCATATTGGTCTGTCTCTGTTATATCCTAGTGTCCCACCTCACAAGTTGGCTCCTTTTAGAGCCAGCTCACGTTGCTTTATGTAGAACACCCTTAAAAGAGGAGAGGGTGGAATATTAGGTGTATGTTATTGTTAATTACTGTCTCTGATGTACGTAATTTGAAAATTAATGTTGCTCTAATTATATTGATACAGTGAATAGTTATTCCCAGCATTTGAGTCAGATAAATTATGCCTGTCTGGATAAATTCATCTTGAAAGCCTTAAAGTGCTTAAGGAGTCAAGGGTATGCAGAAGCTAACCCTTTGTTCTGTGGTTAATTTAGCAGGAGTTAGCAAATGTAATTGATTTTAAGCACGTGGCATCAAGATGAGCATCCCCTCCAAGGAGAACCAGAGCTCTCTGTTCTCCCTCGCCTGATAGAGGTTTTAAATTTAAGAGAAACAGCTCACTAAATGTTACTTTCATAATGGAAGTTCAGGGGGTTGTAGGTAATGTGGACTGGCTGGAGGTTCTTGACAAGGGCATTTGGGCTGGAAGCCAAAAGAAATTCCTTTGCTCTGTACTTTATTAACTTCTCTCTGGTCTTTATTAATCCCCCCTGGCCCCCCTTTTATGTCCTCTAGGAGTCATAGGATTTAGAGCTGGAAGAGATCTTTAAGATGGTCTAGTCCAGGGGTGGGAAACCTGCAGCCTCGAGGCCACAAGTGCCTCATTAAGTGCTCAATTGTGGCCCTTTGACTGAATCCAAACTTCATGGAACACTTGAGGATCTAGAGGGCCACATGCAGCCTCAAGACCACGGGTTTTCCAGCACTGGTCTAGTCCATAGGTTCCCAAAGTAGATGATACTGCCCCTCGTAGGGCACTGGAACCATCCAGGGGGGCAGTAGTAGTAGCCTTGGGTGCAATTGGGGGGTGTGGAATAAAAATAAAGGGGTGGTGGAAGCATAAGGAAGAGAAGAAAAATTTAAAAGCCATTTGTACACGTTTCATCGCTATGTAACAGAGTTAAAGTAATTACATTGTTTCCCAAATAAACACACAAAATGCAAGTTATAACCAATCAGTGGTCAAGTCTGCTGATCTTAACAAGCAATGGTTGGCAGTGAATGTGTCATGCATTGTCAGGAAGGTCCAGCATGCATCGGCAGGAATATGTGTGTGTAACAATTTGTTTATAAAATGATGCTATCCAGTTACGTGATGCAATATGGCGTCATCAAAATTTCAATGCAGGAAAAAACCTGATAAATTAACAATAAATTATTAAATTTAAGATGTGTCATCTAAAAATATTTTATATATTTTTAAAATGATGCAGATTTTCAAAATATACCATTAAAAGGTTAGAGAAAATAGATTTCCAGTGGGAAGTTGAGTAATTTTTTTTAAGGGGGTGGTAGGCCAATTAAGTTTGGGAACCTCTGCTGCTAATTTCCTACCCTTTATTTTATAAATGAGAAAATTGAGGCCAAGAAAGAGAGAAAGTACTTTGCCCAGAACCCATACAGGCTTGAGATTGCGAACATCTGCCCGAAAGACTATGAACCCAATGGTCTTTCCATTATGCCAGTGTTTCGTGGGTGTTCTCCACAGTTTTGTTCATGGACCTCTTCTTTCTATATCCTCTTCTAAGGGATCACACCCATTCTTATGGGTTCAGTGATCATCTCTGTAGATGAATCCAAGTTCATGACATCTATCTTTGACTTCTTTCCTGAGGTCCAGATGTTTATCCTTACCCCCCTCTTTTATAGCCTTCCAGTGCTTGAAATTCAACATGTCTAAAATAGAACTTGTTATCTTAGCCCCACACAAGTTTCTGTCCCTATTTCCTATTTTATTTATGATGGCATAGTGGATAGACCTGGAGTCAGGAAGAACTGAGATCAAATCTGGCTTCAGACACTTATGACTAATGATATGACCCTGGGCAAGTCACTTAAGTTCCTTTTGCCTCAATGACTGCATTTGTAAAATGAACTCGAGAAGGAAATGGCAATCCACTGCAGTCTGTTTAAGAAAACCCCAAATGAGGTCACAAAGAATGACTGAAAAACAAGTTGTTTGCCATTTCCTTCTCCAGCTCATTTTACAGATAAGGAAACTGAGACAGAGTTAAGTGACTTACCCAGGATCACACAGCCAGTGTCTGAGGCTGGATTTAAACTCAGGAAGAGGAGTCTTCCTATTCCAAGCCCATCCACTGGGCCACCTAGCTGCCCCCAGCCTTCCTTCCTGACACCTTTGCTTCCTGACATTGCCAAGAATGTTCAGTGTAATAACAGTCACTTCATCTCTTCGCAGCTAGTCATGGCATAGTGCACAGGCTGCTCAATTTCCTTATTTATAAAATGGGGATAGTAGTATTTGCACTATTGACCTCACAGGCTTGTGAACTGCAAAATGCTACATAAATGTGAGCTCATCTTATTATTATTATTATTATTATTAATAATAATATCATCACGCTTATCTTCATTCCTTTACTCCTTAAACTGGACGTGAGCTTGCCTTTCTTAGAAGTCCCATAGGACTTTGGTATCATTCATATGACAGTTATTTGTACACTTTTCTAGCCATCATTTCGCTGTCATGAATATATTTCAACCGACCCCATTGTAATGCCCTGCCCTCTGGCTGTGTTGTACAGTTGATTGCCTAAAATGCAGATTGGATGGTTGTTGATTATCTGCACTAGGGTTTGAAGCCCAATGGTGTTATCTGCCCTGCGTTACTCCCTTGTTTATGATGTTGATCCTGTGGAACCAACTGCCCCATCTAACGTTGTTTTGTCTGACATCATTTTAGATGCTGAAAAAAGACATTCGATATAGGATAAAGGCTTTTGTGAGATATAGATAGAGGCGAGTAACCAAAAGGGTAGAAAGGCCTTGAGTTCATGTGATATAATAATAGCTAACTCTGGGCCTGGAGTCAGGAAGAACTGAGTTCAAGTGGCTTCAGATACGTGCTAGCTGCATGAGCCTGGGCAAGTCACGTAACCCTGTCTGCTCCAGTTTCTTCATCTGTCAAATGAGCGGGAGAAAGAAATGGCAGACCACTCCAGTATCTTTGCCAAGAACACCCCAAATGGGGTCATGGAGAGTCGGACACAACTGAAACAACGAAACAACAACATTTATGTCATACTTATTATATGCCAGGCACTGTGCTTGCTCTGTAATTGTTATCTAACTTGATGCTCACAACAACTCTGGTAAATAGATATTAAGATGTTCAGTCTGGGAGGTGATAAGCACAATTAACTAATCTTTAAATATTTGAAGGACTATCACCCAGAAGTGGTTAGGCTTGTTGTTCTTGGCCTCAGAAGGCAGAAAAGGGTAGAAGTTCCAAAGAGGTAAATTTATGTTTGATATAAAGAAAACACTCCTAACGGGGCTATTTTGAAATGAGATTAGCTGCCTGGGGAGCTGGTGAGTTTTCTTTCCCTCAACGGAAGACTTTAGGCAAAGGCTGGATGATTGCCATCTTGTATTGGGAATTCTTCTTCAGGGATGGTTTGGACAAACTGTCACTGAAGTCACTTTAAACTTGACAATTCTGTGATTCTGTAAACTCCAAAGTCCTGTCTGTGTGAGGAATTATTACTATTCCTTTACTCACTTTTTAAATTAACTAATTTTTAGTTTTCAACATTCATCTCCACAAGATTTTGAGTTCCAAATTTTCTACCCATCTCTCCCCTCCTCCCCATCCCAAGATGGCATGCACTCTGATTATTCCTTCCCCCTCCTTCTGTCACCCCTCCCCCAATATTATCCCCTTCTCCTCTACTTTTTTGTAGGGCAAGATAGGTTTCTATACCCATTGCCTGTACATCTTATTTCCCAGTTGCATGTAAAAACAATTTTTAACATTTGTTTTTAAAACTTTGAATTCCAAATTCTCTTCCTTCTTCCCTCCCCACCCACCTTCATTGAAAAGGCAACCAATTCAATTTACTCATTTTTTCTATTGTTAGATGATAAGCTTCTTGAAGGTTCATGGCTTTTGCTGTTGTTTTTCATTTGTTTTAGTCATGCATGACTCTTTATGACCCTATTTGGGATTTTCTTGGCAAAGATACTGGAGTGATTTGTCATTTCTTTCTCCAGCTCATTTTACAGATGAGAAAACTGAGGCAAACAGTTAAGTGACTTGCCCAGGGCCCATAACTAGTGTCTGGTCCACTGTGTCCCCTCGATGCCCCACTCAATGATTTCGGCTGCAGTAGATGCTCAGAGGTCTTTTGAATGGCCGATTGTGATGTAGATCGTGAGTGGTGTTTCTGACTTCAGCAACAGGACAGAATAGCTTGCAGCTAACATATGGCATATTAAGATTTATGAAACATTTTTCTCACAACCTACAATTATTATCTCCATTTTACAAATGGAAAACTGAAGCTCAAGGAGTTGAGTAAGTGGCCTCAAGTCACATAGCTAGTGTCAATGCCAAGACTTAAGCTCAAATCCTCTGACTTTTAAGATCAGAATTTCTAATTACATTATAGGCAGCTAGGTGCGGTAGTGGACAGAGCACTAGGTTTGGAGTCAGCAAGACTGTTCAAATCCTGCCTTAGACAGTTACTGACCTCTTCCTCTGTTGGGCTTCAGTTTAATTTCCCCTACAAATAAAGAGAGTGAACTGGAGCAGAGGTGTCCAACACACAGTTTGAGGGCCCACAGCATTCCCTAGTACTGTCCAAACCCAGATTAAAATATAACTGAGAAATGTTTAACAAAATAAATGGAAATAAAAGCACTCTAAAACCATGGATACCGTTTGACCCAGCAATACCACTACTAGCTCTGTATCCCAAAGAGATAAAAAATAAAAATATGTACAAAAATATTTAAGCAGCGCTTTTAGTGGTGGCAAAGAATTGGCAATTGAGAGGATGCCTTTCAGTTGGAGAATGGCCAAACAATTTGTTATATATGATTGTGACGGAATACTGTTGTGCTATAAGAAATGACAAATAGAATGCTCTCAGAAAAACCTGAAAAGACTTACACAAACTGATGCAGAGTGAAATGAGCAGAACCAGAAGAACATTGTAACAGCAATATTGTATGATGATCTACTGTGAATAACTGAGCTATCCTCGGCAATACAATGTTCTAAGACAAATCTGAAGAACTTATAATGAAAGGTGCTGTCCATCTCCAGAGAAAGAACTGATGGAGCATGAATGCAGATCGAAGATATTTTCCCTTTATTTTTGGGTTTTCTTTTGATCTGTGTTTTCTTTTCACAGCATGACTTACATGGAAATGTGTTTTACATGACTACACAGGTATAAGGGGAGGGAAGGGAGAAGGGGGAAGAATTTGGAACTCAAAATTTGAAAAAAAATGTTAAATTTGTTTCTACATGTAATTGGGGAAGAATAAAATATTAAATTAAAAAATAAATGGGAATAACATAAAAGATAATATTTTAAAAACAGTCAGTATGTCATCCACAGGGATCCTTATGTATGGATTAGTAGCCCCTATTTTTCTTTGAATTTGAAGTCACTGCATTAGATGTCCTCTCTAAGGTATCTTCAGCACTAATATTCTGTGCTTTTAGATAGAAGAGTTTTGAGACACACAACGAGTTTTGAGACACACAACCTTGAGAAGTCTAGTAGGATGAGAAAGGAAAGAGGAGTCATTTTTACTTGACTTCAGCCCTTTTGTTTTAAATGTATATGTTTCTGGGTACAAGGGAAAGCTGTTGCATAGTGGAAAGGCCACTTAGTTAGGAAGACCTGGGTTTGTATCTTGACTCTCCTATGTGCAAATTGTGGGATGTTGCACAATTTATACTGCCTCTATGCTTTGTTTTTCTCGTCTATAAACTGGCTATGACTGATACCAAAGAGTTGATGTGAGAATGAAATGAGAGTCATTTTTTTAGACCATAAAGTGCTGTTTTTGAGGTCAGTCTCTAGAACTTTAGTCCACAAGCTGGCTAATGTTCCCAGCTGGAAGGAATGGTGAAAAAAATTCATAAATTGTCTTTCTGTTAATATTTTAATCCCTAAAGCTAATTGCTAATATAAGCAGTGTTTTGTGTCTATCATGCATTAACATAGGAAATTATATAATGAGTCTGGCTTATCTGGGGTGAAATGGAGACTTGTGAACGTCATACAAAATTTCATTATTAATGGTCATTAATGTTCTGTAATTAGGGCATAATATATTAGTGAAGCAAACAATTAGCTTATGAGAAGTGTAAGTGGAGGCTAATTTTGAATTTTCAAGTATTATTCTCTACTTTGGACATTAAGCATTCATTCATCAGTCCTAACGTAGACCTTGGTCTTCCTTTATGAATTTGTTCACATATGACTTAGTCTGACATTTGTCTTAGAATAATAATGACAGCTATCATAGACTTTTAGAGTGCTTTTAGGTCTGTAAAGCCCTTTGCTTATGACTAATCTTTCAGGTAGGCAAAAGAAGTAGTCATTCCCACTTTACATCTGGTGAAACTGAGGCCATTCAAGATTAAATGACTTGTCTATGGTCACATAGGGCAGCTAGGTGATGTAGTAGATAGAATCCTGTGCCTGGAGTCTTGAGGACCTGAGTTCAAATTCAGCCTCAGATGCATGCTAGCTATATGACCCTGGATAAGTCACTGCCTCAGTTTCCTCATCTGTAAAGTGAGCTGTAGAAAGGAAATGGCAAACCCCTCTAGTATTTTTGCCAAGAATACTCCAGACGGGGTCATGAAGATACGGACAAAAAAAACAACTGCAGTCACATAACCAGTATGTGTCCACGGCAGCGTTCAAACCCAAGTGTCTTGTGACTTCAAGTCTAGCATTTTATCCATTATCCCGTGTTGTGTCTTGCTATGGTTAGCAACTCAACTTGAAACTAGTAACATCTTTTAAAAAAATCAAACTAGAAGCTGTCAAGGAGAGAGGGTTTGTTTATTTAGCCAGTGTTGACCAAGCCCTTAATATGTTCTAAGATGCTTGTCTGGGCACTGTATACAGAGAAGTATAACATAGTCGTTTCTAGAGGATCATGGGATCCAAGAGTTAGAGCTGGAATGGGTCCCAGAGGCTGTCTAGTCCAACCTTCTCCTTTTACAGATGAAGAAACTGAGATCTAGAGAGGTTGAGTGATTGCCCACGGTCGTATCTGTAGTAAGCTTCAGAGGGCAGATCTGAACCCAGGCCTTCTGTCAGGAGCCAGGGTCCTTTTCCACTTTTGCCACTTTGGAAGAAGATTCCTTTTGGCTGGGGTGAGTCATAAGTCCTTCACAGAAGTGGTGGCCCTGAAAAATCATGGAGGAAAATGACTATTCCAACTTAATTTGCAGGCGTATTTTAAGCTTATGTGCCAGGTACTGTTGTGGGTGCTATGAATAGGAAGACTAAACAAACAAACAAAGGAATAAGAATGAGAGAAGGTCATTGCCCTCAAGGAGCTTACATTCTAGCCGGAATTGGTAGAGCAACAAAAATCACAATGTCACATTTCTGAATGCAGGTGCTAGCAACAGGATTAAGCGGCCTCTACTCTTCTTTGCCTACGAAACTGGAGGAGAAGGGTGACGAATGGCACTGCCTTCTGAAGGATGACTGGTTACTGCTGCCTTCTCTGGTCCAGTTCATGAATTCCCTGGAGTTTTGCAATGCAGTCATACAGGTACTGGACAGAAATAACAATCATAGTGAAATGTTGCCTTGAGCTAGGGCTTTAAAGGTTACCAAATGTCTTCCCACAAACATGCGCTGATGTTGGGGATAAGAACAGGAGCATCCCTTTTTGCACTCATGAGAAAGTGACTTGACCTGACCTGATGAGGTCAGGTAGGTAGGAAGGGTTAGAGCATGGCATCAGACTCTTAGCCCAGCGTTCTCTCTTTCTTCCCAAACAACTCATTTGGTTCTCACCTCAAAGACAAGCGATTTACTGATGAGTTGATATGCATCAGCATTTTATTTTAATAAATGCTTAATAAATATTCATGACTTATTTAAACTATGCATAATGCCTTTGAATACATAAAAGTATAATTTTTATGGGCTCTCAGAAAGTTCGAAGCAAAAGCAAAATGGGAGGGAGGCAGGGTCTTTCCGTATCCTCCTTCCGAAAATTGGTAATTCTATTTTGTTTATCCATTTTATTGTCAACAGTAATTTGATTCCTGACTCATTAAAGAGATATTTTTAGCTGTCCATGTACTTTAAAATACACCATTTTTACTTCAAGGTCTTCATGGTTGTCTACAAAGGAAAACACTTTATTTTGCTTAATGGTGCATACTGACTAAAGAATGTTGTTATCCCAATTGAATTTAGAAGTTGTTAAGTATCTTCTTAGCAACCCAAATTAAATTTCCTTCAAAATTGGTCTGCTTGAAAAAAAAATAAACAGCTCTCTATATTGGGCCTCTTGATTAGATTTCCCCCTCAGCTTTTTTGCTGCTATTCTTCATCAGTTTCCAGATAGAAATCAGATTTTACGTTTCTCTGGCAATAAATGGGCCCCGCTAATGTTTTATTGGTTTACTGCATAAATATTACCATTGTTTTGGAGTTTTTGATTTGTTCCAGAAATCATTTACTTTAACGGTGATTGTGGGCTGATGAATGTTGGCTATAATCTATTTATTTACTAAATGAAGAAATAGCTTCTGGAAGAAAATGTGGGTAAATTACATACATTGCCATCTCATTTTTATTACTCAAATGAGGGAAGCTTTATTTATACATAAGATAAATGAATTACATCTTAAATTATTTTTCTCTCTCATCTTGCAGTCATGCAGCATTTTCTTGCAGAAGGGTTTAAAAATAAAAAGATGGAACTGCTATTATTTTCTCCCCAAATGCACTCTGATTGAGAAAGTGTCGGTAATTTAAAGATCAAGTCTCCATTCCCTGGTAATTGGTTTTCACTTTTTATTTTATTTTTTTTAAAGAAGGAGAAGCCATGTAATGGGATTCATTAAGGACAGAAGAACCATACGTTTTGGAATAAGTTTCAAAATTGAAATCATATAGTTTAGATTAGTTCTTTTAATGATACTGCAAAGATTACTTAAAAAAGATGTTAGCACAGGGCTCTTGCATGCAAGAGATGTTTTAAAAGGAATAAAGCAGGCTCTCTTGCATCAGTGATAGTGATCTCTGCTTAGGAATGGTATCCTGTTCTGCAAAATCTTGTTTCTAAATGAATTGCTGCTGCCACCCTCATCTCCCCATGATAAATATCTGTCCCAGAATGCAGTTTCAAGAGACTAGGTTTTTTTTTGTTGTTGTTATTATGTTCCAGGTTAATGCTTTCTCCTAGCAATGTAAGATTGTTTAATCATATGCCTGGATATTATACTCTCATATACATACATACATAATTAAGAGATTACCAGGCTTGGATTTAGGAAAGTCTGGGGTTCAAGTCCTGGCCCTAACTCTAATTGCGTGACTCTGGACAAATCATATAACATTTCTGATCCTCGATTCCTTATTTGTAAGATAAGGGTAATAATACTTGTACTGTTGTTGACTACTTTCTATAATATAAATTTCAGTTCAAGAAAGATTTATTAAGTACCCACTATATGCAAAGCACTATGCTAGGTGATGGAGACATAAAGACAAGAAAGAAATAGTTCCTACCCTCAAGGATCTTACAATCCATCAGGAACATAATATTTTAATATTTAGATCTAGGAAAGACTTTAGGTATCATCTAGGCCAATCCATTAATTTTATAGATGAGGAAACGAAAGGCTAAAATTAGTCATTTGGTCTGTGCACGTTTATTAAGTGCTTACTGGATGCCAGGCACTCTGCCAAGCATTGGGGATACAAAGAAAGGCAAAAGCAACCCCACATTCTAATGGTGGAGAAAATACATCAATGACTAGGTATATACAAGATACATATAGAGTGAATAGAAGGTAACCTTAACTGATTGATTTACCCAAGCTCATAGTTATTTTTCAGTTGTAAACATGCCTTGTCTTTCCTGTCTACTTCTAAGCTGACTCAGCCTTGCTTCTCTAACTTTCTACTTCTTCCCTTGCGTCTTTCTCAAGCTGGACATGCCTTCACCCTTTTAGCTCCCTCTTCCTATTGCTCAACTCTTCCCCAGAACCTCCATTTAAAGAAGTGTTCAAGTCGCCATGTTTACTTCTAACCTGACTCCACTCCAGGCCCTCTGAACTCTTACATCTTGCCTCTACTGGATACCTTTTCCACTCCCTTTTGTTAATACATAACATTAGAATGTAAACCCCTTGTGGGTAGAGACTGTCCCCCCCCAATATATTTGTATGTTAATGCTCAGTACAGTGCCTGGAACATGGCTAGGCGCTTAATAAATGTTCTGGAACATGGCTAGGCGCTTAATAAATGTTCTGTCATCCATCTATCCATCCATCCATCTATCTATCTACCCATCTACCTACCCGTCTATTATCTATTCTCCTGTTGATAAGGTGATGAGCTCTTTGAAATCAGGGAACATGTTCTCTTCTTCCACAGTGCCTAGTAACGAAGTGTTGCATGTAAAGAATCTGTGTAAATATCTGAATCCATGAATGATTGAAGCCTAATGTTCCCTGATGGAATCCTGCTCTTATTTTTTTCTCCCACATTTTTTTCAGGCAAGCCCCTCATGATAACATAAGATCTCCAGTGTGAGGCATTGGATCTATTTTAAATTCTTGAGTCTTCTTGGTAGGACACCCCCCAGATCATCAAAGCCAATGAAGCTTAGCAGCTTTACCCAAAGGAATATTCTCTGAGACTGGCCTAATCATGGTGGGAAGCTAAATGAATCAGAACAAGAGAAGGAAAACAAAATCAGATGGGTGGAAGGGAAAAAGAGAGGGAGTCCCCTACAAATGAGCAGCCAGCACAGCCAACAGATACAAATGAGAGATGGGTGAACAGAGCTGATAAAAAGATTGAAGGCTCAAGGACCCTGTTGGTGTTGTACAAAAAAAGTAGCTGAGGAGCTATGGGTAGCTGGAGAGCTGAGTAATGATCCTGATAAGCAGCAAATTAACATGCAAGGAGTTCTCCAGCTTTAACACCATCACACTGATAAATGATCCAGGTTCTTGTGATAAAAATGCCTTGTAAACCTTCAAATGCGATGTAAATGAGGAAGTGTTTTTATGGGATGCTAACCTTAGAGGAACCCTGAGGAAGCCGTGGAACAAATGATTCATTGATTTAGTTTGAGGATATACAGATACATAAAGCTGCTGAAACAGATTGCAAAATGTCCTGGAGCCAGCATCAGAAAATGCCCTCAAACATTTTTAAAATTTGTGATCAACCAGTCAGTCGGCAGTATTTAAATATGAGGTACCATTTCTAACCCAGGCATAGTGCAAAGTGCTAAGGATATAAATATTAAAAAATGAAACAATCTGGAGTCTCAAAGAGCTTACATTCTATGATGTGAGAATAATACAAGAAGTACTTAAGACAAATTAGTCACTGCAGTAGTTTCTATTGTGCTAAAAGATTGCACATATTAAAATTTTGCATTCTCTAAATTTTGCTGCCCTGGAAAAAAGCTCTGTTTGCCCCACCCTAGTTAACGTTCTGCATAAACATCATCCTACTTCTCTAGTCTATTCCTTTTCTCCCACTAGAGCTTTAAATTATCCTGATTTTTTGATGTGGCAATCTAAATTTTGGTAATATAATGCTGAGAAACAATGCCGGGGCAAGAAAAGTATCATTGGTGCTGAACAGAGAGCAGAATTTTAAGGCTTGAATGTTTTTCTTTGTCAAGAGCTAGCAGTTGTTTTTTTTTTTAACGACTTTCTTTCCTATACTCAGAGTCTATGTGGAGATGTGATTCTACTGGAAAAAAAAAACCAAGATAAAACCAAAACGCCAAACCTAACAATTGAGTCATGCTTTTCTAGTGACAAGATCTTTCTTTCCTAGGTTGCCCATCCCCTGATTCGTAACCAGCTTGTCAACTACATTTATAATGGGTTCTTAGTACCAGTGCTGGCTCCTGCTCTCCACAAGGTCAGTTATTTGTTATTGGTATTTAGTAATAAGTTGTATCGATGATTGGTAATTAGGATAAATTGCACCTGATTGGTAATTGGTATAAATTGAAATTGATTTGTACAAAAAAGATGGAAGCCCGTGTGATAGCTTTAATTTCCTCTTTCCTCTTGCCATTTCTGTATTTTATTTGACTGGTTTCAAATGCAACACAAATCTTTACAGGTACTAGACCTAGCCTGTGCTATAGAACACATCAAAATCTATATCCCTATGAAGATCATATTAGATGTTTTAGTCAATCAAGTAATCAGTGAACAAGCATTTATTTTGTACCTACTGAGTGCCAAGAGCTGTTCTTCCCATCTGGTGATTCCTGGACTTCATTAAACTCTCAGTCTCTTCAAAAAGAGAACATTGAAATAGATAAGGGCCCTCCAGGTGCAAGCTTGGAAATAAAGGGTAGATATTCTGTCTGGTCTTGTACTTTTCATGTTTTGGAAAATCATTATAATATCATATACAAGAGAGTAGTGGTCTCATCATTGGGGTGGGCAGAAAAGACAAATTTAGCAGTGGCTTTGAGGATTTGCCAGAGGGCCCTGGTACTGGAGGTGAGAATTTAGTCCCAGCTTTGCCACTAGCTAGCTTTGTAATCTTTGACAGGTCACCTGTCCCCACTGGATTTTAGTTTCCTCATCTTATATATGAAGGGGTTAGATTCCAGAAAATCTCTAAGTTGTTTTCCGGGTCCAACATTACAGAATTGTCACATCTATAAAGAAGGTTGCTTTGGTTACCACTAAATGGATGCTACCAACAACCAGGCATTTGTCCTTATGGTTTTTACTTTTTTGTTTGGGGATCTATAAGGAGATGACACAGAGCAGCAGAGGTGCCAGTAGATAATGGAAAAGGAGAAATCAAAGAGTAATGAAATAGGAGAGAAATGGGAAAATTATCATTCACTCCCTTCTTTTGTAATCATTTCACAATCCATAACAGTAATAGCTGTGCCCTTAAATGGGGCCCCCCATACCTGCCCCACCCTCTGTGTTGCTTTGCCAAGAGAACTTGTTTGTGTTTCACTCAATAAATAATTTCAGACAAATACATCAGAGAGAGATACACCCCAAATCCACCAGAATAATTGATTTCTTCCATCTCCTTAGGGCTAAGGCTGTGCTTGAAATAGATACATGACTGAAATCATTTTGGCCATTTCTTTAAATGTGTGTGATCTGGGCCGGCCTAAACCATCTTGGGGCTCCTTGTTTTAATGTTTCGTCTTCCAAACAGGCACATACATATTTATAATCTGCTTTGGTGCAAACCCAGCAGTTCTCGGATTATTGATTTAGGGAGATGGGTGGACGTTTTGTTTATTTGTTTATTTTTGTGAGTGATGAAAAGGAGAACGTTTGGGGAAATTAAGAGCCAGCGTTGCTCCTGGGAACCACACATTTGCTGTGTGGCAGTCACTGGATGTGGAGATGTAACCTGCCCTTCCCCCTGCTCTGCGCACCTTTTTAGATAGCTCAGGTTCTATGTACTTTGTGGCTCAGAATCCATTCAAACCAAAGCTCATGAACCCTCACCAATATGCTTTACGTTTATCAGTAAGCTAAATAACCATGTCGTTATTTTTAATTATTAATTTTTAGTTTTCAACATTCACTTTTATAAGATTTTGAGTTCTAAATTTTCACCCTTCCCTTCTCCCCTCCCCAAGACAGCATGAAATTTCATAGAGACTATACATGTACAATCATATTAAATATATCTCCCTATTAGTCATGTTGTAAAAGAAGAATCAGGGTAAAAGGGAAAAACCACAAGAAAGAAAAAAACAAAGAGAAATCCTAAATAAGTGGTCTACATTCAGACTCCATAGTTCTTTCTCTGCATATTTTCCATCGACTCTTTTGGAATTTTCTTGGATCATTGCATTGCTGAGAAGAGCTAAGTCTAATAAAATAAAGTTGGTCATTGCACAATGTTGCTGTTACTGTGTACAGTGTTCTCCTGGTTCTGCTCACTTCACTCAGCATGAGTTCATGTAAGTCCAGGTTTTTCTGAAATCTGCCTGCTCATCATTTCTTATGTAACAGTAGCATTCCATTGCATTCTTATACAACAACTTGTTCAGTTGTTCCCCAATTAATGGGCATCTCCTCAATTTCCAATTCTTTGCCACCAAGAGCTGCTATAAATATTTTGATACAAATAAGTCCGTTTCCCTTTTTATGATCTTTTTGGGATACAGCCCTAGAAGTGGTATTGCAGGATCAAAGGGTATGTACATTTTTATAGCCCTTTGGGCATAGTTCCAAATTGCTCTCCAGAATGGTTGGATCAGTTCGCAACTCCACCAACAATGCATTAGTATAATATGTCATTCTTTTTTTTTTTTAAGGAGCTTATATTCTGTTAGAGGAAAATCACATATATACTATAAGTAAATACTATATATATATAAATAAAATTGTATACACATATATACATACACACTGTATATGTAATTCAAAATATGTAATTGGGCATATAGGGTAGGAATGGGTCGAGTACGAAGGGCAGTGTATTAACACTGGGTTGTTGTAGGTGTAATTATCGATGTAATAGGACAGGGGCTTCAGATGGCACAATGGAGATTTAGAGAAGAGTGGGATCAGGGAGGGGGTGGTGCCATGGGCATGGTTCACAGGCTTGATATCTTTCACCAGGATTCAGCAGCTTCTGTAAGAGCGCAGTCTCCCACACTTAGTTGCACATTTCTATATCTGACTTTCGAATAGACGGTGAAGGGTCTCAGAGTCAGCCGTTGTACCTTTTTATGGCAGTCTTTTTTACGTTTCTCTTGACTGCCAAATTTACATTTCAATGTTTGTATGGTATTTTCATCAGGAATACTTGGCAGTCCTGGTACATAGTCTTTCACTGCAGTTAAAGCTTTTGCATGCTCCTTGCTGGCCAGAACTCATCCCCAGCGTCCATTGACTTCACTGTCTCTCTATGCTGAATTGGACTGGAAAAATCACCAACTGTGATTTTTTTTTCTTAGACTTCCCATTGAGCTTTGTTCTGGTGCATTTTCTACATCTATTTAGAGGAGTTGTAGGGAGGGGAACTTACTGTGCTTCTTCCTGCTTCTGCACCGTTTTGTCCAGTGTCTCTTAGAAGGTGGAGTTTAATTTGAGTTTTGAGGGAAGCCAGGTGGTGTAGGCAAGGAGGAAGAGCATTCCAGGCATGGGGAAGAGCCGTAGAAAAAGCATACAGTCAGGAAATGGAGTGTCCTTAACTTCAACACTGTCTCCTCTTCTCTGGTTCATTGGCTTGCCCTGATGTTATAAAGCAGGGCTGTCCAAAATGTGGCCCATGGGACACATATGGCCAGCAGTGCATTTTATGTGGCCTGCCCACAAGCATAGAAATTTACATAAATGCTTTAGTAAAGGAAGCCAAGCTACTGCAGAGCTCTCACTGAAATGGCAAATCAAAATATATTGTCTGTTGTTTCAATGAAAACCTAAGGTTTGACAGCCCTGCTCTAAAGAGAAGTTTTGCAGTATGACTGATCTTGTAGCTGGCAGAAGGCAGGGGTGCTGGAGTAACTTCGTATTGGCTCCATTTTCAGTGTGAGCATATACAGCTCAGAAATTAGCTAGCCTCATTAAGGACGTTCTTCACAATGAGCAGCGCGATGTAGTTGAAAAAGGGCTGAATTTAGAGTAAGAGGCTCTAGTTTCAAATCTTAGTTCCGCCACATTCTACCTCTGTGATCACTTCATTTCTGTGTGTCTCAGCTTCCTCACACAGCCCAGCAGGTTGTAGCCTGAGTTGCTAGGAGCAGAAATATTCATGTGTGCGGCCAGCCCTGGAGGGCCTTGAAAATCTAACATGTCCTTCTTAACAAAGGCATTTTATTTAAATAGAAATGTTTATCAAATAAGAGCATATTTCCTGCAGAAAGCATGAGTTCATTGCTCATGAAAATGCATACATTCAATAGGAAGAGTAGACTTTATGGCAATTGTGTGTGGGATACCCCTACATAGGAAACACGTATGTCCAGGACATGTACCAAAAGGGACGAGCCATGCTGTTGATGCTGCAAGATTGCCGGTGTCTTCTGTTGATGTCTGCCATCTACTAGACCTGCTCCCTGATAGATAACTTCTTTCATGCTTCTTACCAGATGCTGTTCTCTCTACCACCTGCTTATCAAGGTCAGCTATTTTGGGGGGTCACCTAATCCCCTGTGGATGCTAGTAGTTGCAGCTCTTTCACAAGCTCTAGAGACCACTGGAGGTGCTGTGGTTAATAAGCCTTTCCCCTACAGAAGAGAGGCTATAGATCTTTGAGTTGGTTCTCTCTGCCTGGTTTTTCAGCCACCTCCTGTGCCTCAGCTGTCATCCGTAGTTTCTTAGTTCAAACGAAATACAGCTTATGGTCACAGACTCATTTTAGTTCTTTGGTTATATACTCTCCTGTCTGAAGCTCTCCAGGGCTCTACTTCCTTAAACAGAAAAGGGAATGAGAAACTGTGGTAAAGGAGTTGTCTTGACCTCCTCCCAGCAGCCCCTCTGTTCAGCCCACAAGGGTAATGGCTTTGCTGGCTAGAGAATTCTGAAAAGCTATGGAGTTTTGTCCTACTTTCCGAAAGCAGCAACACATCATCACCTGTTTTTTTCTCACTGACCTCTGTGAGATAACTGGAAGCCCAACTAGACAACAACTTTCTAGGATCTACCCAAACTGTGGCAGCTTGGCAACTGTAGAGTTGTTAGAATTCTATGGTCTGTGCAACTAGGACCTGAGGATTCGGCGACAGGGCATTCACTGTTATAGTGATTGTTATCAGCATTAGAATTTATAAATATAATTATATAATAAATTATATAAATAATAGGTTATAGAAATATAATTAATAATGTATTATTATATTATGTTATATATTTAAATAATTTATTATATATTTATACAAATATGTTTATATAATTATATGTCATAATATTATTATATTATAATATAATAATGTAATATTGTTATAATGATATATATAATTATAATAATATAATACAATTAGTTAAACACATGGTGTATGATAGGTGCATACCTCTTTAGAGCTAAGACAGGCCTTAGCGATGACCTAGTCCAATCCTCTCCCTTTATACATGAGGAGACTGAGTTTTTGAAAAAGACATAAGTGATTTGCTTCAAGTCTGTATGGCTACTTATTTAGATACTGTGGAGTTATGACAGAATCCCTTACATCAAGAAGATTTGAATAGGACCATAAGACAAATGATCCCATGTCTGTATCCAGACACATGAGTAAGTAAGGCAGTCTTGTTACACATGTCCTAAACTTAAGTTTTAGAGACCGATAAGGCTAGATGCCTTTGGCCACATAATGAGAAGATGGGTCTCATTGGAAGAGACCCTGATGTTGGGAAAGATTGAAGGCAAATGGAAAAGGGCACAGCAGAGGATGAGATGGATAAATGGTGTCATGGAAACAATAAACATGAACTTAGACTTTGGGAGGTAGTGGAGGGTAGAAGGTCCTGGAATGCTGTGGTCCATGGGTCACGAGGAGGTGAATGTGATTGAACAACTGAAGAGCAACAAGGCTAGATACATTCTAGAAAAATCATTTTTCCTCTGTGTCTTTGGACATATCTGGAAGGTACTCATTCCATCCTTACCTCTGATTTTTGGAAACCTTAGCTTCCTTTAAAGCTAAGCTTTTACAGGAAGCCTTTACCAATCCTTTTAGGAATTAGTACTCTTTCTCTCCTGAAATTTTCTTGTATTTACTCATCTACATCCAAGTTGTATATCCCCAATAAGTTGTAAGCTCCTCAGAGTCAAATAGTATAGCTAGGTCCTTATTTAGTGGTTATAATGAATTCTAGGAAGTAGATACAGTATTTGAATTTGTACCACATATTTCCATTGGTCTGGAACCAGTGACCATATTTTATGTAAGTATAACTTCAAATAGCATGAATTTGAAAACATGTGACCACCTGATGGGATTCATTATTCTCCCTAATTGGGACCTGGCTGTGTTTCAGTTTTGTCTTTCTATCCCAAGCACCTATCAGAGTATCTGCTGCATGCAAGGTGCTTTAGAAATGATCACTGAATTCAATTCATTTGTATTTAGAGTAATTTATTTTCACTTTTAGACAAGAAAGAATGCTGGGTTTAGAGTTACACAACCTGAGTCTGAATCCCTATTTTGCCATTTTTACCTGTTTGACGTTGGGCAGTTATTTATCCTTTCTATGTGTCAGTTTTGTTTTTTTTTTTTTTTTGCTAGGTGGCAAGGTGGATAGAGCGCTGGGCTTGGAGTCAGAAAGACTCATCTTTATGAGTTCAGATCCAGCATCAGATACTTAGTAGTTGTGTGACCCCGGGCAAGTCATTTCACCCAATTTGCCTCAGTTTCCTCATCCGTAAAATGAGCCGGAGAAGGAAGTGGAAAACCACTCAACTATCTTTGCCAAGAAAACTCCAAATGGGGTCCCAAAGAGTCAGGTATAACTGAAATGACTCAACAACAACAACAAAAATGACTCAGTTTCTTCCTCTGTAAAATGAATCCATTAAAGAGACTCTTATCTACAATCCTATGAAAAATCTTCCTAAGATACTAGTAGTTATCAATTATGTAGTGCCTTAAGGTTTGTAAAACACTTCATATATGTTATCTTGTTCGATCCTCACAACAGCCTCATGAGATAAGTGCTGTTATTATCTTCATTCGACAGCTGAGGAAACTGAGTCTGGGAGAGATTAATCAGCTTGCCTAAGGGTCACACACCTAATAAGTGTCCGAGGCAGAATTTGAACTCAGGTCTTTCTGATTCTGAGTTCCTCATTCTATCTCCTATGTCTCCTACTTGCCTCTAAAATGAAGTACCATCTTATCTTTAAAAAATCTTAAAGGATCCCACAGACTTCTTTATTATCTCAGTCCCAGAAGGAACAGTCTTCACTGTCAAGAATTTTTTAAAAGTTCTTTGATAAATTTTGCCCAACCTCCTCATTTCTGCAGTTTAAGAACATTTGTGGCTGCTGGATCCTCAGTGGAGAGAGACCATCTGGTTGTCAGCCTTTCGGTAAGAGCCCTTCCATCTACTTAAAAGCAATAGGCGAGCTTCCATTTACTTAGGGCTTTACAGAGCACTTTCCTCTAAACAACTCTGTGAAGACTGGCAAGAAGTCCCTCTTCAGTCCTGATATTTGGAGGCCTATTAATCTCCACTTCTTTCACTTTCCTCCTTCATCTTTGTTGTCACACCTTTCATCATCTTGGCAGTTTCTCTCCTGAGATTCTCTTTTGTATAAAACCACACAGACTCTCATGGGGTGAGATCCACTCTGAGAGGCTTATTTCGAATCCCTGTATTCTACAGTCCTATTTATAAACATCAGTGTCGCACATGAATTTTTAAAAATGTATTTAATTGTTACTTTATATGATTAGTAGATTGTGGTCAGCATCATTCTCTGAGTCTCTTGGATCGCCCCCTGTTAATGCTTTTACAAAAGCCTTTCATAGGATCATAGGACCTAGAGCTGAGTGGGACTTTCATAGCAGCATTTACTTAGAGCCTACTATGCACCAATGCTAAATTCTTTATGAATATTATCTCATTTGGTCCTCACAACAGCCCTGGAAGGTACACGCTGTTATTATCATCATTTCACAGATGAGGAAACTGAGGCAGACAAATTAAGTAACCAGCCCAAAGTCTTATAGCTAGTAATTATTTGTGGCTGAAATTGAACTTGAGTCTTCCTGATAACAGGACTAGCACTCTATCCACTGCACTCTCATTTTATAGCTTAGAGAAGAAGCTCAGCAAAGTTTAAATAACTTACCCAGAGTCACAGAGACACAACATCTTAGGGCTGGAAGGACTGCATAGGTAGGTCATTTAATCTGATCTGTCTCTGAACAAGGATCCTCTCTGCATCCGACCCCACAAATGGCCAATTCAGCTTTTGACTGAGCAGCTCCTCGCTACCTTTGGCTGCTGTTCTTGTCCCAATTACAGAGTCTGACTTGAAGGGTCCTCAGTAATCTTCTAGTCAAGCCCGTGCTCCAAAAAGAATCCTTTCTACCATCCTCCTGACAAGGGGTCATCCAGCCTTTGATTAAAGACTCCAAGGAGGGAGAGCCAACTATTTCTATAGTCCAGCAATTTTACTTTTGAATGGCTTTAATTGTTAGGAGAGACAGTTACGTGACTTAGTGGATAGAGCGCTGGGCTTAGAGTAAGGAAGACTCATCTTCCTGAGTTCAAATCCATCTTTGGACATTTATTAGCTGTGTGACCCTGGGCAAGTCACTTAACCCTGTTTGCCTCAGTTTACCTATCTGTAAAATGAGCTGGAGAAGGAAAAGGCAAAACACTCCAGTATCTTTGCCAAGAAAACCCCAAAGGGAGTCATGAAGAATCAGCCATGATTGACAAATGACTGAACAACAACAGTGGTTAGGAACTTTTCCAAAAGATAACAAATACCAGTTTTCCTCCTTATGACATCTATCCATTGCTCCTACTTATGTCCTTTGGGGCCAAGCAAAACAAGCCCATTCCCTCTACTCTGTTATAGCCATTCAAATACTTGAAGACAGCTCCTGTGTTTCCTCTGTGCCTTCTTTTATAAGAATTAAGGAAACTCTGTTGTTTCCTTAAACTACTCGTTTGCTGTGATATAAAGGCCTTTGACCTTCCTGGTTCCCCTCTTGAGGATATTCTTCAACCCAGAACTGAATATAATATTTGAGATATGGACTGACCATGGGAGAACATAGAGAAATTATCCCTTCTCTATTTCTGGACAGTATGCTCCTCTTAATGCAGCTCCACCCCCCTGCTTTGATAAATTTTTATTTGTTCTATTTCCCAATTACATTAAAAAATTTAATGTTCATTCAATTTTTTCAAATTACATGTAAAAATATTTTTAACTTTTTTTTTTAAATTCTGAGTTCTGAATTCTCTTCCTCCCTCCCTTTTCCCCTTCCTGAAATGGTGAGCAATTACATTTGCAGTCATGCAAAATACATTTCTATATTAGCCCTTTAACATTAATTTAAAAAATTTTGACTTCTAAATTCTCTTCCTCTCTCCCACTCCTCCCCCACTCCTAGAGAAGGCAAGCAATATATTTATTATACATGTGAAGATATTAACACAGCTTTATATCACATTAGCTTTCTTGGCTGCTGTTTTGTGTTATTGACATAGATTAAAACTTCAGTTTGCCAAAATCCCCCAGATATTTTTTTCATACGAAGTATTGTCTGTCCACACTTTCACCATCTTGTATTAGTGATGT
>CM053623.1:327817376-327831015 GCA_028646595.1 Phalanger gymnotis | reverse complement strand
GAGGGTTGAACCTAGATCTTCTTGAGGGTTGAACTTAGATCTTTCTGGCTCCAAAGCTGTCTCTATATCTACTTCACCACACTTCCTCTTGCTTTTGTAAGGGTAAGTATGAATATTGTTTCATATCAGAGAGAAAGAAGCAAGGGGTGTGGAAATAGCACTAGGCTATTTCAAAAGAACCTGAGTTTGAGGTCCTGCTTTGAGATCTTCAGCACTTCCATTCACCTGAGTTTCATTTTCTTCCTCTGTAAGATGGGGAGCCATTAGCTCTTGTATAACCAATGTTATCAGAATCAGGAATATTTGAATGTTCTTTGGTACTAATTAGCTGTGTGACTGAGTGTATAAGTTAAGCCTCTTGAACCTCAGTGTTCTTATCTGAAAAATGAGAGTAATTACAGTACCTACCTCACGGGCTTGTTGTGAGAACCAAATGGAATAATGTATGTAAAGTGCTTTGCAATCCTTAAAGCACTATGTAAATGTGAGTTGTCATTGTGTATGTTCTCTCCCTTTTCACATTTTTCTAGAACACCTTTTCTGGATCTTTCCTTTTACCTGTCATATCCTACCTTGCTATGTTATTGTTGTTCAGTCATTTCAGTCACGTGTGACTCTTTGTGACCCCATTTGGAGTTTTCTTGGCAGAGCTACTGGAGTGGTTTGCCATTTCCTTCACCACTTTGTTTTACAGATGAGAAAACTGAGGCAAACAGGGTTAAGTGACTTGCTCAGAGTCACTCAGCTAGTAAATGTCTGAGGCCAGATTTGAACTCAGGAAGATGAGCGTTCCTGACTCCAGGCCTGGTGCTCTGCACATTGTGTCCCCTAGCTGCCATGCTGTATTTACCTGTAAATAGAAAATTAAAATAGCCCTTCGCTCTCAAGGAGCTCATATCCCAATGCTTCTGAAGACAGGTAAAGAATGAAAGATAAGCCTCTATTAAACACCTACTCTGCACCAGTTCCTGTTAAGCACTTTAAAAATATTTTCTCATTTTATCTTATGTTTTTTATTTTTCTCATTTTATTTTCATAGCAACCAAGGGATAATGATTATTATTGCTATTTTACATTTGAGGAACTGAGGCAAGCAGAAGTTAAGTGACTTGCTATGGGTCACACAGCTAGTAAATATCTGAGACTGTATTTGATCTTTCTAATTCTAGGCCCACTGCTCCATCCATTCTAGCTTGGTAGCATATGGAAGATTGCAGCTGTAAGTCAGATTGAAAGGTCCCATGGTCCTTAGGGTGCCGCAGCAAAGCAGGTTTTAAGGCCTCTTCTTTGATGTCATTTTCACTGATAAAACCATTAACTTCTGATGCTGATCCACTTGACCTTGCCAAGTATGAATTTAGGTGATAGTACCTGTACTCAAGGTATTTACGGTCTGGGAAGCATGCACACGTATAAATAAGTATATAAATAACTCTGGTCCAAGACAGAATTTGAAAAATGTCGTGAGATTAAAAATAAAATTCTTTGTGGGTTCAGGAGACCAGGTGGGGGATCATGAAATTTTAGTTTTCTAAAGGAAAGGGCATGTGTGATGATTTGGGTCGAAAGGAAGAATGTTAAAGGTAAAGGATATTGCATAGGCAGA
Organism: Phalanger gymnotis; assembly: GCA_028646595.1. NCBI lineage: Eukaryota > Metazoa > Chordata > Mammalia > Diprotodontia > Phalangeridae > Phalanger > Phalanger gymnotis. The sequence goes on along the minus strand of CM053623.1, from coordinate 327,829,409 downwards.
CTCATGGAGATGCAACCCCTTGGAATCTGGCTTTTGTCCCAGCTGCTCTACTAATGTTCCTGATGTCCTCCTTATTGCCCCAATTCAATGGCCTTGTCTCAGGCCTCTTCCTTCTTGACCTCTGTGGCATTTATCCCACTTGCTCACCCCCCTTCCTTATGGATGGTCTCTCTTCTTCACCATCTATGACTTTGAACTCTTATGGTTCCCGATGATGTGTCATTTTTCCTGAAGCTTCCCAACTGGATTTACTCCTATAATTATTGATGAAATTCACCAAGCTGTCTCAAGTAATCTAAGTGCTGTAAATAATTATATTCAAAGCACATACAAAATTTCTTCATAAATGTTCGGGAAACTCAGGCATACTTATATTTCTTTCTTTGATGATACAGTTTCAGATTGCGTGTCAGGAGAACTGGGGAACTCCAACTTTTGAAATTCTAGTGGTCCCTTTGGGACATTTTCAAGTGCCTTTTTCTTTCTGTTTGAAGTTCATTCATGTATTCAACAAACATTTATTGAACTCTTATTATGTGTGAGATTTATGTATTCAACAAACATTTATTGAACTCTATGTGCTAGATATCATACTAGCTGCTGTTAGTGTTGGGAGATGGATTATGACCCAGTCCTAGTCTGTCCACCTTTGATCCTGCCCTAGGGCCGAACTGTCCTGATGGGGGGAGTGAGTGTAAACTCACACAGCCCATTAGATCTAATTGTTCACAGATCAGACATAGCATTTCACATCTCATCCTGCCACCCATTCTGGACCTCTTCTTACCATCCACATTACCTCCGTATGTATGGTCCTCTGACCTCTTTTCTACCTCCTGGAAAGGCTGTGTGAATCATTACCCCTTGGGCTCTACTCACTTATCACTTCCCAAAGCAAACTTATCCTTCTCTGGCAACCTTCTCCTCTAAGCATTGCCTCTCTCTTATAGAATCTACATTCTTTAGGGACCAAGACTATTTCAATTTTTTATTGCATCCTGATGCTTAGCACAGTTCTTGACATGTATTTGCTTTAATAAATTTATTAAGGAGTTTATGATTTGGTAGAGAGATAAATATACGTACGGAAATAGTTTTTCTTGCCAAGGCTTTCTAACATGATCTAAGGGGTCTGCCTAGATATTGAGAAATCAAGTAAATGACACAAATTCATAGAATTTTACATCTGGAAGGCTATGTTAAGAGAGGAGTTATCTTCTTGGAATAAGGAGGGAATTACATGGTCTTCTATTTTAGACCATTTCTGGAGTGTTGTGTTCAGTTCTGGGCCCCTCATTTTAGGAAGAAAATCGGTAACAGAAAGAAGGTTAACCAGAATGGTTGAGTCCATACCATATGAGCAATCAGTTGAATAAACTAGAGATATTCAGTCTGGAGAAGGAAAGACTTGAGGGAGTGGGAGGGAAATGTGAGAGCTGTCCTCAAGTACTTAAAAGTGACTGGATTTTATGTTTTTGGCCCCATAGGGCAGATCCAGAATAGTGGGTAGAAGAGATAGGTAAAGGTAAATATTGGCTTTCTGGTAGAAAAAAAAATTCCTAAGCATCAGAGCTGTCTTAAACAAGAAAGGGCAGCCTTGAGAGAAGGAACTTTTTGCTGGTTTGTTGTTGGTTTTTTTTTTTTTAAGTGAGAAGAAGGACTCTCTGTAGTCCTTTACACATTATTTACCAAGTGCTTATGAATTGATTGGGGGATTACCCTCGGAGATAGTGCATTCCCTTTCATTGAAGGTCTTCCATCAAACTTGTCACGTGTGTGCTTGGTAGGGATTCTTTTTTGTATGAGTTGGACCTAAGTAACCTCTGAGTAGTCTTTTCAACTGAAAAATTATATGATTATATGATGAGAAGTGATGTAGTTTGACCACTTGCCTTTAAAAATTTAATTTAATTTTTTAAATGATCAAACATTTAATTTTTTTTCTCCCTCTTATCTCCCCTCCCTCGTACTGAGGAAAAGAAGAAAAAAAACTTGTGACAAATATGTATTCTCAAACCATATCGATCATGTCCAAAAACGTGTGTTTCTTCTATAAATATAGTACATTACCTTTTTGTCAGAAGTGAGTAGCATGCTTCATCATTGGTGCTCTGGAATCATTAATCATTGGCCTGATCTGAGTTCTAAAATCTTTTCAAAATGTTTATTTTTGTGATATTATTATTATGGTATATAAATTATTCTTTGAATCTGCTCATTTCTTTCTGCATCAGTTTATACAAGTCTTCCCAGGTTTCCTGGAAACAATCTCTTTTTGTTTCTTATAACATGATAATATTCCATTACATTCACATACCATACTTTTTCAGTCATTCTCCATTTGATTTTGCCATTATAAAAAGAGCTTCTGTGACTATTTTGAAATTTATGTTGGACCTTTTCCTCTTTTTTTCTTCTCCTTGTGGCATTGACCTAGTAGAATCACCTTTTTTAGATGATGACGCTGAAGGCCAGAAGTATCTTACCCAAGGTTACTTAACTAGTAACTGACAGATCAAGCACTGTATTTCAAACTTCTAGCCTCCCAGTCTAGTATTTTTTCCATTAAAACACCATGAAACTAGATTTATGACTCCTTGTCATTTACATTCTGAGTTCCCAAGTCAAAATTCTGGAAATGACTTAGTAACTCATAGGCTATCATTTGTAGAAGAAGCCACCTAGACCAACCTCTACGTGAGTTCCTTCTACAAAGTCTCTGGCAAGATCATTGAGCCATTATATGAAGAATTATAAGCAGAGAAGACTCACTGTCTTCTGAGGCAATCCATTCCCATTTGGGGTAACTCTAATTTTTTTTTTCATCTGGTTGAAATCTGCTAACTCATATCTTCTAACTCATTCATTCCTTCTGGTTCTGTTCTCTGGGGCCAAGTACAAATCTAATGCCATTTGCCCAGGATAGCCTTTCAAATAAATACGTGATGACAGGTGTCATGAGACTCCCCAAAACTTCATTTCTTCTTGTCTTGTCAGTTGATCCTCATATGGCATGATTTGGAGGCCCTTTCGTCATCCTGGTTGCCTTCTTCAGGACTCTCTCCGTCTTTTCTGTTTTTCCAGAAACATGGCATGTAGGATGAAAACATTATTCCAGATGAGCTCTCACTGGGACAAAATAGAGCAGAACTCTTAACCTCCTTTGTTCATGATCTTATTATTCGCCTCTTAATGAAATATTGTAAATAATAAGTAATAGCTTTTTTGATGACCATTTTGCACTATCCCTCACCCCTTAATATGTACTCTCATCCTTGGCTAACTTCCAGGAGCTGCCCCCTAGGGGCTGCTTGGGTAATATTTGACCTTCTTATTCTACAAACTCACTTAAGTTTCTCCTCTCTATGTGCCTGCTTGCCTGAGGAGGTAAGATTGCACCACCTAGTGGATTTTGCAAGAGGCTAAAAGAATGTATATATATTGGGGGTAGACCTCCCTAAGGAAAGAACGAACAAGTGTGTTTACTGAACTTATCTACAGTTTTAGGATTCTCATTCAGAACCTTCTGGCTTTATCAAGACAGTGGTATGAACAGTAGTACATGGACCATTTCCTTTACAGGGTCATAAATGAGACACTGGTACCTAAAGAGGATAGTTGACCTAAGTGAGTGTTTGTGGGATTTGTTTCCTTAGCTTTTTAAAAAAATATTGCTTAATTCCATTACTGAGGTTGTATCACAATCAGCCTTCCTGCTGAAGAAGAGCTGAAAGGAAGTAAAATTATATTTTCTATTATTTCACTGTTTCTCCTTTGTACAACCAAGCCTTCCATGATGTAATAAAATTAGCAAACTTCTTGTATCTGTGTACTTTTGGAATATTCCAAAATACCTGCTTCAGAAGCTACTTTTGCTTTTCATAGCCAAGGACTTCTGATCAACACTTCTAGCTTCTTTCTCCTCTCCACATACATCTGCTACAATCCTAGGTAAGCTTCTCATCACCTCTACCCTGGACTGAATGTCATCATCCCCTTACTGGATTCTCTGTCTCCATTCTCTACCATCTCTAATCTATTCCTCATCCAGCTGCTGAAATTATCTTCCTAAGGCACAGCTCTGAGCCTGTCACTCTCCTCCTCAAAAGCCTTCCCTAGCTCCTTATTGTCAGTTGGGTAAAATATAAACTTAGCCAGGCTTGAAGGCCATCCACAGTCTAAATCATCCAACTTATCTTTAAATATTAAATTGTTCTATAATAAATATAAATATGATATATATTAAATATAATGTAAAATATTGAATTAGCTAGCTTATTTTTCTAGTTTTACTACTTTACATTACTCTCCTTCCCATAGTGTCCATACCAACCCAAACAGAAGGCTAGATGCTCCCCGATTTCAGTCAGCAGTCTTCTCTCATCTTTGCATTTGATAAGGGTATTCCCAATGCCTGGAATATACTTTTCTTTTCTTTTTTTCTTTTTTGCCATCCTTCTCTTTTGTATCTCCAGTACAACACGAAGTGCCTTACCTATGTTAAGTACTCAAAAAATGGTGGCAGTTGTTTTATGGTGTAGTATATTCTTCAAAAAGAGTAAGACTCTTTTTTTCCTTCCTAATGATGGCTTGGTCGTGTAGCAGCAAGCTCTAGAAGGCCTTTTTGTTTTTATTAGGTGGCATAATTAATTGTGTTGAGGGCTGGTTCAAGGTGCGAATCCCAGATATGTGACTTACTAGCTCAGGGATCTTGGGCAAGTCAGTTTTCTTATCTGTAAAATATGGATAAATGATACCTAACCCACCTACCTCATAGGGTTAGGATCAAGATAATGGGACTTGGAAATGGAAGGAACTGCAGATCAGCATCTAGTCCAAGTCTTTTATTTTTTAAATTAAGATGGGTTGGAAAAGGTTTCCTGTGGAAAATGGGATTTTGGTTGGGATTTCAAAGAAGTGAGAGGGAGAGAGAGCATGGCCTCTGCCTTGAAGGAGCTTATAAAGAAGTGTTGTTTAGTCTTTTTGGTCATGTTTGGCTTTTCATGACCCCATTTGAGACTTTCTTGGCAAAGATACTGGAGTGGTTCACCATTTCCTTCTCCAGCTCATTTTACAGATGAGGAAATGGAGGCAAACAGGGTTAAGTGACTTACCCAGGGTTAAACAGCTAGTAAGTGTCTGAGTCCAGATTTGAACTCAGGAAGATGAGTCTTCCTGATGCTAGGCCCAGCTCTCTGTGCACTATGGCACCAACTAGCTGCCCTATAAAGAAGTAGGGAACCACTATAAATAACCACAACACAAAACAGATTATACTAAATGCACAAATGCTATAGCTAGCTAGATAGACAGACAGAAACAGACAGACAGACAGACAGACAGACAGATAGATAGATAGATAGATAGATAGATAGATAGATAGATAGATAGATAGATAGATAGGGGATATACCTCCCTAAGGAAAGAATGAACAAATGTGTTTACTGAACTTATCTACAGTCTTAGGATTCTCATTCAGAACCTTCTGGTCTTATCAAGACAGTGGGATGAATAGTAGCACATGGACCATTTCCTTTACAGGGTCATAATGAGGCGCTGTTTCCCCAGGTGGTAAAGGTGGCACTCAAAATAATTGCATATTCCCTAGTCCTTTATCACTGACTTGAGGTAGTCTATTAGCCTCTTTTTGCCTCAGTTTCCTCTGGAAATGGCGCGGGATGGCATGACTTAGCATCCCTCCCAGCTGCAACCATAATAAAACTATATGAGTTTTTCTAGTACTCTGTTGCCTGAAAATCACCCTTCCTGGATTCCTTGGTACATATGAAGCACAGCTTCTAAAGATTTTTATAAAGGTCCTGAGGTATCACAAGAACCTTAAAGATACCTTCCCAGACACCAAAGAAAGAATGAAATTATGTTCATTGTAGTCTTGGTGTTATATGCTTGGTTTTTTTTAATATCTTCAGTTTTACAACAAAATTCAAAAGACTCTTTAATTTTGAGAAAAAATATTTAAGAGCAGTGACTTAGCATGGGGAATAGTGTTGGACTTGGAGTTGGGAAGACCTCTTAGTGAGATCTCACTTCTTCTATTTATCAGTCACTATGACGTTGGCAAGTCCCTTAAGCCTTAGGCAACTGTTAATGTTCTAAGTTAGAGATAGGCTATGATGTGATTGGTGCTAGGATTTCCCAGACCAGTGTAGTCACAGGTCCTCGATATAAGATTCTTCATGGCCTTCTGATTCTTTGACAAGTCGCCATCCATGCAGGTTAAGCAGGGTGATGCCATCGCTCTATTCCCCTATGTGCAGAGAGCTTACTCTGCTGTGACCATGGTAAGGAAATTGTTTTTTGTATTGAAATGACTCTATCTTCATCTCCTGAGCAGGGGGATGTGGTGATTTTGGCCGGAATTTCGGTAGAAAGTGATGAGCTGCTATAAAATACCAGTATGCTTTAAGTGATGGGCAGGAGCTGTGAGAGTCAGGAGTTAATACTTCTGTAAGTGTCAGCTTAACGTATGGATCTCATCATCTCCATCTGAAAGCATTGATTCTCTGTCGTTGGCAGTTGTCCCAGAGATCAGTAGGAAAACTGGTGTCTAAGTTATAGCGCTTTTTCTTCCATTGGCTGTATGATGGATTTCACGGCTTCCTCCCTTGCCTTTATTTGGTTTCTGATGCTTAACGTGTCCCTTAGAGAAGCTCTTTTTCGGAGTTGTTGAACTTAGTCACATCATCCATTTTGCACTTGTTAAATACACAGCTTTCGTATTGATGATAATATGAATAACTCAAAGAATCTCTGAGATGGAAGAGGCTTTAGGGGCAGTCTAATCCAACCATTTATATGAACAAGAATCCTATTTCTTTGTTGTCCTTCAGTCATTTTTCAGTTGTATCTGACTCTCTGTCAGCAAATGATACTAGCATCATTTGCCATTTCCTTCTCCAGTTCATTTTACAGATGAGGAAACTGAGGCAAACAGGGTTGAGTGACTTGCCCAGGGTATCAGTCTAGTAAGTGTCTAAGGCCAGATTTAAACTCAGGACAATGAGTCTTCCTGACTCCAGGCCCAGAGCTCTGTGCTTCCTGGTGCCCCCCTCCTCTTTTAACATCCCCAATAAGTAGTCACTCAGCCACAGCAGCCTTTGCTTGAAGGCCTCCGAAGAGGGGACCCTACTCCCAGGATGGCAGCCTCTTCTACTTTTGGATAACCCTGATTGTCGGGAAAGTTTTCCTGGCACAAGGCCTAAATTTTCCTGTTTCCCTATGTCACCCATTGTTCCTGGCTCTGCCTCCTGAAGCCAAACACAAAAAGATATTAATCCCTCCTACGTATGACACACTTTCAAATCCTTGAAAATGGGTTATCTTAGGGGCAGCTCGGTGGCACAGCAAGTAGACCATCGGCCCTGGAGTCAGGAGGACCTGAGTTCAAATCTAGCCTTAGACGCTAGACACTTACTAGCTGTGTGACCTTGGGCAAGTCACTTGACCCCTATTGCCCTGCCTTCCCCCCTCCAAAAAAACCCTAAAATGGGTTATTGTGTTTCCCCTAAGTCTTTCTTCTTCAGGCTAAATTTCACTGGTTCCTTCAAATAAATCTTATATGTTACGATCAAAAAGCTTTTGCCATCCTGGTTGACCTATTCCAAATCTTAAGATGGTAGATTTGAATCTGAACATGACCTTTGAGGCCAACAGATCTAACTTCTCTCATTTTACAAATGAGGCATACAGACTGAGGCATAAGGCAATCAAATGACCATGGTCACACAGATAAAGTAATGTCTGAGGTAGGATTTGAACTCAGGTCTTCTTGATTCCCAAGTCCAGCACCGCATGCACCATTCTGTGCTTCCTCATCTGGATGATATTCCGGTTTATCAACATCCTCCCTAAAAACACAGTGCCTGGAATTGAACACAGTTGTGTTTAGGATAAAATACGGTAAGACTGTCATTCTCCTCACACTCTCCTGTCCTGGAAGCCCAGTGTACCCCAAGATTGCATTATCTCTTTTTAGTTGCCATATCATACTGATATGTTGAGCTTGTAGTCCACCAGAATCCTGAAATCTTGAGACAAGCTACTATGTCATCAGGCCTTCTTCGTCTTGTACTTATGGAAGACTTAAACATTTTCACTATTAAATTTTATCTTCTTAGATTCATCCCAGTGTTATCAATTCTGACCAATCCTTTGGATTAACTGTCTCTCCCAGCTTTGTGTTATTTTCATATTTGATATGTGTGTCTTTTCTGCTTTTGTCCAAGTCTGTAATCCAAATGTATCCTAGCAGAAGGGCAAGCAAGACTGGGCAGGGAGTACAGGGGTGGGGGTGTGTGTGGGAGGTGGGAAGGAGGCACATTTCCATTCCATTTCCATTCTTTGGAAGGAGGCTCCTTCTACCTTGACATTGAACCATTAACAATTAATTAGGGTCTGGCCATTTCACCAGTTCTGAACAACATCATTTAGCAAGCATCTCTTCCAGGTTTTCCACAAGAATCACATGAAATTATATCAGATGCTTTCCTAAAATTTGGGTAAAGTGAATTTATAGCATTCTCTTGACCTTCTAGTTTAGTAACTGCTAAAAAAAAAAAAAGGTAAATTGTTAGGCTTGGATGACCTGTTTTTGAAGAAACCACATACTACTGTTTCCTTTCTTAGACATTCCCTAACCGTCTCTTTAAGAATAGGTCCTGGGGCAGCTACATGGCACAGTGGATAGAGCCCTGAAGTCAGGAGGACCTGACCTCAAATGCGGTCTCTGACTTATTAGCTGTGTGACCCTGGGCAAGTCACTCAAACCCCACTGCTTTAAAAATAAGTTGAATAGGTCCTCTTACTTGCTGGTAATAAAAGTCTGGCTCACTGACTTAGAGTTAATTGGTTCCTTTCCCTCCCTTCCCCTCCCCTTCTCTCTCTGTCTCTGTGTCTCTCCCTCTTCCTCTGTCTGTCTCTCTCTTTTTTATATTTGCTAGGCTCCAACCCCACACCACCTCTCCTGTTTTCCATGGTATCTCAGACATTCCTCACAATAGCTCGGTACTATCTGCTATTTATTTCAGCATCCAAGAATGGAGGAGCCCGGTGACTTGAACTCATGGAAGGCAATGTGGTATTTCTCTTACTCTTTCCATAGGCAGCTTGGTTATGCACTTCCTATTGGTCGCTTTTGTTCTGTACCTTCCAGCTCGTTCTCTTTAGAAAATGGAGCCGAAATAGGAATTGAATGACTCTGCCTTTTCTTCAAATGATGCCTCATTTGAATCTCACAACAAGCCGGGGAGACCAGCACTATTATTATCCCCATTACAGTTGAAGTTGAAGCAGACAAGCCGTTAAGGGATTTATCCAGGAACACTCAGCTAGCTAGAGTCTGAGGCTGGATTTGAACCCAGATTTACCCGATGCTAAGTCTAGTGTTCTATCCATTATCAATATTTGCCTCAGTATTACCTCAAGTAAATTAAAGCACTAAGCATAGTGCCTGGTACATAGTAGGTGCTTAATTAATGCATGTTCTCTCTCTCTTCCCTTTTCCTCTTCTCTTTTCTGTCATCTTTTATCTTTCTCTCTTCTACTCTGAATAATAGTGTTACCTGGGGCAGCTAGGTGGCACAGTGAGTAGAGCACCAGCCTTGGAGTCCGGAGGACCTGAGTTCAAATCTGGTCCCAGACACTTACTAGCTGTGTGACCTCGGGCGAGTCGCCTAACCAATTGCCTTGTCTTCCCCCCTCCAAAAAACAAACAACAAATAGTCTTCTCCTTTCTTTGGGTCTTTTCACCAATAAAAACTTTTAAAATGCCGCCCTTCTTTGTTGTTCTTAGCTTTCCTCCATGACCTCAGCTCATTCTGAGCTTTAGAATTCCTGACACTATTCCTATAGCACTTCTGTATTCCTCCCCTGCTACCTGATCTGGCTTTTGTCTTCCCTGCTTTTCTTTACAAAATCTAAGTTGGTGGCGAGTTCCCATTGCATCCACATCGATCTCTTCAGACGATTCCTCCTGTCTTCTTCTTACTGCTTCCTTTTGTGTCAACAGAACGTTATTCTTTTGAGCCTTCCATCCCTTTGGGGGCTGACTGCTGTTGAATTTTAATCCAAGGGCTCCCGCCCAGCCTTTCTTTGAACCCTTTGAAATCTGTTCTTCTAATACCTAGGCCACGTGGCAAGACCATGCCCAGCTTTTCTCATTATTTTAGCCCCGGGGTCTAGCTCTTCCTTATTGATGAGAATCAGGTCCCAAGCAGGATTTACCTTTGTTTCTCACTTCATCTTTTGACAGATGAAATTATCATTAAGGCAAGTTAAGAAATTATAAATTGCTCTGCTCTTGGTAGAGAAGGGGAGCTCTAGAAGAGATCCGGTTAATTCTCTTGTTACTCTATTATGCCCCTGTGCCAAGCTGGTGATTTGTTTCAGTATCGCAAGAGATTATTCCCATTCTAGAGATGAGGAGGTGAGGCCAATTGTCCGTGGTTATATAGCTAGTAAGTGTCAGGGTTGCCTGTTGAGGCCAGGTCACCTAATTCTCACATCCAAAGCTCGTTCTTCCACATCCTTCATTCTTTCAGCAAATATAATTGACTTCAAGTGTCCTGTGGGGGATATGTACATTGTTGAAAAATACCACGTGAGTGTCTCATCAGATGTGAGGTCATTATATTCATGAGGATTACATGGATCACTGCTGGGTACCTGCGGGCAGAGAAAAGGATGGTTTGTGAAAGTATGAAAAGAAGATTGGGAAGGGTCTAGGGTTGGTCCTCCCCTTGTCTCTCTTCCCTCCCATTCTATGGTTGTTACTTTTCCTTCATTTACCATTATGTCTTTTGTTCCCGAGGTAACTGATGATGCGTTACAAGAAGCAGATTTGTTTGCTTAAAGACTGAGCTTAAATGGCCCTCCCTGCATAATTACTGGGCATTGCTGGTGACTGTTGAGAATACATATGTCTTGAATTCTTTTCTGGAGTTCTTATGGGAGTGCTGCGTGGCATTGGTGGATTGAGGTCTGACCTCAGAGCCAGGAGGAGCTGGGTTCAAGTCTCAATTTTGTCACGTACTGGTTATGTGACTCTGGACAAGTTCCTTGACTTCTCAGTAATCCAGGGAACTCTATAAGACACTAGGTTTCGAAGAAGATGTCAAGCTGCTTTGGTAGAAGCAAGTGAAATCACGTGTCCACTGCCATTCCCTGCCCCTAGTTCTGATAATGATAAATTATTTCCAGTATCCATCTTTGTAGGGTAGGAGTGCAAAGACTTGAGAAGTAGTTTTGGCATAACCATTGCAGAGAACTTATTTGGGAATTGGTAAGATAGATAAAAGGATTTCTTTGATTTTTATTTATCTAAAGATCAGTGAAAATGACTGATCATTGGCAGGGGTGTCTGAAGTTTTCAGTTATAAACCATGATGAATTCTCCATTTCTCTCTAGCATAGGATTCTTGACCTTGTTAAGAACTTGAAAAATGTTATTATACATCTATATGTCAATATAATTGGTTTCCTTTGTAACCCTACGCATTTTATTTTATGCATTTAGTAATATTATTCTGAGAAGGGGACCATAGGCTTCACCAGACTGCCAAAGGGGTCCATACCAGGAGAAATGTTTAAGAACAACTGGTTTGGTAGGACTTGGTTGGGGGTGGGTGGGTAGAGGGTCAGAGAAGGTGGTATATTTCAGGGAGGGGATGCAGGAATGAGGACAGTAGGCTAATAAAAAGGAGGGGGGCAAGAGAGGCCAGGATGCTAGATAGAATTGTATTTGACCAGAAAAGGGAGCATAATGTGACTTTTCTGGTCTGGGAATACAAACAGAAAAACCAGACCACTCCTGCTCTCGAGGAGCTCACATTCTATTAGGGGAAATACCTTTTATCTATTTTACTGATTCCCCGATAAATTCCCTGCAATGATTATGTCAAAATTTCTTCTCAGTCCTTCCACCCCACTAACCCAAATTCCTTTCCTGCTCTCTTTCACCCTTAACATCATTCTCACCATCTAGTGTTCATTTATCTTTTGCTGAGAATACTTTTA
>CM053623.1:327796235-327816876 GCA_028646595.1 Phalanger gymnotis | reverse complement strand
CGAGGAGCTCACATTCTATTAGGGGAAATACCTTTTATCTATTTTACTGATTCCCCGATAAATTCCCTGCAATGATTATGTCAAAATTTCTTCTCAGTCCTTCCACCCCACTAACCCAAATTCCTTTCCTGCTCTCTTTCACCCTTAACATCATTCTCACCATCTAGTGTTCATTTATCTTTTGCTGAGAATACTTTTATGTAGCTCTTTAAAGTTTACTTTAACAATGATTTTCCTTTTTTCTATTTAATTTTATTTCCTCAATTACACATAAGCAAAATTTTTTAACATTTGTTTTAAATTTTTTTTGAGTTTTATATTTTCTACCTCCTTCCCTCCCCTCCCTCCTCCTTGAGAAGGCAAGCATATATTTGGTATAGATTATACATGTGCAGTTATGCCAAACATTTTCATATTAGTCATGTTGCAAAAGAAAACACAGACCAAAAAAACCCCACAAGAATAAAGAAAGTTTTTTTTTAATATTTTAATTTGTATTTAGACTCTATCAGTTCTTAAAAATAACTTTCCTTTAAATAACCCTGTGATGAAGGAAGCAGTCAGAGAGGCAGCCTGACTTAGTGGCGAGACATCCAGGAAGGCTGAAATTTAAATCTTTTTTCTGATACATAACAACCAGCATTTGTATAGTGCTTTAAGGTTTGCTACGGTGTTGTTCTTCTTCATTTTTGAAGAGGACCAGTAACATCTCGGGGTACCTTATATGTATTATCCCTTTTGATATGGACAATACCTCCATTTTACAAATGAGGAAACAAATCAAGGAAACTTGAGACTGTCTCTTGGTCTGCAAATCCAGGGTTGGGTTCATTATGCCACCTAACCACCTACACAAAAGGGCTGTGTAGCTCTGGGCAAGTCACCCAATGTCTCAATATCCCAAGCAACTCTCTACAGGAGAGTTTCTTCACTTAGGGTCCATGAACTTGTTTTTTCACTGTTCCTTCTTCCTTCCTCTTGTCCTTTACTTGTGACTATATGCTAAGACCCTCTGCTGGCTCATCTGTGCTTGGCTGTCCTCAAGCTCACCTCCTCTGATTAATTATTACTTTATCACTTTTTGATATTAACTATGGCTTTAATGCTGATGCCTCTGGAAACTTGTACATCTGGTTAGCTCTGGCCTTTTACTGGTGTTCTAGATCCACTTTTTTCAGATGCTTATAGGACACATATGTTTGGATGAAATTGTTGCCGCTAACTCAACAGGTACAGGTACAATGGAGAATTCATTATCTTTGAATCCTTCAAACAAGCTCATGTGTCCCCCCTCCAAAAAGATCTCCTTTCTAGCAGTAGCTCTACTGTTCTTATAAGTCAGAATTCTGTCTGTAAAAGAAGAATTGAAATTCTTTTCTGCTTTTATTCACATCTGGTAATCCAGAAGGCTTTTTTTTGTTTGTTTGTTTGTTTTTTAACAAAATAATAAGGTAGAGAATTGTGAGCAAGGCTTAGGGAAAGGGTGGCTGAGCTTTGGTTAGTGCTGACAAATGGCCGCACCCATCCCTAGCTTGGACTGGAACTAGAGAGAAGTTGTTACAAGAACTGGCTAGGAAGTTAGCCAACCCACTAGCCCTTACTGAGTCACATTTTCACCATGTGGCTTCATGATCCTGTTGGGAGGGTTGTGAATTCCCAGAACAATGGACAACACACCCTCGTATGTGGGTAAATGCAGAAATGAGTTCCAAAGCCAAATTAAAGTTGTCGGTTAATTTTTGGCACCTGGTCCTCTTTGTTAGGAATAGCTTAGTACAGTGCTTGGCACATAGGAGATGCTTAATAAATGCTTGTTCACGTGACTGATAGAAAATTCAGTTCTTATAAAAATCACTGTTTAAGTTGGGCTATGTGCTCTCTTTCAGTGAAGGTCTTCAAGCCCAGGCCAAAAGACATCTCCTCAAGGATGAGGGGTGTGGCTTAGATTAGATGACCTTTGAGGCACCTTTCAGGTCTGAGGTTCTTGAGTTCTATGAGTCAGGAGTTTTTTATTCACTCTTCAGATAATCAAAGCTCACTATTTGCATCTATTTTGAAGCTCCAATAAATAAGTAGATGATGGAACCAGTCTTTGTCCTATTTTTTTTTTAATATGATACAAAGATATAAGGATAAGGGTGCAAGTAGGAGTAGCTATGAGTAGGAGATCTGTCAGAGCAATCCATTGATCGAGTCATGGTCTCAGAAAGAACACTAACATGTTCCTCATATTAACATGATCAAAACTAGTTAGATGGTTTGTGACTCCTTAGGAGAAACTTCTGGCATGAGGATCACAGTTTGTTTTATTTTTTCCCCTTGGACCTAACAATTGACTAAAGAAAGGATCTTGGTTCTTCTTCCATCCCCACTCTCCTGACTTCTTGCTTGAAGTCTTCTCTTCGAAAATGTAGATGATAACTTAGTTCTGTTTTAGCCAACATGTATTAAACACTAGTTGTGTGCAAAATGAGTCACTGGAGATAAATAGGTGAAAAGGAAGCTGCCCTTACTTTCAAAGAGATTACATTCTGTTTGGGGAATGCAGCATATACATAGATAAGTAAATCCAAGGTTAATTTCAAAGGAGGAGAGCACTCATTGTTTGGGGGTTGAGGAAAGGTCTCATGTAGGGGTGGTACTTGAACTGTGCTTTGAAGGATTTTACAAGGCAGGGTGAAGAGTGAGTACATTCTATAGCAGGGCTGGGGAACCTGCAGCCTCCAGGCCACATGTGGCCCTCTAGGCCCTCAAGTGGGGCCCTTTGACTGAATTCAAACTTCACAGAACAAAGGCCACATGTGGCCTTGAGGTCAAAGGTTCCCAACCCCTGCTGTGGACTTTGGGGATATCAGTACAAAGGCATGTAGATAGGAGATGGAATGATAGGGATCTTGTGAGTTAAGCACTCTTCAGTTATAAGTCTATTTAAAATATCAGTATGGTGCACTGCCAAGAGCATTAGCCTTAGGGACAGAGACTGAGGACCTGAGTTCTAATTCTGGTTCTTTTACTGCCTTTGTGACCTTGGGTGAGTCATTTGGGTAGCATAGTGGGTAGGATTCTGGACTTTAAGTCAGCAAGACCTGAGTTCAAATTCTGCTTCAGACATTTCCTAGCTGTTTCACCCTGGGCAATTCATTTAGCCTCCCTGCCTCAGTTTCCCTATCTGTAAAATGTGGATAAGAATAGCACCTACCCTTCTGGGTTGCTGTGAGGATCAAATGAGCTTATGTATGTAATGCATTTTGCAAATCTTAAAGCTCTAAATAAATGTTAGCAATTATTTGTCTTGAGTCTGGGATTCCTTATCAATAAAATGGAGGGGTTGGTCTAGAAAGGCTAGCTAGCTCTAAGGTCTCTTCCAAATCTAAATGTACCCTTTTGGGATCCTGGGTGTTGGTGCCTAGCTGTCACCATTACACTCCCTCTCTCCTCCAAAACGCCCAGACATGTCTGCTGGCACCCTCAGAAAGACACTGACTGGTGTTGCTCCTTAAAGGGCATGGGAAAACCTGCATGGACTACAGAACTCCAGCTGATGAGGCTTGGGAAGCTATTTACAAGGCTGAGCATATGCAGGACCCACATTACTTTTCACTGATTGTATAATTAGGCTGGCTTTTGGGTAATACTTCCTGCTTCAGCGACTTGTGTGTGGATGCATAAATTTATATGCTCACATGTGGTTAGTGTATTAGATAATGCAGCAAATGGATCCACTGCCCTAAATTTGAATTTGCATGAAGTGAATAATTACAGGGAACATTTTTTCCTTTAAAATTAGAGAGCTGGAAAATGGAAATGTTCTCAATTCAGGTGTGGGTGGGTGGGAGACTAAGTGCATTTTCGAATTGAAAACAGCCTGAAGGTTGGGAATGGCTTCTCCAGGTCTTAGTCTCCCCTTGGTAGACTCTCCTCTCCAGGGGCCTCTTCTTGAGTAGGCTTGGGAAATGGGACACGAAGTTCTCCCCTACTTTTGATGTAACACTCTAAGTTTTTAAAATCTAAACTCAACAAGTATATGAGGAAGATAACTTTGTACCAAAAGATTTATTTTGGAAGCGGTTATGAAATGTACATATAGTATAGAATTGCAATATCTAGGCAAGCAAGTAGTACTGGAAACAGGCATTTCCTAGG
This sequence comes from Phalanger gymnotis, assembly GCA_028646595.1. NCBI lineage: Eukaryota > Metazoa > Chordata > Mammalia > Diprotodontia > Phalangeridae > Phalanger > Phalanger gymnotis. The sequence continues at coordinate 327,812,733 of CM053623.1, read as the reverse complement.
ACGGAGAAGAGGATTTAGACTCATATTATTTCTCTTAGCCCCCCTCCCCCCATCACCTTCCCCAAGGCAGAGCTAGGAGTCCTGAGTGGAGGGTGCAAAGAAATCAATTCAGGCATGATGTCTGGAAGAACTTCTTAACATTTCCCACTAACACAAAGGGAAATGGGTTCACCTTGGGAGATGGTGAGCTCCCCCTCATTGGGAGTCTTCAAACAAAGGCTGGATGACCACTTGTCAGGCATATTGTTGTGTCGGTCTTTTTTTTTTTTTTCCCCAAGTACAGGTTGGATGAGGTAAGTGGCAAATTCTTTTCCATTTCTAAAATTCCGAGAAAGGGGGATAGATGGCAGGTGAAAGTACCTTGTCTGAAACCTCCACTCCACTTCACTCACTTCTTCTGTTTTCTGATACCAAGTTAAGAGAACAGAAGCGTTTACCTGTAGCAAATACCTTTAAGATTTTCCCAAATAAAATATTTAAGCAAAGCCTTGTGGGCAGAGAGGAAGGTAGAATGAAAGTTGATGGGGTTTTTCTCAGCTCCCCTGTTTTGTTTTCTTTAGCTCCTCATTGGTTTTTTAAACTAAGATCCTGGGTACCTGCTTATTTCTATAAATAAATATCCGAAGCCTCATCATCCGTGTGTCCAGGTGGAGACCTTAAATCAACAAGACACTCAGGTTCTTCTGTTTGCTAATAATTATGCTAAGTATTACTCTTATTATCTTTCTATAAGGAGGAGCCAATCCAACCGGAGAGGCACCTATTAAGAAATTGCTGTGTACAAGGCTGTGTTAGGTAGTAGGGGCACAAAGACCCTCCCTCCACAGAACTGCTGTGAGAGTCAAAGACAGTAACAATACGTGCATGGCCTTCTGTTATTTGTAAAATGCTATATAAATAACTTGTTATGATGGTGATTATTATACTCGGAGTCAAAGACAGCTCAATAACACTATTAGAGGCAGAAGAGAAAGGAACAAACTCGATAAAAAGTATCATAGAAAAAAATACGTCTTCCTTTTCCATCCCCCAGTGGCTACTCCTTTGGGTTGCAGGAAGTCCAGACAGGTGCCTATAGCATTGCCTCTATGTCTCAATGCCATACTTTATTGTGTGGAAAATATCCTTTCCCTTCCTCGGCCCCCTCCTCCCCCTTCCCTGACTCATGAAATGAATTTTGACACCTCGAATGGACAAATATTGAATATTAACTGTGCAAACTGAGGAAAATTAATATTATGCTGTATTGTTTAATAACCAATATTAACCCATCACATTACTCATTTTGTTAAACCCCACATCTCAGCCTACATCAAAAGGAGATCTCTTCTAGTCCTAACTAAAGCCATGGTTGAGGGATGTGATCACCTCTAGACCCCATGGTATCTCTTCGCTAACCAGTTTAAAGTGGGGCCCTTGCTTTTGTCTACCCCGTAAACAAAGAACCAGCTAGGGCTCTGCCCCTTCCCTGGGAAGGACTCTGCAATCCTCTTTCCTTGTCAAAGTTAGGGGTGATTTGGTGTCTAAGGGGAAGGCTAAGTTGAGTGGGGGGCGTGGGGGGAGGAACCCTTACTGGGGTGGATCTGATTTTCTGGCCAAGGTTATTAGAGGCAGCTGAGTCCGGTAAAGCAATGAGCTTTCCTTAATTGTCAGAGGGGTTGTCATCAGCTACACCCAAGGGCCAGCCCACTTTTCACAGCTGCAGCTAATCTTGAGGCTTTTTTTTTTTTTAAACTACTCTGACCCCTCCTCCTGTTGGGTCTCAGTAATTAATGGTCTTTTCAGTTACTTCAGGGTTGCTGATCCACTGAGGGGGGGCGGTTTGATCCATTTTGTTAACGACTGCACTTGTAAATGTTGATAAATTGTTATCTTGCCTGAAAATTTGCCTCAGCTTACTTTTGTTGAATTTTTACTTGTCACAAAACAGAGGGAATTTCATTAGTTTCTGAGCTTCTAGTTGCCAGCATCATCTTGTGTTGTGCACCCTCTTCAGTTCTTAGCTTTTTAGCTTAAGTGTGAGATTTCTGAACTTGTCAGAGGTAGTCCTTATCCTCAAGGAACTTCATAGTCAGAGGAAGAGGAGAGGATTCATAATAGTCTTATTGTGAGCACCAGGCACCTAATTTACTGGGCCTAGGAAGTTGCAAAGAGACAAGTTTAGGCTCGAGGTCAGGAGAATTTCCCTAGCAATTAGAGCCAACAAAAAGTGAAATGGGCTACTTGGAGGGTGAAAGAAGAGAGGGTTGGATCACAGATTCACTGAGACCGTCTCAAGGGGTGGGGTACCTTTTGCCTCCAGGCCACATGTGGTCCTCAAGTGTGGCTCTTTGAATCCAAACATCACAGAACAAATCCCCTTCATAAAAGGATTTATCCTGTAAAACTTGGAATCAGTCAAAGGTCACACCCAAGGACCTATAAGACCACATGTGGCCTCCATTCCCCACCCCTGGTCTAGACCAGTTTCTTCATTTTATGGAATAAGAAACCGAGGCTCTGGGAGGCTAAGTTACTCACCAAAAGTCAAAGTAAGTCACCAAAACTTACTGGTAGTAAGCTTGAGATCTAGTATTTGAACACAGGTCCTCTGACTCTCAAGCCAATGATTTTTCCACTCTATCATGGATCCTTAAGGGCATTATGTTGCTTCTCGTTGGAGGTCTCCATGTTTCTAAAGGCTGAATGACCACTTGGCTGGTGCTCTGTTGAAGGGATCCTTCTTCACATACAGGCTGATCTCAATGGCTTAGGAGATCTCATTTAATCTGAGATTTTATGACTCACCACTATAGTGTCTTTGACAAATAGTTCTGAATGAATCCTGAGGGAGCTGAGGGATTCAGTAAATGTTTGGGTATAGGAAGGAAAAGTGTGTTTCCGTACACAGTTTTAATATGTTGCCATGGTGTTGTGGTGACGATGAGATACAAACCATACCCATAAACTGAAGCAGGCAAAATTTAAGTTTGCCATTAGGAAGAACTTTCAAAGTATTGGAAAATGCCAAAGGTCATACATGGGATTCTCACTTGGAAATTACAAATGGAGAGGTTGACATCTTGTTGGAATTGTTTGAGTGCAGTCAAATGGATAGATCAGCTGATCAATGGAACTACCTTCCTACCCTTTATCTCCCAGTTATAAATAACTGTCGCCTGAAGGTAATGCTGACCTCAGCATGATATTGTTAGACTGCCTTAGAATGTGGCTCTTTTGGTATTTCAAAAGGACCTTGGATAGCGTTCACAAAAGTTGAATTATAATTGCTTCAGTGAATCTGTGCTCTTATGGTCATCCTGTGTCCTGTCTCTTGCACCCCACCCCACCCAGGAGAGAGACAGCAATCCAGTGCAAGTCCTTGCACCCTGCTTGAAGACCTGAGTTTGAGTCTTGTCTCAGGCTTACTAGCTGTGAAACTTCTCTGAGCCTTTTTCCTTATCTGTAAAATGGGAAATCATAACAGCTGCCCATCTCACAGGGCTGCTGTCAGGGTCAAATAAAATAAATGTATGTAAAGTGCCTACTATGCTTTAAACCTTTTATAAATGCCTATTATTATTATTAATTATTACACCTTCCCCCAGATCACGCTCACAGTTCGGGATCCCCAGAGTGGTGACTGTTACCTCGGTTTTTAAGGCTGATTTTTATCAGTGGCTACACCCCTAATATGATCATATACTCCATTTTCCTCTCCTTTTTTATACACAAGCCATTTTTGATAATACGAGGCAACCTACTATTTATCTTCCTTTTGTCCCAGGGCCCCCCAAAATTTAGATTTTTTCAGGATCATAATAATCCGTGACTCGAAGCCATAGAGCATAACTGGGAAAATATTGGTGTTAAAATATGCTTTTGTGGAGAAAATTTCATTTTATTTCATTTCTGTTTTTTGCATTGCTGTCATTTCCCACCCCAACAGAAATCTCTCCTGTAACAAAGAAGTAGTTAAGCAAAACAAAGCAACACACTAGTCATGGCTGAAAAGTAGACCCCCATTCTGTAGCTATTGTCAAATGCTGTCCTCGTTAATTCTGTGAAGCCTTTTTTGGTCCATTTCATTGACTAGAATTCTGATGTCTTTAAAATAATGGACTTGCTTTTAAAAAAATGTTATTTAACCCCATTTAGCATCATAACAAGTGATATAATAAAATTCCAGAATGTAAATATGCATATTGATTTATATGTTAGGTGGGCTATTTATACCATATCTCCCTGTGTATAAGATGCACCCTTTTTCAAAAAATTTGGGGTCTAAAAACTGAGTGCATCTTATCCAGTGGTTGTAGATTTTTTTACTTGGCATTTCCTGCTTTTTTGCACTTGTCTTTGCGCTCATTGTTTCGCATTTGTTACCAGTATATTAGGTTACATTTTGCCACGTTCTGTCCAGATATGGCTCCGAAAAGATTTTTGTACAGTGCTGAATTCAAGTTAAAAGTGATCCATTTTGCAAAAGTGAATGGAAATGGTGCTGCTGGATGTAAGTTTGGTCCTCCTCTAACTGAGAAAACAATCCGAGACTGACTATGGGAAGAAGAAACCTTACTGAAAATGCCAAGGCAGAAGGCCATGAGAGGCAAGTCAGCAAAATGGCCTGATTTAGAGAGGGAATTGAAGATCTTGATGGAAGAGCAAAGGGCAATTGGAATTCCTGTGTCCACAAAGATGGTTCAGCATGAGGCAAGAAGAATTGCTGATGAAAAAGAAGTTACTGATTTCAAAGGAGGACACAATTGGTGCTTCAGGTTCATGAAACGGGATGGACTAAGCATGGGTACACGCACCAGACTTGCCAAAAAGATGTCTGAAAGCTATGAGCAGATGAATAAAACCTGAGTTCAATAACTTTATGTAATACATTTTTTTTTTCAAATTTCGAGTCCCAAAATTAAGTTGTGTCTTATACATGGGGAAATACGGTATCTTTAAGAAGAGCCACTTAGCCTAGGGAAGATTAGATTATCTTGATGGGCAAGAAGGAAAGAACAACAATTCATTTGACCACCCATGCTTAGAAACAACCACTCTTCCTCCCCCTCCGTCTGGAGCAAAGACAAAACAACCACGAAGAAATGACCAGTTAGGTTGATGTGGCATTCCTCGGAAAATGTTGGTGTTAAAAATAGGGTCTTTACAGTCAGGGAGCAACATAGGATCAAAGGTACTGGATGTTTTTCTAGATGTGGTCTCGCCCGTTATTTTGTTTAGTTTGGAGCCCATCTGTAGTAACAGTACAACTTATGGATTAACCAGGCCTGTTTCCTAAATTGTAGAATGAGGGAATTGATTAGATGGCCTCTGTGGGCCTTTCCAATTGTAATCGTGTGATCCTGTGATCCTGTCTGTGCCTATAAAACCTGGCATGTTGGTCCCTTGGGGGCTGCGCTCTTCCCTGGAGTGTATGTGTGTATGTGTGAGATCTGCTTAGCTGGGATGGGCTTCTTGGCATCAGAGGTGTATCTCGGTTATCCCTGCAGTGAGTGTGAAGCCTCCTGCCTGTGTGCATCTGAATCATCTGGCTGCCCCTCCTCTGACTGGGCAGATTGGCACCCGCCCTTCTGTCACATACGCAGGAGAGGAAAGTTACAGCATTCTGGGACCTTGAGAGGTCATTGATCCCATCCCACTTCCACCTATCAGGATGACACTCAGCAACCATTTCAGGCAGTTGAAAAAAGTCTGCTTTTAGAGGCTGCCTGAAGGGCTTTGACAGCCTCACTTGGTTTCTTTTCTACTGTTTGTCAGGCTTGTGGGGAAAATTCTGCCTTAAACCTAACCTAAATCCCCCATGCTGTCTTTAAAGACCATTTTAGAATTGTTTAGCTCTCACTGTAAAATGAGGGGAGCCTTGAATAGACTTCAAGGGGTCTATGAACTTGGATGGGAAAAAAAAAATGACATCTTTATTTTCACGAACCTTTAACTAAAATTTAGCATTTTTCTTCTATTGTTTGACAACATTATTCTAAGAACAAGATCCATAAAGCTACAACAGACTGCCAAAGGGGTCCATGACACATGAAAAAAGGTTAAGAACCCCTGCTGTAGATAGAGAAAGTCATCATTTTCTCTATCTTTTTTGTCTCTCAGTTGGAAGAGGCCTTGGAGACCATCTAACCCAACTTCCTCATTTTATAGGTGAGGGAAGTGAAGTCCAGGGATGGGGTATGATGAAGAAGAGGCAGTGTGGGGCAGTGGTTAGAGCAATCAATTTGGAGTCAGAAAGTCTGAGTACGAATCCTGGCTCTGCCACTTACTACCTGTGTGACCTGTGGGCAAGTCACATGAACTCTAGAACCTCTCCCATTCTAGATGTGTTCTCCTTAGCTTGTGCATTTCCTCTTGTTCCTGTTGTTTCTAAAGCACTTGAAGCTTTATGAAGCATGTTCCTCCCATCGATGCAGTGAGGTTGATAGGGTAAGCATTACTGCCCCTGTTTTTTAGATGAGGAAGCCAGGAGAAATAAAGCTGCTTGTTCGGGGTCCCACAGTTAGCAAATGTCAGGAGTGGGACTCGTCTCTGAATTCAGGGTTCTTAGCACCACACTGCACAGCGTTGGAAGCAGAGAAGAAACAGTGTCCAAATGTGGTCTCGAGGAAGTGTACTGGGCTTTCTATTATCAGCACAAATCTAGTGGTAAAAGTTATTTTAACTGACTAGTTTAACCACCGATTAAAAACAAAATGGATGCTTTAAAAAAAATACTTTTCTTAATGATCCACAGAGCCCCTCTCACATCCACAAATATATACTGCTCCTCCCCCAAACACACACACATTCAGTCCTTGTTTGTAATGCAAAAGTAGATTTAAACTTGGGCCCTGTCTGACAACGTAGGCTTCATTCCATACATATATCCAGTAACACTGGCCTCCTGGCTGTTCCACATACAAGCCATTCCATCTCTTGGCTCTGGGCATTTTCTCTGGCTGTCCCTCATGCCTGAAATGTTCTACCTCCTCAACTCTGCCCACCAGCTTCCCTGGCTTCCTTCAGGTTCCAAGTAAAATCCCACCTTCTATAGGAAGCATTCACTCCACCCCTCTTAATTCCAGTGTCTTCCCTAGCCTGAATGTAGCTTGTTTGTATATATGTGTTTGCTAGTTGACTCTCCCACCAGACTGTGAATTGAGGGCAGGGACTGTCTTTTGCCCATCTCTGTATCCCCACTGCTCAGCATGCTGCCTGGCACATAGTAGGTGCTTATCGATTAATATCTCATTACTTTTCTACCAATAAGGAGAAGACACGCTTTATTGACAATCTTCTGATGTCAGCATCAATCATTGTATTGATCAAAGTTCTAATTTCTCCCAGTGTTTTTTTCCTTCTTTATAATATTGCGTAAATTCTTTTCTTGGTCCTGCTCAATTTACTCCACATCAGTTCATACAAGCTTTCCTAAGTGTCTCCGAATTTGCTGTTTCTTAGGGCTCAATATTCCATAATCTTCCTATATCAAAACTTGTTCAGCCATTCCCCGATCATTGGGTCCCTACTTTGTTCCTAATTATTTGCTACCACCCAAAGTGGTCAGGTAGGTGGTCGAGTAGATAGAGCATTGAGTGAGGAATATCTGAGTTCAAATCCAGGCTTAGACACTTACTAGCTGTGTGACCCTGGGCAAGTCACTTCACCCTGTTTACCTCAGTTTCCTCATCTGTAAAATAAGCTGGAGAAAGAAATGGCAAACCACTCCAATATCCTTGCCAAGAAAACCCCAAATGGGGTTATGAAGAATTAGACATGACTGAAAAGACTGAACAGCAGCCACCCAGAGTGCTGCTACAAATATTTTTGTACACACACCTTTAGCCCATTTTTGATCTGATATTTGATATATTCCCAGTAATAGTATCTTTGGGTTAAATTGTGTATATGTGCATGTATATATGTGGGCATATATGTACACTTGCATGCACACAAGTACATAATGTTCTCTCTTAATCTCCCTCCATCCTCTTCCTTTTCTGTCTCCTGTGTGTGTGTGTGTATCTTTAATAATTCCTTAAACCTGCCCTAGGACTTTGAGGGTGCCCTGTATAATTTTCTATTTTTAATCATTTAATTAATTAAGCTTTTAATCTTAATTTTCCCTTTTCCTCCCATTTACCTAGAAGGCCACTACTGACCTAATCTGTGTGATTTTAGGCAGGTCATTTTCCCTCCCTAGGTCTGTTTTTCATCTAAGAAACTCGGGACCTGAACTCAGTGATTTCAGATCTAAGTCTCATGGTCTTGTAATCCCGTGGCCATCTAATTAGCAAACTTGACCACCTTTGAATTTCACCTCGTTTGCCTCCTCCGCTGGACTAACCTTCCCTCTCTGGTGGTGCTTGCTAATGAGATGGATATTGCCCTAAGGACTAGAAAACAAGAAGGAGAAATGAGTTGGGAACTTGAGTAATCTAGTGTCAGCTATTTTCAGACCTAGAATAATTGAAAAGTTTTCTGTCTGTCCTCAATTTGATGGCAATACAGTAAAGGCAGCATCGTTTGAAGATCAGCATATTGTAGGATTATAGACTTTAGGGGTTGTTTTGTCTAATCCCCGTATTTTACAGATACAGAAACTGAGGCTCAGGGTTACACAGGAAGGAAGTAGCAGTTGTGGTTTTAAAGCAGGAACTTCTATTCCAGTTATACTCTGCTTGCGGTACCATACCCCCTTTGCCTTGTGGATTCCCTCCTGGGCACTTTGTACCCTTTGTGGAAAAGACTGTCCCAGTCATTGCCCATTCAGCTACACCCACTGTGTCAAGCTCTTGGGTGAAGTATTTTTGTGTCCTTCGTTTTTTGTGCTATGGCAGCAGAGAGTCAGGAGCTTACCCAGTGGCTCTTGTTCAAAGCACCTTCTCATTTATCTGACTTCACGTGATGCAGAATTCCCATTTCTGTTCTCCACTTCTCCTCCAGGGATTGGGCTCATCAGAGGTCCCACATATCTCCTCTCTCCTGAGCTGGCCGCCTCCGGGGCTAAAGTGCTCCCAGGTGACGAGGATAGAGCCAGCTTAACAAAGGTCTTTAACATCAAAAGCAAAGGCTGGCTTCTGCCTCAGATAGTGAGCCGGCTGTCACCCGACCTCATTGCTTGCCACCTGCCTGAGTGACAGAAGGCAGAACCCATCTGTCTGTACCGGTCTGGCTGGATCATAGAAAACAATTAGCAGGTGGGAAATTTGTTTTGGGGGGGCTCACATAAACCTGTCATTGCAGAGATGATTCCTGTGCTAATTTAGATGCAAATGGAGTTTCCCAACTTAGAGCTGATTGCAAAAAGAAAAAAAAAAGGTTAGACGGTCTATATACTCAGTTTCACTTTTACCCTACCCCCACACCCCAAAATGCACTGAGCTATCTCAGGTACCACAGTTGTAGATTTGATGACTGTCCTTAGTTCTAGCTTTTGCTACCCCACCCCTTTTTTTGGCCTGGATGGGGATGGTGACACCCGGGGTCACTTCTTTTTGCCTAGAAAATCACTTGTCATACCCCGTTCCCCTCCACCCATTTCTGAGCCTGAATAGTTTGACAGAAGGCACAAAGGCAGGTTTTGAGCTTTCAAGCTTTTTAAGGGAGGAATGGGGTGGGGGGGCTGATCCTGGGGAGGGGAAGCCTTGCTTTTTCTCTTGAATTCTGTTGATATCTATTCTAAGAATTGATCTTAAGTGCTACCTACCCTCCTTCCTGGCAGTCTCTGTCATGCTGTGCAATGGCCTAGAATGTGTGGAAGGGGTGAACAGAGAATGGGCAAAAGTGATTACAAATTGGGCTTTGGTTGTATCAGTAATAGCTTTGGGGACTTGGTGAAGAGCAGAGCAACTTAAGAGGGATCCAGGGACTTGGTTTCCTTATTTTTGTAATGAGAGACTTGGAGTAGATGATTGTAGGGTCATAGATAAAGAGTTGGAAGGGAGCGTAGAGGCCATTAATCCGTTCATTTTGCAGATGAGGAAACTGAGAATTTCAACAAATTCCCTGAGGTCACACAGGCTTGGATAGGATCTGTACTCGTATCTTCTGACCCTAAATTTAGTGGGCTTCCCACCAGATCACGCTGTTTTAGACTTGTTCACTAAAAGGTCAAATTTGTCTCAGCCTTGGCTGGAGATCAGAACTTGGGCTGGTGTTTCAACAATCCAACTAGCAGCTGTTGTGGGGGTGAAAGCCCAATAACAAGCATGCTGCAAAAGCACAGGTTCCTTTGATCTGCTTAACTAAGGAAAGCAAGGTGAAGGGGTTGATAAGCTTACTTTAATTCAGCATACAAATATCATTCACTTAATTCAGGGGAAAAAGCCAGCACCCTGAACTTCAGAACAAAATACAAACAAATTACAAACATCAACAGACAGACCTTGTCTGATTCAAATCCTAATACACAGTTACCAGAGTTTAACAAAGTCTCAGCATCTGGGTTTACAAGCTGGAGGGCTCCTTTGCTACAGCTGCCTGGAGTCTCTGCGTCAGCACCATCACGAGTGAGAGCCCTAAACAAATTACAAACAGACAGACTCAATACAATTCATAGTTACCAACATCTAGGTTCAGCCCGGGAACTCAGAACAAGGGCTGGCCCAGAGTCACGCATGCCACCACAGCTGTGGGTAAAGAGCTCCAAAGAAGAGAAAGCCAACCCCAGGTTTTATATCTTTTTCAGCGTCAGGGGTGAGTCACACATGCGACAAAGAGGCAGACTTAAACCCACGTGGTCTAAGAGCCTCTGATGTCCCAAACCTATCACTCAAACTCGTTTGTAAACTAGGCCCTCCCCTGAGTTAGCCCCACCTTGGGCCCTACTTTAGTCACCAATCCACACCCTCATAGGTTCCACACCTAATAGGGGTTTGGGCCTGGGGCTTAGTACCTAGTAAGGTTCAATGAAATACACTGAATTACTCAAAGGAAACAAATCAAACTTTTCAAGGGCACTTGTTGAACTAAGTGCTAAGAGCCCATTTTGCTTACCAGCACAGCTGGTGGACAATTAGGGAGAAGGAAATTCATCAGTTGGTTCTACATCTTGGTCTTTTTAGTTTATTACGGTCATTGTGGCCTAGCAGTGAGAGTTCCAAAGGATAGTCATCACGTCAGCATTGTAAAGTACCCATTACCTGTGATGGGCTACATTAGCTGCCGAGGAAGTCTAAGATAAATGAGGCTCCCACCCTCTAGGAGTCCAGCAAGAGAAATCACATATATACCACATGGTTATGTATTATGTTATGACATGCCTTGGGCCTCAGTTCCCTCATTTGTAAAATGAGGGGGTTAGGCTAGATCAGAAGAAGCATTATGTGAAAAATATTTTGCAAACCTCAAAGTCTTATGTAAATATCAGGTCTTGTTATTATCAGTAGCAGCAAATTTTTTTTTTATTCTTAAATTTTTTGATGGGGTTCAGGTAGAAACAACTGGGCCAAATCAATATACTGCTATTGTTTTTTAAAATATTTAATATTCTATGCACTATTGCACATGTGCATAAAATAACTTTTTTTATTTAAAAATATTGTTATTAGGCGAATAAACATTAAGTGCCTACTATGTGTCAAGCACTTTGCTAAGCCATGGGGATACAAAGAAAAGCAAAAGACAGTCCCTGCCCTCAAGGAGCTTATGATCTTATAGGGGAAGACAAATACTAAAAAAATAAACTGAAAAGGAGAGAGGAGAGTGCCCGGCATGGGGACATGATGAAGTTGGGAGGAATGGGGCTGGGAAGTGATGACATGGGTGCCCTCCTTCAGTGGAGGATCTGTAATCTCTCAATTGTCCCCCTTTCTCTAGTAAGAGAGAGAAAAGGGCCCCAGGGACAGGGAGTGCTGAGGAGGTGGAAGTTTCAGGGTTGATGTGATTTTGCAGAATGATGAGATGCCTGAGAGCTTGATGAAATCCAGAGGAGTGCAGCCCTGTGGGAAATGATGAAGAAAAACAGGAAGCCGTAAACTCATCCTCTAGTCTTACAGAAAGCAACTCCAGAGCGACAGGAATGATGTGTACCTTGTTTTGTTCCCACATGATTTTGATCTCCTCTGCTAAGTCTCCATATTTAGAAAGCTTTTCTTTGCATATAGCTTGAAGATTATGAGTTTTTGGTATAGTAACATCTATTGAAAACATTGTTCTCAAATCCTTATGGATCAGTGCTATGTTTGGGTGATTCTGTGCAATAGTTGTCTATGTGATAATGCTTTGGTTTGAGATCAAGCTGTTGGCTGACTACCAATTTTGAGGTCTGTATTTGGAATATGAGGATTTGTTGTCCGTCGTTTCCTGAAAGAGAGGGAGCTTCTGAAGTCATGCCTTATTAGTTACTAAATTTGTACAATTTCCAGTGATGTGTTGCATCATTTTCTTTCTTTCCTTTTTTCTTTCTCTCTCTTTTTTCTTTCTTCCTCTCTTTCTCTCTCTCTCTTTCTCTTTCTTTCTTTCTTTCTTTCTTTCTTTTTCCTTCTTTTTCTTTCCTTCCTTCCTTCCTTCCTCCATTCTCCTTTCTCTCTCTCTCTCCCTCCCTCCTTCTTTCTTTCTCCCTCTTCTTTCTTCTTTCTTTCTCTCCTTCCCTCCCTCCCTCCTTCCCTCTTTCCCTCCCTCCCTTCTTCCCTCCCTCCCTCCTTCCCTCTCTTCCTCCCTTTGATTGCTAAGTCCTATCTCCTTAAGGATAGCCCTTCTGTCGTTGTGGTTGTACTTGTCATATGATTTCTGAGGTCCCTACCACCTCTAAGTCATAGGCTTCAAATAGCTGTCATGCAAAATAGAGTACAATAAGGACGTAAGAGAGAACAAACAAAGCTCTTTGAAAGGGATCAGTTCTGCTTGGGGAGATCAGGGAGAAGGCTCTATGGGGAAGGTAGCATTTGAACTGAGCCTTAAAGAGTAGCAATGATTTCTCTAGGTGGAAATGGGGGCAGGGAGGCCATTCCAGACCTAAGGAATAAATAATATGAGTAAAGGCAAGGAGGTGGGACAACATGGAGACTTGTTCATGTTGGGTTGGAACACAGAATATATGAAAGGAGACTAATGTGAGCCAAACTTGGAAAAGACTCTTGGTGCCAGATTGCAGAAAGCCTTGCATGCCAGGCTTGAGAATTTCGGCTGTGTTTACATGGCGATGGAGAGGTATTGAAGGTCTTTGGGCAGTGGAGTGACACATGTAGAGTCATTACCTTGGATGCTCCAGCCAGGGTCCATCTTCACGCAATATTTTCACAAGAAGAATTGTTAAGATGCAGTATTTTGATCATTCTAATCAGGATTAGAGATATCAGTGATGGTAGTACTGTTTCCTCTGAATTGGTTAGCCCTCATGCCTACAGTACACTCCCTCCTCCTCCCCTCCTCACAGATTCCCTCTTTACCCTCAAGATTAAGTTCAAGCATCACTTTCTCTGTGATGCCTTTCCTGATCCCTCCAGCTGCTGGTTTCTTCCCTCTCAAGCTACCTTGTACTAATTGCTTTTTAAAAATTCTCTCTCCCTATGTTCTGTCTGTATTCATTTATATATTTGTTGCCTCCTTTCTTTGACTATAAGCTCTTCTCATGTAGGAGTTGTTCCATTTCATTGTCTTTATATCCTTGGCTCTTGGCATAGTGCCTGGCACAGATGGGCATTTAATGTGTTTGTTGATTGATTGATCATTACCTTAAGGTTGTGTTGCAGTGGTTTATCCTGGTATGGGGATGACCCTGGGCTCTTACAGGCTTTGCCAACTTTTGTCTCAGCTTTGATAGATCTTGCCACACTAGAAAGGGCTTTGAATACGGACCCAGTGATATTGTATGCCCATCGATTGGAGAATTAGCCCAGCTAAGTTAAAAAAGAAAGACTAGAAAAAAAGAAAACTAGAAACTAGAAAGTTGACCTCCAGAAGATTTTCAACCACGGTAAATGATGGATGAATGATGGAGAGATTATGAACTGTGTTGGGAGAAGGGAGTGCTCATACCAATTAAGTGAGATCTTTCCTACCATTTTAATTATTACTTGTCTACTTACCAGGGATCTAATCTGTAGAGGTGACTGTGTGAGAAAAAAGGAAAAGATGGAAGCGGTTGATCCCCAAATACATGTTTGACCATGTTACCTGTCTTCCCTCGTTCAGTAAACTCCAGTGCTTCCTATTAGGATGCTGATGATGACAGTGACAGCAATAATAATAATAGCCAGCATTTGTGTAGCACTTTAAGGTTTTCAAAGTGCTTTATAAAATATACCCTCATTTAATTATCCCAATCACCCTGGAATGTGCTATTATTAAGCCTGTTTTACAGATGAGGAAACTGAGGCACAAGTTAAGTGACTTGCCCTGGTCCATACAGCCAATAAGTGGTTGAGATAGGATTTGAACTCTGGTCTTCCTGACTCCAGGTCCAGCGCTCTGTCTTCTGTGCCACCTCATTGCCTGCATAGACTGTTTGGTGATTAGAACACTTAACAAACTGATTCCTTTCTACCTTTTCATTCATCTCATATATAACTCCCCTCTACTGACTCTGTAGTCAAGCCATACTGGCCTATATTCTGTTCTTCATGCATCATGGATGTTTCATCTCCTCTTCATGCCTTCACACTGGCCTGAAACACCCTCATGACAGAAACACCTCTGCCTCCTGAAACTCCTGGTTTTCTTCAAGACTAAGCCTATCTTCAACATGATGTTTTTCGAGGTTCTCCAGCTCCTGGTTCTGTTTTCCCCAAAGATGTCTTGTATTCATTTTGTACACATACCCACCAGTTGTCTCTTCAGTTAGAATGTAAGATTCTCGAGGGTAAGGACTGTTCCACTTTTGTCTGTATCACCAGAACTTCACACAATGTCTGGCACATGGTAGATGCTTGTTGTTGAGTGAGTGAGTGAGATAGAATAGAAAAATTTTGGTGAGTGATGGACTGGCAGGGTGAGGGAGAGGGAAAAGCCATGTAAGACTCTTAAATTGTAAAGGTCATTGACTTCTAAGATGAATTGGGGTACCCTCAGCAGAAATAGTTTACAGAAGTCCTGGGTTTAGGGGAAAAGACAGTGTATTTTGTTTGGTGCCTGTTAAATCGGAGATGCCCAGAAGATATCCAGGAGGAGATGTCATGATTCAGGATGGGAGCTCAGGAGAAAGGTTAAGGCTGGATGGGTACATTTGGGCATCATCTTCATAGAGAGGACAATTTAACCTGTAACCACTGATGAGTTCCTCGAAAAAGACAGTGTACAGAGAGAAAGGAGAGGATGTGGTCTAGTGGAAAGTTGTAAGCTGAGAATCAGAAGACCTGGGTT
Source organism: Phalanger gymnotis (assembly GCA_028646595.1). NCBI lineage: Eukaryota > Metazoa > Chordata > Mammalia > Diprotodontia > Phalangeridae > Phalanger > Phalanger gymnotis. The sequence goes on along the minus strand of CM053623.1, from coordinate 327,797,448 downwards.
CCAAGTCTGGATTGGCCTCTTATTATTGGGCAGCAAACAGTAGTTTATCCCTGCAGCTTCCTCACCTGTGAAATGAAGGGGTCAGGCTCTTTCAGACCTAAATATATGATTCTCTTTGAAGCTTGCATTTATGTGGCACTTTGTAATTTGCAAAATACTGTCCTCACAACAGCCCTGTGCAGGACATGACCCAAGGATTGCTCTTTCTTTCTTACTTAGCTGGCAGCTGAGGCTTGGGGAGATGAAGTCAGTTGCCTAGGGTACAGTCAAATAAGAGACAAACAGGATTTGAACCTTAGAGTCCCCTACCCCATGTTTAAGGATTTTCTCGTCATTTACCGTGCCTTCACCCAGACTAACAATGGATTCTTCTTTGCAACATAACCTTATTTTTTTCCATTTTTTGGAATTCTATATTTTATTTTTTAATATTTTTTAGTTTTCAGCATTGATTTCCACAAGATTTTGAGTTGCAAATTTTCTCCCCATTTCTACCTTCCCTCCACTCCAAGATGGCATATATTCTGATTCCCTGTTTCCCAGTCAGCCCTCCCTTCTGTCACCACCCCCTCCATTCCCTTTCCCCTTACTTTCTTGAAGGGCAAGATAGATTTCTACGCTCTATTGCCTGTATATCCTATTTCCCAGTTTCATGCAAAAACAACATTTTTTTTTGAGCATCTGCTTTTTAAAACTTTGAGCTCCAAATTCTTTCCCCTCTCCCCTCTCCACCCACTCTCCCTAAGAAGGCAAGCAATTAAACTTAGGCCACACATGTATCATTATGTAAAACAGTTCCACGGTGTTTCGCAATTCATGTTGTGAAAGACTAACTATATTTCCCTCCATGCTATCCTGTCCCGCTTTATTCAATTTTCTCCCTTGACCCTGCCCCTTTTCAAAAGATTACTTCTTCCCCTTATCTGCCCTCCCTTCTATCATCCCCCCTTTTTTATCCCCTTCTCCTTATTTTCACGTGGGGTAAGATATCCAATTGAGTGTGTATGCTATTCTCTCCTCAAGTCAAATACTATTAGAGCAAGATTCACTCATTCCCCCTCACCTTCCCCCTCTTCCCTTCCTACAGAACTGCTTTTTCTTGCCACTTTTATGTGAGATGATTTACCCCATTCTATCTCTCCCTTTCTCCCTCTCTCAGTATATTCCTCTCTCACCCCTTAAATTTATTTTATTTTTTTAGATATCATCCCTT